>CM074786.1:11989720-12589720 GCA_037355745.1 Pseudo-nitzschia multiseries | reverse complement strand
GTCCGTTGAATGGATCGGTGAAGTTGGGTTGGCAGTCTGCTACTGGTATCCATGTAGGTAAGCTCGCGGGCAAAACCATATTTGATGAGTGCATTGAGGAAAGTTGTCCATTTGTGTAATCCTCCTTCTTGGAGAGCTTCACACAGATAGCTATTTGCTTCCTTTGTGACACGGAATATGGATACGAGTATCAACTTCATATGGTCATCAAAACTAGGAAGACTGATTTCGTTTGCGGTGCCGCCATCTCCAGCATTTTTTCCACCACCGGAGGGATTGGCAGGCATGTTCAATCTTGATGATTCCGATCCGTCGGAGGAATCGAATGGTGAAAGGGAACAACTTCGTAGACAATCTGCGATTGGCATATGCCAGCAGAGGTATTGTGTTCACCTTCTTTCCTGTTCTTCTTCTGCAAGCCACCTTAGAGCTTGCGACTGTTAATCTCTTATTTTTCTTCTGAATCCGGTCTGCTGAGGGTCTAATTCAAAGGCTTCTGAAGAACAGCAACGCTGCATTAGTGTGATAGTAGACAAACAATTGTACTCTACGCGTAGCAATTGTGATTGGATACTTTCGACAACGGATAATCGGACTACAGGTGAGACTATGGAAACGCCAGATCTCTTCTTACTGTGAACTTGTTCAGATACAGTGAGACAGACCTTAGTAATGTAGATTACAGATAGTTGGTAGCAACTAGTGTGAATTTTGGGATATAAATCAGTTGAATGTTAAAAGTATGAGATAAAGTGAAATCTTGCCGAAATGCAAGATATCTCTTTTATTGAGATGAAATACGTTGCAACTGCTGTTGCGTAGTGATGAGATTACTCGCTGATTATTTCCGTACATGCATTGGTCGTTGACCGTATATATCCGTATGTATATATATATATATTGTGTGAGAAGCACAAAACAATGGTTTTCTTCTCTTGTTCTCTTAGGAAGATCCTATGATATGTTTATCATTATGATCAGGAATTGCTCCCGTAGCTCGTGTGATTTTTTATGAAATCAGAGTTTGCTCACCGAAGAACAAGGGCAATACTATAAGACAGAGATTGCTCATCGTCAATGCGCGATGGGAATCGATGCTCCGTGGGAATCGATATGCCGTGGGAATCGATTACTTTGGTTGATATGGGACTCATTGATTTGTACAAATAGGATATCTACCGTCGTGTAGCTTTGGTACTTCTGGACACGAAAGGAATTTAATACTGATACTTTAGTCTGTATGAATTTTATAATGATTTTGGTCACTGGTCATTTTTCCTCCAAATCCAGTACCCAAATGCACTAATTAGGTGGTGACACACAAACCATGACAGATAACTCACTTCTGTTTCTTTCATGATTCATCTTATCCATAACAGGAACAATATTCATGGTTCAATCACACAAAATATCTGATTTTGGAATTTTTAATTGCAAATTAGTGTGCAAACTGTATAATTTTCCAGCTGATACTTTAGTAGACAGTATGGATTTTGAAATACTTATTGTCCCTGATGAATTTTGAAATACTTATTTACCTGGATATAATCCAATCACCAAAACTGTGAGTTTTAATCAGTGTTCAAGTGCAACTTTGTGTCATTGCCAGCAATTTCATCATCAATATTGCTAACACTATGGATGGGGTAGACTATGAAACAAGCTGTATAATTTTCAAGCTGTTACTTTAGACATTGTGAATTTTGCAATACTTATTGCCCCTGGACATAATCCAATCGGTTGTCCAGCGTGTATGTGCAGTTCTCATAAAAATTAAGGAACCTTGTGACAGATAAGCTGTAGTCCTCTTTCGCGATGGGGTAAGTATGCCGACACTCCTCACCTCTCACAAGCTCAGGTGGAGTTTATTCTTCAAATTGAATGGATCGAGCACCATTGTTGGTGAAAATGAATAACAACCAATCTTTGCGGTGAGGTTCACCAGGATTAGAGTTCGACAACAATGAATGGCGCTCTGCTTTCAAATATTTGTAATTCTCGTGTGCGTTGTCAACATTCAAAGAAGTTTTTTCTTCCTTGCCCAGTACTGCCTTCATTATTGCATCCGAAACCATAATCCTAGTAACCATGACACGTGTACCGTTAGGACCACGGGACAACCAAGATGTTAGAACATAGTCGAGCAATTCCTTGCAAACAAGATCCACCTGGTCAAGTTGGTCCTGCGTGAAAACAACATTGTCAACCCAGGACAAACTCAGGAGGTAATGTTGCAACAATGTCTTCACGTGTTGTTTGTCCTCAGGATCAAAACCGTCAACAAATATGTCCCGTTCCTCCGACAACTTCGCAGTAGAAAGAGTCACCACATTTTTTGCAAAGTCAACGCCTACTCTGTAACACTTGTTCATAGTTTTCCAGTGCTCCATAATCTTGCAAAAGTGAAGAGAAGATAACAGGTTAAATCAAATTTTCCCCACCAAACTGTCAACTCCTGGTATTTTGTACCGTCCAACCAAAAACGAAGACTCATAGATATTGGGCAATAGTTCCTTGTACAAATTGTCATCAACTAATGACTCATCAGCAAAGTGGTCAAGGCTGAGTTCTTGAAAAATTCATGCCTTCTCTTGTTGGAAGCGTACCCACAAATACATGAGGACCTTTTGAAACGCAAGGGGTACCTTGGACACATCGGATGGCCAACTCAACTTGAGGTATTTTGGGGAATCAGTTAAGGGCACTAACTCGACTGCTGCAACACCTTCTCTTGTTGGTGCACACACAACTTCCTGCCCCCTAATTTGATTCATTCTATTGTCCAACTGTTCAAAGGAGTGACTCACTGAAAGAAAATGCCTTAATGCGTGGTGAAAGGAAAGACCTTCAAAGAATGAGACCATCTGCCGGACGTATAGCTTCCCTTTGTTTACATTGTCTTTAAATTGCTGATAGAAAAATGGACCTTCCTTGTCCGGTGAAGGTGCAGGGGGAATTCGACACAACGTACGTACCACCAAAGTAACCTTAAATACACTTTCGTGTACTTCAGTATGGTGTCGTAGTTAACAACATTCTTCAACCAAACAGCATGTGATATGCCTTCGGCTACTTTGTCTTGTCCTTCAACCCGGTTGTGCTCTGTTACACCTGCTGTACTAGTATCATTGATTTTGATAACATAGTTGAGCGCTGACTGGAATGCGTTCCATTTATCTTTCATTTTGTACTCCTTGAAATGAGTTGTCAGCTCCTTTGGATCCAAGATACAGACCTTCTTTATCAATTGTGAGCCCAAGTCACGTAGAAAAAGATTTACCATCACGTCAACAACCCTTGGTATAGGACTCGATGATGGCTTGTCACCCGTTGCTGTCTCGCTGAAGTCAGGACAGGTTCCGGCAGAAAAGAGTTCCGTGACAATGAAAACCTTGTTCATGAGCTGGCTGAAGACTGATTTGATGTCTCAACTGATGGCAGTGATGAGTTCGTCAGTCAAAATATTCTCAGAGAATCCGTTAGGACCCTGTTGCTCCAGACAAGCTTTGACACGTCTTTTCATTGCATCCGTGTGAACCTTGTATTGGGAGTCATTCTCAAATAATTCCAATGATAAAGTACCACCGGCGTTATTGCCCAAAGACGCCAAAGGTCGTGCACCTGTGACTCCTTGATCTGGTGTTGGGGGAACGACTGATGGTGTTTGACCATCATTACTTCTTCTTTTTTTAGGTTTTTTTCAATTTCTTGAGTTTCCTCTTCTTCCGTTTATGGACTGCGCGCCCTTGACTGACCTGAGGAGCTTTTAGATCATTTCGAAGCAACGTTGGTGGTGGTTTTCATGAGGCTCTGGCTGTGTCTGCGACTGCCCCTTCATCTCGTGGTGGAGTAGTGCTGTTTTCTGCGGATGCGGCTTCATCTTGTGGTGGAATAATATGGTGTTCTGCAACAGCGGTTGCGACTGCGGCTGCATTTGATGATGGCTTAGTGTTGTCTTCTGACGCGGGAGTTGCGTCTGCAACTTTGACTTCTTCTCTTGGTGGAATATTATTGTCTTCTGAAGCTGCGTTTGCGGTTGCGGTTGCGGCTGCGGCTGCAGCTGTGACTTCATCTGCTGTTGAATTTGACAGACGTCTTGACTCACTTCTCAAAATTCTCATTTTTTGACTGATAATTTTGAGAAAAACAAAATAAAATTGTGTGAAAGCAGTCTAAGTTGCTACAATTCGACTCGTTGCATAACAAATCAGAAAACACAACCAAACATGACATATCAAGAGATTGTCAAATGATGAAACAAAAACAGATTCAACTAAACTTCAAACCACAGCGCCTCTATCGACAAACAAACATCATGCAACAATGTACAAATATTTCCACTTTAACGGTAAACAAATAGTAGAACCTGCAACGCCGTTCCAAACAAAAAAACTTAAAAGTGACGAAAACAAATCACAACGATATGAAACACGGATCATCAATTTTGAGATACGGTGCTCTATGTTGATATTTTCCAACCAATTCTTTAAAACGCAGTAACATTCATTTTGAGATATAAAAATTAAACATGCTTTGAACACAAAGCCTGCAACGCCGTTCTGGTTAGAGAATTCTGAAATGCCGTTCCATGATTGTTGACATGAATTGTACAAAAAAATGTTTCACTCCTCCAACTGAAGTCATTACAATCATACTGACATTACTACTTCATTTTGAGATTTCAAATTGAAACATGTTTCGAACACAAAGCCTGCAACGCCGTTCCGGTTAGAGAATTCTGAAATGCCGTTCCATGATTGTTGACATGAATTGTACAAAAAAACGTTTCACTCCCCCAACTGAAGTCATTACAATCATACCAACATCACTACTTCATTTTGAGATTTCAAATTGAAACATGTTTAGAACACAAAGTTTGCAACGCTGTTCCAGTTAGAGAATTCTGAAACGCTGTTCCATGACTGTTGACATGAATTGTACAAGAGAACGTTTCACCACCCAACCTTACCTACTACTTCATTTTGAGATTTCAAATTGAAATATGCTGCGAACACAAAGCCTGCAACGCCGTTCCCGTTAGAGAATTCTGAAACGCCGTTCCATGATTGTTGACATGAATTGTACAAAAAAACGTTTCACCACCCGAACAGAAGTCATTAGTATCATACCTACATTAGTACTAATACTATCATGATACTCCCTGACACAACGATAGATTACGCAAATTCGTTACCAGAAATTATCTACTATGAAAGCAGTGGAGAAAGCTAGTACTGCCGTAGATATCTACGCAAATTCGTTACCAGGAATTATGTAGTACAAAAATTGTGTAGGAAGCTATTGGTGTAGATTTCTACGCAAATTCGTTACCAGAAAATATCTAGCACAGAAATGGTGTAGAAAGCTACTGCTGTAGATATCTACGCAAATTCGCTACTAGAAGTTATCAACGGTACAAGAAAGATTTCACTGTATCACAAGTTGAGAACGTGAACTAAAAAATAAGGAATGCTGTTCCAAAAAAAGGAAAAAAGGGATAATGGTGGTGAAATCGTGTACAAAGGTATTGCTGTAGATTTGTACGCAAATTCGCTACCAGAATTTCCAGAATTTATCTATGAAAGCGGTGTAACTGTATCACTTGATTTCAAATTCTTAATTAAATTGATATTGTTAAGTAAATAAATTGTGTGGCGCGCGCGTTTTGAATATAGAGTAATAAAGAATAATGCCCTGATTTTTTAGTTATTGTTCTCGACTATTCTATATTTAGTGAATCAGATCTCATAGTAGGTTAAGTATCATTTTTTTTCTTTTCGAACACACACAGCACATATTGTGTAATTTCAGTAAAAAAAATTCTAACTCACAACACACACACACACACACTGTGTAATTTCAGTAATTTTTTTCTAACTCCGACACTTTTCAATCATAAATTTGAAAGACCTTCCCTCCCGACTTATCTGAGTAGAGTTGCTTTAGGCACTCTGTCAGAGAACGTGAGATTCCACTTAATCCAACGATCATACCGTGATCGTTGATTAGCATTAGGCAGGTAATCCGTGCTCACCTATTTTAGTCCAAATTAACAGCCTTGTACTGCAAAAGAAGTGGAAAGCTTTGGACAAGAGTATTTGCTGGAAAGAGACGTCTCGAAAGCAAAAACTCTGCATCCCTTGCAATCTATATCAACAGGAACTTGCTACTGTTGTTTGTGACATTGGAGGTAGAAGTCTTCAAATCAACGGCAGATTCCATGGAGGTACAGTGACAAACACGACAACAACAACAACAACAACAACAATTTGACCGTGGAAAATTAACGGCGGCAGCTGCAGCTGCAGAACCAACAACAACACAAATCAATGGCAGGCGGAAAAGAAAGAATCGGCGGCAACACAAATCAATGGCAGAGGCAACAAAAAGAACAACGTGAGATAGATGGACAATGATGCCTATGTCCTACATTGCCGATGATGTATTCCTCACTTCTGTTTTTCTTCTTATTTTCATACGGCCGGAACAACAATCATCGGAACACACAAATCATCGGAGGCAGCGCAACGCAAACTGGTAGCAAAAGGAACAATGTGAGATACTAGATGTACAGCAATGATGCCTACATTCTACATTGCTGATGATGTATTACTCACTTCTGTTTTCCTTCTTATTTTCATAGGTACGGATCGGAACAACGATCATTGGAACAACAGATAGTAGCACGTACATTATATTATTATGTTGTTATCATTTACTCTAACTCAATAGATACTCACCTCAATTTTTTCAATCATTGTAGATTGTTATAGACTACTCCGATAGACACAAAAATTGACGGCAGTAATAGAACGGCAACAAATTGTAGCAATCGTTGGCAACAGCCACAGCAACAACAATCGTTGGCAACAGTAATTGTCGTCTATAGCAAGAGCAACAATCGGCCACAACGGCGGCCACAGCAACAGCAGCAACAGTGACAGCGACAGTAGCAGCGAGAGCACCAGCAGCGAGAGCACCAGCAGCGAGAGCACCAGCAGCGAGAGCACCAGCAGCGAGAGCCCCTTTGATTCGCCACAGCAAGAGGAACAGCACTCCTCCTCCTCCAACAGCAGCGAGAGCACCAGCAGCGACAGCCCCTTCGATCTGCCACAGCAAGAACACCAGGAGGCAGAGCACCAGGAGGCAGAGCACCAGGAGGCAGAGCACCAGCAGCAAAAGCCCCTTCGGTCCGCCACAGCAAGAGCAACAGCACTCCTTGTCCTCCAACAGCAGCGAGTGCACCAGCACTAAGAGCACCAGCAGCGAGAGCCCCTTCGATCCGCCACAGCAAGAGCACCAGCAGGCAGAGCACCAGCACCGATAGCACAAGCACCGAGAGCACCAGCACCGAGAGCCCCTTCAATCCGCCACAGCAAGAGCAACAGCACTCCTCCTCCTCCAACAGCACCAAGAGCACCAGCACCGAGAGCACCAGCACCAAGAGCCCCTTTGATCCGCCACAGCAAGGTCACCAGCAGGCAGAGCACCAGCACCGAGAGCACCAGCACCGAGAGCACCAGCACCAAGAGCCCCCTCGATCCGCCACAGCAAGAGCACCAGCAGGCATAGCACCAGCACCAAGAACACCAGCAGCGGGCCAATCATCTGTCAACAAATCAACGGCAACAACAACAGCAGCAACAACAGCAGCAACCACCGCAACATAAACATAACAGAGCAATCATCCACATTGATCCGCCACATTGATCCTACAAAGCAATCCAACAACAATTGTCGGCAACAGCAACAGCAACAGCAACAGCAACCGATCCAAAACAGCACAGGTAAAAAAATCTTCAGCAAAAATGAAAACAACCAAAACGGCGCGCAAATTGACAGCAACAACAACAAAGCAATTGCCAAAACGAGGAGGGAGGCAAAAAGCAAAGAGAAAACATGAGAAACAAAGGAAACAGAGAATGTCTTCAAATTTTCTCAAAAACGCAGCACCATTGACAACAATCCACCAAACTTACGATCAATTCTCTCAGATGAAACCAAACAAGACAGCAGACAGGGACAGGAATGGGCGTCGAGATACAATTGCAATTTTCAAATATGTCAAGCAAATAGCATTGAAAACAGTTACCATTTGTAAAGAGGTTGAAGGTTATTTCATGGAAACAAGATGGGGTTTGAAAACAGTTGGAGAAAAGGAATATACATCGGAAGAGGCTGTGTCTATTGATAGTTTCAAGACATTGGATAGTACCAACGAAAAGTTTATTTTAGCGTTCGACAAATCAGAACCATCATTGAGAATCTTTGCAAAAGCTTCCACACAATTTGCAAAACAACACTTAGGTACACCCAAAAATATAGAAATTACTAGAACATTTGCTGGGGAAATTGTTGAATCTAAACCCAAGATAGGCTGAGGAACCAAATGTGATAGCGTCAACAATGGATATGCTATTATTGGGATGAGGCCAAATCGATTGACATCGGGAAATGGTGTGTATGTTTTCAAAAAGAATGTGGACCTGACAACAAAAGACAACCTTGAACAGAGAGCCCTACACATTGTAAAGGAAATGCAGTTTTGTTTAAGTCCAATGGAAAAATTTGTCAACCTTGAAACGACTGTGATGAATGAGGTCGTTAGCCGTACAACACTGAATGCAATCGGTCATCACGCAACGGCCTTTTCTATTGGAAAGGATTATCATTCAAAATGCCATATCAATGCCGGTATGTTCTATACAAGACTGACGGTTATTGCTCCAAAACATGTAAGCAATGACGAGGTGATTTATTACTTTGTGTTCCCCACGTATAAAGTGAAAGTTCCATTGAGGTTGGGCGATACTCTATTGTTCAATCCATTAGTATTACATAGCTGTTCGAATCCAAAATACGAAGGCTGTTATATTATGAGCGCCTACATATCCACAAAAACTGTGCTAAGAGCTAATCCTCTATAATTTATTAAACAATAATTTAAAGTTAGACGTTCCATTCATTTCTGTTCTTTTCCTGCACCATTGTGCAATCATTACAGAGTAGTAATCAATCAAAACGTAGGAGAAATATGTTACGATCAATACGGAGGAGCATTCTATTCAGTAATACAAAGTTATTACTGATACTGTACCGGGTAAACAATTAAGTATTGGATGTGTCAGAGAGGACCTCACTATTGTCGTCATCGTTTGATGTCATTGAACTGTCATCACCTGAATTAGTAGCATCATCATTATTGTCGCTGTCCTGTTCAACAAAAGTGCATTGGGAGTAGAGTGCCTCTTCATTAGGCAAAGATGACGTTGTCTTGTGGAATTCATCCAGCCAAGCCCTTCGATTCGACACAACTAGATATGAGTTTGATTGCAAGGTACCAATTGCATTGAGTTGTGGGACAACTGCTACATCGGAAAGTATGCTGTCAACATGAAATAAGAACAGGGAATTTTCGTCTACTTCACCTCTGGTCACAAACGACGAAGCTGTTGGTGTTGGAGTGGATTTAAACTTGGTCACTACTGCATAAATGCCTTCGTCAGAAATTTGGTACTCAGAAACAAATGAGTAAGGCTGCTTCAGATTGTAGAGTTCGACAAAACACATAATATGGCAGGGTATTTCACATGTGTTGACATCGAACAAGGCCCAATCATACCAGACAGAGTTCAGTTGGCCACCATTGGAACGATATGAAGGGTGGCTCCGAAACAAGTAATTTTGCTGTGTGCATTGGTCAAACCTGTTATGTTCAGTAAATCCTTTCACAAACATAGAGTCCTCCAAAAGTGGAAGCACATTCTGACATACAAAAGACAACACGATGGGAGAAATATAGGGTTTTGTTTTGTTTGATGACCTAACCCATCTCATAGTACTTGCCCCATCGCCGTTAATGAACACGTGAAATTTTGAGCCAGAAACTTCAGGAGGGATTCGATTACCAGAAACATCTTCTGCCATCACTAAATTGAACTTTGAAGTAGCTACTCGTAGCAGCATTTTTTTTCCTGTCACTTGGCCGTTTGCATTATCAATGTGGAAGCATTCTGTTGAGTGTTCTTTGACGGTGCTTTGATTTCAGTTTTGTGGTGTGATTCTACATAAGAAGAATCCCATCCGCATGGAAGTCCCCAAAGCTTTATGTACTCAACATGGTGAAAATATAGATGCTTTTTGATCAGTTTCGTACCCATTCCCTCTCTGAGGCAGGTAGAATTAATACAATTGATAAAATGGATTATCATCTTGGGGAGATTTTCCAATCCAGAAATGGTTATATTCCCATGCTTCAAGAATTCTTCCATGGAGAGGATCAGTTGAATCACCTCTACTTGTTTCTGAATAAATGTCACGTTTTGGATGATGTTTATTGCCACATCGGAACAAAGGGTGATCAGAATGGAAATGAGCATTCCCAAATAATCATTACCCTCCTTTTTGGTAATGGAGAGAAGCTGACTTGAAAACTTTGTTCTAGGGAAATCTCTGTCCGATTGCCTTGACAAAAGACCACCGTATAACTGCGCGAGTGAACCAATAGTACTTGATGTGCCATTCGTGTTTAAATCAGGGGCATACCAACACTTAGGACTGCCTTTTACCAAAAAATTGAGTGATTCTACTGCCCAACGTGCTACACCCAGTTGATGCATATGCAAACACTCACCAGGAGTAGCAAAGTGAATGTTGTTGACATTACTACCAAAATTGAGGCTGTGAAAAGCATTTTTTATGGGATGGTGGGAAATGCTTTTGAAGTACTCCTTGTATTCCCTTGCAGAAATGTTTGGGGGGGGGGGGGGGGTCAAAATCTTCTGGAACCCAGAGCCGAGTCTGTTCCTCCACTTGGGCTTTTGGTTTATGGATGACATGTGTAGGACATGTACAGTGACGGCACAATTTCTTCACCTTTTCCGTGTATGATCCATACTTACCACATAGTTTGTCGTGAAGTTCTGTATCACCAACAACATAGGCAATCACAAATTTCATTTTCACTTTGAACACTTTTCCTGCATACGGAATATAATCCCACTCCAACTCGCCCTGCATTTCACATACTTGCTTGAAAGATTGCAAAGCCGATGCCAGCGCGGTGTGTAGATTTTGAATATTATCTTTCGCCATGGTTTTTTTCGTGTGTCTTATGCTCTCAATTTCAGAGTCAGGATGAAAATGAATTGTGGTCCAAGCGTCAGGTCATTTTCTTGCTTCAACATTGAAAATACCCAGAGTCATGTTGAGAGGAGTGAGTGATAGACGGCCATGTGCATCCAAGCTGATTCCATCCATGTAGAAAATGATTGGAACAAGGATTTCCTCATTTTCATTGCAGATCTGCTTCCACGATTCCGTCCACCAAGACCCGTGGTGTAGTTCTGTTATGTATGTTTCGTTGGTGATTGGTGGGTTGTTTTCAGGTGAAAGAGGAGTCTCGACATTGGGAAAAGACAAATTGGTTTCTTGCATCAACTCCTTATTGGGCAGAAGGGAATGAAGTGCGTCTGGGAAGGATCGAACAAATATTTGGGTGGGTAAATTGCAAGGTAACCAGTTAATTATGTGTGGCTCAAACTTGGTCTCTGAAATACCCAAATTGGACTTAATTTCACTAAATATGGCTTCTTGATGGCGGGGGAAGGTAGAGCTAAATATTATTTTCCTTCTGAATCCGATCCGTTGAGGGTCTGATTCAAAGACTTCTGAAGAACAACAACGCTGTGTTAGTGTGTTAGTAGACGAACGATTGTACTCTACGCGTGGCAATTGTGGTTGGATACTTTCAGCAACGGATAATTGGACTACAGGCGAGACTATGGAAATGCCGGATCTCTTCTTACTGTGAACTTATTCAGATACAGTGAGACAGACCTTAGTAATGTAGATTACAGATAGTTGGTAGCAACTAGTGTGAATTTTGGGATATAAATCAGTTGAATGTTAAAAGTATGAGATAAAGTGAAATCTTGCCGAAATGCAAGATATCTCTTTTATTGAGATGAATACGTTGCAACTGCTGTTGCGTAGTGATGAGATTACTCGCTGATTATTTCCGTACATGCATTGGTCGTTGACCGTATATATCTGTATGTATATTTATATTGTGTGAGAATCACACACCAACGGTTTTCTTCTCTTGTTCCGTTAGGAAGACCCTATGATATGTTTATCATTATGATCAGGAATTGCTCCCGTAGCTCGTGTGATACTTTATGAAATCAGAGTTTGCTCACCGAAGAACAAGGGCAATACTATAAAACAGAGATTGCTCACCGTCATGCGCGATGGGAATTGATGCATCGTGGGAATCGATATGCCGTGGGAATTGATTACTTTGGTTGATACGGGACTCATTGATTTGTACAAATAGAATATCTACCGTCGTGTAGCTTTGGTACTTCTGGACACGAAAGGAATTTAATACTCCCCATGTTTCCTTGTGAAAGGTTATCAAGTTTTACATGATGCTTCCATCATCTTGGAGGAGGTTGCCAGTATTTCCACAGAAGTGGAAGATGGGCTTGAGCAGTGGATACACAACTGAGTGTCCCCAATGCTTGGTGAGGATATCTGCACAGTTATCTTTACCAGGGATGTGCAGCATTAGAATGAAGCCTTTTGCTATCATGCTTCGTATGTAGTGAAACAATAGGATGTTGTGACGCTTATGCAACCTTGCATAAGGAAAGGTCAACGTCTGAATCATCTTCTTGTTGTCTCCCCATGAATAGGAGATGTCATGGATTCGTGTTCCGAGGTATCGGAATGAGTGACGTAGATCAACGATTTGCTTGATGCAAGTTCTTCCTGCAACGAATTCAGCTCCAAAGGTGGCTGTCTCCATAGTAGCTTGTTTCTTCGAGAACCACATCATAGGAGTTTTGTTTGCAAAGTGAAGGATGCCGGTTACAGCCTTTCCACTGAGAATGTCATGCATGAGATTTGCATCATAGAAGTGTGTTAACACTACTGTCTTCCCAAGTGGTGCAGGAGCGTTGTTGGGTAGCTCTTCAGAATGCTCCCCATAGACGGTGTTGGACCAATCGATGGTGTCCGGTTTAGTCAGTATAAAATCTGGGGGTTCCACGCGGAACCTGATCTTAAAATGTCTAAACTTGGAGATATATCCGTAGATACGTTTGGCACGATCAAGGTGTCCTTCTTGTGGTTGAGCTCTAAAACTCGAGAGTGTCATCACGGCGGTTTGGACATCAAATTGCCCAATGGCGATGATCCATTGGAGTGATCTGATCATGCTTTGGTATTTCTGGATACCAGTTTCTTTGAGAAAGGCCAAAGAATCCAATTCAGGATGATCGTTTTTGGCGATGGGTGATTGGAACCTAGTGTTAGGTTTACATCCGAACATTTGTTCATAAGATGCTTCCATCTTTTTGATGAACTTGATGGGGCTCATACAAAGAACACCATGTGCGTCTCGCTCAAATCCACAGCCCAGATGAAAGTTCATAGGTCCGGATCCCTTCAGTTTGAAGTTGTATGGCTCCGCCTGTAAGATTTTCAGGAAAGAATTGGGATCTGCCATGCAAAGACATAAATCATCGACATATGTGCATATGAGTTCATATACACATTCCCCATGCTTGTTCATTCCAGGCTTGAGAAAGATTTCTGGTTCAGCGCGGGATCGTTTGAAGCCGAGTTCAATAAGGCAAGCTGCTAGTAAATCACCAAAGCACTTGCCTGATGATCTGAGTCCATATAAGGCCTTGTAGATGATCAATAGATGACCTTCTAGTGATCCGAATTCTGGACCTGCCTTGATGCAGACTTTCTTGCAGGTTACTGCTTCGAGGTAAGCATTACCTATATTGGTACCCCATGCTTCTAGGCTGTTCAGTTCAGCTAGGAACAGACACATACGTAGACCGCGGAGAGATACGACACCAGCATAGACACTGTGGACGGGGGCTTCAGTGAGATTACTGTTTGCAACAAGACGAGCCTTGTGTCTACCGTCATGTTTGACAGCACATATCATGTGTACCTTGATCTGTTGGAACCCATTTGGGATGGAGCTTGCCTTATACACGCCTTTATTGATGAATGTATTGTATTCATTGAGCTGTTCCATTTCAAGAGTGGTGGCGTCTTCCCATTTGTGGTTTCCGTTGGCTTGATCAAATTGGAGGGCTTCTTTGTGGTTACGAGGTACCTTGAACCCATATTGGTACTGTGGGGTGGTACGGAAAGACTGAAGTTTAGCTTGATGCACGAGTCGATCAAGTTTCTTGGTTCGCCGTGCTAGGTTGGTGATTCATTTGAGACGTTTCCAACCTGGGAGGTCAAGCAAGTTGTTATCTTTCCCATATTTGGCAACGGTAACAGGGTCATCAGCCGCAATGTTGGCTAATGGTTCATATGTTCGTTCCATGTTTTCCCATTCAATCCAAAGGTTATACTTGGAGCCTTTGCACTGAGGGTGCTTGTTATCCACCAATGGACCTTGGTGTCCCAGGATGCGGCGAAAAGACCAAAGTTTTCCATCTTCTTGGGTCGAATCATGGTGCATGTAGTTCATAACATCATTGTATGCAATGATATCATTAAGTTCGTCATCAGAGTGTTTGCACTTGAATTTGATGAAGTCGTTATTGCGTTCGAGACTATCTTCTACATCAACAATGGTAAGGCGCTTTCAAGTACCATTGGGGTTGGTTACAAGGAAAGATCTTCCTTGTAGATCGGCAATCGGGATCGTCGGAATGGTAAGGGGTTTACCATCATTGTCAAATTGTGCATTGCCTTCTTCATCTGTAACAACTACCTGTGATGGGTCTACTATAGGAGTAGCAGGATTGGTGTGTGAAGTCGTGACGTCACTAACATCAAAGTATGCTAGCTCCGGTGGATCAAAATCATCTTCAGTAAGGAGAACACCATTGGATGTCTTACTGAAGATGCGTGTCGTAGGAGGACCATCAAAACTCTCCCCATAGTTGTTAGGGAGTGGAGAAGGGGACCAGCTTGGGCTGTCATCGACCTTCTTATAAAGAAAGCTCGGTAACAAGGGGTGGGCGGGTGGTGTGATAATAACCTGATTACCAGATGTGGGAGGTTGACTATGGTCGGGCATCTGAACAGGAGGTGTTGTACCTTGTTGCTTGGTAGGTACAGACGGCGCGGGGTCGTCATGTTCCGCAGGGGTGTCGAGGCTTCGATTGGTGTTGGAGTCCGTAGTGGAGATTCCAAGAGGAGGAGTAGCTGGGACGTCCTGTGGTGTAGAATCTGCATGGGAACTATCCGTAGTGGTGTGCTTCCCATGTTTCGTGAGTGTAGGAGCGTCACCAGTGGCGTACAATCGAGGTAATGAATCCTTGGCTTTACGCCATTTGATGAAGCCGTCATCTGTAAAGAGGCCAGCTCGTTTGTTGCGTGACTCAGGTGTAAGAGCAGAACGTACACCAGAACGGTCAAGCAATTTGTTGGTGACGGGATCCCAGATTCGGAAACAAAGTCCATTGCCCACATGTTTGGCAATGCCTACAAAATGACCGAGGCGTTTGGTAGACTGAGTACCAAAAGGGGAGTCATTGGTCTTGAAATAAACAGGTTCAAACCAGAAGAAACTGGTATACGCGCTGATATCGCCAAGTGTACCGGTAGCAATGAAGATTGGTTGTTTGTCTGACAGAGTAGGATCAGAAATAACATTGAGGAGTCCGGCGACGTATGCCATGCACAACAACCAGAGATGTGTGATAAACTTCACTTTAGATTCTTTCCAGTTGCTGAGATTCAACTTCAGCAAAGCTTGCAATTGAGTCGAGTTGTCATATACTTTGGCTTTTGATTCGCTGTGAAGGTTCACAAAATCAAAATATGCTTGACGTCCATTGCGTGTGAGGGAATGGCTGTGAACGCATGACGCGGATAAGTAACTTTTGAAGACTTCCAACATAAGAACCCAGAAGAAGGCACACTGTTTGACAAAGAGGTCACGTGTATAGCCTTGTAGTGCAGCAGGAGGCCAAGTTTCATCAAGGAATGTTTCGGTGTCAATGTAGTATGCCTCGAGTTTAGCCTTGAAACCCACAAGCCAATGTTCAAATCTTGAGTCATTCGTGAGGGGCGTGAAAGACTTTTCATCCCGTGACTTTTGGCACCAAGATTCGTACTTCACTTGCTGAGGTGACTTTTTATTGGTTCCTGGGGGAGGAGCTGGGGGATTCAGGACAGATTCATTCTGAAGGCACAGCGCGCGTGCCATACGGAAGGTTCTGAAGCTGTCGTATGTATATGACGTTACATCCTTCCAGTTCTTTTTGTCCTTGCGCAGATCATTTGAGAATTCTGCAAGTACTTCTATGGTCCGTTGGATGGACCGATGGAGCTGGGTTGGTAGTCCACTGGTAGTTTCCATGTAGGTAAGCTCGCGGGCAAAATCAGGCTCGATGAGTGCATTGAGAAAGATCGGCCACTCGCGGAATCCTCCCTCTCAGAGAGCCTCACATAGATAGCTATTTTCTTCCTTTGCGAGACGGAATATGGTTATGAGTATCAACTTCATATGGGAATCAAAACTAGGAAAGTTGGTTGCGGTAGCGGCGGTGCCATCTCCAGTGCTGTTCCCACCACCAAATGGATTGGCAGGCATGTTCGGTCTTGGTGATGATTCCGATTCGTTGGAGGAATCGCGTGGTGAAAGGAAACTGCTCCGTAGACAATTTGCGATTGGCATATGCCAGCGTAGGGATTGTGTTCAATTTTGTCCCTGTTCTTTGTGTGCAAGCCACCTTGGAGCTTGCGACTGTTAATCTATTATTTTCCTTCTGAATCCGGTCCGTTGAGGGTCTGATTCAAAGACTTCTGAAGAACAACAACGCTGTGTTAGTGTGTTAGTAGACGAACGATTGTACTCTACGCGTGGCAATTGTGGTTGGATACTTTCAGCAACGGATAATTGGACTACAGGCGAGACTATGGAAATGCCGGATCTCTTCTTACTGTGAACTTATTCAGATACAGTGAGACAGACCTTAGTAATGTAGATTACAGATAGTTGGTAGCAACTAGTGTGAATTTTGGGATATAAATCAGTTGAATGTTAAAAGTATGAGATAAAGTGAAATCTTGCCGAAATGCAAGATATCTCTTTTATTGAGATGAATACGTTGCAATTGCTGTTGCGTAGTGATGAGATTACTCGCTGATTATTTCTGTACATGCATTGGTCGTTGACCGTATATATCTGTATGTATATATATATTGTGTGAGAATCACACACCAACGGTTTTCTTCTCTTGTTCCGTTAGGAAGACCCTGTGATATGTTTATCATTATGATCAGGAATTGCTCCCGTAGCTCGTGTGATACTTTATGAAATCAGAGTTTGCTCACCGAAGAACAAGGGCAATACTATAAGACAGAGATTGCTCATCGTCAATGCGCGATGGGAATCGATGCTCCGTGGGAATCGATATGCCGTGGGAATCGATTACTTTGGTTGATACGGGTCTCATTGATTTGTACAAATAGAATATCTACTGTCGTGTAGCTTTGGTACTTCTGGACACGAAAGGAATTTAATACTAAAGTCAACACCATGAATATTTTGACATTCGTTTGCCCATTGAAAAATAGATTTGAACGTGTTTAGAGGTAACTTGTGTTTTGTCATTAGATTCATGAGCTTTATTTCAGCAATGAGCCTATTGGTAGGTGAAAAAGAAATACCGGATCGGATCAATTGCTCTCTTTTATTGATGTTTGGTTGGTATGCCGTGGGTTCCGCAGCGGCATCCATAACATTATCGTTCTGAATAGGAAGGCAAATTTCTCTATGAATAACCATGTCATTGTTGTTGCTGTTGTCTTCTGAAGGAAACAACTGTGATTCCATTACATTTCTGTCAATTGGTGGAACAAATAAATTGTATACTACCTGACTGTTTAGAACTGAGTTGAACGTTTCATTAGAGGATGCCTTGTTAGTGTGAGGGCAGCAACAGTGGCGGAGGGAACAATTGGACCATTCTCGGTCAATGTCAGGCCATATTGTGAAGGGGAATGGCAAACTGTAGTGGATTCTTCTTTGGCAGATGATGAAAATTCCATTAGGTTATGGTTTAAATAGAAATCACGGCAAAAAGCTATTGAATCAAGGTGTCGTGACAGGCCTCGTGATACATATCAGTATGATTGGTGTGAAGAGGAATCTTGTCTGCTTCCGATGAATGTCTTTGACTTGCCCTTATAGGACATGCAGCTACAGCAGATAAATGATTTGGCTATTTTGGTATAACAACCACTCTTGAAGTGATGGCGATTTTTAATAGGTTGTGACATGTTCTTCTATTGGAAGAAGGGAGGGGGAGAAATGGTTTTGATGGGGGTGTTCAATGAACATGATGAAAATGAGCATGATGCTATCGGAGCAAGCATGAAAAGGCATGATGGTATGAAAAAAGACACGACGTGACATAGAAACAACACGGGAACATAGCAAACAAACACTTCTGAAAATAATTTTATTTCATATCTTGGGTTAAGGTTAAGAAGTTTGGTAGCGAGATTTCAAATTTAAACATGATTCGAACACAAAAGCCTGAAACGCCGTTCCGGTTAGAGAATTCTGAAACGCCGTTCCATGATTGTTGACATGAATTGTACAAAAAAACATTTCACCACCCCAACAGAAGTGGTTACTATCATACCTACATTACTACTACTACTACTACTACTGTCATAATACACCCGGACACATATCTACGAAAAGACCAGTTTTTGGAACGCAGTTCCAAAAAAGGGAAAAAAGGGATAATGGAGGTGAAATCGTGTAGGAAGGTAGTGCTATAGATTTCTACGTAAATTCGTTACCAGAAATTATATAGTACAAAAATGGTGTAGGAAAATACTGCTGTAGATTTCTACGCAAATTCGTTACAAGAAATTATCTAGGTTAGGAAGTTTGGTAGCAAGAAATAGAATTTTTTAAATCAAGTTAGTCCAAATTGAGAGATCGAGGGGCATTTTGAGTCCTCGGGGAGAGTTTTGGTCGCAACCTGAGGGGGGTTGAAACTCTTTACCACAAAAATTATGAATTTAAAATATTGCCCTTGCACATAACAAAAGCAGGGTTGATTTTCTCAAAATAGGGCTTGGGAGGGGTCGCGTTGGGTTGCGTGACAGTAATCGGACGTACTCACCCCATTTGTTCAATTATTATGGCTGCTGGCTGCTGGCTGCTGGCTGCTGGCTGCTGGCTGCTGGCTGCTGGCTGCTGGCTGCTGGCTGCTGGCTGCTGGCTGCTGGCTGCTGGCTGCTGGCTGCTGGCTGCTGGCTGCTGGCTGCTGGCTGCTGGCTGCTGGCTGCTGGCTGCTGGCTGCTGGCTGCTGGCTGCTGGCTGCTGGCTGCTTTCTGCTTTCTGCTTTCTGCTTTCTGCTTTCTGCTTTCTGCTTTCTGCTGGCTGCTGGCTGCTGGCTGCTGGCTGCTGGCTGCTGGCTGCTGGCTGCTGGCTGCTGGCTGCTGGCTTCCTTCTGCTCCAAAACGCCACTGGAAACGCCGCTGCTAGCAGCTGGCTTCCTGCTGCTCCAAAACGCCGCTGCTCGCTGCTGGCTTCCTTCTGCTCCAAAACGCTGCTCCAAAACGCCACTCCAAACGCCGCTGCTTGCTGCTGCGGCGACACCAAATCAGCGACACCAAAGCGGCGCCTTAACCCATAACCGAATTTGTCACTCTGCTATGTTGAGTTCCTTCCTTCTAATCCGCTCAATGGATCAATACAAAACTTGGCAGGCGGCTCCTCATAGATGTAATACAGAGGCCCCTGCAATATCGTTGGTGTTGGTGCAGTTGTTATAGAGATATCTGCTGTTGTCGTTATTTGGGTTGCTTTGTTGAAATACAACCAAATTTGTCACTCTGCTATGTTGAGTCCGTTCCTTCTAATCTGCTCAATGGATCAATACGAAACTTGGCAGGCGTCTCCTCATAGATGTAATACAGAGGCCCCTGCAATATCGTTGGTGTTGGTGCAGTTGTTATAGAGATATCTGCTGTTGTCGTTATTTGGGTTGCTTCCTTGAAATACAACCAAATTTGTCACTCTGCGATATTGAGTCTGTTCCTTCTAATCTGCTCAATGGATCAATACGAAACTTGGCAGGCATCTCCTCATAGATGTAATACAGAGGCCCCTGCAATATTGTTGCCCTTGGTGCAGTTGTTATAGAGAAATCTGCCTCACTATCATTTTGGGTGTTTCCTTCTTGAAATACAACCAAATTTGTCACTCTGATATGTTGAGTCTGTTCCTTCTAACCCACTCAATGGATCAATACGAAACTTGGCAGGCGTCTCCTCATAGATATATTACAGAGGCCCCTGCAATATCGTTGGTGTTGGTGCAGTTGTTATAGAGATATCTGCTGTTGTCGTTATTTGGGTTGCTTCCTTGAAATACAACCAAATTTGTCACTCTGCTATGTGAGTCTGTTCCTTCTAATCTGCTCAATGGATCAATACGAAACTTGGCAGGCGTCTCCTCATAGATGTAATACAGAGGCCCCTGCAATATCGTTGGTGTTGGTGCAGTTGTTATAGAGATATCTGCTGTTGTCGTTATTTGGGTTGCTTCCTTGAAATACAACCAAATTTGTCACTCTGCTATGTTGAGTCTGTTCCTTCTAATCCACTCAATGGATCAATACGAAACTTGGCAGGCGTCTCCTCATAGATGTAATACAGAGGCCCCTGCAATATCGTTGGTGTTGGTGCAGTTGTTATAGAGATATCTGCTGTTGTCGTTATTTGGGTTGCTTCCTTGAAATACAACCAAATTTGTCACTCTGCGATATTGAGTCTGTTCCTTCTAATCTGCTCAATGGATCAATACGAAACTTGGCAGGCGTCTCCTCATAGATATAATACAGAGGCCCCTGCAATATCGTTGGTGTTGGTGCAGTTGTTATAGAGATATCTGCTGTTGTCGTTATTTGGGTTGCTTCCTTGAAATACAACCAAATTTGTCACTCTGCGATATTGAGTCTGTTCCTTCTAATCTGCTCAATGGATCAATACGAAACTTGGCAGGCATCTCCTCATAGATATAATACAGAGGCCCCTGCAATATTGTTGCCCTTGGTGCAGTTGTTATAGAGAAATCTGCCTCACTGTCATTTTGGGTGTTTCCTTCTTGAAATACAACCAAATTTGTCACTCTGATATGTTGAGTCTGTTCCTTCTAATCCACTCAATGGATCAATACGAAACTTGGCAGGCGTCTCCTCATAGATATAATACAGAGGCCCCTGCAATATTGTTGCCCTTGGTGCAGTTGTTCCAGAGATATCTGCTGTTGTCGTTATTTGGGTTGCTTCCTTGAAATACAACCAAATTTGTCACTCTGCTATGTTGAGTCCGTTCCTTCTAATCTGCTCAATGGATCAATACGAAACTTGGCAGGCGTCTCCTCATAGATGTAATACAGAGGCCCCTGCAATATCGTTGGTGTTGGTGCAGTTGTTATAGAGATATCTGCTGTTGTCGTTATTTGGGTTGCTTCCTTGAAATACAACCAAATTTGTCACTCTGCTATGTGATTGTGTTCCTTCTAATCTGCTCAATGGATCAATACGAAACTTGGCAGGCGTCTCCTCATAGATGTAATACAGAGGCCCCTGCAATATTGTTGGTGTTGGTGCCGTCGTTATAGTAGAGATATCTTCTGTCACCGTTATTTGGGTTGCTTCCTTGAAATACAACCAAATTTGTCACTCTGCTATGTTGAGTCTGTTCCTTCTAATCCACTCAATGGATCAATACGAAACTTGGCAGGCGTCTCCTCATAGATGTAATACAGAGGCCCCTGCAATATCGTTGGTGTTGGTGCAGTTGTTATAGAGATATCTGCTGTTGTCGTTATTTGGGTTGCTTCCTTGAAATACAACCAAATTTGTCACTCTGATATGTTGAGTCTGTTCCTTCTAATCCACTCAATGGGTCAATACGAAACTTGCAGGACTCGTCCTTCTTGATATAATGAAGGAATATTTGCAATATCGTTGCCGACGGTGACTTCAGTATGGAGATATCTGCTGTCGCTGTTATTTGGAGGGTGTGTGTGTTTTCTGTGGTGTTGAAAAAACGGATTTGGAGTTTCTGCTTGGCCCTCCCATCTGAATAGCCATCCAAATAGTAGCCATCGGATAGCCCTTCTTCAATTGCCATTCCCGGTCAGCAAATCAGTAGAGTAACATGCTGGCGTTCAAACATGGTAGGGTTTGTACATGTCTGCCTCCATTCTCTCCTTTATCCAAGGGGAAAGAGATGGGCCGGAGTAGGGCCCATAGTTGTCGTTGTCTTTGCCGTTTGAATACCCTTCCCGATCAAAAATGAAGAAGAGTAACGTGTAGGTATTTGAGTTGGTGTCATTTTGTACTATTTGTATGGTGGTGAACCTTCATGGTCTGTTCTAGTGAAGGAGAAACAGAAGGGTTGTTGCAGGGTCGTCAAAATGGAAGTGAATGACATAGGTGATTTCGATGATCAGAATTCCTATCAAAAATAAATCATGTCTATAAGGGTTTTTCTGCTGTGTTTGCACCAGGGTCTTTTATTTCAGTGTACAGAGCACACACATGCTCATTACCTGTAGACTTGTAAATGGTTTTTGTACTGTGTATTTATTGTGGTATTTTGTACACAGTGTGGAACGCGGTAACGGAGCAAATAAACACTTCTTAAAATAATTTTATTTCATATCTTGGGTTAAGGTTAGGAAGTTTGGTAGCGAGAATTAGATTTTTCAAATCAATTTAGTCAAAATTGGGAGATCAAGGGACATTTTGAGTCCTCAGGGAGAGTTTTTGTTGCAACCTGAGGGGGGTTGAAACTCTTCACCACAAAAAATTGCGAATTTAAAAAATTGCCCTTGCGCATAACAAAGGCAGGGTCAATTTTATGAAAATAGGGCTTGCGAGGAGTCGCGTTGGGTCGCGTGACAGTTATCGGACGTACTTCTCTAATTGATTTCATTTATTGTGATAGCAAGCACAAGCAAACAGGATCAAGAATTCTATTGTATGAACATGCTGGTGACAATCTGCCACGTTCAGAGAAATAGATTGAGGCACAAATGAAGCACAACATTGATGCGAAACTCTTCCGCGATGGTAGCACTAGATGAATAGAGCAGTTACATGTTTGCCTACAAATTAAAATGTTGATTGGTTGCTGGTTCAACAGTAAGACTTGATTGTAGTGCACAACATCCAAACAGATTAGACGACCACACACTACTACTCTACATAAGTTTCGTAACCAGTTGACAACCAATACATACCCAAGAAAGAATACTTATGAACCCATACATTCAATTCATCAATACCATTCCAGCATGGCACAAACTAGTGAACATAGAATATTTGAAAATGCTCCTTTTACGAAGTTGAACGAAGAATATACGTGTATAGGTAGTTATCAAGCAGCCCCTGGAATCATTTTGGCAGCACTCGTGTTTTCTTTTTGAGATGAGTGACAAGAAACGGATAGCAATCCTAAAATATCCAGCAGGACTGAGGTTGGACCATCATTTGGAATCAATCGCAACTCAACATTTTGAAGCCTTTGGTTCGTATCTAATCAATTTCCCCTTGTTGTTTCTCACCCAATTCCGTCGTAATCCTGGCATGACATCCTCTTCGGGTGGCCATGGCTCCCCACCCATAACATCCATAACCTCGGAAACGGCTCGAGGGCAGATTGTAAGATTCTCACATCCATCCTCGGTGACAAAGACGTCGTCTTCAAGCCGGACACCCCCACACCCACGAAACTCATTCGTGCGCTCCACGTTGATATATTTTGATTGTGCCGGGTTCGCTAGTGCCAAGTCTAACAAGACATCGATGAAATAGCATCCTGGTTCGACGGTCAGCACCATGCCCGCTTCAAGAGTTCGTGCCGTCCGTAACTTCTTCAAACCCGGTCGTTCGCTCCGTCGAGGTGTGATATCTGCCGTATAGCCTCCAACATCGTGTGTATCCAATCCAATCAAATGGCCCAGTCCATGAGGCATGAATATTGCTCCAAGATCTGCATCAATCATGTCGTCGATCTCTCCATGCAGCAATCCGCCTTCTGCCAAGGCCTTCAAAATTGCCCGCTCCGCGACACGGTGCATTTCTGTCCAAGAAACTCCTGGGCGCATGGCAGCAATCACATCGATTTGTGCCGAAAGCACAGCGTTGTAAACTAGTAACTGATCGTCCGAAAACTTGCCATTGACAGGAAAACTGTGCATCGGCATTGAGAGCGCAAGAAACAAAGAGGTTATCACAACTTCTGGGACGTTTGCCAAATACTGCAATGTTCCATTTCCAACTTTCTCTCCTGTTGTTGTAATGCTCACGTACCTGCATGTGATATCACTGGCGTAACAATGGTATTCAGCACCCATATCGAGCAATGCCATGTCACCGTCGAGTAATTTTCGGTCGTTTGGTCGTCCTGCATGGCCATAATGTAGAATGGCGGGGTTTGGTCCACATGCGCAAATGCACGTGTACGACATGTGGCGACATCCTCCGTGGGTGTAGGTATGGTGCTGGAACAATGATTCCAATTGGTACTCCATCATCCCAACTTGACAAGATCGCATCACTTCGACGTGAGCCATGCTGGATACCCAATTGGTATAGCGCATCAATTCGATCTCGGCGTTCGTTTTGAATACCCGCGACTCCGCCATGCACGCAAACAACGATTCCATGTCGCATTGTTTCGTGTACTTTGAAATCCCGTCGTAATGTGCAGGCTTGGCGTAATTTCCGGAATCCGTATTTAGACCCGTCAAAAGAAACAATCGAGCATCATCCTTGCCATCGTCGGTCGGAGCGAGTTCGGAAGCAATGAAGTCGTCGAGCTGATCAATCGACAGAACATGTTCTACACCGTATTTAGAGCAGCTCTGCTTCAGGTCGGGGGAGCTACCGCAGAATATTTCGTAGTCCAAGCCATACTGCGGAATGAAAAGCGTAGCATCGCCCGAAGGAAGGGATATAGCCCCGTACAAATCGGCATCGGGAACACCAAATGCCCAATGAAAGTAGGATTCTTGGCGAAAGACAGGTTCGTGATCTGTGTCGTATCTCGTCGTTTGTTTTCCACCCTCGAGCAAAATCACACCTCTTGGGAGGGATGGAGAATCTGAATTCTCCTCCATTTTGATCAACCTTTCCATCATCGATTCCACCAACCGAGCTCGGTTGAGTTCGTGCAAAGCCATTGGGACTCGATATGTATTGAGTCCGAGAGAGAATATTGGTCCATTGCACTCGGAACAAAATATCTCGGCGCTTGCCTTTTTCTGCGCCACAAGAGGAGGCATGCGGATTGCGAGCGAAGATACCCTATGATGGCTCATGATAACTAGAAACAAGGCTGCAAATATTTTATCGAGGCACCACAAACACGACGGAGGATTTAGCAGATTACTCGATCTTGATTCTGAACTCATATCGACTCGTGTTTGAAGAGGGAGAGGGATCTATGTCTGAAATTCTTACCAAACGAGATGATTCGATTTCCGTCAGACTGATTTAGCTTGCACCGACTCTTTGTGGCTGCTGCTGTCGATACAACTCTGTTGATGGGTGATGGGTGGATTTTGGAGAAAACGCTGATTGATGGAACTTTGGCGTCGACGCTTGATACCATACGGTAATCTTAATACCGTACGGTACGAGTACGTAGTACGTACACTACTTGACACGAAAAACCGAGAAGACAGAAGAAGCTCTTCGGTTTCCATCCGACCTGATTCGTTTTTCTTCTTTGACGACTCACGACTCACGATTCATGACATAAAAAGCGATTGCGTTTACGACTCGATTGACCCATTCCTGTTGAAGAATGCTGGTTGTGTTGAACTTGTTCAAACCACGGAATCTCAGTAAGTTCAATCGGAGAAAATGTTTTTGTTATTTTGTAAACATTGAAAGATTGAATTCATTAATGCCATTGTGTCTTGTATTGCTTGACGGCATCCTGGCATTGCTTTTAACTTTGCTGCTACTGTTAAAGAAGTCTTCATTGTTATTTGGGTGGAACCTGTTATTTGTTTTTGTCATGCCATGCCATGCCACCATGCCATGCCATGCAATGCAATGCAATGCAATGCCCTGTCATCAATGCTGTATCACAGGATGTCAAATACATAGCATTGAATTATTTTGATCTCTGATTGCTGCAATCCCTTTTCTGAAGAATGTTTTTGTATTTCTCATCCTACTACCTACAGGTCCTGCTACGGTAACAAGAGCAGAGCACCACCACCTCCATGTGTAAGTATGTTGATGAATATGCAAAAATGGAGGGAATGAAATCTTCTTGAAACATACAGTACATGAACCATCCAATTTGTGTCTTGGTGCACCATAGTGTGATTCTTAGCACCAAATTGTAAATGCAATAGTAGCACCTCGTCCACATTGGTGAGAAAATCCAATCAGAAAGTTTGACCAAATCAGAGGTTTCAATAAATACAGGAAGAAACAATTCTCAAAACTGTTTCTCATCTTGACACTAGGTCTCTAGAGTTGATGTATTGTTCATGGTGGTACTGGTTGTTGCAGTATGCATGTATAGGTGCTGCCCATTGCATTGCTTATAAGTAACACTATGAATAATGTTAGCTCCTACAAGCTGTGCACCTGTAAGCAGTGCTAACTCATACGAGCTGTGCTAGTTTATACAAGCTGCGCTAACTTGTCCAACCCATTCTAGCTCTATGAGCAGTGCTAGCTCCTATGAATCATGCTAACTTGTACAAGCCAGGATTGCTATCTGTGAGCTGTACTAGCTCCTCCTCTACCAGTGTCGATTGAAGATTGTTTTCCACAGAGTTCAGATACTGTTGGTAATCCACATCTTCCTGGCGTGTGTCTGAAAAAAAAAACTCCTGTTTTTTTACTAGTTGAAGGAGGACTACCGTGTTGGGGAGAAACTGAAGCAGCGTATGTTGGTGGATGTTTCAATTGACATATGTTTTTTGCTCTTTGTGACACAGCAGCATGAACTTTTGTTGCAGCTCCTTGAGGAGCAGGTTTTTGGGAAGTAGAACCAGAAGGCAGAACAAGACTACATGGGTCGTATCACCATATATTTATTGGAGGAGCCACCAGAAGGAGATCACTGTCAGGGATACATTGTATGGCCTCTGATGGAGATTTGGATTTATCTTTCTTCTTTCCTTCTGCTGATCCATCTTGAACACCAGTTTATCCCTTCTTTGGTTTCGATGAACCGGCATCAGCTGTCATGGCAGCTGCTTCAGGAAGAGTGTCTCGGGAAAAAACTGGAAATGTGACCTTTGGTGGAGATTTGGATTGTCATCTCTTCTTTGCTGGTGGCAATCCCTCATGATCTTTCATTGCGGCTGCTTAAGAATCATTGCCTGGGGAAGTAGCTGGTAGAGCAACATTGCATGGAGATTTGGATCAATGTTTTCTATTTCCTTGTGGCGATCCCAACTGGGGACGTGGCCTTCATGTTGGCATTCTTGTTTCTGTTGAGCCTTATATGAAGAATGTAGAAACTGAGGTGGAAACCTTGAACCAGAAAGATCTTTGATTGTTTCAAAACAATCCGAATTGTAATTTTGGACAAAGGGCAGTCCATTATGAACAAAAATTCTATCGGTAAATCCTTGGAAAATTTTTGAGCCAATGAAAGGCAACAACAAAAACCTAACCAGACAATGATAGGAAACAAGGGAAAAACCACATCTCAATCAGCAACAATGGTTAACATAAATGAAAAGTAGAAACTGATTTTGGAAAGAAAACCTGGAACGTTGGAGGATTTTGAATTTCAATTCTTGCAACGCCGTTGTAGGTGGTATTCACATTTGTCAGTTTCAAGTTAAATTACTATGAATTACAAACAACCCACTTGCAGCTTTTTTAACAGTACAAGTAGTACGATTACAACTATGGTAGTACTGCATGTGGGATGTCAAAGGGGCTATCAAGTACAAATTTCAAATCTTGATTAATTCGATTCCTGAAACACCGTTGCAAAAAATTCATTTGTTGTTCCATTCCTGCAACGCCTAAATATAATCCACATACTTACTCCAAAACAAATAAATTCCCATAAAACTAGTCCACCAAAACAACCAACAGCAAACACGGCAAGTTTCTATTCGCAATTTAACCACGAAATAATAGTACAACAAATTTGCAGTTCCGTGCAGGCTACAACTGTTGTTACACATAAAACGAACAGCCCAATGAGCAGTGTATTTGGAAGTGAGCCAACAAACACAAATGATAGCCAAACAGATACAACCACCTAGTATCTAAAGCAATACTATACTGACAACAAATGTGAGCAATGACAATCGTATGAAACACTACAGTACCTGGTATGTCAAGGAAATAACCCACCAGAGCTAGTGACTGTACAGTTGATAATTGAGAGAATTATAAAACTAGGTAGTAACAATGAAATACCAAATATGATGAATGTCAATGATCAAAAGTGAAGTGGAATTTTCTGCCAAACAATCACTGTGTGTAGGCACAATGCTCAAACTCTAGCCAGGGAAAACTACAAAGGTAAGAACAGACAACATCACGATTGCCACTATACACTATTTCATCAGTTCTAACTCAATTATCTTCTTCACACTGACACATATATGATAAAAGGAACAAGCAGATACCAGATAATTTCCCAGCAACAGTTCTAATCCTCATGGACACCAGAAACATGAACTCTGAAAATAGGTACCAATTACATGACGACTATCAGCGTAAAAATTCACCTGAATTCCAATACTTTGTCAAAATAATTTTTGGTGCTGTATTGCCAAAAGAGACAGACTTCAAAACAGAACCATTACAAACAACAATCAGCAACATTTTCACCCCAAGTGATGAAGCATTTGCATTGCTTTTCCTTTACAATGACTACAATTTGTGGATAAACACAAAAAAGGGCACAAGGAGGAAGAGAAAGAAATTCACTGACAGTAAGTCTGGAAATAAGGAGGGATGGAGTGACAAGGGACAAATTCTTTACAGATACGTTCTACATGAAATATTAAAAAGAAGGAAGGAACAACAGTCAAAATATTTGGAGATAGAACTACTGAAAATTTACCAACAGCAAAATGGCAAACATACACCACAAGATGATGCGGACAAAGAAAGTAAAAAGGAGCAAAGATGGAAGCAACAATGTACTAACATGATTGAGACTCTTGGCAAGGATGACAAGGACTACAAATATTACATCAAATGCATGAAACGTTTACAAAAGCAAATGGTGATAACAACAATATAGTACTGTGATTAGCTACTTATTATTTTATGCCGGTTTGCACAATATATTTGTCTTCTATTAAATTGAATACTATGAAGGAGATTATTGCAAAAGCTGATAAAATGTTTTCTTCTTTCTAACAAACTATGTTTGTCATCTTTTGGTATTTCCTACTTCTAGCGTGAATATTGTGAAATGGACGTAACATAATAGATTGCCAGTTATCAAGAAGCTAATACATTTAAGAAGAAATTGGTAATAACGCTATGACAATATCATTGCGCATAGAGGATGATATTACAAAAAATGAGTTTTTTCAGGGAAAAACAAAAATTGAGTGGAGTCTAAATCCTTATTGGGTGAGCATGAAATGAAGTTGGCAATATAGAAAGATTGCGAAGCAACCAGCCATAATAATGGGGCTGAAAATATGAATGTGAAAACAGTCCTCCTGAAAATTGTTGTGTGCAAAAATACAAAGACAATTACTTCGTATTTTTGATGGGCGCAACAAGCATTTCCAAATTTTTCAAGCAATCGCACAAATTTGACGCTAGCATGAGCATCGTTTTTTAAGGGACGACATTTATTAGTGAAAACAATTCCAGCAAAGTCTTCTGAGTGCTACAGGGCAACCTTTTCTGGAATTTCAATGAATATTCTATTTGATTCATGTACCGTGCCGGGTACGAGTATAGGTGTGAAGTAGGGTGACCGTTTTGAAAAAGCTTTTTTTTTCTCCCCCCCCCGCGTACACCCATCGATTTGGGTCCTGTTAGTCTTCTTGATCTTACTCTCCACCTGGAACTTCCTGACCAAAGTAATCACCGCGCCAGAATTGGCAAGAGCCAGAGCTCTCCATAGATACCCAATTTGCAGGGGTTGCGCACGCCAGAACCCCTTCAGACTTCATGATTCTTCCGGTCAAGAAAATCACAAAAAGTTGAAAAAAAAACTCCATTAACACAACCTCATCATACCAAGTGGTCTCAATCAACCCATTCCTTAACCATAGCATTAGAGGCGCCTGCTACTTGGGAATCCCTTCCTTACACCAAGATCAACAAGACCTGCAAGTTTCGAATCGATTGGCCGCGTGGTATAGGAGAAATCAGGTGGAGCAACAGCAACAACGACGGCGACAAGGCAGGGCAAAAACTCTGAAAACTCCCAAAATCCTCCCATAGCAGCAACAAGGATCCCTCTGCTCGCGGCAACAACAAGCAAGCCCCACTACAGGGTAAATCGATACTTATCAAATACAAGAAGACCCCCAAGTTGGGGCTCAATCCGACTGGTCGTTTTGAAAAAAGCAGCCACAGCCATAGTGACACCCCCAAGGGCCAAAAAACAACATTGAAAATCCCCCCATAGCAGCAACAAGGATTCCCCTGCTCGCGGCAGCAACCAGCAAGCCCCACTACAGGGTAAATCGATACTTATCAAGTACAAGATGCCCCCCAAGTTGCAGATCGATCCTTCCGGTCGTTTTGAAAAAAACAACTGCAGCAACAACCCCCCCCCCCCCCCCCCCCCCAACGCAAAAAAACTCCAACTACAGCAGCAACAACACACACACAGTTGGAGCTGTGGCAAGAGGTGCCGCCCTTCCCCCTTGCAAGTTAACAAATAAAGCGGCTGTTATTCTAAACCATTCCCACACTGGTACTATCACTACAGCGACTGCTATGTTAATTGCGGGATTTACACAGGAGGAGAGCAAGAATTGGTCCCTACAGAAGAGAGTATTGCGGAAGAAGGCAAAACTTTTGGAAGAACAACAAAACAAGAAGGCTGCACCCCCTCCCGCCCCCCCCCCCCCCCCCCCCCCCCCCCCCCCGACCGCCGCCTGCTGTTGTTGTTGTTGTTGTTGCTGTTGTTGCTGGATCAAATGGTAGCAGCGTTTCGCCTGTAACTTATCCAAGTGGACTGTTGGACCCCCCTTCCCCAAAAAAAACGACGAATGACAACAACAACAACAACAACAACAACAAAAGAGCCCATACGGCCTCAAGCAACACCAATGGAAGCACATCGTCGACGACAACGACGGCGACGGCAACAGGAGCAGCGCCAGCAGGAAGCACAGCAGCAACAAACACAGCGGTGACTACTACTACTACAGCAGCGTTTTTGGAAAAGGAAAACTCCCCTCCTCCATCCAAAACAAACAAAATCGAGCCTCTGTTGGATTTGAAAAAAACAAGGAAGACTCCTCACCAAGTCCAATGTGATAAGGCAAATGAGAAAGCTATGAAGGATCGATTTCATCATGCTTGGAAGGAAGCAGAGGGAAGGTTGGTGAAGCAGTTGAAACTACCCAATGGAGTCAAACGTGTTCCTGCTACTGTTATCTGTGATGTCGTGAACAAAACATACTACGGTACGTCCATTAACCCTAACACTTTGAGGAATCGCGGCCGCGAAGGCCTGACAGGTCCGCCACGGTTGGGGAGGAGACCAGTGCTTCCGGAATTGGTGGAGGATGCGCTTGGCGAGGCGATTTCAACTTTTGTTTCCTTGACCGCGGCTCGCATGAAAGATAAACCGGACCGTCAGATGATCATTCACAAGTTGACATCGTGCATCACGAGCGGTGTTACTCCGGCGCCCCTGACTGACCCTGTCTCCTTATTCAAGCGTTTGCAACCTAAGTTTGCAGACGAGGTGGAAGTTTCTAACCAGAATTCACAGATGGAGGAGCGCCGTGCCACGTATGCAACTCGTAAAAATTTAAATGAATGGTTTAATACTTTGAAAACTTTTTTTCTCAAAATGGGCTTTGCACGGTTGCCAACGGCAGAGGAGACGGCTGCAGGACATGAAGGAGAGCTCTATTTCCCCCCGAACAACTCCGACGGATAATCAACGTGGACAAAACGGGCCTGTCACTCGATACAACCACGAGTAACTCTGGGGGGCGACCGGTAACGCAGTACGAACCAAGTGACAAGCACCTTCCCATTGGCGCGAGCCATGCAAACAAAAGCAGTCACCGCATAACACTCCTCTGTGGGAGCTGTGCCTCGGGGGATCCCATCCCCCCCCATTTTCAGTTGAAAGTATGGCTAAAGATGATGGAAACAAGCGAATTCAAGATTCGTTTTTGGAAGAGCTCTAGCACAATACGGTAACCGGAACATGGGGGTTCAGAGAACCAACCGAACGGTGGAGTACTGTGAACTGTAATGCCAGTGCAGGCATGGACAGTACGGAGTTTACAAAGGTAGTGAAGGATGCATACATGCCGTTGTATCCTGACCTTGCCCCAGTGCCTGGAAAGAGGGTAGTGTTGTTAGTGGACTCAGGTCCGGGACGGGAAGACGACAAGTTGCAAATCGTTACCGCCCCCAAAGGCTTATACTTACTAACTGGAGTTCCGAATACAACACATATTTGGCAACCAACAGACCAAAACTACGGACCGTTTAAAACTATGTTTCACGAAAACAAGAAGATACTCAACAAGTCACGGCGTGCAAGGGAGCTCACAATGCGATCAGATGATATTCCACGGCTCGTATTCGGAGGACGCGAGACGGAGGACGTCACTTTGGACACCACGTTTCACAATGCATTTTCTGTGGAAAAATCAAAGGCTATCTGGCGCCACATCGGTATTGTCCCTTTCACACGAAAATGTCTAGGGAATCGCAATGTAGCTCACGCAGTAACAATGCTACCAAATGGTTCTGTAGACCTTACAGCGGATCCAACGACGGCAAAATTGCTTGACCTTGAACTTTCCAACAGCAACGCAGTAAAATACCTCACGGACTACGGTTTGAAAGGCGAAGCATTTGCTGCAAAGGCACCACGAAACAATGAGAAAGACAAGATTGCGTCTACAAAACCGGGTTTGAAGGAACGAATATTGAAAATTGCAACGGCAAGGACAGCAGGACAGAAATTTTGAATCACGGGCGGGTTCGTCACTAACTCATACGACGTTTGGAAAGCGAAGGTATTGAAGGGACGCTTGAACAAAATCACCATACTGAAGACTAGAAAGGCGCGCGCCGCTGCTTTTGCAACAAAGAAGGGAGCAGCTGAGGCCTTAGCTGCAAAGTGTGGGGGTGAATTTGCTAGGCTAGGATTGCAAGCATTGAAGGTAGTGTATGAATGGAAGCTTGGAAAGAAGGTTGCTGCTGGAATGAAAAAAGAACATGTTGTTGCTGCTCTAGTTAATGCAAAGGACGATCCGCCGGTCGGCGCGGTTGAGTGGAGTGAGGAGGTGGACGGCACTGAATTGGAGCGGCTGGAGAAAGAAGAGATCAAAATGAAAGAAACAGAATTGGGGAAGGCTATGGCAGAGAAATTAGAGAAGTGTGTTCAAACAATTAAGGAGGTGACTCCAGAGATGCTGGAGATAGCAGCCCTGGATGATGGGAAGATTGAATACATTAAACGGATGCAAGCAACAAGGGTGGAACAGGAACCAACGCGCGATTTGGAGCTTAGAGCAGTGTAATGACGCGTCGTCGACAAATCCGCGTTTTGCCCTTTCTTGTTCTTTCGCCCCTTCAACGGCGACGACGACGGCGACGACGACGACGGCAACGACGGGATGGTTGAATCGCGTCCCCCCCCAAGTGTGGTGCAATGGAATTAGTTAATTTAGTATCTGTTATTTGTTATTTGTTTGTTATTCAGTTGCAATTAGATAGATTAGGAAGGAAAGAAGTGAGGAGTTTCGGGTTTTTTCTGCAATAGAGGTGCAAAAAAATTGTCTCGGAAATTTCGAACCATTTCGTTCGAAATTTCGAACCGATAGATGTGCAGAATCAGTCATGAGACCAATTTTAATCATGAGTGTTATGTTTGTCGTAAGCCTCTAAAAAGAGAATGTGTATTGGTAGTTTGATTTAGTAAGAATTTAGAATTGTGGGAATGATAAATCTGAAGAAAGAAACATGTTTTTGGATACTTTTGTATTCAATCGTATTAGATTGAGAGAAGCTTCTCATATACAAAAGTGACGTGTTCTCGGAATTGAATCGTGTGATTGAAGTTTGAATTCCAATCAATCGTATTTGGGACGACGGTTGGACCTGTATCAGGAGAAGGAGAGACGAGATACAACACTCTTCTCCTTCTCGTAGAATGAGTTAAAGATTAGATTGATAAGGCTTGATGTGACGAATGTTGATTCTTTCTTTGAGGTGTGGAGTTTTCCAGTAGGCAATGGTGCCATTGGTGAAGATTTGGTCAATGGTGAATGGACCAATGTTCTTGGCATGAAGAGCATCTGCATTTGGTTTGGTGATCATGATTTGTTCATTGACAGCATAGTCATGTTGTTTGCGATGAGAGTTTTCACGGAGGGCATCTTTGTTGATGATGTTTTGGCGTTTGTTTCGAATGATGTTGATATCAGAGATGATAGGGATGGGGAGAAACATATCGCGGTTGAATACAAGGGCACCTGGAGAGATGCCAAAAGTCTTGTGGACAGTGCATCGAAGAGCAAATTGTGTGGATGCAAAGATGTTGTCAATAAGATCATGAGCTTGTTGTAGATCTTGAGGAGGATTGGTGTTTAGTTCAATGCGCATGGCTGATTTGATAGTATCATGGGCCCGCTCAAGAACAGCATTTGATTGTGGGTTCTTGGTTGTGGACATCTTGGGTTTGATACCGAGATATTCAAGGTGGAATTGAAAATCATGGCCAATGAAGCAAGGTCCTCTGTCAAATTGACAATTGTTGGATCGAGGGTATCGAGAAAGCCAGGCATTGTTGAGTGCATGGACTGCCATTAGGCTGGTAGGATTGACTTGAGGAGATCGAATGATTTCCAAGAGATTTGTTGACATATCCATGCTGGTAAAACCATTGAATTGGATGGGTAGAGGATGACCAGGGAGTTCAATAGACCATGGACCAGTTGCGTCGATGGCGATTGTATCCCAAGGTACATGTGTTTCTTGTCGAGTAGCTAGTTGACCATGGTGACGATGATCTAACTTGTAGCGTTGACAAGCATCGCAAGTACGGCAGAATTGAAGAACTGTGTCCTTGAGACCAGGAGAGTAGATGAATCGATTGATTGTGCTGGTGAGTCGATCAGCTCCAGCATGTCCGAGGACATGGTGGTACCATTTGATGGTGTTGGCTCTGAGGATTGCAGGGAGAACAATTTTGGTTTGGTTATTGTGGTTAGTAAATACGAATATATCTGTACCATTGAAATTTTGAATTGTATACTTGTCATTTTGTGTAATACTTTCATCCGCAAGTTGTGCTTGCGCAAGATGTGGAAGGGCTAGTGGGTATTCAGGAATTGTTTCCGGATAGTTGATGAAGAGATCAGAGAGATCGAGGCTAGGAGAGTCTTCTTCCTTGGAGTCTTCTTGCATGGGTAGTCGCGAGAGTGCGTCTGCAATGACATTTTCTTTGCCCTTGATGTATTTGAAGAAACCATCTGGCTTGGGCACCACAAATGTAGGCATTCCCCATTCGGTAGCATAACAACGTTCAAGAATCCCAAGATTGACTTGTCGAAGGAGTTCGGTTTTGACGGCTTGTTGCTGGTGGATGGGAATGGAGTATGGTTGCTTGATATGGAATGGAACTGCATCGGGTTGAAGATCAATGTGGAATTCTTTGTCTGGAAAGATTCCTAGTTTGCGGTCGGTGAGACCTTCGAAGAGCTTAGCATTTGGGCTGAGAATCTTGAGGAGCTGCTCTTGTTCATATGAACTGAGATGAGTTTGTTCAGAGACTAGTTTGGGTAGATCAGTCTTCTCGTATTTGGTTGCTCCATCAACGTAAGCTTGTTGGTTGACTTGGTTCATGTAGCTTTCGGCAACGACGTATGGTTCGTTGGACATGACTCTTTGGATTATAGTCTTGTCATGGAAGTAACTGGGTGGATGAAATGGCATCGTTTTCTCGTACCAGGTCATGGTTGAGTTTTCAAAATCCATTTTGATTCCAATGTCCTTCATAGTCTTTCGGCCAAGGATGAAATGGTAATTCATTTTGGCGTCGACTACATAGCACTTGACCTTGTTGATGAGGAGTGAGAAGGATAGCTCGGGAAGCATGAGGTTGTGAAGGTTTACATACTTGGAGCAGCTGGCTTTGCCATTGGTGGTAATCATGTTGACCGGAGTTTCGAGATCATGGAGGACGACTGTTGGTGGAAGGGATGATTGAAGAATAAGATTGTCGGTTGATCCCGAATCAAAAAGTGTCTTGAAGTAGTATTTTCCTTTTTGTTCATTGACTTGATTGCAAGTAGTAATGGTCGTTGGAGCAAGATCTTGGGGTTCCTTTGGTTTGGAGAGAGCAGTGAAGTTTTCAGTGTAGCCGTTAGGTGGGCTAGGAGATATGACGTAAGAGTCAGTGAGTGGTTCCTTGTTACGCTTGTTGTTGATATAGATCAATTCTTCTGTTGGAATCTCAACGCACGAATCGTTGTTGTATGATGGGAACCGTTGAATGTCTTTATCGTAATATTCGGAGTCGGCTTCAATGTCGACATGAAAGAGGTCGTGCCAAATTTCTTCTGGAGACTCAGAGTGTTCTTGAATAACAACACACATGTGTTGTTCCGTATCTGGAGGAGTAGGTGGAGTGTTGTTGTTGTTGTCATCAGAACGATCGTTGACATATGAGTCATTGTTATTGTTGTTGCGATTGTTGTTGTTGTTATTGCGGCTGTTTCTGTTAGGATTGCTCGCGTTTTGATAGCATTGTCCCCACGTGTGGTTCGATGCTGGATGTACGGGACAAGGGTCCGAAGATTGTAGTCTTTGTTTGTTGTTGTTGTTGTTGTTTCTGTGGTTGTTGTTGTTCGAATTGTTGTTTCGATTGCCATTGTTGTTGTTCCGTTGGTTGTTGTTGTTGTTGTTGTTCGAATTGTTGTTTCGATTGCCATTGTTGTTGTTCCGTTGGTTGTTGTTGTTGTTGTTGTTCGAATTGTTGTTTCGATTGCCACTGTTGTTGTTGTTTCGGCGATTGTTGTAATTGTTGTTGTTGTTGCGGCGATTGTTGTTTTTATTGTTGTTTTGATTGTTGTTATTGTTGTTGTTGTTGTTGTTGTTACGTATGGATTTTTGGTGTAGTCTTTCCATTCTGGTGATGATTTGATGGAGTTCATCGTCAAAGGGTGAATTGTGTTCTTCATAGGTGTGTCTCCATTGTTCAGGCATGGATTCGTAGATCAAGCTCTTGAAGTCTTCGCCATCAATAATAGCAAGATTTGGGTCATCGGGAGCACCGGGAAGCAGAGGAAGAATGGCTTTGTTGTGGTAAGATACCATTGAGACGAACTTGTTGACTGTCATGTTGGAAGTTTTCTTGATATTGAGGATGAATCGTTTGTGATTGCGATAGGCATCAAAGTTGTTGGAGAACTTGAATTGGATGAATTGTCCTATGACGATATCGAAGTTTTCTTCTGTTTCTTCAATATCTTCGATTTGTTCAGTGAACCAAGCATCATCAGCATAGTCATTGAGGATGTCTGGGAACTTGGAGAAGAGCTTGGCGCCATCGTCCCATTCGAGGGTTCTTCTGACCTTGTTGAATTCATGAATAGAGTGAATGATTTGCATATGAGTGGAAGAGTGAGAAATGATGGGGACTTTTACCTTGGTTGTTTCGGTAACGCCGTCTTCGACTCTTGAGGTTTTGTATTCCACTTTTTCAATCGTGTTTGGATCGAAATCGAACTTGAAGGGGATAAGATTGTAAGTAGTCATTGTGAATAGAATTGTTGATAGTTAGTACGGGTGAGAAAAGCGTTGATTAGAGTGTAAAGCGTTGAATTGTAATACTCGAGTAATATTGAAAGGATAAATATCGAATAGAAGCGTTTATTCGACTGTTTAAACAGTGTCGTAAGCCTCTAAAAAGAGAATGTGTATTGGTAGTTTGATTTAGTAAGAATTTAGAATTGTGGGAATGATAAATCTGAAGAAAGAAACATGTTTTTGGATACTTTTGTATTCAATCGTATCAGATTGGGAGAAGGTTGGGAGAAGCTTCTCATATACAAAAGTGACGTGTTCTCGGAATTGAATCGTATGATTGGAGTTCGAATTCCGATCAATCGTATTTGGGACGATGGTTGGACGTGTATCGGGAGAAGGAGAGACGAGATACGACAATGTTGAACATTTTGCCTTGGTACAAATTCTACATGGGCCTACTTGGTCTCTTCGTCATTCGCACCTAAACTCGTACGGTACTATGGTATGAAGAATAATTCAGATTTTTCTTGCGTCAGTCATCTCTAAAATCTACTCCGTAGGACATAACATTACCGTATTTTCAGGTACAAATTTAGAGGAGAATGAGATTTGGGAGGTGCCGTAGAAACTTCGTACTTCTGCCACTTTATAGGGCCTAAATAAGAACATAACGGTATATCTAGAATTTGTAAGAGGCAGATTCGACCGTCGGGGATCAGCTTTTACAGTAGAATTTTCCATATTGTCAATCAAGACCAATAGAAGGTGTCTGTCTGGTTCAGTTCATTAAGAACTGAATTCTACCTGAACCGGCTGACATGCATATATTTTTTTAGTTCCTGAAGACATTTTTTTGCTTACAATGTGTGATGGAGACACAATCCTCCGAAGATCCTGAAAACGTCCTCTGGTATTCAATTCTCATTCGTCCGACGTCTCGTTCTCTGATGAAATCGGTCGGAATACCTGTACCGGTACAGGTCAAGGGCGTGAATGATGTGAGGATCAATCCCTAGTGACTCGTGAATAAAGGGAGTTTGAGGGGGACAAAACCTAATTTTTTTAAAATACTTCTACCGGTACCGTACGAATACTACCGGTACGAGGTACGTACTCGTACCGTACCGGGCACTGTCGTAAACATGGGTGATTCCCGAAATAATCTGGGCCCCGGGCCCAGATTGGAGTTTCATTCAAGTAAACGGTTTCTATTGGTCTAAAAAACTATGGAGAACCCGAGTAAGATGAGAGAACAGGTCGACCTCGACCGTTCAAGCGCCAATACCGTAAGATTACGAGTAATACACAGCAATAGGCAATGCCGATAAGATTAGGAGCATACGGTACAGACACATCGCAAATGAAACTAGGGAGAAACAGTCAAGATTCCCGGGTGTGATACCCATTCGCTACGACTCGCTCCACAACCACGACCTAGCCCCAACGATGATAATCGCCACGAGAACAGCGTCCTTCGTTCCAACAACGACCTATGACAATCACATCCGATCTTGCATCCTAAACACGTATCCGGATCTCCACCATGTCCCCATCGTGGGATCTGGGCCGTTGTCATCCTTGCCATCCTTGCCATCCACGCAGTTATTGTCGAGTGCCGATGTCGCTGTTGCAGAAATGGACACGGGCATGTTTCTGCTTCCCGATAGTCCTCTCCTGTCTCCCTTGCTGATAGCCGTTGTAGCCCTGGTGTTGTTGGTATCGGCCCAGTCCTTCATTAACAAGATGCTGGAGGGCGACCAGGGCTTGGGAGCCTTTCTGAGGGACGGCGCGGGGTACAACCGGTCGGGATTTCGTCCCAGGAAATCCGGCGGTCGCGACGAAAGCAAGGAACAGGATCCCCTGCCCTGGATGAAACTGCCGAGGCTGGATTTTGTGGAGGTTGCCGGGCAAAACGAGCTGCCTTCGCCGGAGGCCGTAGCAACCGACGCGAGAGCACAACAAAAAGTATACGACGAGCTGGAAAGCCTCCGGTTGAGACTGAACAATGAGCTGGAAAGCGTTCGAAGAAGGCGGCAGCGGCAGCAGCAGCAGCAGGAAGACATCAACAACGACGACGACATGACCGAAGCCAAGCGTCTGCAAACCAAGTTGGAAGATCTCATGAAATTGTACGGAGTGGAATACGAGACCGAATGATTATTATTTAGAATGCAATACGAGTACGGTACACGTACAATATACGATAGCATCGCTACACCACACGGTAAGCTTGTCAAAAACAATAATAGGATCGAATGAATCATTCAATTTGATAAAAAGCTTTCGCGAAATTTTTGGGGGTAATATGGATTAATATTAGTACATCTATCACAACTAGACACGTGGTCGATCAGCGACCAGTGCCAAGAGGTACACAGTTCTAGTAAAACGCGTCGTTTGCGCCGTGCCTTTGGATAGCAATAATGGTGTTGGCGTTCCTCACGCCCAAACCTGATTCTGTAAGTTCGGCCAATCGTTTTGCACCCATCGCTCGGCCGTTCTCATGATTCTCATCATTGCGAGTCCTCCCACGCAGGCTTCCGCTTCCCATCGACACAGGTTCAGCAAGCCTGAGAGGGATTCCAGATTGATTTCCCGTCGATTCCAGGAATTGTCGGTAACGTGGGCTTCGGCATGCACGGCGACACAGCCCTCGGCCGGGTAGCCCTTTGGAACGGTCAAGACCAGGGTCACGGTGATGGTTGTTTTTTCATTGGCGGCAGAATGCAGCGTGAGGTAGCGCGTTATCGTCGTGACCGATGGGCGGTTCTCAACATGGATTTTGTTGCCGTAAATCGATTGCAGGGACAAAATTTCGGACTGCAGGGTAAGGGTTTTCGCGCTGCAACGTTCCATCCTTGCCTGTCTTCGGCTTCGTTTCTGTGGAACTTCTGATTGTTGTGATGATCCCGATTTTCCGTTTGTCATTTGCATAAGTGTGGGCACGCTGGTTTGAAGGAAATTGTCAAAGCGATTGCCGGAATTGTAGGAACGCTGGAGACTGGAATCGACTATCGGAGCTGGCTTCTGCTGTTCGTAGCCTCCCTTTCCTAGAGGGGGAAATTCTCTGTCTGTCATTGCTCGAGGGGGAAATAATCTGTCGTTCTTGGCTCGAGGGGGGAATTCTTTTCTGTTCTTAGGGGTTCGGATTTTTTCTTCCAACATCGAGCACCTTTGTCTCAAGTCTGCCGCAGAGCGGCTCGACGATGTCCAATTTCGGTGTGTTTCCTCGAGCATGATTTTCAGATGAGCGACTTCGTAATGCAACGATCGAACCACTTCATCCCCATCCATATGTTGTTGGTTGGGTTCATTCATCGCTTGCATCTGACCGATATGAGTTTGATACCTGAACAGGGATTGGTTTGCGGTTTCCGACCTGTAGAGTTCTCGCTGGGCCTTGGCCAGCTGGCGTTTAGCTGCGGCAACTTCGTTGTTCAATTTGCGGATTTTGTCTTCCGCGGATTTGTTTGCCGTGGCTCGCTGGTCTTGAGGTTGAGGGGCTACTCCTTCGCAAAAAAAAATTGCCCATTCGCTGCAGATATGCGTGCGGTGTGCAACCGGTTCCGGAAACAAATTCTACTTCATCGTTGTTGTGGACGTAGTATAAAAGAGCCAAAACGTCGTATGGATCCTTCAACTCCTCGAACGAATCGATGTGTGCAAACGGACATTCAAAGCTGCTACCGGGACAATCTCGTTTCTTGATTGTGATGCTCCCGAGGGATCGTTTGTGGTTGCGACAGACTTTCCCTTGGAAAACATATCCGTGACATATTCGGGCCTTCTGACTTTCACTGTTTTCTCTGGGTATCGCAAACAAGTGGTCGCACTTCGGTGTTTTGCTTGGATTTGTGCACACAAGGAAACCCTTTTTTTTCAGCTCTTCCACCGTCAACGTTGCTTGTAATTTTTCTTCGGTCGGTGTGTTTGCTTCGTGTGCCGGATAACTGCCTTCTTTCTCGGCTCCGGTGGCACCAAGGGAGATACGGCGGACGCCATCTTCAATACCTATACCTCCATCGGGAAAGAATTCTCCAATCTCGTGTTTCATTGGATCCCACAATGCGATTCGCAGTAGCGATGCTTTACTGGTCTCGTCCCCAACCCCCCGTTCGTGTTCGCGTTCGTGTTCGCGTTCGTGTTCGCGTTCGTGTTCGCGTTCGTGTTCGCGTTCGTGTTCGTGATCGTTCGCATTTGACGGTACCGTTAGCCCCTCGAGTTCGTTACTGTGTTCTTGCGGCATAAGGTTAGCGTGCCACTGTCGGTTTTTCAAAATGGTTGCGCAGTAGGCCACCTTGGGATCTTGAAATTCAACGCAGGCATCGACTTCGAGCTTGTTGGCATTGCCGTTATCATTCCCATTCCCATTAGCGAAGCAGGTTTCAGAACTCAGGGAACTGATGCTTAACGAGCAGCTGCCAGTGCTGTTGCTGTTGGTAGCAGCACAAGGGACGATGCGATGCCGCATGCCGACGCGGATAATCGTCGGCGGAACTTCCCAGTGAAAGGCCAGGTTCATTCGTTCGAGAAAAAAGGCACGAATGTCGTCGCAAGTCGCCTTGGAGGGTACGTTTCCGACATGGATCATGGACGCAAAGGAGACCGTCAGCGGTTGTGGCTGTGGTTGTGGTGTCACGGACTGGCACGTGGAGGACAATTCGCCGATGGAATAGCATTCGGTATCGGCCATGGAGCTGACGGCACTATCCCTGACAATTGTGATGCTCCTGGGAGAAGATGGGGAAGTCGTTCCCCCTCGTTTCTTCTGTTGTTGTGGAAGCTCCTTTTTCGGGGTCTTGTACGCAGGAGGGGGCTCCATCGTCCAGCGACGAAATCTCAGGGACGCCCGTATGCTGGGGTCCCGTTGAAACGAGAACGTCGTGTATTTTAGGCCGAGTGCGTGCTCGGCAATCTTGGGGTCGTCAAATTCGACGCAGGCAGCTCGATGCAGGCGGCGACCGGAACTATGATGAATGTGTTGATTTGGGGACTCTGTCGCGTGCCGTTCGTCCCCCACGTCGTTGTCGCCTTTGATTTCCTTGTCCAAAGGATTCGAATAAACATTTGTCACGACGGAAAAAAATCGACAAGTTTGAATACCGATGTTTTTGATCGGGACCTTGAAGGCAGCGTTGATTCGCTCTCGAAGAAAGGCTTTCAGTTCCATCTCACAGTCGCAAGGTTCCTTTTGCTCGTTGTCGATGACGGTGGTATCGCTATCGCCCGTAAAAGCAATATCTTCATTGGCATGACCGAAATCTTTGCGACCACCAGAACAAATCTCGCATGGATTCGTTCCTCCCATCGGAATGTTGCCAACATAAATCGCGCAGTTTTTGTTTTGGACCCGAAACGACAAAAAGGGCGGCGGTGGAGATGGCGACAATTTCTTGCTTTGTTTGTTTTTGCTGCTATTAATAACGTCATTGCTGTTGTTGTTGTCGTTGTTGTTGCTGCTGTTGTTGTTGTCGTTGTTGCTGGTGGTGTTGTGGTGGGCACTGGTGCCGTTGAGGTCGCTGCTGTCCCACTGGGGCATCATCAAAATCGACGGATGCTGCTTGTGTGGAGGCGGAGGCGGAGGCGGAGATTGATGTTGACCCTGGTGTTGTTGCCCATGAGAAAACGGCGATTGATTTGGGCACATCATTATCTGCACATTCGTTTACAGGATAGAAAATTTCAGATGACGCGACGCATGTCCAATCGGAGACTTGGAGTATACTTCGTGGGCCGTGACAGTTTGAAGTTGTTGTTTGTCACTGTCACTGTCACTGTTACTGTCACTGTTACACAAGGCACAAGGCACAAGGCACAACACAACCTTTCCTTTCAACCGACGACGCGACAGGGTTGCCGCTGTACCCCACAATTGGAACTATATTGTTCGAGCAACTGCCTATGAACAATCGGATCGAATTCAATTCAATTCAATCGTACAGTGTTTCTGTTTCCCCCTTCTTCTTTTCACTTCTGGTGAACGGTAACTGTTACTGCTGCCGGTGTGAGTTCGGTATGAGTAGTGGTAGATAGCTCTAAGTCTCCATAAAATAACGTGCGATCACGAAGATACAAAACTGAAATGTGAAAACATGAGACCTCTACGTTTCGTACGGTACTCGTAGCGTAATTAAGAGCACGCGACGTACCTTTTGTCGATCGTACCCAAATATTCCGCTCCAACACCGTAACGAAGAAGTTTGGGGATGCATTCTGAATTTATCAATCACGGAGAAAGCTCGACTTCAGCTTTCCAGCAAAAATTTCGAAAAGACAACAGTTTTTGTGATGCACAAATACGAGCCTTTATCAAATACTAATTACAGTTTACCTTGCACTTGAAAAATTGGTTTCCTATATAAATTTTACTTCGTAATCGATAATTTTCATTATCAAAAATACTTGTACGAAGTACGAGTACTCGTACCTTCATGTACGGTATTCGTACCTACCGATAAAACCACAGTTTGATATACAAGAACGCTTGCGCCCTGGAGACAGGGTGTTTGGTAAATTAATTTACTAGAAGTAGAACGCTTATTTGTGCATACTCGGGATTCATCCTCTCGACATCTGCCGTTCCGGATCGCCTGTACGATGTGATAACGACTCAGTCAGCTAATGCAGAAAGTGTACGAGCAGTGATCGGGGGGCATCGAATATCATGATGTTTGCCTAAATAGTCAGGCAATGCAGAAAGTGTACGAGCAGTGATCGGGGCATCGAATATCATGATGTTTGCCTAAATGGAGTAAATATTTGATTAAGGAAATCAAGGAGCATTCATTTGACTAAATGTGCCTGCTACAAATCCATTATGATGCATAGTACGGTACAAGAAGTACGAGTACTACGAATCCGACAACAATTGAGAATAGTTACCGTACCGGTACAACTCTGTTGCACAAAGAGTTCAGTCTCAATTGTTGTCGGATTTGTAGTATCATGATATTCGCTTATTTATGGAGTGGAATACGGAAATACGTTCCAGTCCACCGTCAATGAAAGTAATGATGATACTGTAGAATAATCATAGGTAGTATCGCGCTTGTTCTCCAAATAGTTGCTCGCCTCTCTCCCACCTTGGGCATGTGGAAACGACAGCCTACAATTTGTAGCCCTTACATCGTAGTGTTTTCAACGGATTAAGTGTATCAACTATCGAGAAGTTTTTAGAAAGTGCTAAAATTGAAATTGAAAATTATGAATTTATCAGAATCAATAAGTGTGTAAGTTCTCACTTTGGAAAGAGTCATTCGGGACCTCCGTCTGGTTCTTCAGAATCTCATTCGTCAATACAACAGACCACAAACGCCGTAATGGCGGTAATAAAAAGACTGGTCAAGTAGAAAATTTCCGGTTTATGTAGTACATAAAAGTATTTCGGGAATCACCCAATATCCCCAACAGTGACTGCCCGAGCTATCGACTGCTTCGTACCGTATTGTTGCTACTGTACTCGTACCCGGTAGTATTAATTTTTATCAGAATCGGTCCCAAGTCAGACTCGAATTCTTGACTTGAGTATATTATTAACGCAGTAATTATTAGCGGAGTGGTACTGGAATCCAAAAAATAATAATAAGTCAAGTTACTTTACTGAAGTCAGTGTAGGTTTTGTACTGCCGCCACTTGATTCCGGTCCTATTATTGTGTAATATAATCTACGAGTTGCTCGGCCGCGCGGTGTAATAAACTAGTAATCCAAATTGGATTACAACAAGTTATCATGTAATCCATTTTATCCAAGTAGAACTCAGTACTGGAAAACAATTATGGGCAAGAGAGTGAGTGCAACGAGCTTGAGTTCCCAGAATTGTTTTCTAGTACTGAGTTCTACTTGGATAAAATGGATTACATGATTACTTGTTGCAATCCAATTTGGATTACTAGTTTATTACACCTGTGTTCCACCGAGGCCGAAGTGGAGTGAAACGACACTGAGACCGAGGTGGAACACAGTTAGTAACACTCCTGAGGAGGTTGACACTGAGAGCTTGCTCAAAGTGGAGACCGAACAAGGAGTGTTACTATCAGCAAAGGCAAGAGCACACTCCTAGATTATTTACGTAATCCACGAGTTCGACCAATTTTTCCATGTAATTTGGCCAACTGGATTGCTGAATTATTACACCAAAACGAGAGGAGCTCGCTCACAGCAACCGAACTACAAGCACTGCCAGCTACGATCTAGGGGAATGGTGTATTCTTTGTTGCTCCGCCGGCGTTTGAACAACAACGACAATGACGAGAACGACAACTAAAGTTAATTTTCGTTGCTCCCCTAAGCTACAACCGCAAAGCCGTTCAACATAATCGATACTGCCTCGTCATTGCGGACATTTTGGTACCAGTTTGGTTCCCTAGCTCCCAATATTCAGGGAGATATCAATTTTTTACTGTCACCATTCTTGTTGGTCTCGTTGTTGATTTGTTTGGTGGTGTGTTTCTTCCTTCTTTTTGTTTTCATTTTTGGTTTTCCGTTTCGGTTTTGGTTTTGGTTTTGTTTGATTACTTTTGTTTTTAGGGCGCCCTAATGCGGATTACTTTTTCTAGCGAGCCCTTCTTATGTAATCTGGTAGCGTTGATTTCTACTGTCTTAGTACCGAGCTCGCTGGATTACAGAATTGGATTACTTTCTTTTAGGGCCTACGGGTGTAATCCGGTGAGGTGCTAATGAATTGATTAAAAATTAACTTATGTTTCTTAGTACGAGCTCCTCGAGTTTTGGTGTAATAATTTAGTAATCCAGTTGGCCAAATTACATGGAAAATCGGTCGTACTCGCGGATTATTATTGAATTACTATGGATTGAAAACCACCCACTTGCGGTTTTAAAACCGTACAAATGATAGTACAAAAAATCATTTTTTTTGTTGGCCGAAAAACACAGCAACGGATAAGACGACAAATTACGCGTATGGCTATTTGACAGAAAACCGAACGCACCTCCACTACTGAACAACGCACAGACACTTAAGTCATGTGTCACTGACACACTACCTCAGTCCAGTCACGAATCATTGGCACACCCCTTCACTCATGAGTCACTGACACACTCCTCCAATCCAGTCATGCATCATTGACACATTCCCTCAGTCATGAGTCAATGACATCGTTCCCAATCATCTGTCATTGTTCAATCGTATTCGAACATCAAATAGAACCTTCGTCACACAAACGAGATTCAGGGTTATTTCGGAATCACGCGCATATTTGGGTCGAACTCCACTGGTCCCCCTTTGTAATTTCACCCTATTTATTGAAATTAATGTCGAACTCATATTATTTTGATGCACATTGCATTTTCTTACCCCACTGGCATCTGTTTCCGAAGTAGTGGCATGTTACTGAATTTTATGCCTGAAACAAACAGTGCATGGTCGCAATTTTTCAATCTCAATCGTTTCCCCATTTTTATTGTTATTACTGGCTATCGTACAACTTCAGTAGTAACGATGGTCCGCACTCCCAAATATCAGGTATATTGTGTACGTTGCTACCGGGACTCCCCTTTGATCACTATAGGTAGGGGAAAGAAGAAGGTTAGTATCAAGAAGAAGAGGCCCCCCTTGTTTACAGCGCGACTAAGAAAGAAAACGGGAGTAATTGTTTCTCCCGGTCTTCTGGACCATATTGCACATAATCCGGGTACATGTTATTCTTATTACAACCGGTGTTTGGGGGTAGATGATTTTGCATCTTCGTTATTTATTAGAAAATTGAAGAAGAAGCTTGAGGATGCTACTCAACAATTAGGTCTAACGAACACCTGTAACGGTCCACAGAGTAGTGACGTCGCATTACCAGAGGTTCTCGACAATCAAGTTATGTATGACCCTTCTGTCGAACCGATTGGGCGTGCCTTGATTGGTCAGGAATTAACAAACATAGAGGATGATGATGATTCTGTCTCCGATGACAATTTTTTGTTTCCTAACGATGACGATGAGGAAGAAGGAAGTGAGAGCATAGAGGCCCCCCACTCTTCGATTGTCAATGATGAAGAAGGCATCAACATTGATGTTGACGATTCCCATTGTGATTCAAACACGACAATTACAACACCCAATGTAGGAAGAAACATATCTGACGAATTGAAGGTCAAGATCAAGTTAATGAAAATCATGCGGAATCATAGCATACCATTAGTTGCAGAGAAGGAATTGTTTGAATGGGCTATTGAATCGGAGCGGCTTAATTTATTTTCATGGACTAAAGGCAATCTCATAAAGACCAGGGCAAGTGTCATGAAGGAGATTTCCGCAACTGCGCCTGAAATAATAGGCGATGGGTTTGAACCTCATCTTATTGACTGGTGTTCTACAAAATCACAGAATGTTGATGTTTCCAGTCGCAAACAAATCTATGTCCGCTCGTTCCAAAAAGCACTTCATTCCCTATTAACGAACGTGACTTTGGTGAATGAAGATAATCTGTCATTCCCCCATGCTGAAGACCCCACCTTACCAGTCCGTTATCCAGAACTTCAAGGGAATATTGATATTGACGAACTCCATCACGGTGAATGGTGGATCAACACTTGGGAGAAGAGATGCAAATCTGGATTGAATGAAATTCTGGTTCTTATTATTCTCTACATGGATGGAATTGCAATTGACAATAGTGGTCAAACCACTCTTACCCCACTGAACATGACTCTTGGCATATTCAACACCCTAACTCGAAACTCCCGGCCGGATGCGTGGGAGACTATATATTATCACCCAACATGTCCAGGTGATAAAGGTGCCGAGTCAATTGACAATGTGAACAATCTTCACTCTGGCCTTCGTTTGGCTCTTTCATCTTTGAAAGATGCCTGCAACAAAACGGATGGTATTGAATGGTCTAATTTGCCGTGGAACAGGAAGAAATGGTCGGTTCGAATGAAATTTGCGGTGGCTTATTTCATAGGTGATACTCCCCAGCACGACCAACTTTGTGGACATTATCAAACATCGAATTCAAAGATGATCTGTAGGCATTGTAATTGTCCCAGAGCACTTGGTATTAACGCTCGTGTGAATGTTTTGAAGGTTCCTGTTTCAGTTTAAACTGGTAACATGCAAGTGTCTAAGCACCAAAATGGGGAAGAGTACCAATCCATTCGTCTCTGGAATATATCTGATTTTACTGCTCCAACGATTGATGAAGGAGTGAATGTTGAACAGATTCAAAGGCTTCTGAGGTTCATGACATCATTGTATGCAATGATATCGTTAAGTTCACAGTGAGAAGAGATCTTTCAAAAACATCTCTCACCATGGCGTACATAACGGCAACGTTTTTTATGATCTTGATTTTGGGGAAAACCCACATAATATTCATCTAGCGTCGCCCGGAGAGAGACTCCATATGCACCAACTTGGTTGCGCCAAGCGTGCAGCAGAGATGTTCTGCGAGGACTTTTTAGGCAATAACCAGCGGCTTCTTGGTGAGATGGAAAGGTTAGCCAGTTACTACGGTGGTGCTGTTCAGAGGCAATCCGATCGTGACTTCCCACGAACCAATTTTTCAGAATCAATACATACAGCCAAGAAGGAGGGTAACCAGTACATTGGAATGCTTTATATTCAGATGCTGTCACTTCTGTGTCCTGGAGGTTGTCAATTGTTGTTGTCTCGAAAGACTCCATCCAATCTTGAGAACAAGAGCAGAAAGTGTGAAGACGAAATTGACCGACGTATTTACGCCATTGAGTTGTTGTTGGGTATGGAAGAGTTCCTAAAGTATGTTGGAACGTTTGACAAGGTTTTCAAACAAGACAAGAAAGGTGTTTTGAATGTTGACAAAATGGTTGTTCTTTTCATCAACTGTATAAATAACAATCTTCAACGAAGTAAGGGAGAGGGTAACAATCTGGTGAAGAATCACATGTATTTTCATTTATCACAGTACATGAGATTATTTGGTCCTCCAACTGGGTGGGACTCTGCCACAAGTGAGAGCAATCATAAAACTGAAGTGAAGGCTCCTGCTAAGAGAACTCAACGAAACAAGTCCACACTTATCAAGCAAACTTGCAATCGAGTGATGGAGTATCGAACTATTGATCGACTTGACCGTGAATTTGATTTGTTCGAACATAGACCCATAACCGGACCGAATCATCCTAAGGAGGGTGGTTGGTCATCTGGGTCTTCGTTTTGGATTGGTGTGATGAATGGTCTCCCTTACATGAAGTGGGATGAAAAAAAACGCAAGTTTACCCTGGTTTCCATCGGATGTTCTCAAATTTTGTTGCGACGTGGTCCTACCAGCTGTGGGCAGCAGCAAGGTTTTTGGAACCACGGAGCACAAGAGGTATGACAAATATCGTGAGATGAAATTATTGTTTCGTGCCCACCCATCGTTTAAGTCTGATTCTGGACAATTGTCCAATGTATGGTACGACTGGGCTAATTTTCAACTTGACCTCCTTGATGGACGTGGACTGAAAGTTTATCCATGTCAGATTCTGTGCCTGCTTTACCTCGAAGGTCCTTTCCCCGTGGGTAGCTCCGTTAGTGGTTTCGAATTAGTGCACGATGGTTATTATGCCGTTGCTCGTTGCTTTGTTTCTGCAGACCCCATGCCGAGCAAGAGGGATAAAGGAAAAAAACACCATCATGCGTTGGTAAAGCAAGGTGAGCTGCGGAACGAATTGTATTTGTTCGACTGCAACGCCATTGAGTCTGAAGCTGCCGTTGTTAGAAACCATGGTAGTCCTGACCAATATTTTGTGCTGGGGAATCGTGAACAATGGTTGTTTAATTTCCGTGAGACAATGGCTTCACTGGAAAAGAAGGATTTACAATCAATAGTACGAGATGGTGAAAACAGCACATGACTTGAATGAACAAGTTTATTATCAGATCTTTGTACTTAAATGGATTTTCCGTATTTTTCATTTTTCCAGTATTCCGCAACGCCGTTGCAGAAAATTGTTCATATTCAACAACATTGTTTCAGGAAATCCCTTTATTTGTATGTTTGATGGTATACTACCACTGTACAATCCTACCCACCTTTTCATGTGTATTTTGTGTTTTTCTATTTTCTGCAACGGCGTTGCACCAAATGCCCTTTTCCTGCATTTTGGATGGAATACTAGTACGGTACAGTCATACCTTCCTTTTCATGTGTATTTTGCGTTTTTCTATTTTCTGCAACGGCGTTGCACCAAATGCCCTTTTCCCGTAGTTTGGATGGTATACTAGTATGGTACAATCATACCTTCCTTTTCATGTGTATTTTGCGTTTTTCTATTTTCTGCAACGGCGTTGCACCAACTGCCCTTTTCCCGTATTTTGGATGGTATACTAGTACGGTACAGTCATACCTTCTTTTTCATGTGTATTTTGTGTTTTTCTATTTGTTTCTGCAAAGGCGTTGCACCAACTGCCCTTTTCCCGTATTTTGGATGGTATACTAGTACGGTACAATCATACCTTCCTTTTCATGTATTGGAATACTAAATCAAGCGTGAATTTACGTACGCGCAATATCGTCTCGACGTACGTAAATACGGAATGTACAATTTACGTATACGTGATACGAAACGTATAATTTACGTATACAATTTACGTATACGTGATACGAAACGTATAATCTACGTATACGCGATACGAAACGTACGATTCCAAGAGATCACAAGCTGAGCACGATAAGTAAAAGTGAGACGCGACCAATGCGATGAGTACCATAAGTAAATTATACATAAGCGCCGGTGAGTATCAAGCAATACTTAAAGCACTGAACAGAGGTACACAATATGGGAATCAAACTCTCGATACGCGTATCTCCACACAAAGGAAAGACAAATTAGTAAATGGGAGATCAATATGGTCCAGAAACAATCCGATCATAATCTTATCGATAACTCTTTCCAACACCGTAAAAAGAGCAAAATAAAGTAAATACTAAAAGTAACCAAATTAACCCAACACCGCCTTACAGCTTTGGTCTTATTAGTTATCGATAAGATTAACACACCCAATGCCAGAGGGAACACAAACCAAAGGAATCCACAGCCCCACAACAAGAGGAGTTATCCCTGACACCAGCATCGACAATTCCAGAAACATAGGCTCAACCGCAATTCGTGATCTGAGAGACCAAGTGGAAGAGCTCGAACAGTACAACTGGGATATACTCGAGTACACCGAAGAACAAAACACACAATTGCAGACACAGAACAGGTTGCTATACGACTATACCGAGGACAGTGAGGATAGTGATACCGACGACGAGATGACCAAGAAGAAGGACTACGTGACCCTCAAGGACCACTTCTTGGATGAGACACAAATGAAGCCAGTCGCTGTACCATCGAGCATAGACGTATACGAGTTCAAGAAAGCACTAGCAAATGCATTAGCCAAAGTACCCTCCATCAAGTACACTCAGGGAGGGGGTTACGCCTTCCTACTGGTAACAGAAGCACAATACCACACGAGGGACCCCCAAGCGCCATTCCCCAAGGCGCCGAAGGAACCACAAGAACTTGATAGTACAATCAAACTCACTTCAGACGCATACAAACTGTGGAAGCGGAGCCGGGCCCTATATGTAGAATGGAACAAATATGACAGGGAGGCCCTACTAATCACAGACAGGAAATTCCCCAACATGCTTGGGGATCTGAAGGACCCGGGTTCGGATGCCTTCCCCCGAGGTACTACTGTGCTTGCAGCCTTCCAAACCATGGAGGAAGACCTATGTACTACCGACGCGCAGCATCAGCTCACACGTGAGCTCACCAAGAAAATGAATACATTAACATACTCACCGAGCCCGATTGGGCCCAAGGAGTACTTCCGACAGCTCACTAAATACCAACATCAAATCAACTTGCTCCCAGAGACAGCAAACGTGACCAAGGCACAGATGATCGATTACTCACGAGAGGCGTTTGCACGCAGCAAACACGACCCCATCACACTACACCGAGTAGACGAGGATTGGAAGAAACACCAGGACACGATGGGTAAGAGTGGATTCACCCAATACAAAAAGTTCTGGGGACAACGCCTGAAGGAGCTGTACAGCAGCTACCACAACAATACGACTACGGCAAACCTAGCGGATATTCAGGCCGATCAACGCTTCACTGAGCTTGAAAACAAACAACGTGATCTGGCCAATGTATGTCACGAAATCTACTCCCAAGTCACTGAAACCGCGACTGCAGCATCGGCCATGACCATGTCCAACCAATGGGAAATAGCGATGGCCGTCCTCCAAGCCGATGTAAACCGGCTCAAGTCGGCCGAGGCAAGCCGCACCAACAGGCCTGACGCAAGCCGCGCCAACTGGCCCGACACACGCCAACCAATACTTCAGGAGTGGAAGCAATATAAATATTACTGCCACTCGTGTGGTATGAATCTCACCCACGACAGCCAAAGTTGTTACCAATGACGCAACAAGGCGGATCACCAGGAAGGCGCCACTTTTGACAATCAGATGGGTGGTGCCACCAGGAACACAGACCGGTGGTTGAAGTGGAATGGTCCCAACCCCAACAGAGCCGGCCGGACCATGATAGCAGATACGCCCGTGCGATCTTGACGGTGTGGGAGGGAACACAAAAGTAGCATACATAAACCTAGTAATCATGATACACAGTTACACAGTATCCTACGTGATCCCTCGCGTAATATCATACCTCGACCGCCACGTACATGTACAGTTACCTTTGCACAAGACGTCGCGTTCCATATCAGGCCCTCACCGGGATATGGAGCTCTGGATTCGGCGGCAACGGACCATTTCGTCCCATCTACATACCAAGGGGGAACACACCAAGACACACCGGGGGCGCTGATCGTCGGATGTGCAAACGGGAGTAAGATGCTCTCTACGGCAACAGACCGGTTAGACCTACCCCGGCTCCCCCTCGAGGCCCGAGGATGTCACAAGTTTGATGAAGTGGAGCTGCCATTGGTCTCGGTGCCCAAACTATGCAGTAATGGGTGCCACGTAGAATTCTCAAAGAACAACGTGGCCGTGTACGGCCCCACCCAACAACTCATACTCACTGGTCAACGTGACCCCCTAAGGAATCTATACATGGTTCCCCTCCATGAGCCCAACAAATGGGAAACGGCTAAATCTCCAAGGGTGACGCACCCCCCGCAAAACGAAATCCCCCCGCAGAACGAACCCAAACGCAGCGCAACCAGCGCCATCCAAAACAATAACAACGCAAACCTGCAGAACAAAACCGAACGCAGCGCAACCAGCGCCATCTGAAACAATAACAGCGACAACAAATATTCAATACACACGGGGGCAGGGGCATACCAGATTCAAGCCATGCCCAAGCTGATCAGATTCTACCACGCAGCGGCAGGATACCCCACTAAAGAAACGTGGGTCCGCGCAATCGAGCGTGGCTCGTTTGCCACGTGGCCGGGGCTCACTGTACAACGTGTCAACCGATACCTCCCACTCACCAAAGAGACGACTATGGGACACTTACAAATGGTCCGACAAGGCATCCAAAGCACACGCAAGAAGCCAAAGAACAAGCCAATGACCGATACGGAGCTGCCCCGCCTTGACTGAAAGAAGATACATAACGTCTGCGTAGACATAGTATCCACGAATGAGATGCAACCAACTAACCACGCAGGGCTGCGTACCAAGGACGAACCAAAGGAACTCATCGCGTGGGACCTGCCAGGGAGATATCCCGTCACGTCACGCCATGGGCACCAGTACGTATTCCTCATGTAGGACTACGATTCCAATTACATTGACGTGGACCCCATCCAATCACGCAAGAGTGAAGACCTCCTACAGGGATTCACAGCGTGCTACGCGAGGATGAAAGAAGACAACGTGAGCGCAAAAATAGTACGAATGGACAACGAAACCTCCAAGAAACTAATTGCGTACATCACAAAGAACAACCTCAATTACCAACTAGCATCACCCGGGGACCACCGGCTCAACCATGCAGAAAGGGCAATACAGACCTTCAAGAACCATTTTATAGCGGGATTGAATAGGGTGGACAACCAGTTCCCGGTGGACGACTGGGACCTACTGATCCCACAGGCCCTCATTACCCTCAACTTGCTACGCGCATCACGTACCCAGCCGAAGCTATTAGCATATGAGCTCAGACGCGGGATCTATGACTACAACAAACACCCCCTCGCCCCTATGGGCTGTCGGGTGATTATTCACGACAGAGCTCAAGAACGCGGCGCATGGCAGGACCATGGGACAAGGGGTTACTACATTGGACCGGCCTTAAAGCACTACAGGAATTACACGTGCGTCGGGGAGGCCAGCCGCGCTAACAGAATCAGCAACACAGTGGCGTTTTTTCCCAAGACTGATATGCCCCATACCTCTTCTACAGACCGACTGCTCATGATCCTCCAAGACCTAAAGGAAGTTACCAGTAAACCCCATCCACCAATCCCTTATATGGAACAGGGGACCCAAGTAAATGAGGCCCTAAGGAGTATACGGGATCTTTTGCATATGGGTACACGACAAAAACGAAATGGGCCCAAAGCCACGCTTAGAGATACAGCCAAAGACTCACGCGAACCTCCAAGGGTGTCAAACAGGCCCAATACAAAATCAAACAATGAGCCAGTGAATGCGCGTGAACCTCCAAGGGTGCCGCCTACACAACAACGCAGCGCCCGCCGGGGACACCCCTGGGCCGTGGGCACCATCATTAGGAAGAAGTTCAACTCAGGGTGGTATGAAGGTGAAGTAGTAAGCTATGATCAGGCCAACCAATACTACAGAGTAAGATTCACCGATGGGGACATTGCCGGCTACACACATGGTGAAGTGTCACGATACTATAAATCCGACCAATACTACTCAAAACCCAAGATTAAACCCAAGGCACTAATGGGGATTTACCTGCGTGATCCGGTTCATTTTCCCGTCCCAAAACAGGTCCTACAAACAAACAAGTTAACGTATAGGCCCCAGTTAGCATGTGGAGGGTCCATATGGGATGATGACTTGAACAAGTGGGCAGCATACCGCGATCTAATCAAGCACCCCAAAGCACAGGTACAAGAATTATGGCTCAAATCAGGTGAAGACGAGTTTGGCCGCCTATTCCAAGGGTTCCAACCCAACGGGATGGAGGGGATGGATGTATTGGATTGGATCGATAGACATGCGGTGCCAGTACATAAGAAGGTCACTTATCCTCGATACACAGTGGCCATACGCCCCGAGAAATCCGATCCCTACAGAACGCGTATCACAGCAGGAGGTGACCAACTGGAGTACCACGGTGACGTGTCCACCCGAACCGCAAGCATGGAAACCATAAAAACCCATTGGAACAGCGTAAGTATCCACTCCAGGGGCCAGGTACTGTACCGGCGACATTTCTAACATGTACTTATGCTCCTCACTCGATGAGCCCGAATTCGTAAAATTCCGATGGGACATGATCCCCCCCCCGCATCAGGGCGACTTACAGCCTAGAAGGGCTCAAGCGAGGCGAATACGTCTATGCCAGGATCAAAAAGGCGTGGTATGGACTCAAACAAAGCGGCAAAATAGCACATGATGACTTAGTAGCGCACCTACAATCACATGGATATCGAAAGGCACCCCATACCAAGGGACTATTCCTCCATGACGATAGGGACATAAGTTTCACCCTAGTCGTAGATGACTTTGGGATCAAATACGACAATCAGGACGACGTGGATCATCTAGTCGCGGTGGTCGGGGCCAAATACACCTTCAAGGTTGACTGGACAGGAAAACAATACGTGGGGGTCCACCTACGTTGGGACTACGACAAACGCGAGGTCCAATTGTCCATGGATGGTTACGTGGAACAAGCCTTAAAGGAATTTGAACACGTGCGAACCTCCTGTACGTACGCGGGACCATCACGAGCTGACGTGCCCGCGTACGACGTGAAGATACAATACGCGAAACTTGAGGACACGACCACGCTAACCGACAAAGAGATAAAATTTATACAACAAGTTACCGGTAAATTTCTATTCTACGCACGGGCAATCGACAGCACGATGTTACACGCACTCAACGATATAGCATCAGCCAAGAACAACCAAACCGCGTTAACTGCCACAAAATACTTCCTCAACTACGCAGCTTGCAATCCTGACGCCACCGTCATTTATTGGGCCAGAAAAATGATTCTCCGCGCTGACAGTGACGCAGCCTACCTTGTGTGTCCGGGCGCCAAGAGCCGCGCGGGCGGATACCATTTTCTTGGCGACGCCAAGGCTGATACCTTCAATGGACCGATCCTAGTGTTAGCCAAGGTCATAAAAAATGTGATGGCGTCCGCGGCAGAGGCCAAAGTTGCATCATTATTCCTGAATGCTCGGGAAGCGTTACCCATCCGACAATGCCTGATTGAACTAGGCCACCCACAACCGGCCACTCCACTGAAAACCGACAATAATACAGCAGAGGGCATACTCAACGGCACAATCAAGCAAAAGAGGTCCAAAGCCATTGATATGCGATTCTATTGGTTAAAAGACAGGGCGCAACAAGGGCAATTCAATATTTTCTGGGAACCGGGAAAGCATAATCTGGCTGATTACCCCACCAAGCACCATCCAGGAAGCCACCATAAAAAGGTAAGACCGATATATCTCTATGAACCAGATAGTCCAAGGACCATCCAAGGGTGTATTGGAATACTAAATCAAGCGTGAATTTATGTACACGCAACATCATCTTGACGTACGTAAATACGGAACGTACAATTTACGTATACGTGATACGAAACATATAATTTACGTATACAATTTACGTATACGTGATACGAAACGTATAATCTACGTATACGCGATACGAAACGTACGATTCCAAGAGATCACAAGCTGAGCACGATAAGTAAAAGTGAGACGCGACCAATGCGATGAGTACCATAAGTAAATTATACATAAGCGCCGGTGAGTATCAAGCAATACTTAAAGCACTGAACAGAGGTACACAATATGGGAATCAAACTCTCGATACGCGTATCTCCACACAAAGGAAAGACAAATTAGTAAATGGGAGATCAATATGGTCCAGAAACAATCCAATCATAATCTTATCGATAACTCTTTCCAACACCGTAAAAAGAGCAAAATAAAGTAAATACTAAAAGTAACCAAATTAACCCAACACCGCCTTACAGCTTTGGTCTTATTAATGTGTATTTTGCGTTTTTCTATTTTCTGCAACGGCGTTGCACCAACTGCCCTTTTCCCGTATTTTGGATGGTATACTAGTATTGTACAATCATACCCCCCTTCTCATGTGTATTTTGCGTTTTTCTATTTTCTGCAACGGCGTTGCACCAAATGCCCTTTTCCCGTATTTTGGATTGTATACTACTACGGTACAGTCATACCTTCCTTTTCATGAGTATCAAGTTATTATTATAATGGATTACTTCTTAGTACAGTTTTACGCAATACATAGGCACTCATAATATAACACCCTTCGTATTTGGGATTCGAACAGCGATGAAACACTAACGGATTAAAGAGCAGAGTATCCCCAGAACGCAACGGCACTTTGATATGGTACGTTGGGAAGACAAAATAATAAACCACTTCGTCAGCATGCACTCCCGACGGAGCTATGACTGTTAAACGAGTATAATACATGTTATCATCAACATGGCATCGAGAATGGTAATTTTGACCAATCGAAAAAGCTAATTCCTGCTTCCCAATGGCATTTAGCTGCGTACGAGTCAGAATCTGAGACAACACATCCATTTCATCCTCAACAAATGGTTCGATGTCTGTTAAACTATGATGCATATGCTTCACAATTTCCACTGTCGTCTGTTCGAGCTCCAGTTTCATGTTTGGTTTCACATGACTTTTGAATACGTACACACCATTGTTGGAAGACAATCTTTCTGGTCTAACTCCAATGATAGCATAATCATCGTTGATACTGCCACGCTTCTGACCCCTGGCAACTGTCGGTTTGGATCCAACAATTTCTGGAGCAAACTTTCTTAACAGTTTGATATTATTCTTCGTAGCAAGGTGCCGCTTGGCAAATTTTCTGGAAACTTTTGCGAACATGCGCAACGATGGATTATTCTCGTCAAACGCAACAATATGCTCATCGTTTGTACTATCCAACGTATCGAATTTATTGATCAACAAAGCCTGTTCCGGTTGATACTTTTTCTTTCCTCCTATCTTGCCACCCCAATTTGTCTCCATGTATTTACCTTTGACCACAGTTGTTCTGTATTTGTTTTTCAACGCTATTGTACTGACACCATCTTTGCAAGTACTACGCCTATTCCTTTCCTTCGTCATTGGTTTTATGTCGGACAACTTTGTATAAGTTTCATGGCTCGTTGACACCGGTGCTGCAATCCTAAGAAAGTTCGAAGACATTCTCTGCTTACTTCTTTTCTCATGTTTCCTATTTCTTCTTTGCTTCATAGCTCTGTCCGAGAACTGATTTCTCGTCATGGTTGGAGTAGGTGGAGCGATTTGAAGCCAATGATTCGTTGCCGTTAGTGGTTTCGCCTGTGGAGGAGGACTCGCTGCCGCTTGCCGCTTGCCACTTGCCGCTTTCCAATTGCCGCTTATCGCTTGACACTTTTTGCTTGCGGCTGTTGCTCTCGCTGCTGCTTGCCGCTGTTGCTTTCACTGCCTTTTTGCCGCTGTTGCTCTTGCTGCCGCTTGCCGCTGTTTGTCTCACTGCCGCTTGCCGCTTGCTGCTTGCCGCTGTTTGTCTTGCTGCCGATTGCCACTGCCGCTGTTGCTCTTGCTGCCGCTGCCGCTGTTGCTCTCGCTGCCGCTTGCCGCTGTTGCTCTCGCTGCCGCTTGCCGCTGTGGCTCTCACTGCCGCTTGCCGATGTTGCTGTCGCTGCCGCTTGCCGCTGTGGCTCTCACTGCCAATTGCCGCTGCCGCTGTGGCTCTGGCTACCGATTGCCGCTGCCGCTGTGGCTCTGGCTGCCGATTGCCGCCTGTGGAGGAGGACTCGCTGCCGCTTGCCGCTTGCCACTTGCCGCTTTCCACTTGCCGCTTTTCGCTTGACACTTTTCGCTTGCCGCTGTTGCTCTCGCTGCCGCTTGCCGCTGTTGCTTTCGCTGCCTTTTTGCTGCTGTTGCTCTTGCTGCCGCTTGCCGCTGCCGCTGCGTGCCGTTGTTGCTCTCGCTGCCGCTTGCCGCTGTTGCTCTCGCTGCCGATTGCCGCTGTGGCTAGCGCTGCCGATTGCCGCTGTTGCTCTTGCTGCCGATTACCAATTGCCGCTGTTGCCGCTGTTGCTCTCTGCGGTTTGACGAGTCGTTGCCGTTATCGAAGATCCTATTCGAATATTTGATATGATAATTGAACAAAATGGGTGAGTATCTATTGATGTACTACCTAGTAGAGTAAATAATAACAACACAATAATATAGTAATGTACATGCCGATCGATTCGTAGTAATTATCACCAACCGGGACAATTGGCCACACCTACAGGGGAAGATTACGGTGCACGTCAAGGAAAGATTTGCCACACGAGGAAAGATTGGTTCTTCGGATCCGTTGTTTCCAATCCCTTGTTTCCAATCCGTTGCTCCGATACGGTCCTATGAAAATAAGAAGAAAAACAGAAGGAAGGAAATACATTATCAGGAATGCCGGAGGAAGTATAATCATTGTCTATCTCCTCTCTCATTCGTACCGTTGTGATTGCCAAGAATTTTTGATCCGTTGTTTCCAATCCGTTGTTCCGATAAGCTCCTATGAAATTAAGAAGAAAAACAGAAGGGAGGAAATACATTATCATTAATGCCAGAGGAAGTATTATCATTGTCTATCTCTCTCATTCGTACCGTTGCTTGTTCTGATTCGTTTTACCGTTGTTGCCACCGATACTTTGTTTCCCTCAATACGTTGTTGCCTCCAATGATTCCTTTTGCCGGTTTGTTATTCGTTGTCGTTGTTCTTTCTGCTGCCATTGATTTGCAGACTTGTAGTAATTCCTATGTCACGAAAAACAGGGACTTGTTCCTGTTGATATATAGGCAATTGATGCAGATTTTGTGCTTTCGAGATGTCTGTGTTTGGGTAGCTAATTCAAACACTACTATCTGTACGGCAACTAATCTCTAATTGAATGCTTGCTACTTCCTTTGCAGTACAAGGCTGTTATATCGGACTGAAATATCTGAGAACGGATCATTGTGCTTGTGACATCGTCGCATGTGGCATGTGACAAAGAGGGTCGGATCCCACGTTCTCGGACGGAGTGTTGCTTGAAAGAAACAACACTCTACTCAGATAAGTTGGAAAATGATGTTTGTCGGAAAGTGAAATAACACAAATTTGCAAGCAGTGAAAGTGACCAGAGTTTGTGAGCTACAAACTTCGAAGGTAAGCTAAGTACAAAGTACTTATATCCAATTTTGAACGTAAGAATGACATCGGTTCGATAGATGTTCTTCTAAGTATCAAGCTTCGAACGTAATAATGACATCGGTTCGATAAATGTTCTGCTAAGTATCAAACTTCGAATGTAAGAATGACAACTGTTCGATACATGTTCTGCTAAGCATCAAACTTCAAACGTTAGAATAACAACTGTTCGATACATGTTCTGCTAAGTATCAAACTTCGAACGTTAGAATGACAACTGTTCGATACATGTTCTGCTAAGTATCAAACTTTGTACGTAAGAATGACATTGGTCCGTTAAGCATTATGTTTGTTCTTTGCAACGGCGTTGCACCAGATGCTCTTTTTGTATTTAGCGTGACATGGTTCATACGACAGTAAAGTTCATACGGCAGTATGATGTTTCATATGACACCAGTACCTTTCTACACATAATGCACCAATTCATCGATTGGACAATTTTCCTTTTTTTGCAACGGCGTTGCAACAAATGCCCTTTTTAGTATTTAGCGTGGAATGTTTCATACGACTGTACATTTCTACACAAAATGCACCAATTCATTGATCGGACCATTTTCCATTTTTTTGCAACGGCGTTGCAACAAATGCCCTTTTTAGTATTTAGCGCGAGATGATCGGACCATTTTCCTTTTTTTTGCAATGGCGTTGCAACAAATGCCCTTTTTAGTATTTAGCGTGGAATGTTTCATATGACTGTACATTTCTACACAAAATGCACCAATTCATCGATCGGACCATTTTCCTTTTTTTGCAACGGCGTTGCAACAAATGCCCTTTTTAGTATTTAGTGTGAGATGATCGGACCATTTTCCTTTTTTTTGCAACGGCGTTGCAACAAATGCCCTTTTTAGTATTTAGCGTGGGATGTTTCATACTACTGTACATTTCTACACAAAATGCACCAATTCATCGATCGCGCCATTTTCCTTTTTTTGCAACGGCGTTGCAACAAATGCCCTTTTTAGTATTTAGCATGAGATGTTCAATACGACAGTGCGTTTCTACACAAATTGCACCAATTCAGCGATCGGCCCATTATTTTGTGGGCAACGGGGTTCCAACCAATGCCCTTTTTCCTATTTAGCGCGAGATGTTTCATATGACAGTAACTTTCTACACAAAACGCAACAATTCAGCAATCGGGCCATTTTCCAAATTGGAAAATGTTCCTTTTTTTCCCCCTTCTTCTCACCTTTTATCCCACCCGAACAACCATTTTTTCCGTTTTTCTGGAACGGCGTTGCAAATTACAAAGTATGGTTTTTTTGTCTTTAGGGGTTCACACCCAAAATTCCCTTGAGTTTATCGTTCCAGGTTTTTTGTCAAATTCATGTGACGATATTGTTGAACTCTTTCTCAGATTAGTGGTACAACGTTATATTCTTCTCCGGTTTTTCAATATAGGAAGAAGTATAGTTATGTTAAACCAAACGTCGGTATCCCTAAAAATCAGGTTTACGAAATGAAGGACACGGTAACAGGCACATTACACATTGTCGTTTTTTTGAGATATGGTTTTTGAAAGATGGTTACCACTCTTTCGTCGCTACGTGAGTGGTGATCTCTTGTGAAAGAAGTTTCAAGTTGTACAATCCTTCTTTCATTCAATGTTTGCTCGAAACTAGTAGGGTAAGATAGATTCACAAAACAGTGATTCTCATTGTTTTCAAGCAATAAAAAGATTGTCTCAAATTCGGATAACATTTGACATTGCCAATGACACCTACGACTAATAGTGCTCGCAAGTGTGGGGCCAATCCACATTCAAATAAGAAAAGGACAGATTGTAAGAAGGGTAGATTGAAAGACCCACCACCACCAAATAGTCTTGACAAACATGATGACGATCAAAATAAACATCGACATGGGGTCATTTCGAATCTTAAAAAGGCTTTGAAGGATGAGTCATATGGAACGGATGAGTTTGTAATGAATCTCAGTGTGCAGGTTACAACATGTTTCACTGCATTGATGACGAAGGTTTACCTTGTATCCAAAATTATTGAATCCGAACCTACACCAGATTTCAGGAAGTCCATGTCTACTACTAAGTCTGCGGAAAAGAAGAAGGGGAAGGGAAAGAAGAAAAAATCCGGTACCACCTTAAGTGACTTAGGCCCTATTCCACATCAAATAGATGTGATGGTGGATTTATTTTTGTATGAACTTGACAACGGGGTGACTGGAGTGTTGGGATTGTTGAGCAGGAAGCAATTAACCGAGCGATTAAATGACTACGACATGGCGAACAAGTGAAATAAGTTCGAGTCACTGTTGCGGAATGTTAACGACACATCAGGTGTGGATTCTCTCTATGAGTGCAACGTCATGAACTACGTTACAATGAAGAAGTACATGATAATGTACCGTGAGATCTTGGTTTGGTACATGAAGAATGTAAAGTATCCACCCGGGTCGGACTATACGTCTGAGGCTTTGTGTTTCCATACCAAAGGCGCAAATTGTTCTCTCAGTAAGTTGAAACAATACGTCAAATCAATGAAGAACTTCTTGGACTGCCTTATGGCACGGTCCTCTCTACGTGTTTCAATGAGTCATAGCTACAATCAGGTTGACTTAGACAAACATTTCAAGAAGCAGCGTATTGAATGCTTAAAATCCTTACCAACACAACGGATCACGTTTTCACCTCCAGAAGAAATCTATCAAATTGTGTCCAACAAAAAGATGATGAATATAACGGAACAAAGAACAGCTTTTCATGTGGTCCTTCGGAAATTTTGGGTTATCTTTCAAGGGAAGACGAAACGAATTTTTACAACCATAAACCTGGGTAACCTCGACATCAAACTTTTGACACACGAAGATTTTTATCAATATTTCTTACCCGAATTAATTCAGAATTCCTTCGTCTTGGGCACCACGGTACTTTTGGGGGAGAAGTGGGTTCCAGTAGGATTTCATCGACAAGGGGACACGAACATTCCAAAAACAGATAAAGTGTTATTACCACTCCATTCTCAATTGGTTTTCCACTACGTCATCCACTACAAGGACACGGTTTCCAACTATTACAACATACATTTCGAAATCGATGACGACAGTGTCACCCTGTCACCATGTAAACATGGCACCGGAAAAATAGATCTGGCACATTTCAAGGTGACGAAAGGAATCCTATATTTGGTGAAACAATGGTTGATAACAAAATTTGTCGACCACGGGAACAATCTGGGGGTGAACGTGGTCCTTTCTTTGGAAACAGCATGTAATTTGTTCATTTCTCAAGTACTATGTGCATCAATGATTTGAGTCGACGGCGTTGACTCGTCCTTTGATTGTTCGATTGACAATGTTTGTAAGAGAATTATACAAAAAGTCTTCAAAACCCCTAACAAAGGATTTTTCCGTTACGATCATGTGATGGAAACAATTGAAGGTTTGGTATTGACCAAGAGGAATTATCTAAAAGGAGCTATGGTCCCCGAATCGACAGAGGGAAATGTTCCGTATTTTCAAAGGAATGATCGATTGTACATTTTCCCGATGGCATGTGTTCTGACTAAGACCCAATTTGCCCATGTCAATTTTGACGATAGACCAGAAGAACTTATAACAGGCATTTTGGAACTGTCCGGTTTGGAAGACCAACATAAGAATCAAACTTGTGTTACAAGGTTCCTTCAATACGATGTTAACTCACAACAAGAGGTGCGCCAACGAGTTTTTATGGAACACATTCCATACGTGTTCCGTGAGATATTCGTAATTGATCCGGAAGTTCTCCTACGTCATACTTGGGTGGAACAATTCATTCACTATAGCTACCTTCCAGAAAAGGGTACCATATTTACACCATTGACAGAAAAACTAGCAATATATTTGTGGGAAAAGTCGGATGATCTATCATCGGCAAACCTTGTAGTTCAATTTTTGGACGATAACGTTGTCAACAATTATGGAAAGGGAACGGGCGAATTGAATCAGGCGTTCAAACACCTCCAGGGTTGCGACTTTGTTTTTTACAAACCATCGGACTTTCTAACTTGGGATTGCTTCAAAACATCAAAGGTTCAAATAAATGAGTTCAACAAATCAAATAACACCTACCGGGTAGGATGGGTTACATTAACTTTCAATACTACAAATGATTCCAAGCGTGGATTCATCCCACCCTGGGATGATCAAGTTGACGGTGGCAATGTTGGCAAGACGAACAATCTCAACGAGGGGAGAAATAACATTAGTGGATCAACAGTTACCGGCGAGTGTTCAAAAAATAAGACAAACCAATCTAAAGAATCAGGAATTGACACAAGTAAGGGTAATTCAAAGGATACTGGTTTGACCAACAAAACGAGTAAAACATGTGAAAAAGAGGGTTCAAATGTAAGGGAAGAAATGATTATAGATTTTGCGAAAAGTCCTCTTAACGCCGTTGTAACCATGCCAAATTTTCCTATCAATATCAATGGACGTCAAACCACACAAGCTCTTGAGATAAGTGTGCTGTTGAAAGATCAGGATCCAGAGATAATGTATCCTCTTTACGAAGTAAACAAACAAGTTAGTTACACTGAAAGAAGAAACGGCCAAGTTCTAATTGGAGAAGTTTATAGGTACCTTTTCAACCCCTACGGGCAATATGAAAGTCTTCCGGGTTATTATCTTATTTTCAAAAAAGGTAAGGCGGGGGAGCATAAAAAATGGTGCCCATACTTTAAGGTTTCCTGTCTGAAAGAAACCAATCCTCAACGCATTAAAAAAGTATCGGATTTAGTAAAATGTTACAGCAAGGAAGTTGGGATTTGTGACCCGCCGGATGGAAATGTGGAGGTATCCGAGTCATCTTCTGACACAACCAAACCAGTGTCAGAGTACAGCTCCACCAACTTGTCAAAGATTGGATGAATGAGGCATACTATGCTCCACCAAATGCAAGCATCCGCTTGTCACTTATCCAGTTTCATTCATAGTGTATTCCATCAATAGTATGAGAAATATTGATCCTGAAAGTGCAGCCTACTATGACACACATTCGCACTCAAAACCTAACTAGTATTACTAGGACTACTAACTTTTACAAACTGACTAAAGTATCACTCATAGATTTCTGGTCCATACTGTTTCATAATTAGCTAGTAGGAACAAAACCATGATATGCGTCTTGAGCAACATTGATCATGAAATTACATAGAAAGCCACACTTTGGCACTAAAAAAGTGAGTAGCAATCACCACTTTCGTACATGATGCATCGTCATGGGCAGGGACAAACATTGTTATAAAATTCATACTGACTAAAGTTTCAGTAGGAGAAAGGACAATATTGTTTCATACTATCCCCAATCCCAACTATGAGGAATATTCATCCTGTAATTGCCTCTAATGACACACTTTTGCACAAACAAAATGACTAGCAGTCACTATTTTGGTACATGATGGATGGCCAGTGAGAAACATTATTATAGAATACATACTGACTAGTAAACTATCAACCTGAAATATGTCTATACTATTGTTTCATCGTAAACCCACCAATCCAAAGTAGTAGCAATACTCATTCTTCAATTGCCTGTAATGACACAATTTTCCAATAAAAAGTGACTAGCACTCACTATTTTGGTACATGCATGACAAGGGACAAACATTAATATAAAATTCATAATTACTCAAGTATCAGCCTGAGAAATGTCAGCATTGTTTCATAGTCTACCCAATACATAGTAGGAGCAATATTCATCCTTCAATTCCCTTGAATGACACACTTTACCAATACAAAAGTGACTACCAATCACTATTTGGGTACATGATGGATGGCCAGTGAGAAACATTATTATACAATACATACTAACAAGTAAACTATCAACCTGAGATATATCTATACTATTGTTTCATAGTATACCCACCAATCCAAAGTAGTAGCAATACTTATCAATCAATTGCCTGTAATGACACACTTTTCCACTAAAAAATTACTAGCAATCAATAATTTGGTACATGCATGACAAGGGACAAACATTATAAATTCATAATTACTCAAGTATCAAGCTGAGAAATGTAAGCATTGTTGCATAGTAGTCTACCCAATACATAGTATGAGCAATACTACGTCCGAGAACTGTTTCGCGGGGTTCAAATATACTTCTCGCGCACAAATTTTGTGCTTGAATTTAACACGGCATTATTTCTGGAAACCCTGAAATTCACGACGCTTGTACTGGGGTATACGTAAACTCAGCACTATTTCTGTGCGCGTGATGCACATTACTCTACTCTCGAATAAAAATAATTTATTTCCGTCTCTAGCAGAACCCAATTATTATTCCGTACCAACAACACTTACTTCTATTCACGAATAAAAAAGAAATATTAACTTAGTATTAATTCCAAAATATTAATCTCCCAAATAACAATTCGATTCTGCTCTCCTAATTGTGAATTCTATTTCTCGACTACAATATTCCCTTTTTAAAATGTAGATTCTATTATGCTTGATTTATTCCTATTGCAACGTATTACGAATCCTCCATAATTTCTAATATTCTCAAAATTAAGTTCAAGATTATTAGTAGTTTTGTATTATGTATGTACTGTTATTTTCTACATTAGTTCACCAATAGATAAACTTTCATTCATCGATGCTGTCATTGCCGGATCAATATAGACGTTTCTTTTCTTTTTCTTTTTTGGTCCACTACAATTAGTGGAGCTGCTACTAGTAATATTTGCATCGCCATGCTTATTGTTGGTGTAATCTGTTGAACTTTCGTTCCTAAATCTCTCCCTCATCATTTCTTCCAATTTCCTTCCTGTTTCTGGGTGTTTTCGCATCTCGCCAATTTTGTCGCACAAGTCACTGAACAACTCGCGTCCTTCCTCCATCCATCCATTTCTGCTTCCACTGTCTGAATCGCAGAATTTTTTTGTCGCGGAATCGTGGCATCACCCTTTTGCCGCTGCTGGTTCACCCATACATGATGCTCATTGTAGATCAGTACCAATGCAAATGCTTCATCGGCTATAGAAAATATATCACTCAGCAAGTGCCTCTTCTTCCGTTGTTTGAAATTGGAATTTGTCAGATTGATTGCCGACATGATTCTTGTAACAAAATAATAAAAATCTTCATTTTCCGCGTCATTGTATTTTCTGTATTGAGGGTTTAAAATACTTGTCCTCATATTCTGTGTATTGAATAACTGCAACAGTACCAGGGAATGTGATAGGGACTCGACCTTTTCTGTAATCGTCTGAACGGAAGTATCATCAGTATCAACGGGCAGCATGTTAGTGTTGTTGGACCAAAAATAGATTCCAAAATTCCTAATTTCAACAACCAATTCTCCCACCTGTATTAACCTATCCAGTTTTTTCTCGCTAATGTTTGTGAGTTGTGCCTCAATGCAGTCAGTACTATCCCTACTCGTTTCCTGTAAAAGGAACAGAATGACACAAGTGGAATATTTGGTGGCTTCATAACCGCATTTGCTTTAACAGCTTTTTGTATTACATGCAACGTTACCTTGTCATTGATAGGGAACTTCATGTTGTGGTACCAATGTTTTTTGATGTAATCTCTTAGCTGCTTCTCCAGTGTTTCAGTCATATCACTCAAAGCCTTAAGCATATCGTTGTCTGTTATAAGCCCATATTCGTCTGTAATTGTACTTACTGCTCGTTCTCTTGTGTCGCCGGCATTATAAGATCCCTCTCCCTGCATTGTTGCCTCCATTTGTTTAGGTACCATTACTACCTTTCCCACACCTATATGTGGTTCCCTCTCTTGTTGCCGTAAGTGTTTTGCCACTTCCTGTGCCAATTTGTCATATTGGATTTTTTTCATGACACGTTCCGCAACATCCTCTAAATTGCAGCATTCTCCGTTAGATGTTTTCTCTACCACATTGGTTTTTGTTCCTTCTTTCTGTTGGTTCATTACTGTAGTGGTGGTTGTGTTGGTAATGCTCAGTGCTGGTTCGTTACTCTGGTTGATGGTGTTTTGTTCTTCCATGTTTGTAGTAGTAGAAATTGTGTTGTCGGTACCATTTTTTTTACTGTTGCCCTTTGATGCGTTCATAGTTGTGGTATTACTGTTACACACTTTGTTAGTAATTGCGGTGTTTGTTTTCACTCTTTTTTTCTTACCGTTGTTGTCCCCTGTATTTTGATGATCACCAGGCCGGATGGTTTTGTTGTTTCGAAGGGTCTTCCCCTCAGATTTTTTGCTTCGTCGTGTCTTTCCGATAGCATTCATATTTTTTATTTTATTTTCTGAATACGGTGTCAATCAAGGATCATGTGTTTCTTTTTGTGTGGTTTTGTGTGTGTCCTAATAATTTTATCTGGTTGTGTACGGTGTTTTGTGTTGTGTGTGTTGTGTGTGTGTGTGTGTGTACGGTGTTTCGTGTAGTATGTGTACGATGTTTTGTGTGTAGAGTTTTTCCGTGGGTTCTGTACTATGTTGTTTGCCCTAACTTCTTCTGTGTGTTGTCTGGCTTGGGCGCGCCCTTATATATTTGTAGAAGTAGATCACGTACCTGTGCCAGCCAGCCCTCCTGCGCCATAATTTTTTCAGAAGGGAAACTTTTGATAACACTATGTGATAGTATGCATTCATGGCCTGGTACAAAAACTTTGGTAGTCATTACCAAATGCGACTTTTTGTGCCCTGTATTTGCATCAAAAATACCCTCATGTTTGCCATTTGTAGAGTCAAACCACAACATTTCCAGCATTCTGTGTGACGAAGTTGTTCCCAATATGCATTTGATGAGTCATGATAAATGTATTCATGGCTTGGACCGGATACTTTTTGAGTCATTACCCAATAAGTAAGTTTGTGCCCTGAAATTGCACCAAAAATACCCCCATGTTTGCCATTTGGAGAGTCCAACCACAACATTTTGGGCATTCTGTGTGACAAAGTTGTTCCCAATATGAATTTGATGAGTCATGATGAATGTGTTCATGTCTTGGACCGGATACTTTTGGAGTCATCACCCAATAAGTTAGTTTGTGCCCTGGAATTGCACCAAAAATACCCCCATGTTTGCCATTTGGAGAGTCAAACCACAACATTTTGGGCATTCTGTGTGACAAAGTTGTTCCCAATATGTATTTGATGGTTCATGATGAATTTATTCATGGCTTGGACTGGATACTTTTTGAGTCATTACCCAATAGGTTAGTTTGTGACCTGGAATTGCACCCAAAATACCCTCATGTTTGCCATTTGGAGAGTCAAACCACAACATTTCCAGCATTCTGTGTGACAAAGTTGCTATCACTCACTACATTCGTGATAGCCTCAGTAGCCAGCCTACTTGTAGTACTGTTTGTGCAATGCTTGTAGTTCATGGGTGTGTTGGTGGGTTAAGCAAATGCTAGAGGGGGAGCCAGGAACTCCAGCCTGTTGGTTGTTTTGCAGGCTGTAGTCCGGTCCCTTAGTTTGCTGTGCCCACACACACCGGCGCACAGCCAGGCGTAACAGCTTGGGCAGTTAAGCCTTTTGCTGTTAAGCCTTTTCTGCCATTGGGCCACAAGCCACAGGGTGGGAGCTGGATGGAGACTGGACCTGGAAGGGACATGGAGGCCAGACTGCGAGGGTGGGAGATTCCCTAAGAGGAATCAGAGAGAGCTGCCAGGGGGAGTGGGGGTGGCAGCCGGCACCCACTCTTCTGGCAGGAAGGAGTATGTTCCACTATTGAACATTACCGAGGCAAGGTTCTTGAAAATAGGGAGGGACTGTTGATGGAGGTACCTCATCATGCAATCACTGTGCCATCTTGCGAGGAGCTTGATGACATTAGAATCACATTTGCCCTGTAGCAAGGCCATAGCGCCTCCCGCACAAAGGGATCGGGCAGAGATAGCTGCAGGGGAGATGCCTGTGGTATGGTAGAGGGTCTGGGCATAGACTCTCATGGAGGATGTGACAGAAGCCGCTCGAACGAGGGTGAGAACTCCTTTGTCAAAGTAGCTGGCCAGCTTGAGGGATGGGCTGAAGGGGTGGGTGCTAGTGCAGCAGCGCTTGAGATGGAGTATCTGGCGAGCGCACACTGCCACAGGGCAGCAGAGGGAGTCACCACTTCTTGCATGAGCCACTACTTCACCCTTGTCCCTATTCTTCTGCATGGTGAAGGTGAGGGTAACAGAGGTAGCAGCAAGGAGCTCGTGTTCAGGGCCATCATGGTGGACGATTCTGGAGCCCAGGTAGAAGGAGACCTCCCGGAGGTGGAAGGCTTGATCATCCCTGGTAGTACCAGTGTACTCGCCAGGTCGGAGGCAAAAGAAGAAGGCTATGCAGATCATGTTGGTAATAGCCTGCCTGGAAGGGGAAGGGTAGTCATGGTATGCAAATCGCAGCGCATGCATGACAAGGGTGATTGGGACGGGTTTGACCCTGCAAGGGGCGGGGTCAAGTTTGGCATAGGCCTTGAACTGGGCAGTTAGCCTGAAGTCAAGACTGCCGGTTGAGTTGGTTCTGGGGTCTTTGGCCCCCAAGCGGGCCAGCGTCTGGCCCACCGACCTGAGGGTGTCCGATACTGTGCAAGATCTGATGGGCTTGCGGCTACAGGATAGCCTGCCATCATGGAGGCGCTGGGCAAAGACTTGGAGGATGGGGATTGGATCTGTAACAGATTGGAGGGTGGGTTCAAAGCCTTGAGACAAACAGAATTGAAAACATTGATTCCAATGGGCATCCTTTTGTTTGGCATAGAGTTCAGTGACTGCAGCATGCATGGTCTTCTGGATAGAGCCAAGATCAGAGCAGAATGCATGGCAGGCTTCAGGGGACATAAGATCCAGGGCAAGTCCTGGGGGTAGGTGGTGTTGAAATGAAGGAGCAAGGCAGCGTCAGAGAGGGATGAGCGAGAGAGGAGGTCAGCAAGGTGATTCACTGGGCCAGGGATGTAATCCCTGAGAGGGGCATATTGGTGGAGACGCTGGTGCAGGGACTGAATCTGAAGGAGGTATGCCGCAGGCCCAGTAGTAGTGGTGGCGCCTTTGCGTTGCCAGTATACAGCGGCCGTGTTGTCATAGCAGTTGTGGGTGGTTCTGTATTGGACACAGGCAGCGTGGGCAAGGATGTCATTGTGGGCAATGGAACCAGCCAGCTCAAGGTTGCTGTTGGTGATGGTGCCATTGGGGTTGTCAAAGGTGACCAATTGGGATGAGACCCACTTGGGGAAGGCATGTCGCCACAGGATGGGTTGGATCTGGCCATCAGGGAGGGGCACAAAATGAATGCTCCCCATACCAGCCCCAGAGGCATCACAGGCGCCCATGGTGGCAGGGAAGGGGTCCGGCACCAGTTCTGCAATAGAAGTAGGCCGGTTGGATAGATCAGTGGCTAGCCTTTGGAAGTCCCGAAGGAAGCTGTGGACTCGCTTAGTGAGCCGGATGCGGTGCCGGCCTGGGACTTGGTGTCGCAAGGCTTCTTGGAGGATGGAGAAGAGGCCAATGGAGCCAGGGATGGCAATAGCCATGGATTGGAGTTCCCCCAGAACTTGGTGCCATTGTTGGGTGGGGACATGGCGCTGGTGGGGAGTGATGGAGTGTAAGATCTCCTGTAGCCGGGATACTCAATGGGGAGGAAGGCTGATGGTTTTGTTGATGGAATCAATGAGCCAGCCAAGGATAACCTTTTTGGTGGTCCAGGTGGCATCCCCTTGGAGCATTTTCTTGAGGGAGGCTGGTTCCTGTCTGAAGGGGGTGTCGGTGGCCTCAAGGGGCCGGAAAACCCTGTCCAGGGAGTGAAAGAGCACTCGCTTGATGGCGCGGCGGGTCCATTTGTTGCCTTGAGCTAGGCCACAGAAGGCATCCACATAGACATCCCAGTATCGAATAGGTTTTTTGCTGGGGGTGGTGCTTTGGGTGGCCTCTGGAGGGGGATCCGGTGGGATTGCAATGGGGAGGGCGCTTGGAGATGGGGCTTCAGAGGGGATATCCAGTCGGTGTGGCATGCGTCGGGCTGCTGCCAACCCTGTGGAGAGAGTGGCGTTGGCCAGGTCAGCAATTGTTTCAGTGAAGGCACAGAAGTTGGGGGGGCTAGATGTCCACCCCATAGGGTTGGTGAGGGGGATGCCCACAAGGGGATGTTCCCCCTTCCTGGCAGGGAACAGCACGCCCAGTTTCATGGTGTCTTCTGGTTGTAACTGGACTCGGTAGAACCCATCTGCGAGGTCAATTTTGGACATATACACTGGACCAAACCTGTTGTTGGCGTGGTGCAGCTTGTGGAGGAGCCGGGGAAGTGTCCGGCCAAATTGCATGGCCTCTGCTGGGGCTAGAGGGATGGTGTCCTGGTTGACTTCAGAATAGGTATAGTCAGATATCATGCAGGGTCGGCGGCCACGCTGTGGGACTAGGCCAAGGGGACTCAGCCTTAGGTCGGGCAGGTCTTGGATGAGGCTGGCTGGGAGGACAGTCCATTGCTGCTTGTCCATCATGTTGGCATACTCCTCCCGCAGGAAGGCAATGCCCTGGTGGGAAGATTGGTGAGGCCCCCTGGAGAGGGCACTGTCAATCCTGGCAGGGGTCCAAGGTTGGCCTGTCATGGAGGCCGGGGTGCCTTCTTTCCCAAAAGTGGGCTAAGAGTAGACTGGCTGGATGGGGGATATTACCCACATCTGGGTGGATGTCACCTTGTCCCCGGATTGTCCGGATGAAGTTCCCCCAGCTAGTTCTGTTGTTGTAGACCTTGATAGCCCGGTTGACGTGCACGTTGAGCCTGTCAGTGGGGTACGGCAGCAGGGGGGTGACTTGGGGATCGGACCGAGGCACAGCGTTGCTGGGTGAAGAGGCCAGCAAGTTGCTGGGTGGAGAGGCCAGCGCGTCGCTGGACTTAGACAGGAGGGGGGTGACTTGGGGCTCGGACCGAGGCACCGCGTTGATGGTTGAAGGGGCCAGCATGTTGCTGGGTGGAGAGGCCAGCATGTTGCTGGACTGAGAAAGGAGGGGGGTGACTTGGGGCTCGGACCGAGGCACCGCGTTGGTGGTTGGCAAGGGGGAAGTGGGAGGAACTGTAGCAGGGACTAGGGACTTGGACCTAGGCCTTGGAAAGGGGGGAGTGGTGGGGTCGATCCCCAATGGAAGGGGGGGGGTATTGCTTGGAACCTGTAGAATGTTTGGGAGGCACATACAAGTTGAGAGGGGTACATGCGCGCGCGTGCTGGTTGTGCTTACCTAATTCATGTGTGATTCGTAAGTGAGGATTAGATTCGTGATTAGATGATGGATTGTTACTTAGGATGATGCCCCCAAGGCCCATGTGGGGTGGGGAGGGCTCCGCGCCCAAGTGAGGGCGCGTGCCAACCGGTCAGGCATATGCCTCTTGGCACCATTGCCAGAATAGATCTTGCTCGGTGGGAGTGATGGCCACGTGGTCATATATGTGCTTGCAGCTGCTGAAGCAGGCACCCTTCATGTGCCACGAGTGACATCTCTCTTGGCCATCTGGTCTGGAGAGGGGGCCTTTCCCTTTGTCTCTCATAGCTTGGATGGCTTCCCTCATTTTTGCTGACTCCAGTTTCTTGACAATGGGATGATTGCTGTCTTGGAGGCGGGATTCCTGGTGTGGATTGGTGAGTCGCGTCTGTGGTGTGGGTGTCGAGTTGCGGATGCCCGTGCTGCTGGGAGGAACGTTGGCGTTCTTGTTGCTGTTGCTGGGCCCATCGGTAGCCGCCTTGGTGGGGGATGGAGGGGGATCCGGTCGTCGCAGTAGTCTCAGGGCAGCCACGTTGGAGACATTGGGGAGCCAGTTGAGGTTCTGGCTCATCCTGAAGGTGTGGAAGTCCACCCCAAAGTCCGGGGAGGGAAGGATGGAGGCTGCTTCCCACTGCTCCTCAAGCCACCCTCTGACTCGGATTTGGAAGTAGTAGACTACAATGGCAGGGGTGAGGAATTCGCCCACCTCATCTGCAATTGCTCTTTGGAGGGGCATCTGCTGGATCTTGAGCCTGCAGAGGCCTTGTTGGTAGCTGGTGACGACATCATGGTTGAGTCCTAGGATGGTGGCTAGGACAGCCAGGTAGCTCTCCAGCTGGGTGGTGGCTTCAGTCCAGTTGACAGGGATGTAGGCCTTAGTCTTCTGAAGCTCCAGGGAGTCCTTCAAGGTGAGGGAGTTGCCTTCAGTGGAGATCATAGTGTCATACGCTGCCACAGTGGCGGCTGCCTCCTGCTCCCTTTTCAGGGTGGCGGCAGACCCACCTGGGGGCGTGAAAGCCATTGGGAGTATTCCATCTGCCACATCAAAGGGATCTGTACCATGGAAGTTGCCATCCTGGAACCTCTTGAGAGCAGCGGTGGTAATCAAGGGGACTTGGATCCCCAACTCAGAGGCCCTGGCTGCCACTTGGCTTTGGAAGATCATGTGGGTCCTCTCATGCTTGCTCTTTTGAGCCCAGGCCTGGTAGATGGGGGGGAGGTTCGCTTCCTCCTGTTTACCACAGAGCAGAAGCAAGCGCTGGGTGTACAAGGGGCCCCAAGTGGTCCTCACTGACTGTGATAGCTTGTGGTCCATATTCTCACTTAGCTTTAGTTGGTGGTCGGTGAGGGCTGTGACTGCTGCTGTGAGTGCCGGGTCTCCAGGTGTTTCCCAAGGTCAATCCAATTCTGGCAGGTCCCGGTACATCACCTTGAGCTTCATGTAGTTGGTCAGGCCTGTCTCACTTCGAAAGGAAGGGCCTGGCTGAAGGAGCTTGGGGCTGCCCCCGGGTTCTGTAGCTGTAGTCCCGGCCAACCGGAGAGTGTTGAACAGGGGGGTGCAGGACTCCATTAGTCCCACCCTGTTAAGCTGAGGATGGAGGACCTCCATGGCTTGGCTTGGAGAGAGCCCCTTGCCCAAGAGGAAATGCACCAACTCGAAGGGGGTGAAGAACGCCTTGTGTGCCCGTATCAACTCCGAATGGCCGGTCCCTTCTGGTATCACTGGGATGGACAGTCTTCCTTTGTGCGCATCCAACTCTGCCAGATGATGATCCAGGGTTGGCACCCGGGAGGCTATGGTGGGGGACAGCATGGCTGAATCTACTAGAACCAGTTCCCCAGCTTCCCCTTCGATGTCGTCCAAGTACCCAAAGGCCTTGTTTTTGTTGGGGCTGTGTTGAGCCAAGGGCCCCGGGTACTTCCGAAGGCCATGCACCAATCGGAGGCAGGGCAGGCCTTGGGAGTTGGCTACAAAGATCCCCAGCGCGCCCACAGCCTCAGCCTCAAAGAGGTTGAGTAGATGTTCCAGAAGGACCTGGGGGGGGGAGGCCAGAGTGAAGTAGCTAAAGATGGTGGCATAGGCCTTGTTGCGCTCCGCCGAGCTCCCAAATGGGCTTGGGGTAGCGCGAAAGTACTCCGAGTAGGTCAACATCTCGCCGCTAATAGGGCAAGCCGCGGGTACTCCTTTGTCGTTGGTAATAGGGCAGGCCGCGTGGTGTACTCTGTCGATTCGTCGCTGCGCTAGTCTGACTAGTAGGCTCGATAGGGATGCCGCGTGGTGTACTCTGTTGATTCGTTGCTGCGCTAGTCTGACTCGTAGGCTCGATAGGATGACTATCGAATCGGTAGGCTTGTTGTACTAGGGCAGGCCGAGTGGTGTACTCTGTCGATTCGTCGCTGCGCTAGTCTGACTAGTAGGCTCGATAAGGATGACTATCGACTCGGTGGCTTGTTGTACGGGTACAATAGGGATGACTATTGGACCTGGACGTGTTAGCCAATTTATTCTACTACTAATCGTTTTAGGAGCAAAAGAGTGAGCTGCTTGCTTTGCGGGGAGGGATGATTCTTTACAGGCTTGTTCTAGTGCTAGCCTGTAATTTTTGATTGCAGACGAGTCTTTTGGTTGCAAGTAATCCATTCGTACGAGCTACCGTGATACAGTGACACAGTGATACTTCTTATCCGGTGATACAGGGAATCGGTTGTATTGTTCTGGTAGGGTTCGTAGTAGGCTTGCGCTTTGCTGGAGGAATCCTTTGCCGGCTTGTTGAGGCTATCGAGTCTAAGCGTGTGCTTAGAAGAAGCTGGTTTTAGTGATACAGGGAATCGATCGTATCGATCGTATTCCTTCTGGTAGGGTGTGCACTGTAGTAGGCTTGCGCTTTGCTGGAGGAATCCTTTGCCAGCTTGTTGAGGCTATCGGGGTCTAAGCGTGTGCTTAGAAGCTGGTTTCAGTGATAGTGAAATCTACTAGATTTCTACTAGGTTTTCCCCCGGTCTGGCTCTCTACTACCGGTTGTAGGGAGTGCCACGTGGCACTACCATTACTTTCATTCAGCTCGCTACATCAATTCCCAATATGCATTTGATGAGTCATGATGAATGTATTCATTGCTTGGCCCGGATACTTTTGGAGTCATTATCCAATAAGTCTGTTTGTGCCCTGGAATTGAACCAAGAATACCCCCATGTTTGCCATTTGGAGAGTCAAACCACAACATTTTGGGCATTCTGTGTGACGAAGTTGTTCCCAATATGCATTTGATGAGTCATGATAAATGTATTCATGGCTTGGACCAGATACTTTTTGAGTCATTACCCAATAATTTAGTTTGTGCCCTGAAATTGCACCAAAAAGACCCCCATGTTTGCCATTTGGAGAGTCCAACCACAACATTTTGGGCATTCTGTGTGACAAAGTTGTTCCCAATATGCATTTGATGAGTCATGATGAATGTATTCCTGGCTTAGACCAGATACTTTTTGAGTCATTACCCAATAAGTTAGTTTGTGGTGCCCTAGAATTGCACCAAAAATACCCCCATGTTTGCCATTTGGAGAGTCCAACCACAACATTTTGGGCATTCTGTGTGACAAAGTTGTTCCCAATATGAATTTGATGGGTAATGATGAATGTATTCATGGCTTGGACCAGATACTTTTGGAGTCATTACCCAATAAGTTATTTTGTGGTGCCCTGGAATTGCACCAAAAAGACCCCCATGTTTGCCATTTGTAGAGTCAAACCACAACATTTTGGGCTTTCTGTGGGGCAAAGTTGTTCCCAATATGTATTTGATGGGGTATGATGAATGTATTCATGGCTTGGACCGGATACTTTTGGAGTCATTACCCAATAAGTAAGTTTGTGCCCTGGAATTGCACCAAAAATACCCCCATGTTTGCCATTTGTAGAGTCAAACCACAACATTTTGGGCTCTCTGTGGGGCAAAGTTGTTCCCAATATGCATTTGATGAGTCATGATGAATGTATTCATGGCTTGGACCAGATACTTTTGTCGTTATTACCCAATAAGTTTTATCTAGTACAACAAGCGACTTGTAATCTACTCGCGTAGAAACCTACGCGGATTCAGTACTAATATGTATCTTGTACAACAAGCGTGTAGTAATCTACTTGCGTAGGAACCTACGCGGATCCACTACTAGTATGTATCTTGTACAACAAGCGTGTAGTAATCTTCTCGCGTAGAAACCTACGCGGATCCAGTACCGGATGTTTTTTTGTACAAAAAATCTACTACCATAGAAACCTACACGGATTCAATATCGAAAATTATCTAGTACTAAAAACGTGTACAAATGTACTCACGTAGAAACCTACATGGATTCAATACCGACAATTATCTAGTACTAAAAACGTGTAGAAATGTACTCGCGTAGAAACCTACATGGATTTAATACCGAAAATTATGTAGTACTAAAAAAGTGTAGAAATGTACCAGTGTAGAAATATACAGGGATTCAGTATCGGAAAATATGTAGTACTAAAAACGTGTAGAAATGTACACGCGTAGGAACCTACGCGGATTTAGTACCGGAACATATCTAGTACTAAAAACGTGTAGGAATGTACACGCGTAGAAACCTACGCGGATTCAGTACCGAAAATTATCTAGTACTAAAAACGTGTAGAAATCTACTCGCGTAGAAACCTACACAGATTCAATACCGGAAAATATCTAGTACTAAAAACATGTAGAAATGTACACGCGTAGAAACCTTCGTGGATTCAGTATTGGAAATATTATAGTACAAAAAATGTGTAGAAATCTACTACCGTAGAAACCTACGCGGATTCAATCCCGGAAAATATCTAGTAGAAAAAACGTGTAGAAATCTACTGGTGTAGATACCTACGCGGAATCAATACCCTAAATTATCTAGTAGTAAAAACGTGTAGAAATCTACTTGTGTAGAAACCTACGCAAATTCAGTACCAACAATTACTTAGTAACGTGTAAAAATCTACTTGTGTAGAAACCTACGCGGATTCAATACTGAAAATTATCTAGTACTAAAAATGTGTAGAATTCTACACTAGTACAAAATCGTGTAGAATGCTACACGATGTACTAGAAGTATCCTCTACTTCGATCGAAAATCGTACGGTACCTCGCGAAAAAAAAAAAATCTTTCTCACACAAACACACAGTAATTTTCTTTTCTACCTCACGACAAAAAAAATCACTTTTTCTACCTCGCAACAAAAAAAAACAATCACTTCATGATCTGTTCTACGGTACCTCGCAACCAAAAAAAAAAAAACTTCATAATCTGCCTTCTTACATCCGACTTATTTGACTAGGGTGTTGGTTCTTGCAATCAACACTCCGTCCGAGAACGTTTGATCCGAAACCTCTTTAACAGAGCCGGAGGATCTGTTGTCAGATATTTTAGTCCGAAATAACAGCCTTGTACTGGAAAAGAAGTAGTTAGCATTGGACGAGAAGGGGAATTGCTGGATAGATAATGTTGTTCGGATTCGCGACCCAAACATATATGTCTTGAAAGAAGCAATGAACCGGCATCGTCCCTTGCAACTATATCAACAGGAACAAGATACTGTTTTTTGTGACATGGAGTAAGAAGTAATCTACGGCAGCAACTACAATTTCATCGGGTCGATTGTCGGAACGTCGGGACGTCGGAACAAGCAAAGGTAAGAATGAGAGAGATAGACAATGATTATACTGCCTCCGGCATTGCTGATACTCAATGTATTTCCTCCCTCCTGTCTTCTCATTTTCATAGGACCAGATCGGAACAAAGGATCGGAACGGAACAATGGATAGGTGCGGGGAACAACGATTGTCAGAAGATCAAGGTGCAGGGAACAACGATTGTGGGAACAACAATTGAGCGCAGATCGAGGTGCGGGAAATTTTCCCGGTTGGTGATAATTACGAATCGATTGGCATGTACATTATATTATTCTGTTTTTATTATATACTCTATGTAGTACATCAATAGATACTCACCCATTTTGTTCAATTATCATGTATTTGAATAGGAACGGCAACGACTCGATCAGTGGGATTCATCCGGCAACGAATCTGTTGTTGTTGTTGTTGTTGTTGGAGGAGGAGACGAATCTTCGTTGTTGTTGGAGGAGGAGACGAGTCCCTGTTGTTGTTGGAGGAGGAGACGAACCGCCGTTGTTGTTGTTGTTGTTGTTGTTGGAGGAGGAGGAGGAGACGAATCGCCGTTGTTGTTTTTGTTGGAGGAGAAGGAGATGAATCCTGCTCTTGGGGGAGGAGACAAATTGCTGCTTTGTTGGATGAGGGGAGCGGATTCGGATTCGCTGTTGGATGGAGGAGACGAATCCCTGTTGTTGTTGTTGGAGGAGGAGGAGGAGGAGGCGAATTGCCGTTGTTGTTGTTGTTGGAGGAGGAGGAGGAGGAGGAGACGAATCCCTGTTGTTGTTGTTGTTGGAGGAGGAGATGAATCCCCGTTGTTGTTGTTGTTGTTGTTGTTGGAGGAGGAGGAGACGAATCCTGCTATGGGGGGGGGGGAACGAATCGCTACTCTGTTGGATGAGGGGAGCGGATTCGGATTCGCTACTGGATGGAGGAGACGAATCGCCGTTGTTGTTGCTGTTGTTGTTGTTGTTGTTGGAGTAGGAGGAGGAGGAGACGAATCCTGCTCTTGGGGGAGGAGACAAATCGCTGCTCTGTTGGATGAGGGGAGCGGATTCCCTGCTGGATGGAGGAGACGAATCGCCGTTGTTGTTGGAGGAGGAGATGAGTTCCCGTTGTTGTTGTTGGAGGAGGAGACGAATACCCGTTGTTGTTGTTGGAGGAGGAGACTAATACCCGTTGTTGTTGTTGTTGGAGGAGGAGGAGACGAATCCCCGTTGTTGTTGTTGTTGTTGTTGGAGGAGGAGGAGACAAATCCCCGTTGTTGTTGTTGGAGGAAGAGGAGGAGACGAATCGCTGCTCTGTTGGATGAGGGGAGCGGATTCGGATTTGCTGCTGGATGGAGGAAACGAATCCCTGTTGTTGTTGTTGGAGGAGGAGACGAATCCCTGTTGTTGTTGTTGTTGGAGGAGGGGACCAATTGCTGTTGTTGTTGTTGTTGGAGGAGGAGGAGGAGGAGGAGGAGGAGAATCCCCATTGTTGTTGTTGTTGTTGTTGGAGGAGGAGGAGGAGGAGACAAATCTGTTGGATGAGGAGTAGGAGCGGATTCGCTGTTGCTCTCGCTAGTCACTGGTGTTGATCCTGCTAGTCGCTCTCGCTCTCGCTGCTGCTGCTGCTGCTGCTGCTTTCGCTAGTCGCTAGTTGCTATTGCTGTTGCTGTTGCTGTTGTTGTTGCTCTCGCTATTGCTGTTGCTCTTGTTGGTCGCTGTTGCTGTTGCTGTTGCTCTCGCTAGCCGCTGTTGCTGTTGCTCTCGCTAGTTGTTGTTGCTGTTGCTGTTGCTGTTGCTCTCGCTCTTCGCTGTTGCTGTTGCTTTTGCTCTCGCTAGTCGCTATTGCTGTTGGGTCGGATTAGGGTCGGCGTTGGCTAGTTTTTTTGTAACTACCCTTCCTGCTCCACATCGAAGTTGAGTAACGTGTAGGTATTTGAGCTGGTGTAATTTTGTACTATTTGTACGGTGGCGAACCTTCATGACATCAGTGATTTCGATGATTGGAATTCCTATCAAAAATAAATCATGTCTTTGAGGGTTTTTCTGCTGTGTTTGCAGGGTCTTTTCACTTGTTCTTTTTTTGAAGAGATTTCAGTGTACAGAGCACACACATGTTCATTACCTGTAGACTTGTACATGGTTTTCGTACTGTGTATTTATTGTGGTATTTTGTACACAGTGTGTTACTAAGTGCAGTTAACAGCATGTTTCAAGATGAGAGAAAATCATTTCGTGCGTAAGAAGTTTGACATAAAATATTGTTCATCACGGCAACTTTATGATATCCCTAACCCTGAAAATGTTATTTAATTGATTATTTTTATTCCACCAAGTCGAGAGTGAGTTTTAGGTGATGATCCAGATAGGGATCGATGAGATATTGTCTGGAAAGGAGAAGCGCGCGACACGCGAGGTATTTTAGTAGACACGCGACCTAAAAAGATAGAAAATTTTAAAAATAGGGTCAAGAATTTTAAAAATACCGCGCGAAGCCCACGCGGGGGGGGGGGGGGGGGGGGGGAGGGGGGGGGTAGAGAAACAGTTCTTGGACGTACTCATCCTTCAATTCCCTTGAATGACACACTTTACCAATACAAAAGTGACTACCAATCACTATTTGGGTACATGATGGATGGCCAGTGAGAAACATTATTATACAATACATACTAACAAGTAAACTATCAACCTGAGATATATCTATACTATTGTTTCATAGTATACCCACCGATCCAAAGTAGTAGCAATACTCATCAATCAATTGCCTGTAATGACACAATTTTCCACTAAAAAATTAGTAGCAATCAATAATTTGGTACATGCATGGCAAGGGAAAAACATCAATATAAAATTCATAATTACTCAAGTATCAGCCTGAGAAAGGTCAGCATTGTTGCATAGTCCACCCAACAATACATAGTATGAGCAATATTCATCCTTTAATTGCCTAGAATGACACACTTTACCAATACAAAAGTGACTAGCAATCACTATTTTGGTACATCCAAGGCAAGGGACTAACATTATTATAAAATTCATAATTACTAAAGTATAAGCCTGAGAAATGTCAGCATTGTTCCATAGTCTACCAAATACATAGTATGAGCAATATTTATCCTTCAATTGCATCGAATGACACACTCTTGTACTCAAAAAGTGACTAGGAATCACAATTTTGGGGCATGCATGACCAGGGACAACCATTATTATACAATTCATACTGACTAAAGTAATAGCCGGAGAATTGTCCTCAATATTGTTTCATTGTCTCCCCAATCATTAGTATGAGCAATATTCATCCAAAAATTGCAGAAAAGAACACACTTTTGCACTCAAAAAAGAACTGAGAAACTCTATTTTGGTTACTTCTTCATAAGAAAATAAAAAAATAAAAAAAAATTGCTGAATCCACTACCCTTGGTACACGTCTCTACGGAGGAATCGAACCACTGGACACGTTCACCTCTATATCAATAACCAATCATGCACGATTGGGAACAATTACACTACTTAAAGCTAGTCAGTTTTTGAATCATACAATTTGTGTGCACCGTCCCAATACAATAATAAAAAATAATACCAAAAAAATACGGAGAACACACCTTGGACACATACCTACGGGAGAATCGATCCAAAGGACACGTTCACATCTATATCAAGAACCAACCATATCCAAACGGGGAAAGTTACACTACTTAAAGCTAGTCTGTTTATGGATCAGACAATTTATGTGCAGCGTACCAATACAATATTAAAAAAATAGTACCAAAGAACTACGAAGAATACATCTTGTACACGTCTCTACGGAGGAATCGATCCACCGGACACGTTCATCTCTACGGTATATCAAGAACCAATTGCATGCAGACGAGGAAAGTTACACTACTGAAAGATGGTCTGTTTTTGAATCAGACTATTTCCGTGCACCGTCGTGGCGGTGGTGCCGGTACGTAACAATAGTAAGAATTATGCGTGTTCGGGAAAAAGCAGCCACAACCAAAAACTGAAGTTACTACGCCTGGAGAAAACAACATAGCGTCCGATAACTGTTTCTCTACCCCCCGCGGGCTATCGCACGGTATTTTTAAAATTCTCGACCCTATTTTTAAAAATTCCTATCTTTTTAGGTCGCGTGTCTACTAAAAAACCTCGCGCGTTGCACACCTTTACTTTCGAGACAATATCTCGTCACTCCTCAAATCAAATAGCTATTTTAGGGTTAAGGATATCATATTCTTTTCGTGTCAAGCACTATTTTGTGTACAACTTATGCACGAACGACTATTTTTATCTTCTCAACTTTTCTGTTGACTGTACTGTGCACTAATAAACATATTGTACGAGGAATGTTTTAATCATCACTAAGTAGTAATGCATTTACTTTACGGACCATTTTTGCAATCGAAGTATGGTAGTAAGGAAATCTACCGTACAAGAAAACACATCACACACAAAATAATACATCTAATTTTTTCCTTTCAACGATTCATCTTTCCGACCTCCGTCCTTTCGTCCCATTTTACTGATATTTTCCTTCAATCAACTCCGCAACATCATGCCTCCTGTTATCAAAACCCCTCTTCTATTCTACTGCCGTTGTTGCGCGCAGAATGGCAAAAACTCCAAGTTTTTAGGATATAAATCCACGGCAAACAAGCAGGGTACTTTGAAATACGTCTCTGTTGGCCTAAGAAGATCATCTTTATTGTCTTGATGAGTGCCGCGATCTTTACCATAGTCAGGGTCTAATTAAACGAAAGATCTATAACTTCTCCACCTCTATCAAAGTGCAGCCTACCTTGCCGTCTGTTCAACATTCTCCGTCAGATTTTGGGATAACTATGACACAAAACGGTCCATCTGTCCCCCCTTCCCATCTCTCCCAGCACCACACCGTCACAAGTCAATCAGCCACTGGTCTTCATTCTGTTCTAAACCAACAGATTGTACATGATGTCTTTTTACCGCCAATGGATCGGAACGCCATTGAATCTTACATGGCTGTTTCTGCTGTTCAAGATGAAGATGCATTCCCGCTGAATAATGATATCGACAATTCCGATAACGAGGATGACAATGACGATGACATAAATGAAAATAACGGCAACAATTCTACCAACAACATAGATTGTGGAGACAACAAAGAAGATCACAGTAATGGTTCTGATGTTAACGTCGCTACTGCTCAGCCAGCCCCTCCAATACCATCTTTGCATGAAATCATTAATCTGAACGAAAGAGAGGATGCATTTCAAAGCCACACAAAACTACCTCCGCCCCATCGTCTTCTTGCAGAATTGGAACTCATGAATTTAATGGCCAGACATAAATTGCTACTGAACACATTCAAATCAATTTTCCAGTGGGCAAAGAAAAGTCAAATGAGACCTGGTTTTGATTTTTGCGATGCCAAAATTAGATCTTGGAAAGCAATTTTTGACAATCTCCAATCCAATCTGGGTCTCTCTGATATGAAATTTTGTCCTCATATACTGAATTGGTTACCTGATAATAAGCCCACTCAGGTGTATGTCCGTTCTTTTAAGGATGCCATTTATTCTCTTCTTTCTGACCAGCAGCTAATGATAGAAGAAAACCTCTCATTTCCCGACAATTCCACCCCTCTATCTCCTGACAATAATCCTGAGTTGAATCCTCATTCTGTAATCTCAGAATTGCATCACGGCTCGTGGTGGAAATCTTCTTGGAAAGAAATTTGCAATCCCAATTCGCAAGAAATTCTTGTTCCTATTATATTTTACATGGATGGCATATCTTTGGATGCGCACGGACGACTTACGTTAACACCATTGAACATGACACTCGGTATCTTTAATGTGGAGACCCGTTCTCGACCTGAAGCATGGACAACTATGTACTTCCATCCCAACCCTGAATGGGAGTCAACCAGACACTCTCGTCCTGCCACTTTGAAGGAAAAAATTCAGAATCTTCACAATGGTTTGGAAGTAGCGTTTCGTTCCTTCAAAGCCGCGTGTAACGAAGACGGTGGTATCGAATGGAATTATCTTCCGTACGCAAATCAACAGTGGAATGTAAAAATGAAATTTTCCATTGCCTATGTTATTGGCGACACAGAACTTCAGGATAAATTGTGTGGAAAATAAGGCTCCTTCAATAAGGGTGTCATGCGGATGTGCCATCACTGCAACTGTTATTCTCCGAACATAAACATTCCTTCTGTTCAACCTGCAACAAAGAATTGGTCACCTGTTGATTTTCATAGTTTTCCCGGCACAGATCTAAACGATATCAATAAGAACTTCAAAAACAACTCTCATCATAACATCAGGAATGTATTTCATGATTTATGCTTTGGTACCAATCAGAACAACATTCATTTTGCAACTCCCGGTGAATGATAGCACATGCACCAGCTTGGCACTGCCAAACGTGCCGTCGAGTCAATTGAATTGTTGCTCCGCGGAAGTGTTCTGTGTGTTTATGTCCCCAATTTGAATCACGGCGTAGCTGTTGCTAACAGTATTGGCCATATAGCACAACGGTACGGTGGTTTGTTACCACGCCAGTCTGATAGAGATTTTCCTTGCACCAAATTTGGGACTCAGCTTTTATCAACCACGAAGAAAGAAGGGCATGATTTCTTTGGAATGCTTATTTCTCTTCTGATCGCTATGGTTTTCAAACATGGATCTGACATTATTGGTGACCATCGTTTTGTAAAGAAACAGATAGAGGTAATTCAGCTCATTCTATCAATGGAAGAATTTCTTAAACACGGTCGAATGAAATATGCTTCCTTAAAGAATCTCCCAAAAACAATCGTTCACTTTATTAATTGTATAAACTCAACATGTCACAGGAAAGGGATGGGAACAAAACTAATCAAGAATCACCTGTACTTTCACCTACCAGATTATATCTCTTTATGGGGAAGCCCCACAGGCTGGGATAGTGCTCCCAATGAGTCTCACCACAAAACTGAGATTAAAGCTCCTTCCAAGAACACGCAAGGTAATGCTGCATCACTAATCGGTCAAACGGCCAAGCGAAAGTCAGAGAAAATGATGCTAAGCCAGGCAACATATCACTACAACTTGAATCCGCCTGCCCCTCCTCCAATTGAACGCCCTGATGGTGGCGGTTCTCATTTTCAAATAATGAGAACCGAGAATGGGGAATCAACAATGAAGTGGCTTCGTTCTACGAACAAAACCAAACCATTTTTTCCTACTGACATACTTGACTTTGTTTGTGATGCCGTGCTACCTTTATTGGAGAATCCTTCGCACATTTGTGGAGTTACAGAGCACAATTGTTTTGATGTTGCTTGTGGTTCTAATTTTATATTTCGCTCGCATCCTTCATATAGATCGGATAGTTCTCTGCTGAACTCCGTATGGATGGATTGGTGTTTGATGAAATTGGACTTTGATTTGAATAACAATCCCAAGCTCATACCGTGCCATCTGCTCTGCTTTTTAACTGTACAGAGTTTGAAGCAGCCATACAGTAGTATTGGTGGCTATCCAATTGATACAAACGGAATGTATGCTGTGGCTCGTCGGTTTCAAGATGTGCCTAAGAAAACAGCTTCTGAATTTGTCAAACGTGGGCGCCTGATGAATTCTCTCTTACCTATTTCATGTCGACACTATCCATTCTGAGCTGGCAGTTGTCCCAGAGCAAGGAAAAGATGGCTCCATAACCAATTGTGATTGGCTTAGCCAAACACATGGTTAAGAAGGAGAAAGTAACAGCTTTTAACTGGTGTACCACTTAGTATCCATCATTGAATACTTTACAATTGGTGTCAGTTAGAAAAAGGCATATTTGAAAAACAACGCGTTTTGTGGGGGTTTTCGTGCTGCCGCAGCGCGACAATACTCGTACGGCACATAACGGGGGAAAGGTTTGATTTCTACTCCGTATTCATTAGATTGTAAAAGATTCGTTCAGCATAAAATTGATTAGGTTCTAAAATTGTGAGCATTAGGATTGAGTGATACTTGGATTGCACCTCCACCGGTCTCTCTTTACACACTGTATGTGCGTTGTAATGAATCGTATAAACAGTTATTTACTTTGGTGACTATCACGAGTAAGTGATTCAGCCTGTCTGGTGTACGTCTCGCAGTCTGTCTGTATGTCTGTAACTGCGTGATTTCTAGAGTCCCCGTGTCTTTGTGGTAGTACAGTACTAGTAGAAGAGACTTATCCCGCGGGTTTCATTTTTTCATCAACCCCATCTCGCCACATGCATCTCATGGCTACTTTGATCAGCCTTGTCCCCCTCATTAGTTTAGTGAGCAAATCCGCAATATTCGACTCACCTGGCTCTTTTGCAATCCGGATGGTTCTTGCTGCTATGCACTCCCTTGCCTTATGATGAGCAACACTATTATGCTTCTTCTTACAAGGGCTTTCTGGTCTTGTAGTGTTCTTCACAACTGACTCATTGTCACAGTATATATTGGTAGGGCCTTCCAAAGGGATTCCCATCATCCGTAGCTTGTATCTTAGCCCCTCTACCATTTCGATTGCTATCCTAAGCGCGACTATTTTTGAGCCAAATGTAGATGTCTCAATGGTTGTTTGTCTCTTAGAGAACCACAAAATAGGTGCTCTGTTAACAAAGATGATGACTCCTGTATGAGATCTTCTGGTAGCCTTGCAACCCGCATGATCCGCATCTACAAAACATGTGGTAATGACAGCTTTCCCTTTTGGTTCGGGCATATCTGGAGGCAGTAGTTCCTTGGCTTCCGGATAAAACTCACTCCAGTCACACGACTGAAAACTTGACTCATCTACTTTGGGTGTTGAGGCGTCAAGCACCAACTTGGACTTACTGTAATTCTTTAAGTATGCAAACAGATGGAACAACTGGTTGAGATGACCCTCTCTTGCTTGGGCAAGGTATCAAGACATAAGTGACACGGGCATACTTATATCCAATCGGCCGAGTTCACATATCCACCGGAGTATCCCAACCAATCCTTGATAGTAGTTTTGTTTCTCTGGATCGAGTTCTGGTGACGCGTCTATCTCAGGCCTATACTCAGCGCTCAAAGGGGACCTTGCTGTCTTTGGTAATACCTTAAACACATATTTCCCGGTTAGTAGTTCTTCTTCAACTGATTTGATGGCTTTTGCAGTATACTTAGATGAGGCCATGGACCAGTACGGGTTACCATCGATGTAGGTTTTTCCAATATCAGCCCCCAAGTAGAAAGAAGGTTCTTCAACCGTTCCATCCTTCAACTTGAATTGCCTTTCTATTGCATCCATCTGGAACTTTGGATCCATTCCACATACAAGAATATCATCAACGTAGGCCACACAGTACTCGTAGTAGGCCGTACCATCTGGTTTGAACGCAGATCAAAGATGCACATCAGGATCGGCTTTGCAAGATACATAACCAAGCTCTCTTAAGTGACTAGCCAAATGGGATCAAAAAGATGCCACTGCAACCGGGAGCCCATATAAAGCCCTCACAATCTTACAGGGCCTCCCACATAACTCTGGTGCGAAACCTTGGGCCTCTGTGGCTATTGTAAAATACTTCTCCTTGATAGGTGCTGTTAAGTAAGCGTTTTGTATGTCCGCGCTGTGTACTTCAAGGTTGTTAATTGCTGCCACTAGGAAGAACAATCGAACCGAATCCCTGCTGGGGACACTGGAATAAGTGTATTCCTTGGAGATCTCTGGAACTTTGTGACCGTCACCGGCCAAGCGGGCCTTCCAAGTCAAGTCAATCTTGACATCAAAAACCATGTGCATAGTTATTTTTGTATGCCCCACTGGGACTTTATCGTCTTTGGTGAATTCAAAGGCAATAGGAAACTGTTCTTCATTTCTTTTGCAATAGCCCGAGCCCAATGATTGGTCCCCGTTTCTCAATCGATTGCTTTTGCCTCTGCAATTGACTTAGGGAGCCAGACCCCATACTTATGGGACTTGGTCCAGTATTTGGTTTTAGCACCAGATATGATCCGGTCTTTTCTCCGAAGTACCTTATAAGCCCACCACTTAAACGCTGGCTCATTTATAATGCCTTCCTCACGGGCGTATATTGCTGTTTCAACCAGGAAGCTTTCCGTCATATCACTTAACTTTGCCCAGGACGTAGTGCCATCTTTCCACCTAACAAGGAACCTCCATCCTTTGGTTGTTGGTTTTGTTCTGGTTTGTCCCGTTTTTGTTGTGTAAGTAGCCTGTTCGATAGTTAAGGCCTCCTCATCCCTTTCAAAATCGATGATCTCATCCATTAAACAATACATGCACCCTTCATCATCGACTGAAGAATAGATACTTTCTGCAAGCATATTGGCTGTATAGATTTCAATAGATCCATCTGGCATAGAGACCTCATAAGACCTCAAATCTAAGAGTGAATTGTTGTTCTTTTAACCAATCAGCACACCATTCTTATCCCTGCAACAACTCTTGACTAGTCCCCGGATCCGTTGGTCCCCTATCTGGAGTAACACTTCACTTCCAAGATATTCATCAAGATCTTCATCAGTTAAGTCGCTGACATCCGGGGATGAAGCCTCAGCTTCTGCCATAAGAACTTCATCCTCTCCCTCATATTTGCCATCAAATAGGCCCAGAGGTGGTTTGCCAAATTCATTTTCGAGATAAGTATCAGATGGTTTAACTTCATCACCTATCTTTGCGTTGATCTCTTTGTTGTGTGCTTCCAACTGGGATAGGATATCCGGATGACGCCATTCTTCTTTCGATATGGCCTGGGTGCTGTTTGTTATGTGGACCTTTCCAGTCTTGAATAAGATATAGTGGCAATCTCCACCACCAAAAGTATCCCCACATGGGCCCAGCCACCGTCCAAGCCTATTTGTCTTCCTATTTAAGTCATACCATCAAATGAAATCATACCAGTCAAGGATAATATACAGGGTGATGTCCGGAGTATACCCATGTACCAATTCAAAGCTAGTCCTCCCCATTGAAGAAGGGTCACTTGATGCCATGAGATTCATCCGGCCGGCCGCTAACATCCCACAGAAAGCCCAACATCTCCTGGGACTGCCTTTCTTAGAAGTCATCCAACGGATTGCCCTCCTCAGGTCCCCGGCACTGTGTTCTCCTGTATTCTGCCAAGAGCAGTGAGGCTATATGTATGTTTGTCGAATGCGGTACTCTGATCTGAGTTTGTGCCAACCAGTGTTTTGTGTTTCATGGTTGCCTTGAGCCTTTGCCCCATCAGTAACAAGGTGTTCTGGAATTCCTACTTCGTTGATAAAGCAAGATAAGCCATCGTGGCACCAAACTTCTCCCCTCACAGGATAGAAGGCCACATAGCCTTTGCCATTTGCAAAGATCTGAGCTGCTATATCGTTTCGGATGATGCTGGGAACCTTGAACTTCATAGTATTGGTGTACCATTGGCCCTTGAGCATCCTCCTATTCCTCCACTTCTGTGTCTTCAGTCTCTTCATAATAGGCTGGGACAGTTATCAAATGCCATCTTGGGTAGTGACTTCAATAGTAGCCTTGGCCCGCTTCTCACTGATGTTCCACATCTTAGCAATGGCCTTGGCGTCGTACCTGTCAATCTTGTCAGGGATCCTTATTGGAGGTCCCCATTCTCCCCTTTGTATGAAAGACTTCTTGTCAAGGGACATTTCTTGGTCTAGGACATCTTGTTGCCGCCTTAGTAGCTTCCTCTCCTTGGTTCTAGCCTTGGCTTCCTGTTGAATGGCAAGCTCAGCTTCAGATAATGAGGACAGACCAACGGATGAAGGCTTGGTGGAAACATCAGAAATCATAGAATTTGCTGAATTTCGAAGATTTTCTTGGTCCTCCCCGTTGGTTCCAGCAAGGGCTGAAATCAGTCGTGTGGAAACATCCGTTGGAGTATACCCTGTGCGTTGGAAAGGGACTCTGGCAGTGCATACTGAGGCAAGATGAAGCAATTCAGTACTTGTCATATCCAACGCCGAGGGGTTCAGGATGAATCGGTGGATGAATATTTGACTGGGGTCCCGCAAGCCGGCAAGCACCCTGAGAGGGTTGCAACGACTCGCGGAAAAGAGGCGTTGGTGGCATCTTCTTCCTCAGCAAAGTGGGAGGAGTAGGGATCCCATGTATGAGTATTGGTAGCCAGGACATGCTCACAGGTTGCCAACTCCTTCTTTGTGGGCTTGTGGGAGTCAAAATAGGATATGATCCCATTAATTTTGGGAGGGATAAAGAGCTCAGTATTATCGGAGTGGAGAGTAATCCCGTGTGTTGAAGTGGAGTCATATCTTCTTGGAGTGTCCTCAACCTTGTTGAAGTTGCAGTCTCGGACTTGATTGGGACATACCAAGCTGTGTTGCAACTTGGCGCCAAAGAACAGAGCCTGCCCAAACACCAAGATATAGGTGATCCCATTGGTTGGGTCTGTCCAAGCTGTGGCACAACGGGCAACGGGGACATTCTTAAATGGTGAGTAAGTGTCGGAAAATGGTGCAGCATCCACATACATCAAAATAGAATCCAATGGATCAAGTAATACCATGTTGGAGCCGGCAGCGGTGGTATCGGCGTGGCTGTCCAACTCGCAGCGACCAGTATGGGAGGATGGTGAGCCAAGACTCTTGATATGAACTACCGGCCGGCCTACCCGGGATACGTTCTTCTTCTTGTGAGTATGGCTACCAAATTGGTCGCCAGCCAATCCCTTTGCTGTAGTATTCTCGCCCTTTGCTTCAACCAGGGAAACCTGTGCGGACTTTCCAGGGGAGTTGAGAGCCGGGCGGAGGGCCCGTACTTGATTCTTCTGGGCCGCAGACATAGTAATCCAGACGTCTTTTGGATAGATTTTACCCTCGAGAGGCCCATCATATGTACCAGAAGTCTTCTGTTTCTTGTTGCTGGATTTCTTGTTGGAGGAGGAGTTGCCTTCATTGTTGCATTTGTTGCCCCTTTTTCCCTTGAAAGAAGAGATATTTCTCCAGCTGCCTTTACAACTGGCCTGCATCTTCTTGATACCAAGGGCTTGAGTGAAATGAGCAGCCGCTTTATCAAAGTTGTTGTACATACCCCCTCCCTCGTTTAGGACCAATTGGACTGCGATTTCAAGCCTTGGGTCCGATATAGAGTGACAGAAGTCAGTAACAAACTGACCCTCAGGTGGGAAAGCCTTGTGCCGCAGTAGAAACTCCTTTGCATCGTACCACCTGCCTCTTGTGCTTGTTGAAGCTGTAGTTCTTGGTATCCTCAGAGTAGGTAGAACTCTGTAGGAAGGCCCTCTTTTCTTCTATTAGGAGTCTGATATTTGTCCATTCATATGCCTGGGAGTATAGTGTGAAGTATGCCTTCCTTCCATCCCCTTCGGAACCAAGTCCTTGAATGTAAGACCAACCGGGACCTGCCCCTACCAACTTGAATAAGATTCCCCACAGCCTGTTGTTGTCCTTGGTCCAGTGGGATCCGGAGTGAATCGTGCACCGTATAGAGTATTCATTCCAGTTGGCATACATGTCTGTCAGAGCGGGCCCAACCGCTCCCTCCCTCTCAGCGTCGCTCACTGTGGAGTCCTCCCGGATTGTGTAGAGTAGAGATGTTTTAGTGACACCCCTTTTATGTCGGAGGTACTCCCGGAATCTCTCATCAAACTCCTTGAACTTTGACATTGCTGTGAGTGGCTCCCGGAGAGTCAGGTCCCCAGCGGCAGTGTTGCTGTCATCTTCCTTCAGGAATTTGAGACGCGCACGAGTCTTGGCCTCCGCTTTGGGGTCAGCCATCCAGTCAACCGGGGTAGCAGTGGTCCCGACGAGAGGCTGAAATTCAATCCAAGCCACAAACAACTTGAGACAGTCCCCAAAGACCCTCCCAACGTACACTTGCTTCGGATCCGGGCAGTAGTTGTGTTTGGTCTTGTTGACCCCATTGACCAGGGATTTGATAGCAGATTCATCCATGTCCCGTAGGGAGTCAGTACTGCTGTAACCAGTCCGAAAGAGCTCGTCTGCAGTAATCCGGTTGAATCTGAAAGATTCCAGAATCTCCCTGAACACTGTCTCAGTTGGAGTTAGAGACCTTTCTCCTGCATATCCGGGGATTCCCTCCAGCCGCTCGGCACGCTTGATCACGTCTTGAACCTCTTGTGTGAGTGCTGGAGCACGGTTGGTGTCCATCATGGTCCTAATGAATTCCATTTGCGCCGCAGTGAAACCAAGATTGGCAGGAACACCGACACCTGGTCCATTGTTGGCTGGTTCGACAGCTGCTGGATTGGCGGCTGTGATGTTGTTGTTGCGTTGATTCTGTTGGGCTGGTCTTCCTCTTGCCATGGTTAGTAGCTTGCTCCTAAAGTAGTTGTTTGCTTGTTCTGGAAGTGATATATGAATGATTTTCTGAGGAGAATTAGTATTTCTGAACAATCACTCTCCACACGGTATCACTAGTAGTGGGTAATTTTTCTAACAACTACTCCTTGCAAAATCGTGCAAATGTTTACATTCCGAGCACTATTTTCAGTTGCCCTGTACTTAAGCAAACCGTTTGGGTTCCGATTTCAAATCGGGGCCGTTGATTTGGCTTATGACTCCTCTCCCTAGCCGTTGGATTTAATCGTGCGGGAATTTGGTGGCCGTTTGGGATCGGCTCGCTCCTTGTTCCCGCAAGGATTTGGGCCGTTGGATTGTTTCCCCCAGAATTGGGGCCGTTGGTTTGTTTTCCCATTATTTTACAGTTACAAGTTCAACAGGTCCCTCTGATGAGCGGGAGTTGAAACTGCTCTAGAATAGTTCAACTGTCCTCTCCGTGTAGTGGCTAGGCCCAGCTTAGTGCACACGTCTGTGCGCTGCCCCGCCATAAGATAGCATCTTTTCTTCTCATACAGAGGACAAACGCCCCCCCCCCCCCCCCCCCCCCGATACTTGGCGTACGAGTCCTTGGCTGTGTTTCCAGCTACTACTATGAGGCCGTACGCCTCTAGCCTTTGGGGCCGGTACCTCCTTGTTGCTGTTTCTATGCACACCTAGGTGTGTTGTCAGTCCCTATCGTGTTGTTTGAGGCGCCATGTGGGCCTCTCCATGCTTGAATTGGAACACGTTTACTTCTGAATGTACAGACTGCGGCTGTTTCGGCCCTGGATTTGTTCGATATCTTGTATCGATGGCATTTGCTTTTCCCCCCTAGGCCATTATGTTGTTTGAGAGAAGCGAGAGGTATGAGCTCAAGCCCGGCTGCACTAGTGCCATTACCCATCTAAGTGCTCAAACTTGGACATAGCCTTCAGGAGGGTCTCTGATTAACCGGTGATCAGTTGGTAATCGGTCTCGCCCCTTCCATTGTCATGTGAACTGCTAGACCACTCATCGTCCATTGGAAATGGTAGCCGATTGTTGACTAGATCCTCAGTTGGTTAGAATCTGTGGGTCTGATAAACTTTGATTTCTACTCCGTATTCATTAGATTGTAAAAGATTCGTTCAGCATAAAATTGATTAGGTTCTAAAATTGTGAGCATTAGGATTGAGTGATACTTGGATTGCACCTCCACCGGTCTCTCTTTACACGCCGTATGTGCATTGAAATGAATCGTATAAACAGTTATTTACTTTGGTGACTACTATCACGAGTAAGTGATCCAGCCTGTCTGGTGTACGTCTCGTAGTCTGTCTGTATGTCCGTAACCGCGTGATTTCTAGATCACATAGTGAAGCGGTAGCTGCCAACGTAATAGATTATCAACAAAAGCACGTGACAAAGCAATCGATCCAAGTCCCTGACAACATTGATTAGCTCACCCTCTTCACACAATAACGGCAACAGCAGCAGCAGCAGCAGCAGCAGCAGCAGCAGCCGCAGCAACAGCAACGGCAACAGCCCACATCATCATCCAACCGACCACGGACTGCGATACGCGTCCGGCGTCCGGCTGTTTGTATTTGTTGTTGATCAAAGAATGATATCGGAAATCGCCAATTCCTTGTTCTTGACGTATTTGGCGTCGGAGTACGTGCTTTCGTCATCGCCATCGTCCCCCTCGATAGCATCGCCGAGATCCCGAGCATTACACCGGGCCGATACCGACGGTGGTTGGTGTGGAAGCGATGGCGGCAAGAACCAACACCAACACCCTCACCACTCCAATAATTCCACGAATTGGACGGTCCTCGGAGTCCTGACCGCATTGGTGGGAATTGCCAATCTCTTGGACCATCACTACTACCTGTCACTGGTGTGGGAATCAGCAGCGAGCTTGCTTCCCAGGATCCCTTCCCACTACGTCGTGATCCCGGCCAAGCTTGGCCTGGCCGCCACCTCATATGTGCTGGCGCTATACGTCGACGTGCACCGGGAACGAGTAGCAACAACGACGAACGCCAACGCGAACAAGATCTACGGCAAGTCGCACACGCACCGCCGGACACCGAAAAAAATCCCCTTTCGATCGGTCTTTCTTCCAAAGGTCGGATGGGCATTTCTCCGGATACTCCCGGCCTATCCCTTTCTGGCCGTTCTGATTTCCTTTGTCTTTTTGTTCGTGGTGGATCTATGGGAATACGTCCTGCACCTGCCGCTGGAGTGGCTCAACCGGCCGATCTACTATGGAACGTTGTACGGGCCGTTCGCCTACACGTACGTCCACGTCAAGCAGGAGGTTGTCCGCGAGAGCGAACGCGAAGCAGCGCGGCGATCCTCGTCGTCGTCGTTATGGGGGGAGGCAACTGTTACGGGAGGTGGTGGTGGAGCCTTCCGCGGCGGCGAAGGCCGGGCCGGCGCCTTTGTGTAACGACGAAGAAAAACGAAACAAACTCCGCTCGCTCGATCGATCGATCGATCGATCGCGTAGCAAAAAGGACCGGACCGGGCGGTTGCCTTGCGAGAGTGGCGGCTTTGGTAGGGTAGAGGACCAATTTTGTGAACGGACCGCAATCCGTGGTTGGAAGGCAGGCATGCAGGAACGAGCCGCAGGTCCGTGCCAGGAACTAGGATCTGCGCACGTACCTTTTTGAACGAATAATTATCATCACAATACGTCTCGGAGAGTGCGGGAACGGGACCGAACCGGAGACATCCCGACGATGAGTGTCCACTGGGAATCGCGTCGCGTCGCGTCGCGTCGCGTCGCGTCGCATCGCATCGCATCGCATCGCATTGCCACAACAGCCACCAAACAAGCAATGACGGAATACGAAATCCTTCCCTCCTGGGATATCCGGCAGCGCGCCTGTGTGTTTGTACCGGAAGCCATCTGTTGGGACAAAACCACGGATCCCGAATGCTCTTTTTTCTTAGAGAAAGCGCCGTACTGAACGTTAGATCGAATCGATTGGTTCTTGATTTCGTTGTTGGTCATCCATCGATTCATCCGAAGAATCACCAGGCGTCGGTGATACAGAAACAAGAAAGCAGCATCTCCGGCAATCAATCACAACACGTCGACGCTGCAATTTTAGGGGGAACGCAGATTGCTACGGACAGCCGTAAGTCCATGATAGATAGATACCCTTTCCCTAACCAATCAATAATAGCCTTGTTTTGAAAGCAACGTGTGTCATCATCAATTCTCAACAAATGGAACTCTTATCATTATATCATGTCTATTGTGCACAGTATTATTTTTACGTATATTGTATGTATTGTAGTCGTTTCTGCGGAATCAATCACGTTTGATGTATTTGTAGGTTGTGCAGATAAAGAAAAAATTGAGGCTTCCAGCCACAAAGGGTCTGAAAAGCACTCTCTAGAGTAGAGTAGAGTAGATGTGAACGAGTCACTTTGTAATTCTTCTGTTTCCCGAAGAACTTTGACAAAAAAATATACTGCAGTTACAGCTGAACGTGTTCGAATGGGATCGAGTGGAATCGAATCGAATCAAATCAACCGAAACGGAAGATGAGCCGATTTGGTGGTTTGTTGTTTAGGCTCGAAAGCCCCAGTCCCATTGGAAGAAACGCGTTGGACTCGGTGTCGAAGAATTATCCAGCGACGTAGGCGCACCGGAGCTCGTTGGCGCGCTCGAGGACGATGGTCGCACGCTTGCGGTGGGTGCACCGGTGGTGGGTTCCGGAGTGCCGACACCGACGTTGCCCGTGGTTGTAGGAGAGGGGGTCGCTGCCGTTGTTGCCATTGCCGTTGGTGCCGCACTGGGAGAGACGGTCAGGCTTGCCGAAGGCGAAGCCGTCACGGGTTTTGGGGAGGGTGCTGCTGTGGGTGACTCGGTAGAAGCAAACACAAAGGCCGAAGTCGGACTAGCCGTGGAACTTTCCGTGGGAGAGTCCGTCACTGGTTTAGCAGAAGGTGCGTTCGTTGGATTGCGTGTAGGGTGAATGGTGGGCGCTTCCGTTGGGGACATCGTGGCTGCTGTGGGCGAAGCACTAGGGTTCGCAGTTGGGCTTCCCGAGTGGGCAGCACTTGGACTTCCCGTCGGAGAAGCCGTCACGGGTTTTCCGGAAGGTGCTCTCGTTGGATTCGGCGTAGGGTAAATGGTGGGCAATACCGTGGGGGATGCCGTGGCTCCTGTGGGTGAAGCGCTAGGGATACGAGTTGGGCTTCCAGAGGGTGCAAGGGTGGTGGCGTTGGTATAGCAACTTCCCCAAAGTCCCTCTTCACACTTGCATGTTTGACTCTGGGTTGTGTGCCATTCACCATGGTCATACCAGATTCCATCAAAGTAACACTTGTGCTCGCCATTACTACCGGTAGGCTTAGGAGTGGGGGTAATAGTTGGTTCGATCGACGGCACGGTAGAAGGAGCAACTGATGGTGATTTTGTTGGGTTTGTTGTAGGCGAGTCAGTCGCACTTAGTGTTGGTGCACCCGTTGGCGTCGTTGTCGGCGCAATTGTTGGTGCACCAGTTTGTGCACTGGTTGGTGCAAGGGTGGTATCCTTGATATAGCAACTTCCCCAAATTCCGTCTTCACATTTGCATGTTCGACTTTGGGTTGTGTGCCATGCACCATGGTTGTGCCAGACTCCATCAAAGTAACAGTTTTGCACGCCATTGGTAGGCTTAGGAGTGGGGGTGGCAGTTGGTTCGATCGACGGCACGGTAGAAGGAGCAAATGATGGTGACTTTGTTGGACGATGGGTTGGTTGCGGAGTCGGTTCTGGCGTTGGATTTGGCGAAGGTCTTGGGGTTGGTTTTGGTGTTGGGTCTGGAGTTGGACTCGGCGAAGGCCTGAAACTTGGTTTTGGTGTAGGGCGTGGTGTTGGTCTTCTCGTTGGCTGTCGTGATGGATGACTAGAAGGATAGGGCGTTGGAATATTTGTAGGTGGTGCAGAGGGTATCGAGGACGAGGTTGGGCTGCTACTCGGGACATGAGTCGGTGCCTTAGAAGGCATCGGTGAAACAGTCGGAGCCATAGAAACACTCGGCAACGATGATGGGGAAGTAGATGGAATCGACGATGCCGATGGGCTTGCACTCGGACTATCTGACGGTAAAGATGATGGACTTGAAGATGGAGACGCTGAGGGTGTGGCGCTCGGTCTCGTTGAAATCGACGGAGTCTCACTTGGTTGCACACTCAACGAGGGACTTGCGCTGGGCGCTGAGCTGGGCTCTGAACTCGGTTGTGTACTAACCGATGGTGCCATCGATGGTTCCAAGCTAGGTTGTGAAGAAGGTCTGTCACTTGGTGATGAACTGGGAGAACCGGATGGATCCGATGATGGCATGCTACTAGGCACGACAGACGTCGATGGAGAATTGCTGGGTTGGACAGACACAGATGGCGACATCGAAGGAAAATTAGATGGGCTTGCACTTGGAGATTCACTTGGAGAGACAGAGGGACTTGCACTCGGAGAATCACTTGGAGAGGCCGAGGGACCTGCACTCGGAGAATCACTTGGAGAGGCCGAGGGACTTGCACTTGGTGACGCGCTAGGTGTTGCAGAGGGTTTTAGCGATACACTGGGGCTTGCACTTGGTGACACACTAGGTCTGAAAGAGGGAGACGAACTTGGATTCGCGGAAGGCTCGTCAGAAGGAACTGTGGTCGGAGAAGTGCTTGTACTGGGACTGCTAGACGGAGTAGCACTTGGACTCAACGATGGTTTCGTCGAAGGACTTGCCGAGGGAGACGATGATGGTGAGGTAGAAGGGTTATCGGAAGGCATTCCAGATATCAACGGAGTTACTGATGGCGAAACTGAGGGTTCTATAATAGCTTCTTTTATAACGGTCGGTTTGGACGTTGGAGATTCCGAATCCGAAATAAAACTGAAGAATTTTGTGGGTGAATCGGTTGGTTCACTCTTGGTGGGATCAATAGTAGCTTCGTCAATTAGTTCACTGGACGGCGAATCGGTTGGCTCTGGCGAAGGATTCGGGGATGGCTTGAAAGTTGGCCCAGGAGAAGGTTTCGGGGTTGGTCCTGGTGTCGGGTGGGATGTTGGAGAAGACACAACAGGGGGAATAGTGGTGAAAACAGAATCTTCGCATTTCCAGAATGGATGGTCTACTGTACAAATGCATTTATCTGCCTTGGTTAACGTAAATCCATTCATTGTGGAAGTTTCGTAATAGGTGCATTCGCCCCATGATGCCCCGGTGGGCAAGAAAGTTCCACATGCATATCCATCACCCGAGAAATATGTCGGACACCAGTTTGTTCTGCTCTGGACGGCATCAGCGGGTGCTTCGGTTGGATACCCATCCTCCACACTTGTTCGACCTATTTTCCATTTTCGGTCCCTTTCTAACGAGGCGGATCCGCCCGATACCGACAAAGCGGCCAGCAGGAATTGATACTTCAACATTATAAGTTCCCAAGACTTTCGAACTACACTCCATGTAAATTATGTGTTGCTCACCAATCGCTTTGCTGGTAGTTCGGTCGAACCCAGATTCTATAAAAGCGGATTGGAATGATATTTTGGAAATCTGGCGAGATTTTGTGTGTGTGGACGTGCCAATCACATGTTGCTGCCGTCGTCCTGCTTGGTTTGTTGTTGCAGGTTCGGGTTTTCTCTAGATACTGAAACCTTGGGTGCGACCGTTAGAAATGTGAGGAGGGAAAAACTCATAGGACTACGGTTATCCAAACGGCCTTAGAACCAGTAACATTATGTTGAATAATATTCATGAACAGATGTTTCGGATTATCAAACTTGATTCGTGGAACTCTTTTTGCGAGCACATCTTTATTTTTGTAATGCCCTCATGTGTGAATTCCGGCCGTCACCTGTCGGAGTGTTCATTTTAAGGACGGAGTAGCAACCACGCAAGGGGGGCGCACCCCGATCACGATGTCATTAAAACCAAAACCGCCCTGCTCGTTTCATGGCGTAGTTTTTCATCCAAACAGTGAAGCAAAGTACGTGTTCAAAACTTGAAGCTCATAACCTGCACAACGTAGCTTTTGCTTCGTAAATACGAAGTAGAAACTACGTACCGGTACTCGTACTTCGTAATAATTTCAATTTCCTCATTTTTTCCTACTTCGTAGTGTATCTTACCTATTGAAAAGGTTGGCTGAAAATAAAAGTTACAAATATCTGACCACATGCCGTACCGGTACGGTAGTTGAAAACATCGGGAAATTTTTTGTCTCGAATGAATATTCACATATCGCTTCTTTTGGAAGGGGAGTCGCATATTATGTAAAGGCTGTAACTGCAGTAGTAAGGCTGATAAATAATTATTCCTCACGTGGAATCCTAAAAATCGCAATATCACCAAACGAATTTGACACGATGCTATGTACTGTTGCGACAGTGGTACGAAAAGACGGTTTATCTGATATCATATCAATATGTTATTTACAAATCGATTGATCGAACCGAGCAAAAGACACTAGTATTGTCGTTTTGCACATCCTCGTCCGGGCATGCTACCATCGTCATTCGTGTCGGCATCGTTATCGTTACCGCTCCTGTTGTTCGTCTGTGACGTCTTCCTCTTCGTCCGTGACCTTGTAGAAAATTACCAGAGCCCACCGGGTTCCCTTGGTGATCGGATCCGCCTGATGCCAAACGGCACGGTCGATGAAGGCAATATCACCTGGTCGGGTATCGTAGTGAATTTCGCGCGGGCGAAATCTGGATCTCCGCTGGACTTGTTGTCGGGGGTCTTTGACCGCATCGTTGATGTTGGTGTTGCTTGTTTCCTCCGCGCTGTTCTCTTCCTCCGGAACGGGTTCTCTGCCGTCCCAAAAGGTCAACCCGCCCCCGTGACCGTAAAACGAATTGATTTCCTCGGGTGCCGACCACCGGTCAACGGGCAGGGCTACGACACAGGAACCATCGACCTTTCCGGCCCCGTCGACGTGCTTGAGGAGGGCCTGTTCTCCCGGGGCCGGAGTGTATCGCGTCACAAAGGTCATGAGGCGTTTGCAGCTACGCTTGCGTTCCTTATATTTATGTTTCGTTAGGGTACCGTTTGCGCTCTCGTAGTCCTTCTTGTTGCGAAACCTGCCGATTCTGTTGTTACAGGCGTGTTGCTGTTTGTACCAAACCATGAACAAGTCGTCGCAAGTCTCGAGGAGAGGCAGAAACACGTTCAAAAGACCGGCGTGGGGATTCGTGCATGGAACCCCTCCGTGCATGACTTCCAGGTAGCAAGAAATCTTCCATTCCTTGATTTTGGCAACGCCGCCGTTGTAGGTGACGGTTTGCGGGTCGAACATGTCCAAGAGTTTGGGGTAGAAGATCTCATGGTCCAGGTAGTCCTTGGAAATAACCCCTTCCAGGACCAAGTGGCGGAGTTTCTGGAGCTTGTGTCGCAGGACCTGCTTTGAGATTTCCTTCGAGAGGCTCTCGCGGGAACGTGCCAGGATGATATCCGAGTTCGTCGTTGTTTGGGCTAAAGATGCGATTCTCGTTGTAGCAGCAGCAATTTTATCGCCATCGTTGGCAACATTGCATTTCGAATTGGGAAATGGCGTGTTCTCTTTGTTATTGGTATTGGTATTGTCATTGCCTTTGGCATCGTCGTTGTCACGATGCTTTGACAGTGGTCCCGGGATCTCTTTCCGTAAATCATCAATGGCGGTAGCAGATGCTTCGTCGTCTCTTGGAATGGCAATTGTCATTGTTAAAGTCGGAGTCTTTCATGTACGGTAGTAAAAGTTGAGAATATTCAACATTATGTTTAACATTGAGGATCAAGTACAGAGTGGTGCGAACAGAGACACACCCTCTCGACTCGGATGAGTATGGAAGAACTCACAACTCAAATCGTTGCCGCCGGTTTGATTTTTTTTCTTTTCTTTTTAATAATACCGGGTAGTACCGGTATGGCGATACAGTAATTCAGTATGATACGAAATGCACAGAGCAAAAAGTGTAAGCAAAAAGTGTATCAATGGACGTACCGTACTGTAATTCTTACGAGTAAGTTACCAAAAAAAGTGTGAGATTGACCCGGTACCGACTTAATGACTTTCGAAATGGGGGCGTTCTCTTCTATTGCCCCTATGGCCGGTTTTACGCTTGAGTCGGCTCGGCTCGAAAAATAGCCGTTCGGTCCAAAATTCTCATTCCCAAATATGATTGGTTCGTTTTTCACCTGAATCGACAGGCTTTGCTATCTCTACCGTACATACGGTACGGTACGGTATGTTGAGCTGAACCGAACCGAGCCGAACCGACGACTGGTCACTTTGCAGTCTAGAAATCACGCGGTTGTACGGACAGACTGACGTACAACCGACAGGCTAAGCAGATCGATCTTGCCAGCCAGCCAAAAGGAGAAGTGTTTATGATTCAACTCAACGCATATAAAACTAATAAAAGAGAGGTCGATAGAGGTGTGATCTGGATATCACTTTTACCATAATGCTCACTATTTTAGAATCTACTTCAATATATTACCAATCTTCTAACTAACTACTATTACTATTACTATTACTATCGAGTACTTGGCAGGGGCGTTCGAGTGGGGATACGATGTAGAAACCAGAGTTTATCAGACCCAAGGACTCATCCAAGCTAGGGTTCAGTCAACAATTGGCTTCAACTTCCAGAAAAAGGGCAATTACGAGACCAAGAAGGGGCTCACACGACAATGAGAGCAGGAACCGGTTGCAGACTGATCACCGGTTAATCACCGTCTTAACCCTTGGTTGGACGTTAAAGACTCTCCGTAAGGCTGTGGCTATATTCAGGCACTTAGACACATAGTCACACTAGTAGTGCAGCCGGGCTTGACCTAATACCTCTTGCTTCTCCTGAATGGTATACAAACCTAGGAGAAGAATCAAATGTTGCCAATACGATAGTATCGATTCAAAAGGATCAAAGCAGCTGCAGTCTTTACATTCGAAGGAAAGCGTGTTTCAATTCAAGGATGGATGCTGAGGGCCACATGGCGCCTCAAACAACACAATATGACTGATATCACGTGCTGTAAGGGTACATAGAGACAGCAAGCTAATGATCCAACAGCTCATAGTAGCTAAAAGTACGACTGGCTGAGGACTAAGTACTTCGTCCAATAACTGTCACGTGACCCAATGCGACCCCTCGCAAGCCCTATTTTGATAAAATCTATCCAGCTTTTGTTATGTGCAAGGGCAATTTTTTAAATTCCCAATTTTTGTGGTGAAGAGTTTCAACCCCCCTCAGGTTGCAACAAAAACTCTCCCCGAGGACTCAAAATGTCCCTTGATCTCTCAATTTGGACTAACTTGATTGAAAAAATCTAATTCTTGCTACCAAACTTCCTCACCTTAACCCAAGATATGAAATAAAATTATTTTAAGAAGTGTTTGTTTGCTATGTTCCTGTGTTGTGTATATGTCACGTTGTGTCTTTTTTCATACCATCATGCCTTTTCATGCTTGCTCCGATAGCATCATGCTCATTTTCATCATGTTCATTTAACACCACCATCAAAACCATTTCTTCCCCTCCCTTCTTCAAATAGAAGAACATGTTATAACCTAGTAAAAATTGCCGTCACTTCAAGAAGGGTTGTTATACCAAAATAGCCAAATCATTTATCTGTCGTAGCTGCATGTCCTATAAGGGCAAGTCAAAGACATTCATCGGAAGCAGACAAGATTCCTCTTCACACAAATCATACCAATATGTATCACGAGGCCTGTCACGTCACCTTGATTCAATAGCTTTTTGCCGTGATTTCTATTTAAAGCATAACCTAATGAAATTTTTGTCATCTGCAAAAGAAGAATCCACTACAGTTTGCCATTCCCCTTCACAATATGGCCTGACATTGACCGAGAATGGTCCAATTGTTCCCTCCGCCGCTATTGCTGTCGCTCACACTAACAAGGCATCCTCTAATGAAAAGTTCAACTCTGTTCTAAACAGTCAGGTAGTACACAATTTTTTTGTTCCACCAATTGATAGAAATCTAATGGAATCACAGTTGTTTCCTTCAGAAGACAACAGCAACAGCAATGACATGGTTATTCATGAAGAAAATTTCCTTCCGATTCAGAACAATAATGATATGGATGCTGCAGAACCCACCCCATCCCAACCAAACATCAATGAAAGAGAGCAATTGATCCGATCCGGTATTTCTTTTTCACCTACCAATAGGCTCATCGCTGAAATAAAGCTCATGAATCTAATGACAAAACACAAGTTACCTCTAAACACATTCAAATCTATTTTTCAATGGGCAAACGAATCTCAAAATATTCATGGTGTTGACTTCAGCACTAGTACCTTCCCCCGCCATCGAGAAGCCATATTTAGTGAAATCAAGTCTAATTTAGGCATTTCTGAGACCAAGTTCAAGCCACACATAATTAACTGGTTACCTGGCAATTTACCAACCCAAATATTTGTTCGATCCTTCCCAGACGCACTTCATTCCCTTCTGACCAATAAGGAATTGATGCAAGAAAAAAAATTGTCTTTTCCCAATGCCGAGACTCCTCTTTCACCTGAAAACAACCCACCAATCACTAACAAAACATACATAACAGAACTACACCACGGGTCTTGGTGGACAGAATCGTGGAAGCAGATCTGCAATGAAAATGAGGAAATCCTTGTTCCGATCATTTTCTACATGAATGGAATCAGCTTGGATGCACATGGTTGTCTGTCTCTCACTCCTCTCAACATGACTCTTGCTATTTTCAATCTTGAAGCAAGAAAACGTCCTGATGCTTGGACTGCAATTCATTTTCATCCTGACACTGAAATTGAGAGCATAAGAAACACACACAAAACACGGCGAACGATAATATTCAAAATCTACACACCGCGCTGGCATTGGCTTTGCAATCTTTCAAGCAAGAAGTATGTGAAATGCAGGGTGGGTTGGAGTGGGATTATCTTCCGTATGCAGGAAAAGTGTTCAAAGTGAAAATGAAATTTGCGATTGCATATGTTGTTGGTGATACAGAACTTCACGACAAACTATGTGGAAAGTATGGATCATACACGGGAAAGGTGAAGAAATTGTGCCGTCACTGTACATGTCCAACACATGTCATCCATAAACCAAAAGCCCAAGTGGAGGAATAGACCCGACTCTGGGTTCCAAAAGATTTTGAACCCCCCCCCCCCCCCCCCCAAATATGTCTGCAAAGGAATACAAGGAGTACTTCAAAAGCATTTCCCACCATCCCATAAAAATTGCTTTTCACAGCCTCAATTTTGGTTGTAATGTCAACAACATTCACTTTGCTACTCCTGGTGAGTGTTTGCATATGCATCAACTGGGTGTAGCATGTCGGGCAGTAGAATCACTTGATTCTTTGTTAAAAGGTAGTCCTAAGTGTTGGTATGCCCCTGATTTAAACACGAATGGCACATCAGCTACTATTGGTTCACTTGCGCAGTTATATGGTGGTCTTTTGTCAAGGCAATTGGACAGAGATTTCCCTAGAACCATGTTTTCCAGTCAGCTTCTCTCCATTACCAAAAAGGAGGGTAATGATTATTCTGGAATGCTCATTTCCATTCTGATCACCCTTTGTTCCAATGTGGCAATAAACATCATCAAGGACGCGGCATTTATTCAGAAACAAGTAGAGGTTATTCAACTGATCCTATCCATGGAAGAATTCTTGAAGCATGGGAATATACCCATTTCTGGATTGGAAAATCTCCCCAAGATGATAATCCATTTTATCAACTGTATTAATTCCACCTGCCTCAGAGAGGGAATGGGTACGAAACTGATCAAAAACCATCTATACTTTCACCTTGTTGAGTACATTAAACTTTGGGGACTTCCATGCGGATGGGATTCTTCTTATTCGGAATCACACCACAAAATTGAAATCAAAGCACCGTCAGAGAACACTCAACAGAATGCTTCCACATTGATAATGCAAACAGCCAAGCGACAGGAAGAAAAATGCTGCTACGAGTAGCTACTTCAAAGTTCAATTTAGTGATGGCAGAAGATGTTTCTGGTAATCGAGTCCCTCCTGAAGTTTCTGGTTCAAAATTTCACGTTTTCATTAATGACGATGGGGCAAGTACTATGAGATGGGTTAGGTCATCGAACAAAACAAAACCCTATATTTCTCCCATCGTGTTGTCTTTTGTATGTCAGAATGTTCTTCCACTTTTGCAGGACTCTACCTCTGTCAAAGGATTTACTGAACATAACAGGTGTGACCCCTGCACACAGCAAATTCACTTGTTTCGGAGTCACCCTTCATATCGTTCCGATGGTGACCAACTGAACTCTGTCTGGTATGATTGGGCATTGTTCGATGTCAACGCATGTGAAATATCCTGCCATATTATGTGTTTCCTTGAGTTCTACAATCTGAAGGAGCCTTACTCATTTGTTTCTGAGTACGAAATTAGCGACGAAGGCATTTATGCAGTAGTGGCCAAGTTTAACTCAACTCCAACACCAACAGCTTTGTCGTTTGTGACCAGAGGTGAAGTAGACAAAAATTCCCTGTTCTTATTTCATGTTAACAGCATACTTTCCGATGTAGCAGTTGTCCCACAACTCAATGCACTGGGTACCTTGCAATCAAACTCATATTTAGTTGTCTCAAATCGAAGGGATTGTCTGGATGAATTCCACAAGACAACGTCATGTTTGCCTAATGCAGAGGCCCTCTACTCACAATGCACTATTGTTGAACATGACAGCGACAATAATGATGATGTTACTAATTCAGGTGATGACAGTTCAATGACATCAAATGATGACGACAATAGTGCTTTCCTCTCTGACACATCCAATACTTAATTGTTTACCTAGTACAATATCAATAATAACTTAGTATTACTGAATCGAATGCTTCTCCGTATTGATCATAACATATTTCTCCTATGTTTCGATTGATTGCTACTCCGTAATGATTGCACAATGGTGCAGGAAAACAACAGAAGGGAATGGAACGTCTAACTTTAAATTATTGTTTAATATTATTATAGAGGATTAGCTGTTAGCACAGTTTTTCTCGATACATAGGCGCTCATAATATAACAGCCTTTGTATTTAGGATTTGAACAGCTATGGCACATGGAAGGGTTAAACAGCAGTGTATCCCCTGAATTCAACGGCACTTTCACTCCATAGCTGGGGAACACAAAGTAATATATAACGATTTCAATCAATTTGGTCTCATCCCAATAATACCATATCCACTGTTTACACTATCACATTTGGTTCCTCCGCCTATTTTGGGTTTAGATTCAACAATTTCCCCAACAAACGCTCTTGTAATTTCTATATTTTCCGGTGTACCCAAGCGTTGTTTTGCGAATTGTGTGGAAGCTTTTGCAAAGATTCGCAATGATGGTTCTGATTTGTCAAATGCTAAAATAAACTTTTCGTTGGTACTATCCAATGTCTTGAAACTTTCAATAGACACAGCCTCTTCCAATGTATATTCCTTTTCTCTAACTGTTTTCCAACCCCAACTTGTTTCCATGAAATAACCTTCAGCCCCTTTACAATTGTTCACTGTTTTCAATGCTATTTGCTTGACATGTTTGAAAATTGCATTTGGATCTCAACGCCGATTCCTGTCCCTTTCTGTTGTCTTGTTCGGTTTCATCTGAGACAATTGATCGTATGTTTGGTGGATTGTTGTCAATGGTGCTGCATTTTTGAGAAAATTCGAAGGCATTCTCTGTTTCCTTTGTTTCTCATGTTTTCTCTTTGCTTTTTGCCTCCCTCCTTGTTTTGGCAATTGCTTTGTTGTTGTTGCTTTTTATTCGCGCGCCGTTTTGGTTGTTTCCATTGTTGCTGACGAGTTTTTTCGCTGTGCTGTTTTGGATCGGTTGCTGTTGCTGTTGCCAACAATTGTTGTTGGATTGCTGTGTAGGATCAATTTGTTGAATCAATGTGGCGGATCAATGTGGAGGATTTCTGTGTTATGGTTATGTTGCGGTGGTTGCTCGGTGCCAAAGTTCCCGGTTGCTGTTGTTGCTCTCGCTGTTGCTCACAGCACTGCTGTTGCCAATTGGTCAATCGCTGTTGCTTGCTCTCTGGCGCCGCTCTCTGTTTTTCCGCCGTTGCTGCCGATCAATGCTGTGGCTGTCGCTGCTCTTGCTGTGGCCGACGTTGTTGGTGCTATTGCTGTGGACGACGTTGTTGCCAATCGCTGCTGTTGGAGGAGGAGGAGTGATGTTGCTCTTGCTGTGGCGGATCGAAGGGGCTCTCGCTGCTGGTGCTCTTGGTGCTGGTGCTCTGCCTGCTGGTGCTCCTGCTGTGGCGGATTGCTGTTGCTGTTGCTGTTGCTCTTGCCGTGTTGCAGAATCCGTGGTGCCAACGTGATGCTCTTGCTACTGTTGCTATTGCTGTTGTTGTTGCCTGCGCTGCCGTGCCGTGCCGTTGTTGCCGTTTCCCTTGTTGCCAGAGGAGGAGGAGTGCTGTTGCTCTTTCTGTGACGGATCGAAAAACGGGCTCTCGCTGTTGCTCTCCCTGCTAGTGCTCTCGCTGCTGGTGCTCTTGCTGCTGGTGCTGTTGCTGTTACGGCCATTGTTTCCGTGTTGTTGATGTTGTGGCTGTTGTTGCGGATCAACGCTTTTGCTGTCGCTGCTCTTGCTGTGGCTGTCGCTGCTCGTGCTGTGGCCGACATTGTTGGTGCTCTTTCTGTGACTGACGTTGTTGCCAATCGCTGCTGCTGCTGTTGCCGTGTGTGGTTTGATCGTTGATCTATAACAATGGATTATAATTGAACAAAATGGGGTGAGTATCAATTGATGTATTAGAGTAAATAATAACAACAGAATAATATAATCTACATGCTAACCTACCCCGTTGCCGTGTTGCGGGTCACTATGTTGCTGTCTGCTCCCATTTATTTGATGTTCTCTTGTGCGTGTCACTATTGTTGCCATCTGCTCCCGTTGTTTATGCCATTGATTCGTTGATACAGTTGATTCGTTGATACAGATGATTCGTTGTTGATACAGTCCATCTGTTGTTCTGATGATCGTTTTTCTGATCTGTACCTATGAAACAAATAAGAAGGAAAACAGAAGTGAGGAATACATCATCAGCAATGTAGGATGTCAGCATCATTGTCCATCTAGTATCTCACGTTGTTCTTTTTGCTGCCGGTTTGCGTCGCGTGTTGGATGCTACTGCCGCCGTTGATTTGTGTGTTCCGAGGATCGTTTTTCCGATCTGTACCTAATGAAACAAATAAGAAGGAAAACAGAAGTGAGGAATACATCATCAACAATGTAGGGTGTAGGCATCATTATCCATCTATCTCATGTTGTTTTTTTGCTGCCGCTTTGGTTTGCGTGTTGGATGGTTTGTTGTTGTTGCTGCAGCTGCCGCCGTTGATTTTCCACCATCGAACTGTTGTTGTTGTTGTTGTTGTCGTGTTCATCACTGTACCTCCATGGAATCTGCCGTTGATTTGAAGACTTCTAGCTCCCATGTCACAAACAACAGTAGCAAGTTCCTGTTGATATAGATTACAAGGGATGCAGAGTTTTTGCTTTCGAGACGTCTCTTTCCAGCAAATACTCTCTCGTCCAAAGCTTTCCACTTCTTTTGCAGTACAAGGCTGTTAATTCGGACTAAAATAGGTGAGCACGGACTACCTGCCTAATGCTGATCAACAATCACAGTATGATTGTTGGATTAAGTGGAATCCCACATTCTCAGACAGAGTGCCTAAAGCAACTCTACTCAGATAAGTCAGGAGAAAAGGTCTTTCAAATTTATGAATGGGAAGAGTATTTTTTTGGGGTTGCGAAAGAAAAAAAAACTCCCACACAGTGTGTGTGTGTGTGTGTGTGTGTGTTTGATTTTTAAAAAAAGTTACTTTTCGCTGTGTGTGTGTGTGTGTGTGTGTGTTTGCTGTGTGTGTCCGCTGTATGTGTGTGTGTGTGTGTGTGTTCGAAAGAAAAAAAAATCAATACTTAACCTGTGAGATCTAATGCAGTAAATATAGAACAATGAAGAATAATTTAATTTTCTTAATTAAAATAAGAAGGTTAAGTAAATAAATCGTGCAGCGCGCGCATTTTGAATATAGAATAATAAAGAATAGTGCCCTTATTTTTAACTTAACATTCTCAACTTGTGATACAGTGAGATCTTTCATGTACCGGTGGTACGTACCACACGTGTGACGGTGTTTTTACCAATAATGAATTTGCGTAGCATACTACGATAGTAGATTTGTACATGATTTTTGTACTACATAATTTCTGGTTGTGTCCGGGTGTATTATGATAGTAGTAGTACTAATGTAGGTATGATAGTAATGACTTCTGTTCAGGTGGTGAAACGTGTTTTTGTACCTTTCATGTCAACAATCATGGAACGGCGTTTCAGAATTCTCTAACCGGAACGGCGTTGCAGACTTTGTGTTCAAAACATGATGTTTCAATTTGAAATCTCAAAATGAAGTAGTAATTTAGGTATGATAGTAATGACTTCTGTTGGGGTGGTGAAACGTTATTTTGTACAATTCATGTATACAATCATGGAACGGCATTTCAGAATTCTCTAACCGGAACGGCGACAGACTTTGTGTTCGAAACATGTTTAAATTTGAAATCTCAAAATGCAGTAGTAATGTAGGTATTATAGTAATGAGTTCTGTTTGGGTGGTGAAACGTTCTCTTGTACAATTCATGTCAAAAATCTTGGAACAGCGTTTCAGAGCTCTCAAACCAGAACGATGTTGCAGACTTTGTGTTCGAAACATGTTTCAATTTGAAATCTCAAAATGAAGTAGTGGGTGATTCCCGAAAATACTTTTTTGTAACATACATAAACTTCTGTTTTTAGTATTTCGGGAATGAAAATTTAGTACATACTTTTTTTGGCGGGAAAGTGCATAAATCTCATTTTGGAATGTGGAATCTCATTTTCTCTCCTTTTGGAATATATGTGGAATTCTTCGTATGAATAAGTATGGCGCGAAAACATGTGGATCCCCTAATAAAAAAGTGTAACGTTACAAATCATAGTCAACGTGGACTATGATTTGTAACATTAAGACTGGTTAAGTAGAAAATTTCGTGTTTATGTAGTACATAAAAGTATTTTGGGAATCACCCAGTAATGTAGGTATGATAGTTATGACTTCTGTTGGGGTGGTGAAACATTTTTTTGTACAATTCATGTCAACAATCATGGAATGGCATTTCAGAATTCTCTAACCAAAACGGCGTTGCAGGCTTTGTGTTCAAAGCATGTTTAAATTTGAAATCTCAAAATGAATGTTAATGAGTGTTAAAGAAGTGGTTGGAAAATCTCAACATAGAGCACCGTATCTCAAAATTGATGATTGGTGTTTCATATCGTTATGGTTTGTTTTCGTCAGTTTTTAAGTTTTCTTTTGGAATGGTGTTGCAGGTTCTACTATTTATTTGCCGTCAAAGTGGAAATATTTGTACATTGTTGTATGATGTTTGTGTGTCGTTAAGCTTCAGAAGACAATACTATTCCACCAAGAGATGAAGTCAAAGTTGCAGACACAACTCCCATGTCAGAAGACAATACTAATCCAGCAGCAAATGCAGCCGCAGCCGCAACCCCTGTTGCAGAAGACCATACTATTCCACCACAAGATGAAGCGGCAGCCGCAGAAAACAGCACTACTCCACCACCAGGAGATGAAGCGGCAGCCGCAGACACAGCCACAGCCTCACCAAAACCACCACCAACGTTGCTTCAAAATGATCTAAAAGCTCCTCCAGTCAGTCCAGGGGACGCAGTCCATAAACCAAAGAAGACAAAACCCAAGGAAATCGAGGGAAAAAAAACTTAAAAAAAGAAGAAGTAATGATGGTCAAACACCATCAGCTGTTCCCCAAACACCAGATCAAGGAGTCACAGGTGCACGACCTTTGGCGTGTTTGGGCAATGATGCCGGTGGTACTTTATCATTGGAATTATGTGATGATGACTCCCAATACAAGGTTCACACGGATGCAATGATTAGACGTGCCAAAGCTTGTCTGAAGCAACAGGGTCCTAACGGATCCTCAGAGAATATTTTGACAGACAAACTCATCACTGCCGTAAGTCAGGACATCGAATCAGTCTTCAGCCAGCTCATGAATAAGGTTCTCATCGTCACAAAACTTTTTTCTTCCGGAACCCGTCCTGATTTCAGCGAGACAGCAATGGGTGACAAGCCACCATTGGGTCCTATACCAAGGGTTGTTGACGTGATGGTAAATCTTTGTCTATGCGACTCGGGTTCACAGTTGATAAAGAAGGTCTGTATCTTGGATCCCAAGGAGCTGACAACTTGTTTCAAGGAGTACGAAATGAAAGATAAATGGAACGCCTTTCAGTCAGCGCTCAACTCTGCTATCAAAATCAATGATAACAGTACAGCAGGTGTAACAGAGTGCACTCGGGTTGAAGGACAAGACAAAGTAGCAGAAGGCACATCACATGCTGTTTGGTTGAAGAATGTTGTTAACTACGACACCATACTGAAGTACATGAAAGTGTATTTAAGCCTACTTTGGTGGTATGTACCTTGTGTTGAATTCCCACCTGCACCTTCACCCAACAAGGAAAATCTGTTTTTCTATCAACAATTAAAAAACGATGTAAACAAAGGGAAGCTATACGTCCGGCAGATGGTCTCATTCTTTGAAGGTCTTTCCTTTCACCACGTATTGAGGCATTTTCTTTCAGCGAGTCACTCCTTTGAACAATTGGACAATAGAATGAATCAAATTAGGGGGCAGGACGTTGTGTGTGCATCAACAAGAGAAGGTGTCGCAGCAGCCGAGTTAGTGCCCTTAACTGATTCCCAAAAATGCCTCAAGTTGGATTGGCCATCTGATGTGTCAAAGGTACCCCTTGCATTTCAAAAGGTCCTCATGTATTTGTGGGTACGCTTCCAACGACAGAAAGGCACGAATTTTTCAAGAAGTCAGCCTGGACCACTTTGCCGATGAGTCATTCCTTGATGACAATTTGTACAAGGAACTATTGCCCAATATCTATGAGTCTTCTTTTTGGTTGGACGGTACAAAATACCAGGAGTTGACAATTTGGTGGGGAAAATTCAATTCAAACTGTTATCTTCTCTTCACTTTTGCAAGATTATGGAGCACCGGAAAACTCTGAACAAGTGTTACAGAGTAGGCGTTGACTTTGCAAAAAATGAGGTGACTCTTTCTACTGCAAAGAAATTGGAGGAACGGGACATATTTGTTGATGATTTCGTTCCTGAGGACAAACAACACGTGAAGACATTGTTGCAACATTACCTCCTGAGTTTGTCCTGGGTTGACAATGTTGTTTTCACGCAGGACCAACTTGAACAGGTGGATCTTGTTTGCGAGGAATTGCTCGACAATGTTCTAACATCTCGGTTGTCCCATGGTCTTAACGGTACACGTGTCCCAGTTACTAGGATTATGGTTTCGAAGGCAATAATGAAGGCAGTACTGGGCAAGGAAGAAAAAACATGTGTTAAAGTTGATGAGGCACACAAGAATTTGGACAAATATTTGAAAGCAGAGCGCCAATCATTGTTGTCAAACTCTAATCCTGGTGAACCTCACCGCAAAGATTGGTCGTTATTCATTTTCACCAACGATGGTGCTCGATCCATTCAATTTGAAGAACAAACTCCACCTGAGCTTCTAAGAGGTGAAGAGTGTTGACATACTTACCCCATCGTGAAAGAGGACTACAGCTTATCCGTCACAAGGTTCCTTAATTTTGATGAGAACTGCACATACACTGCTGGACAACCGATTGTTCTGGGAACATACGAGATTCGTATTCCGTGATATTTTGATCACGCGACCAGAAATACTACTCAAAGGTTGTAAGTGTTTTGAGAGGTCTCTGCGATTTCTCACAACTTACAATTATATACCGGTTGGGGGCCTATTGTTCATTCCATTGACGAAGCAACTTCTGTGTGCTGTTTTCCAGAACAAAAAATACGTGTTGGAAGCAAACTTGGAAGTAAGCTTTGTGTCAGGCGAGGATGAAAAGACTTTACAATCCAATGGCAACTCGTTGATCCAACTATTTGAAAAAATCAAGGTACCAAGGACTCAATGTTACAGAGCAACCAACATTGCAAAGTGGGACTTCCTGAAGGAGCACTTGAAAAACTTTGAGACATTCATCAAAGAGAATGGCACATATTCCGTCCAATGGCTAGTGTTCACTAACAAAGGGCTGAATGGAGTGGAATCATTCTTTCGATTTCCTTGGGAAGATAAATCGACGGTCAACTCGGACTCCAAAATTGTTGAACCTGAACCAGACAATGATGAAGAAGGAGAGGACAGAGGAAACGCCGATGAACATCCCTGCCGTCCCCAACGCAGTCAAAGAGAACACATCCACAAAGTTAAAGGCAAAGAAGAAGTCGGTCCTTAGCCAACGTAATAAACAAAGGAAGTCTGCATCAGACGCATCAAATGGAGAGCCAAAGTACAAGGAGAGGAAGGTTTCTCCTAACCTTGGCCATGTTCAAGATCTTGGATACCTTCTGCAAGTTCCTTGTCCAAGACCCAACAACGTAGTAACGCAGAAGCGCTCCTGAAACATAAAGAAGGTGTTGTTCGCAGATCCTGATTCCGTGATCTCGTATCCTAAATTCGCAATTGGTAGTGAGGTTACAATCACAGGTATTCCACCACCTGGAACTGGTGTAGTGAAGAGTTATGCATCAAAGAGGAAGGACCCTTATCCTCTTTACCCTGGATACATGGTGCACAAGAAACTACCAGATGGTACAACAGTGAAACGCGCAACCTGCTTCCCTTATGACCGTGTCGGGTCAAATAAACCGCAGTTCACCAAGTTGTCCGAGGTCTTCAAAGAATGAAACAATGCTGTATTGGGTAGACGTGCATAGCCGTGACCACGCACCACCATAGAACACAACAAAGAGTGGCAAACTGGCAAAGAAGTGATCATAGTAGTACTACGTCACTAGTACTTCTTCTTCTCCACATTGGGTTGATATTAACCAACAAATGGTTGTCGACGTAAGAAAGAATCATAAGCCATATTTACTAGACTACTACAAGCAATGCATTACTTTAAGCATTTCATATTATTCTACTATTACATGTTCTTGTAGTACTGAAGTCCAACCTGCGTGTTCATAGTGCTTAGTAGTTTAATGTTCTCAGATTCTTTACCTACTACTAGTATTAGTAGTAGTACTACAGCAGTCCAATCTGTTCGTATCATGATGGACAACAACAGAATGCATTTTCAGTGAACAATGAATTCAACCCCGTCCATAGTATGAGTAATATTGATGAGGAAATTGCTGGCAATGACACACAGTTGCACTTGAAAAATGATTAGGACTCACAGTTTTGGTAATTGGATTATGTCCAGGGACAATAAGTATTTCAAAATTCATACTGTCTAAAGTATCAACTTGAAAATTATACAGTTTGTTTCATAGTCTACCCCATCCATAGTGTTAGCAATATTGATGGTGAAATTGCTGGCAATGACACACAGTTGCACTTGAAAAATGATTAGGACTCACAGTTTTGGTAATTGGATTGTGTCCAGGGACAATAAGTATTTCAAAATTCATACTGTCTAAAGTATCAGCTTGAAAATTATACAGTTTGTTTCATAGTCTACCCCATCCATAGTGTTAGCAATATTGATGGTGAAATTGCTGGCAATGACACACAGTTGCACTTGAAAAATGATTAGGACTCACAGTTTTGGTAATTGGATTATGTCCAGGGACAAAAAGTATTCCAATATTCATACTGTCTAAAGTATCAGCGTGAAAATTATACAGTTTGTTTCATAGTCTACCCCATCCATACTATGAACAACATTGATGATGTATTGCTGGCAATGACACACAGTTGCACTTGAAAAATGATTAGGACTCACAGTTTTGGTGATTGGATGATGTCCAGGGACAAAAAGTATTCCAATATTCATACTGTCTAAAGTATCAGCTTGAAAATTGTACAGTTTTTATCCAGTCCAAGCCATGAATACATTTATCATGAGTCATCAAATACTATTTTGAACAACTATTCCACACAAAATGCTGGAAATGTGGTGGGTTGTCTCTCCAAATGGCACAAAACAGGGTTTTTTTGTGCAGTTCTAGGGCACAAACTGACTCATTGGGTAGTAGTGACTCCCTAAGTATCAAGTCCAAGCCATGAATACATTTATCATGAGTCATCAAATACATATTAGGAACAACTTTTTCACACAGAATGCTGGAAATGTTGTGGTTTGTCTCTCCAAATGGCAAAAAGAGGTTATTTTTGGTGCAGTTACAGGGCGCAAACTGACTCATTGAGCATTGTTTGGAATAGTAACATTACTCAAAAATTCGTACTGACTAAAGTATCAGCCTGAGAATTATCATCATCATTGTTTCATAGTCTACCAAATCCAAAGTAATAAGAGCAATATTTATCATGAAATTTCAGACAATGGCACAGATTTGCACTCAAAAACTGACTACCAATAACTATTTTGGTGCATGCATGGCAAGGGACAAAAATTATTATAAAATTCATATTGACTAAAGTATCAGCCTGAGAATTGTCAATATTGTTTCATAGTACTATACCCAATCCATAGTACTATGAGCAATATTCATCCTGAAATTTCAGACAATGACACAATTTTGCACTCAAAAACTGACTAGCAATCACTATTTTGGTACATGCATGGCAAGGCACAAAAATTATTGTAAAATTCATACTGACTCAAGTATCAGCCTTAGAATGGTCAATATTGTTTCATAATCTACCCAATCCATAGTACGAGCTTGAAGCCAATGATACACTTTTGCACTCAAAAACTGACTAACAATCGCTATTTTGGTACATGCATGGCCAGGGACAAAAATTATTATAAAATTCATACAGACTAAAGTATCAGTCTTAGAATTGTCAATATTGTTTCATAGTCTACCCAATCCATAGTATGAGCAATATTCATCCAGAAATTAAAGCAAATGAAAAACTTTGGCACTCAAAAACTGACTAGCAATCACTTTTTTGGTACATGCATGACCAGGGACCAAAATTAGTATAAAATTCATACAGACTAAAGTATCAGCCTTAGAATGGTCAATATTGTTTCATACTCTACCCAATCCATAGAATGAGCAGTATTCATCCTGAAATTGCAGCAAATGACAAACTTTTGCACTAAAAAACTTACTAGCAATCACTATATAGGTAGCTTCATACAAAAATGAAGAAATACTAGTAGGAACAAAAAATAATGCGGAGACTACTACGTCTGCACGGTTCTATGGAGGAGTCAAACCACCAGACGCAGTGACATCAATATAAGCCAATCATTGTTAGATCAGGAAATTTACACCACTTAAAGCGCGGTAAGGATTCTTCCTTAACAGTTTACAATGAGTAATTGTACTAAAATACCGGAGTATTTGCCCAACGTCCGACATTATTAGAAGTAAGAGGTAAATGGAGAACACAACACCACAATCAGCATACAAGAGGAAGGTTTTGAAGCCTAGGTTTCTTTTGGATTCAGCGGAGTACTGTGCAAGAAGTAATGAGCTACATGACGGTGACAAAAATGATGAGTGGGATCCATTCTTATATCATTTTGAAACTGGGTTCGATGCGCTATGTGCCAAAAATGGCAACTTGGTAATCACAATACTTAATGAATGCAACAAGATTGGCGACGTGAGAGAAAGATTCAACAGCCCAAAAGGGCATTTCGAATGAAGAAGAGGCTTTAGAAATTTGAGAGCAATGCTTAAAGTACGTAACTGAGGACATATTTCCTTTCTATGAGGAAGGCGACACTGGTGGTGTTGACCACGTGTGGGCTATGGGTATCATTATGGTGTACGTTTTATGCAGTTATCCTGCGTTGAAAGGAACGGAGGACATACAGTGCTACAACAACGTGGGTATTGGACGACCAGTACAATCCGGAGAACGAGAGAGGCTCAAACTGGATGATCATACTTTCCCACCAAAGAAATGGTGTAACCTGATGCCGGAAGCCAGAAAACACATAAAGGAATGCATACATTTTAACCTGGGTAACCGTCCCTGTCTGACAAGCCTTTGGTTCAACAAGTGGCGCACAACGACTGAAGAGGCAATCATTGAAAAGTACCATATAATGTACATAGAAGAAACCAATGACGGAAAGGAACGAAACAAAGAAACGGAGAAAAATAAGATTAAAGACAATTGGAATTCGTTCATGAAGAAAGCGACAAAATAGTCTAAGAGGAAAAAACTAAAACAAAAAAAAGCAAACAAAGAGAAAAGGGAGGAAGAAGATGGAAACGAGAGAAACATTGTGCACTGGCTACAACTTTACAAAAAACGTTGGAATTCGCCAGAAGATTTGGAGGAGATCAACAACTATCCCGTTCCTTGTGGTGCATGGGGACGTGTGAAATAGTACTAATAAGCTTTATGGAAAAACTTGCCCCCTACTTAGGAATACGTATACGTTCCTGTCCTTGTTAAAAATGTAAATATAAAATATAAAAACTGTGAAAAACGTTTGTTAGAAATGAAGAAGTCAGAATTGCCGTTCCAGACAACTCAATCTGAAAAGCCGTTCCAGAAACTTAATCCTGAAACGCCAATACAGAAGTTGTGCAGATTTTCCCTTACAGAGAATTGTTATCTCCAACACCGTTCCAGACACTTAACACTGAAACGCCGTTCCATATATCGTGCTCATTTTCCATTCCAGGCACATCAATGCGCCTTACCATTGATAACATTTAACCCTGGAACGCAATTCCAGACAATGTGCCTGTTTTCGGTTCTACAAATTTCAATATGTGGAGTGATAGAATGGGGAACATCAAAATAAATTGGTATCATGCAATCTAGTAGTCCTAGTAGTATTGAAATAAGTAATAAAGTAAAATTACCAAAAAACCAAAAAATGGAATTTCCTGCAACACCGTTGCAGAAAATGGAAAAACAATAAATATGAGAACATAACGATGTGTACGGAGGAGTGATAGGATGGGGAACATCAAAATAAATTGGTATCGTAGAATCTAGTAGTACTAGTTGTTTTGAAATAAGTAGTGAATATAGGGGGGGGGGGGGGGAATTGGCGCGGCTAGATGGACAGTTCTTTTTGGTTGGCCCGCGCTCACAAGCCCGCTTCCATGAAGAGAAATGTAATGCAAATTTCTGAATTCGTACAATCGCTGCAAAAACAAGGCATCATAAAAATTCACAAAATTGCCAAAAACGCCGATGATTGGAAAAATATCAATTCAAGATGCCGAAACAAAAATGGTCCAACCTACCCAAGCCAAAAATAACATGTCTCCAAGAAAAGAAAATAGCAGGTATGGCAAACGCAGCCAGGGACAAAGACACTAGAGATAATACCAAAAATACAAGCATTATCACCATGATGTCCACCAAGAAGTGCTCAAAAACAACTGCAACAACACAAGAAAGAACCAGCGCGGCGGAAAGAGAGACACCACTAAAAAGAACAGCTGAAAACATTAGCATCATGGACAGCAACAGCGACAGTAGCAGTGATTCGAGTTTGGTTAGTGAAGACAATGATGGGAGCTCCAACAAGAATACGGATCATAGTGTAAATATCCACGGGACAAGAGAAGAAAAAACTACGGAGGGCAGACAACAGAAAAAGAACAACGTGACCCGCGTGGTGAAAATAATAACAGAAAATTTGAGGAAAAATCCGGATCTACTAGAGAAGATGCTGACAATGGTGAGTGATAGTAAGAAGGGAGAGAATTATAAAGAGGATGCTGCAAAAACTACTGACGCGGCTCTATTGAGAACAGTGCAGAGCGGCGATAGCGTTGATAAAGTGAGTACATTGAGTTATGGAAGTATACATATGTCAACGGGTAGTATGAAACTAATGAAAACACATAAAGATACAATTGAAGGACAGGTGAGAGCCTATGTGAAGCAGGAATGGTATGGTGGCATGAAATTTCTGACATCAAAAGGACTCTCCAAAAAAATAATGGTGCAAGGAATCCATGCCCATCGAATCTCTGTTACGAAAAATATGCCTGTTAAGGAATTCTGTGACTATTTTGATAATGCAGTACCTAGAGCACCGGCAAAATTGAGGCACAATAATCAAACATTGGCAAGAAAAAATTGGTTTGGTAAGTGTCGGCGTAATGGTTGAATCAGATGGAAATTCTTGTGCAGTTGACATTCTTCTGTATGTGTCTATGACCGACGTAGTACAACTAACCCTGCCATACTATGATATCATACTGCCATTTGTTGTCATCACCACAGCTTATAGTGAAAAGGCAAAAGTGCCGGCATCATTCCCTGGTACTGTAGCTCTGAATCCAGACTCGGTGGAAATTACAGCCAACAAGTACCGGCGATATGAAAAGGCAGATAATGAAGAATTTTATTATTTTGTGACAGGAATCCTGTCTGCTGTTAATCCGGTAAAGACAAACTTTAAGCTGAGGAAGGCAAAGGAGCTTATTAGTACCATCTTTACTGTTACGGATAAGGCTTTTGCCCTAATGATAATTGACAACAAGTACGTCCGACGTACAGCAATTGGGAAAAACAGAAGCAAATGAAACTTGATGGAACATATGCGACACAAAGAACAAAAAAAATACATGAAAAAAATATTGTGATTCGAAGAGTGGAAGTGCAGATGGATGGGACAAAAAAGGACGGCATGTGTTTGCTAAATTGTGCAAGAAGGTACAAACATTAAGAGAAGATCCCAAAACGGGTAAAAATTTGGAGAAAATGATGCTGGAAAGATTCAACTCAGAAAACAATCCTACCAGTACTGTATCGAAAGATGGTGGCACTGTTGCCAGTAGTCTGGCTGAAGAGGAAAATGAGGATGACAACTGTATTGATCCTGTATTGATGGAATTGCTTGGCGGAATGGAGGAAGTTTAGGCATTGTTTTCAGAATCGTTAGTGTTCATTGTGTCAGTCCATTCACTAATTCGGCGCAAGTGGGTTCACACCTACGGTAGTACGGGTAAATCTTTGGGGAGAGGTGATTAGGGTAAAAGGTACATATTCTACATACATTGCATACCGCTGCAATAAATAGTACATTGTGTGACACAAATGATTGAAATGTACGGAAAGGAGTACTCATACCTATCATACATATTTTGCATATGATACTACTAGGAAAATTCTTGACCCGAATAATTCAACTGTAGTGGTAGGTAGTCGCAAGCAATGATATTAAATTTTAAGGGTTGTGTGTCACGAGCACAAATATTAAACTATAAGGGTAGTGTGTCGCGAGCACTAATGTTAAATTCTACTGGTTGTGTGTTGCAGGCAACAGAGATACATATTAATGGTAGTGTGTCACAAGCCCAATTATTAAATTATAGGAGTAATGTGTCATGAGCAACGGAGATAAATTTTAAGGGTTATTTGCCGCGAGCACCAATGTTAAATTTTACTGGTTGTGAGTCATGACCTTGCGTATTTAATTTTAGTAGGTGTGATTCGCGAACATACGGGTAGCTTATATTAAAAAATAATTATTATTATTCATGACCCAAGGGGAGAGTTAGAAAAATGAGTATGATACAAAGCTACCAAATCACAGGAGGGGCTCGGTTGTGAGTCATGACCTTGCGTACTTAATTTTAGTAGGTTTGATTCGCGAACGTACGGGTAGGATATTAAAAATTAAAAATAATTATTCATGACCCAAGGAAAAAAATAATCACGAACCAGGGATTGAGAGTTAGGAAAATGGGCTTGATACAAAGCTACCGAATCACAGGGGGGGCTCATGTCAAAATTACACACAAGCAAGGATGGCAAAAGTACCTTGCGACGAAAAAAAAAGGGTCGCGGGACAGTCATCGGACGTTGAAAGATATGACTGGCTGAGGATTAAGTACGTACCGTGCATTATCTCGTACGTCCGCTGTACGGGAAATGATATATGTGGTAGGACAGCATACAGACGTGTACATTGGCTCTACCAAACCGCTCAGGAGGGGCCGTTGAATTCATCTAGAGCAGTTTCAACGCCCTCCAATTACACAGACATGCAGGACTTGTAACCATAGAATAAGAGGAAAACAGTCTAACGGTTTGATTCTTGCACAAATCAGGGCTGTGCCAGACCATGGATGGAATCACAATTGACAATAATGGTCAAACCACTCTTACCCCACTGGACATGACTCTTGGCATATTCAACACCCTAACTCAGAACTCCCGGCTGGATGCCTGGGAGGCTATATATTTTCACCCAACAGGTCCAGGTGATAAACGTGGCAAATCGATCAACAATGTGAATAATCTTCACTCTGGCCTTCGTTTGGCACTTTCATCTTTGAAAGATGCCTGCAACTTAATGGATGGTATGGAATAGTCTAATTTGCCGTGGAACAAGAAGCAATGGTCTGTTTGAATGAAATTTGCAGTCACTTAGTTCATAGGTGATACTCCCCAGCACAACCAACTTTGTGGACATTATCAAACGTCAAATTTAACGATGATCTGTAGGCATTGCAATTGTCCAAGAGCACTTGGTAGTAAGGCTCGTGTGAATGTTTTGAAGGTTCCCGTTTCAGTTAAAAGTGGGAATATGCAGGTGCCTAAGCACCAAAATGGGGAAGAGTATCAATCTGTTTGGCTCTGGAATATATCTAATTTTACTGCTTCAATGTTGGAGGAAGGAGTGAATCTTGAACAGTATTTCAAAAACATCTCTCACATGGTGTACCTAACGGTAATGCTTTTTATGATATTTATTTTGGAGAAAACCCACATAATATTCATCTAGCGTCACTGGGAGAGAGACTCCAAATGCAACAACTTGGTTGCGCAAAGTGTGCAGCGGAGACCTTCCCTGAGGAAATTTTAGGCAATAACCAGCAGCTTCTTGGTGAGATGGAAAGGATAGCCAGTTACTACAGGTGCTGCTCTTCAGAGGCAATCCAATCGTGACTTCCCGCGAACCAATTTTTCAGAATCAATACATACAGCAAAGAAGGAGGGGAACTATTAAATTCCTTTCGTGTCCAGAAGTACCAAAGCTACACAACCGTAGCTATTCTAATCGTATGAATCAATGAGTCCCGTATCAACCAAAATAATCGATTCCCACGGCATATCAATTCCCACGGCGCATCGATTCCCATCGCGTATTAACGGTGAGCAATCTCTGTTTTATAATATTGCCCTTGTTCTACGGTGAGCAAACTTTGATTTTGTAAAGTATCACACAAGCTACGGGAGCAATTCCTGATCATAATGATAAGCATATCATAGGATCTTCCTAAGGGAACAAGAGAAGAAAACCGTTGGTGTGTGCTTCTCACACAATATATATACATACAGATATATACGGTCAACGACCAATGCATGTACGGAAATAATCAGCGAGTAATCTCATCACTACGCAACAGCAGTTGCAACGTATTTCATCTCAATAAAAGAGATATCTTGCGTTTCGGCAAGATTTCACTTTATCTCATACTTTTAACATTTAACTGATTTATATCCCAAAATTCACACTAGTTGCTACCAACTACCTGTAATCTACATCATTAAGGTCTGTCTTGCTGTATCTGAACAAGTTCACAGTAAGAAGAGATCTGGCGTTTCCATAGTCTCGCCTGTAGTCCAATTATCCGTTGCCGAAAGTATCCAATCATAATTGTCACGCGTAGAGTACAATCGTTTGTCTACTAACACACTGACACAGCATTGCTGTTCTTCAGAAGCCTTTGAATCAGACTCTTAGCAGACCAGATTCAGAAGGAAAATAATAGATTAACAGTCGCAGATCTAAGGTGGCTTGCACACAAAGAACAGGAAAGAAATTGAGCACAATCCCTACGCTGGCATATGCCAATCGCAAATTGTCTACGGAGCAGTTTCCTTTCACCACGCGATTCCTCTGATGAATAGGAATCATCAAGATTGAACATGCCTGCCAATCCATTTGGTAGTGGGAACAATGCTGGAGATGGCGGCGCCGCAACCAAAACCAGCCTTCCTAGTTTTGATGCCCATATGAAGTTGATACTCATATCCATACTCCGTGTCACAAAGGGAGAAAATAGCTATCTGTGTGAGGCTCTCTGAGAAGGAGGATTACGCGAATGGCCAATTTTCCTCGATGCACTCATCAAGCATGGTTTTGCCTGCAAGCTTACCTACATGGATACTAATAGTGGACTCCCAACCCAACTCCATCGATCCATCCAACGGACCATAGAAGCACTTGCGGACTTCTCAAATGACTTGCGCAAGAGCGAAAAGAATTGAAGGAATGTAGAATCATATATGTACAACAGTTTCAGTGTCTTCCGTATGGCACGTGCATTGCGTCTTCAGAATGAATCCATCTTGAATCCTCCAGCTCCTCCTCCAGGAACAAATAAGAACAAGTCCCCTCAACAAGTGAAGTATGAATCTTGGTGCCAAAAATCACGTGATGAAAAGTCGTTCACACCCCTCATGAATGACTCAAGATTCAAACATTGGCTGGTGGGTTTCAAGGCTAAACTCGAGGCATACAATATTGACACCGAAACATTTCTCAATGAAACTTGGCCTCCTGCTGCACTGCAAGGCTATACACGTGACCTTTTTGTCAAACAGTGTGCCTTCTTCTGGGTTCTTATGTTGGAAGTCTTCAAAAGCAACTTATCCCCGTCATGCGTCCACAGCCATTCCCTCACACGCAATGGACGCCAAGCATATTTTGGTTTTGTGAACCTTCATAGTGAATCAAAAGCCAAAGTATATGACAACTCGACTCAATTGCAAGCTTTGCTGAAGTTGAATCTCGACAACTGGAACGGAATCTAAGGTGAAGTTTATCACACATTGGTTTGAAGAATTGAATCACCTCAATAAGCTTCGTCCTCCCAACAAGCCCCTTGAGTACCATACTGCAAAATCAGCATTATGTCAAGCCTGCTATTCCAGCTTTCAACTAAGTGAACAGTTTGCTAAAGTCAAAGATCCTGGCGGCACGAATAGTACCGTGACAGATGCAGTCGCTGAAGCCGCTGCTATCCATGAACTCAAGATCACGCTCTTACTCGAAGCACCTCGGCTCGGCTCTCAGTCCGCAATGTCTGCTCCAAAGTCCACAGTGCATGCACATGTACACGACTTCTCGCCAGGACAAGGGCACAACCCTGACGACTATGCTCTCCCTATCGAATTCAAAGGTGACTACCAAGACTATGCGGTATTCAAGGCTGGACGTTCACCTGACCCTACCACACGCTTGCCTACTGGAATATGGAAGGCCCTATCACGTCAAGACATGAAGAATTGGCTGAACTTTTCCCCTGAAGGCAAGAAAATAGTGGTCGCATAGTTGCAATCCAAATTGCTCCCAGATGGTCAGCCGGATCCCAATTCTGTTAAACCCATCACCGGGAAAGCATATACGCATGAGCATTCCGTCTCATTCCTTGAAGATGACACCTCGAACGGCTGATAACCATACCAATGTCTCAGCAGACCTCCATCCAGCTGTGGAAAATGACCGCAGAGGCGTCTTCCATACATCACTTGGTGTATACAAGTCTCAGACTTCCTCTCTCAAGGACCAACAACCCCTCAAGTCTTCCGTGCCGCCTGCCCATCCCGCAAGATTCCTTTCTGAGAATCCTGACATTTGATACAAAAAGGACAGTGATACTCTGATACCTGTAGGAAAATCCTCCTATTCTGTTAACTTTCACCAGTGGTATAACCCTGAAGATGACTTAACCTTCCCACATGATAATCAAGTACCTTCATACACCTATCGTGCTCACAAAGCTACTGTTTCCAACCCCGGATTCGCTATGGCCGACCGCGGTGCCAATGGTTGTATCATCGGTAATGATGCATGCCTTATCTCCAAGGATATTTTGCCCCGATATGTCAATGTCACCGGCATCAACAATCACCAAGTGCAGAATATTCCCATTGCAACATGTGGAGCTTATTCCGTCTCCAATAGAGGTCCCATTATCCTCATTTTCAACAAATGTGCGTACACGGGATGACACCCCTCTATTTTGTCTTCCAGCTAGATGGAAGCATACTTCTCTACTGTTGATGACACATCCATCAAAGCAGGCGGTGGGCAAGTAATCACCACCTCCAATGGATATGCACTGCCTCTCAGCATTTGCCATGGTTTGCCATACCTTGCCATGCAAAAATATACCACTGATGAATTCGACACGCTCCCACATGTTATCATGACATCCAATAAACACTGGGATACATCCGTTCTCAATACCATGATCAGTGCTAAGGATGAAACCTTCCTTCAGAAATATCCACCTCAGTCGCAGCAACTTCCGTATCCAGACTACGAACAAATATGGAAATCCACATTGTCTTGAAGGATTGGATATCTCTGTATCTCCTGGTTCGTCCACAGTTACGTCTCTCAGTTTGTACTCCAGTCATTGTACTCGATCACCCTTTCTCCCTATCAATGATTGTGGAACTAATGACCGCTCCTTCTGGCTTACACCTACCAATTATGTTCATCAGGAACGCCTCGCACGATGCATTCCTCCTCCAATCTCTGATACGGTCATTGCTTTTCCCACGAATTGTACTGTTAGTGATACTCCATGTATTGCAACTACACCTCGTGAACGCTATCCCAACGAACATGATTACTTATCTCTGAAACCCTTCTTTTGTTGGGTTTCCACAAGATCGTATCAAAGCTACTTTTGAGAATTCAACGCAATATGGTTCCTTAGTGGTTAGGCCCGATGGTAACCTCTTCAAACGTTTTCATTCCCCCCAGCCGGCAATGAATGTTCGACCGTTCAATGACAACGTCTTGTCTGATGTCATTTATTCCGACGTCCCAGCGATTGATGGCGGTTCCAAACTTGCCCAGCTTTTCTTTGGTCAGAAATCTCATATCATACATGTTGAAGAGATGCGCACCACTGGTGATTTTCTATCATGTTTTCAGAATTTTGTTTGAAAATGGGGCAGACCTCTTTGCCTCTTATGTGATCATGGAAACTACCAATCTAGCAAGAGGGTCATCAATTATCTCAAAATGTTATGGATTGGACTTTGGCAAAGTGAACCTTATCACCAACACCAGAATCAATTTGAACGGCGATATCAAACGTTTAAACGTATTGTCAATCGCGTCATGGACCACACGGGCACACCACCACATCTATGGTTGTTGTGCATGACATACGTCGCCGGACTCCTCAATGTTATTTCTGATCCTACTCTGTTGGACAAACAACCGGTCTTCATTGCTACCGGTACACTTGGTGATATAAGCGCATATACCAGTTTCTTCTGGTTTGAATCTGTTTACTTCAAGACCAATGACTCCCCTTTTGGTACACAGTCTACCGAACGCCTCGGTCATTTTGTAGGCATTGCCGAACATGTGGGCAATGGACTTTGTTTCCGAATCTGAGATCCAGTCACCAACAAATTGCTTGATCGTTCTGGTGTACGTTCTGCTCTTACACCTGAGTCACACAACAAACGAGCTGGCCTCTTTACCGATGATGGCTTCATCAAATGGCGTAAGGCCAAGGATTCAGTACCTCGCTTGTACGCCAACAGTGACGCCCCTACACTCACAAAACATGGGGAGCATACCACTACGGATAGTTCCCATGCAGATTCCAAACCACAGGACGTCCCGACTCCTCCTCTTCATGGCACCTCCACTGCGGACCCCGACACCGATCAAAGCCCCGACACTCCTGCGGCACATGAAGGTCACACAACCCCTGTATCTACCGAGCAACAGGCTGTGGCACCTCCTGTTCAGATAACCGACAATAGTCCACCTTCCGCATCTGGTCATCAGGTTATTATCTAACCACCCGCCCACCCCTCGTTACCGAGCTTTCTCTATAAGAAGGTTGATGACAGTCAAAGCTGGTCCCCTTCTCCACTCCCTAACAACTATGGGGAGAGTTTTGATGGTCCTTCTACGACACACATCTTCAGTAAGACATCCGATGGTGTTCTCCTTACTGAAGATGATTTTGATCCACCGGAGCTAGCATACTTTGATGTTAGTGACGTCACAACTCCACACACCAACCCTGCTACTCCTTCAGTAGACCCATCACAGGTAGTTGTTACCGATGAAGAAGGTAATGCACAATTTGACAATGATGGTAAACCTCTTACCATTCTGACGATCCCAATTGCCGATCTACAAGGTACGATCTTTCCTTGTACCCAACCCCGATGGTACTCGAAAGCATCTTACCATCGTCGATGTAGAAGATAATCTTGAACGCAATAAGGACTTCATCAAATTCAAGTGCAAACACTCTGATGACAAACTTAATGATATCATTGCATACAATGATGTCATGAATTACATCCACCGTGATTCGACCCAAGAAGATGGAAAACTTTGGTCCTTTTGCCGCATCCTTGGACATCAAGGTCCATTGGATAACAAGCACCCTCAATACAAAGGCTCCAAGTATAACCTTTGGATTGAATGGGAAAACATGGAACGGACATATCAACCATTAGCCAACATTGTGGCTGATGATCCTGTTACTGTTGCCAAATATGGGAAAGACAACAACTTGCTTGACCTCCCAGGTTGGAAACGTCTCAAACAAATCACCAACCTAGCACGACAAACCAAGAAACTTGATCGACCCGTGCATCAAGCTAAACTTTGGTCTTTCCGTACCACCCCACAGTACCAATATGGGTTCAAGGTACCTTGTAACCACGAAGAAGCCCTCCTGATTTGATCAAGCCAACGGAAACCACAAATGGGAAGACGCAACCACTCTTGAAATGGAACAGCTCAATGAATACAATACCTTTATGGACAAAGGCATGTACAAGGCAAGCTCCATCCCAAATGGGTTTCAACAGATCAAGGTACACATGATATATGCTGTCAAACATGATGGTAGACACAAGGCTCGCCTTGTTGCAAACGGCAATCTCACTGAAGCACCCGTACACAGCGTGTACGCCGGTGTCGTATCACTTCGCGGTCTACGTATGTGTCTGTTCCTAGCTGAACTGAACAGCCTAGAAGCATGGGGTACCGATATAGGAAATATTTACCTCAAAGCAGTAACCTGCAAGAAAGTCTGTATCAAGGCAGGTCCAGAATTTGGATCACTAGAAGGTCATCTATTGATCATCTACAAGGCCTTATATGGACTCAGATCATCAGGCAAGTGCTTTGGTGATTTACTAGCAGCTTGTCTTATTGAACTTGGCTTCAAAAGATCCCGCGCCGAACTGGAAATCTTTCTCAAGCCTGGAATGAACAAGCATGGGGAACGTGCATATGAACTCATATGCACATATGTTGATGACTTATGTCTTTGCATGGCAGATCCCAATTCTTTCCTGGAAATCCTACAGGCGGAGCCATACAACTTCAAACTGAAGGGATCCGGGCCTATGAATTTTCATCTGGGCTGTGGATTTGAGCGAGACGCGCATGGTGTTCTTTGTATGAATCCCATCAAGTTCATCGAAAAGATGGAAGCATCTTATGAACAAATGTTCGGATGCAAACCAAGCACCAGGTTCCAATCACCCATTGCCAAAAACGATCATCCCAAATTGGACTCCTTGGCTTTTCTTGAGGAAACTGGTATCCAGAAATACCGAAACATGATTGGTTCACTCCAATGGATCATCGCCATTGGATGATTTGATGTTCAAAAAGCCGTGATGACACTCTCAAGTTTTAGAGCTCAACCACATGAGGGACACCTTGATCATGCCAAACGTATCTATGGATATATCTCCAAGTTTAGACATTTTAAGATCAGGTTCCGCGTGGAACCCCCAGATTTTATATTGACTAAACCAGACACCATTGATTGGTCCAACACCGTCTATGGGGAGCATTCTGAAGAGCTACCCGACGACGCTCCTGCACCACTTGGGAAGACAGTAGTGTTGACACACTTCTACGATGCAAATCTCATGCATGACATCCTCAGTGGGAAGGCTGTAACCGGCATACTCCACTTTGCGTACAAAACCCCTATGATGTGGTTCTCGAAGAAACAGCCACTACAGAAACGGCCACATTCGGAGCTGAATTCGTTGCAGGAAGAACTTGCATCAAACAAATTGTTGACCTACATCATTTGTTCCGATACCTCGGGATGATTCAGACGTCGACCTTCCCTTATGCAAGGTTGCACAAGCATCACCATATCCTATTGTTTCACTACGTACAAAGCATGATAGCGAAAGGCTTCATTTTAATGCTGCACATCCCTGGTAAAGATAACTGTGCAGATATCCTCACCAAGCATTGGGGACACTCAGTTGTGTATCCACTGCTCAAGCCCATCTTCCACTTCTGTGGAAATACTGGCAACCTCCTCCAAGATGATGGAAGCATCATGTAAACGTGATGACCTTTCACAAGGAAACATGGGGAGTATTAAATTCCTTTCGTGTCCAAAAGTACCAAAGCTACACAACCGTAGCTATTCTAATCGTATGAATCAATGAGTCCCGTATCAACCAAAATAATCGATTCCCACGGCATATCAATTCCCACGGCGCATCGATTCCCATTGCGCATTAATGGCGAGAAATCTCTGTTTTATAGTATTGCCCTTGTTCTTCGGTGAGCAAACTTTGATTTCATAAAGTATCACACGAGCTACGGGAGCAATTCCTGATCATAATGATAAACATATCATAGGATCTTCCTAAGGGAACAGGAGAAGAAAACCGTTGGTGTGTGCTTCTCACACAATATATATATATATATATATATATACATACAGATATATACGGTCAACGACCAATGCATGTACGGAAATAATCAGCGAGTAATCTCATCACTACGCAACAGCAGTTGCAACGTATTTCATCTCAATAAAAGAGATATCTTGCGTTTCGGCAAGATTTCACTTTATCTCATACTTTTAACATTTAACTGATTTATATTCCAAAATTCACACTAGTTGCTACCAACTACCTGTAATCTACATTACTAAGGTCTGTCTTGCTGTATCTGAACAAGTTCACAGTAAGAAGAGATCTGGCGTTTCCATAGTCTCGCCTGTAGTCCGATTATCCTGTTGCCGAAAATATTCAATCATAATTGTCACGCGTAGAGTACAATCGTTTGTCTACTAACACACTAACACAGTGTTGCTGTTCTTCAGAAACCTTTGAATCTGACTCTTAACAGACCGGATTCAGAAGGAAAATAATAGGAACCAGTACATTGGAATGCTTTAGTATATTCAGATGCTGTCACTTCTGTCTGCTGGAGGTCGTCAATTGTTGTTGTTTCAAAAGGCAACAATCTTGAGAACAAGAGCAGAAAGTGTGAAGACGAAACGGACAGACGTATTTACACCATTGAGTTGTTGTTGGGTATGGAAGATTTCCTAAAATACACTGGAACGTTTGACAAGGTTTTCAAACAATACAACAATGGTGTTTTCAATCTTGACAAAATGGTTGTTCTGTTCATCAACTGTATAAATAACAATCTGCAACAAAGTAAGGGAGAGGGTAACAATCTGGTGAAGAATCACGTGTATTTTCATTTATCACAGTACATGAGATTATTTGGTCTTCCAACTGGATGGGACTCTGCTACAAGTGAGAGCAATCATAAAAGTGAAGTGAAGGCTCCTGCTAAGAGAACCCAACGAAACAAGTCCACACTAATCAAGCAAACTTGCAACGGAGTGATGGAGTGTCTTACTATTGATCGACTTGACCCTGAATTTGATTTGTTCAAACATAGATCCATGATAGGACCAAATCATCCTACAGAGGGCAGTTGGTCAGCTGGGTCTAAGTTTTTGATTGGTGTTATGGGTGGTTTGCCTTACATGAAGTGGGATGAAAAAAAAAACGCAAGTTTACCCTGGTTTCCATCAGATGTTCTCAAATTTTGTTGCAACATGGTCCTACCGGCTGTGGGCACCAGCACGCTTCTTGGATTCACAGAGCACAAGGGGTATGACAATTATCGTGGGATGATGTTACTATTTCAGGCCCATCCATTGTTTAAGTCTGATTCTGGACAATTGTCAAATGCATGGTATGGCTGGGCTCATTTTTAACTAGACCTCCTCAATGGGCGTGGACTGCAAGTTTATCCATGTCAGATTCTGTGTATGCTTTACCTTGAAGGTCCTTTCCCCCTGGGAAGCTCTGTTAGTGGTTTCGAAACAGTGCACGATGGTTATTACGCTGTTGCTTGTTGCTTTGTTTCTGCTATTGGGTTGAATCCACCCCCCTCATTGCAGAGCCATGTCCTGATGTTCATCGATTCCTACCGTATATTTTTTGTTCTTCCACTAGGAAAACAACTTAAGGAAATGGAATGGCGAACTTTAAATTATCGTTTAATATTATTATACTAGAGGATTACTTCTTAACACAGTTTTGCGAGATACGATGCAGTACAAGTAGGTACTAATATCCGTCAGCATCATTGCACATTTTCTTCCTGAGATCAATGACACGCTTAAAGTTACATTACACATTGTCCGTTTGTGAGAAATGGTTTTTGAGATATGGTTACCATTCTTGCCTCATAACGTTTTTGTTATCTGGTTTAATTGGTTGAAAGTTTTCGAATCATTTACCGATCAAATGTTTGGCCGTAATAGAGGATACTATTCTTTCCACAATCGCGATTCTGGTTGTTTTGAAACAGCCAAAGACTTTTTTTGGTCCAGCGTTTTCACATCAGATTATACAAAATTCCGATCAGATTCGACATAAGCAATGACACATTCCACTAGTGCTAGTAAGCGTGGAGTGATTACTGTGTACTTCGGCCCAAAGTTTTAAAAGTACATCACAACAGGGGGTATGGTTACGAAGATGTGATTGATAGAATTGAAGATTTGGTATTGAAAGAGCAACAGTGTCTAGGTCAGTCAATGCTTGAGTTTGAAGATGATTATGATGGATATTGACGTAATGACCGTTTGAACATTTACCCTCCAATGCATGTGGAGATTCATACCCTGTTCAAACATATCAGGTTTGAAGAACAACCGGGCTAGCTTGTAAAAGGTCAGTTGGAACTCACGGGTACAGGAAGGAAATACAATGGTCAACATTATGTTACACGGTTTCTTTAATACAATGTTGAGTCACAACAAGAGGTGAACAAACGAATTTTTATGGAACACATAACCTTGGTGTTCCTTGAGATATTCGTAATTGACCCTGAAGTGCTAAAAATTCATAGTTGGGTGGAAGCATTGATTAATTACAGTTATCTGCCAGAAATTGGGAAATATCTACCCCGTTGACAAAAGATCTTACAGGACACCGGGTGATATATTGTCAGCAAACCTATTTCTGTCCCGAAGCGACGTCCGAGAACTCGATGATCACTTAGACTGGGTGGGAGGTAATATAGTTTTGACTCAAACAGCATTCCATTACCTTGAGAGTGATGATTTTCAATATCACAAATTGTTCAACTTTGAGACTTGGGATTGCTTTAAAGAAACAAAGGGAGATTTAAAAAAGTTCAAGGAATCGGAAAAGTTTGAGAATGAGGATGTGAGGGAGTATTCGGTAGGGTGGATTATGTTCACTTGCAACACTGAAGAACATTTGCGCCGTGGCTTCATCCCCCCATGGTCGATTGAAGAAACAGTGAATAATGGTGATTCAACAGGGGGCAACAATTTGAATCAATCAAGAAATGAAGATGACAATAGTGACAGGAATACGTTGATAACTAGTCAAATGATGTCGATGGTTGAAATCCTGGGGCCCACTTAACATCCCGTGAGGAAACTACTTATTACAATCATGAAAATCAATACTGAATCCGAATGGGCCTCATTTATTCCATATATCCCGATTCAAGCAGAAGGCCCATCGAATAAACTACTTAACCTCATAAAAGACCAATACCATCGAACGACCGATACTAACACAGCAACAACATCGGTACGATGAAGATAGTAACAAATAACCGGGGAAGATCTCTACCACGTAAAATACAGGGAGCCCCGACACAGTGCAAAATACATACATTAGGTAGTAAAACTAAGAGCGTCTCCATGAGCTCACTTCTCTTTTAATTTAAACTATTTGTTATACGTATCTGGTCGACTTTTTAAGTTACAACAGGAGTGATGCCAAATGTTTTATGGACAGTGCAACACATTGCAAATTGAGCGGATGAGAAGATACTATCAATGAGATCATTTGCTTGTTGTAGATCTTGAGGAGGATTGGTATTTAAGTTCAATGCGCATGGCTGTTTTGATGGTGTCATGGGCTCATTCAAGAACAGCACCATTTGACTGTGGGTTCTTGACTGTGGAGATCTTGGACTTGATTCCTATATAGTTGAGGTGGAATTGGAAGTCATTGCTGTGAAGCACAGACCCCTATCATATTGGCAATAATCAAGTTGAGAATAACGAGATAACCAGGCATTTTCAAGGGCATGGACAGCCATTAGACTTATGGGGTTGACTTGTGGAGATGGAATGATTTCAAGGAGGTTGGTAGACATGTCTATTATGGTGAAACCGTTGAATTGGACAGGTTGAGGGTGACCAGGGAGTTTGATGAATCATGGGCCAATTGCATCAATGGCTATGGTATCCCAAGGGACATGAGTTTCTTGGCAAGTGGCTAGATGTCTATGGTGGTGGTGAGCTGTTTTGTATCATTGACAAGCATTACAGGCTCAGCAAAATTGAAGAACTGTATCTTTGAGGCCAGAAGTATAGATGAACCAACCAATGGTACTAGTGAGACGTTCGGCGCCAGCGTGTCCAAGGACATGGTGTACCATTCAATGGTATTATGTAAGAGGTTATTGGGAAGAACAATTTTGGTCCGGTTATTGTGGTTAGTAAATACCGTGAGATCAATTCCGTTGAAATTTTGAGTTGTATATTTTTTGTTTTGGGTAATACTTTTGTCAGCAAATTGTGCAAGCGCTAGTTGAGGAAAGGATAGTGGATAATAGGGAATTGCTTCAGGATAGTTGATGAAGTGATTGGATACTTTGAGAGCAGGGGGATTGGTAATAGAGTTTGAGTCTTCAGAGACTGTGTCAGCTGGATCATTGGCATCATCTTGGATAGGGAGACAAGAGAGTGTGTCTGCGATGACATTTTCTTTGCCTTTGATATGCTTGAAGACAGGAGAAAATTCTTCAAGGAGCATGCACCAGGTCATGATGCAATTAGAAGTGATGGTTTGGCAAGTGAGGTTGATATGATCAGTCCATACAATGATTTCTGCGCCCTAGAGGATAGGTCAAAATTCTTTGAAGACCTTGACAACACAAAGCATTTCTTTATCAATTGTAGGATACTTGACTTGAGCCTTGGTTAGTTTTTTGGGAGAAACATACTATGATGTAATTGTCGAAGACAATTACAGTGCCCAACAGATAATCAGAAGCATCAGTATAGACATGGAATGGCTTATTAGGGTCAGGATAGCTGAGGATGTTATCTTTGGCTATCATTGCTTTTGCATGATTGAAAGCTGCAAGAAGTTCTGGCTTGGGTTCAAACTTGCCCTTGGGTTGGCCAGAGAGAGCTGTGAGCGGAGCAAGGATTTCAGCACGTCCACGCCAGAATTGTGATAGAAATTAACCATACCAATGAAGGATTGTAGTTGGATAATTGTCTTAGGGAAGATAAGCTTTAGGATGGAATCAATTTTGATAGGATTTGGTCTGATACCGTTGGAGGATATAATGTGCCCTAGCCAGGGTGCAGAGCTTTGAAACCAGTGACATTGGCTGGTTTGACTGAAAAGTTATGAGCCTTTAGTAGATAAAGAACTTCATTGACTGTTTTGCAATGAGAATTAAGTTCATCAGAAAACATACCGATGCCATCAATATAAACTTCGACTTGATTCAGGTGAAGGAACATTTGTTCCATACAACCCTGGGCCCAACATGGAGAGTTAAGGAAACCCATGGGCAGGCAAAGTATACGGAATTTTCCAAAAGGAGTGACAAGGATACAATTCCAACCGGATTCTTCATCGAGTTTGAAAGTGTGGAACTGTATACTGACATCAATGAAGGTTAGGTATTTGAAACAGTGGCATTGGTGAAAGATGTCTTGGATATTTGGTAGTGGATAGTGAAGTTCCTTTGTGATTTTGTTAAGTTCACAAAAGTTGCTGATAAGACAACAGGATCCATCTGGTTTGGGTACTACAAAGGTAGGCGTTCCCCATTTGGTGGCATAGCATCGTTTGAGAATGCCTAGATTGACTTGTCAAAGGAGTTCAGTTTTGACTGCTTGTTGCTGATGGATGGGAATGGAATATGGTTGTTTGATATGATAAGGAATTGCATCAGGTTGAAGATCAATGTGGAATTCCTTGTTGGGGGAAATTCCAAACTAAGGGATTGCATCAGGTTGAAGATCAATGTGGAATTCCTTGTTGGGGGAAATTCCAAGTTTGCGATTGGGGAGGCCTTTGAATAGTTTCTTGTGAGGACGAAGGGTTGTGAGGAGATGACCTTGTTCATCTGAAGATAGATGGGTTTGTTCAGAGACTAGCTTGGGTAGATCAGTCTTTTTGTATTTTATTGTGATATCAACATATGCTTGTTGATTGGCTTGGTTCATGTAGCATTCAGTGACAACGTATGGCTCATTAGACATGACTCTTTGAATGATCGCATTATCGTGAAAGTAACCAGGGGGATGGAATGGCATCATTTTCTCAAACCAACTTACGGTTGAGTGTTTGAAATCCATTTTGATACCAATATCTTTCATGGTCTTTGGACCAAGGATAAAATGATAGTTCATTTTGGCATTGACCACAAAGCATTTGACGTGATGAATCATGAGAGAGAAGGATTGTTCTGGAAGCATGAGATTGTAGAGCATTACATACTTGGAACAAGTAGCCTTGCCATTGGTGGTGATCATGTTGACAGGAGTTTCAAGATCATGAAGCGTGACTGTTGGAGGAAATGAGGATTGGAGAATGAGATTAGCAGTCAATCCAGAGTCAAATAGGGTTTTAAAGTAGAATTCTCCTTTTGCTTGTTGACTTTGTTGCATGTAGTAATTGTAGCAGTAGGGGCAAGATCTTGAGGTTATTTTGGCTTGGCTTGGTGAGAGCTGTGAATTTTTTGGTGAAACCGGTAGGAGGGCTTGGAGAAATGACATAAGAGTCATTGAACATATCTTTATTGGACTTGTTGCCAATGTAGATAATTTCTCCAGTTGGGATCTCAACAAAAGAGTTGTTGGTACTGTATGACGGGAACCGTTGAAGGTTGTTGTCATAGTATTCGGCGTCAACGTCAATATCAACATGAAAGAGATCATGCCAAATTTCTTTTGGAGACTCGGAGAGGTTGTCAAGAACAACACACATGTGTTGCTCTGTATCAGGTGCTGTAGGAGGAGCCGGATTGTTTGTAATATTGTTGGAACGACCATTGACATAGGCATCATTGTTGTTGCGATTGTTTCTGTTGGGATTGTTCGCGTTGGGAAACATTGTCTCCACTTGTGGTTTGCATGGGATGAATTGGACAAGGATCTGTATCTTGGATTTGATTGTTGTTGTTGTTGTTGTTGTTGTTGTTTGCATCATCATCATCATCATTGTTGTTGTTGTTGTTGTTGTTGTCATTGTTGTGACAATTTTTGTTGTTGTTCGAATTGTTGTTTCGATTGCCGTTGTTGTTATTATGACTTTTATTGTTGGAATTGTTGTTGCAACAGTTGTTGCTGTTCAAATTGTTGCTTCGATTGCCATTGCTATTGTTGTTGTTGTTGTTGTTGTTTGATTTTTTAAGGATTTTTGGTGGAGCTGTTCCATCTTGGTGATGATATTGGTGAGGTCATCCTCGTAGGGAGAAATGTGTTCTTCATAGGTATCCTTCCATTCAATTGGCATGGATTCTTAGATTAGACTCTTGAAGTCTTCACCATCAATAATGGCGTTTGCAGCTTACGCTGAAGCACCGGGAAGCAGAGGGAGAATGGTGTTGTTGTGGTAAGATACCATTGAAACAAACTTATGGGCGGTCACGTTGGAGGTTTTCTTGATGTTGGGGATGAATCATTTGTGATTGCGATAAGAATCAAAGTTATTGGAGAACTTGTATTGAATGAATTATGTGAGGACAATATCAAAGTTATCTTCAGTGTCCTCAATATCTTCAATCTATATAGTGAACTAGGCTTGGTCAGAGTAATCATGGAGGGTGTCTGGAAACTTGTTGAAGAGTCTAGGTCCAGCAGTGTCCCAATTGAGGATTTGTCTGGCTTTTGTGAATTCATCGATGGAATGTAGAATTTGCATATGAGTAGATGCGGCTGTAATCACAGGGACTTTCATTTTGATAGTTTTGGTGATATCATCAATGATTTTTGAGTGTTTGTATTCAATCTTTTGGATGGTATTGGGTTGGAAGTCGAACTTGACAGGGATGATGGAATAGTTAGTCATTGTGGACAATCTTGAAGTTAGTACGGGAAAGAAGAGTTGGATAAGTTAGAAAGCGAAGGAAAGTGTTGAATAATACTCAAGTGAAAGGTGATTATCAAATAGAAACATTTATTTGACTGTGGAAACAGTGCCATGTGCCTCTAAAAAGAGATAATGTGTATGGTCATTTGAACTAGTAATTGTTTAGGATTGCTGTGAGATAATAAATCTGAAGAGAGGAAACATGTTTTTGGATACTTCTGTATTTAATCATATTTGGGTTGGGAGAAGCTTCTCATATACAAAAGTGACGTGTTCTCAGAATTGGATCATGTGGTTGAAATCTGGATTTGGATTCAATTGTATTACGGATGATGGATAGATGTGTAACGCATGACAGAGTGACGGGATACCACAGACTCTGTCGTAAGCCTCTAAAAAGAGAACGTGTAATAGTAGTTTGATTTAGTAAGAGTTTAGAATTGTGGGAATGATAAATCTGAAGAAAGAAACATGTTTTTGGATACTTTTGTATTCAATCGTATTAGATTGAGAGAAGCTTCTCATATACAAAAGTGACGTGTTCTCGGAATTGAATCGTGTGATTGAAGTTTGAATTCCGATCAATCGTATTTGGGACGACGGTTGGACCTGTATCAGGAGAAGGAGAGACGAGATACAACACTCTTCTCCTTCTCGTAGAATGAGTTAAAGATTAGATTGATAAGGCTTGATGTGACGAATGTTGATTCTTTCTTTGAGGTGTGGAGTTTTCCAGTAGGCAATGGTGCCATTGGTGAAGATTTGGTCAATGGTGAATGGACCAATGTTCTTGGCATGAAGAGCATCTGCATTTGGTTTGGTGATCACGATTTGTTCATTGACAGCAAAGTCATGTTGTTTGCGATGAGAGTTTTCACGGAGGGCATCTTTGTTGATGATGTTTTGGCGTTTGTTTCGAATAATGTTGATATCAGAGATGATAGGGATGGGGAGAAACATATCGCGGTTGAATACAAGGGCACCTGAAGAGATGCCAAAAGTCTTGTGGACAGTGCATTGAAGAGCAAATTGTGTGGATGCAAAGATGTTGTTGATAAGATCATGAGCTTGTTGTAGATCTTGAGGAGGATTGGTGTTCAGTTCAATGCGCATGGCTGATTTGATAGTATCATGAGCGCGTTCAAGAACAGCATTTGATTGTGGGTTCTTGGTTGTGGACATCTTGGGTTTGATACTGAGATATTCAAGGTGGAATTGAAAATCATGGCCAATGAAGCAAGGTCCTCTGTCGAATTGACAATTGTTGGGTCAAGGGTATCGAGATAGCCAGGCATTGTTGAGTGCATGGACTGCCATTAGGCTGGTAGGATTGACTTGAGGAGATCGAATGATTTCCAAGAGATTTGTTGACATATCCATGATAGTAAAACCATTGAATTGGATAGGTAGAGGATGACCAGGGAGTTCAATAGACCATGGACCAATTGCGTCAATGGCGATGGTATCCCAGGGTACGTGCATTTCTTGTCGAGTGGCTAGTTGACCATGGTGGTCATGATCTAACTTGTATCGTTGACGAGCATCGCAAGTATGGCAGAATTGAAGAACTGCAGTCCTTGAGACCAGGAGAGTAGATGAATTGATTGATTGTGCTGGTGAGTTGATCAGCTCCAGCATGCCCGAGGACATGGTGGTACCATTTGATGGTGTTGGCTCTGAGGATTGCAGGGAGAACAATTTTGGTTTGGTTATTGTGGTTAGTGAATACGAATATATCTGTACCATTGAAATTTTGAATTGTATACTTGTCGTTTTGGGTGATACTTTCATCAGCAAGTTGTGCTTGCGCAAGGTGTGGAAGGGCTAGTGGGTATTCAGGGGTTGTTTCCGGATAGTTGATGAAGAGATCGGAGAGATCGAGGGGAGGAGAATCTTCAAGGTCGTGTTCCTTGGTGTCTTCTTGCATGGGGAGTCGCAAGAGTGCGTCTGCAATGACATTTACTTTGCCCTTGATGTATTTGAAAACCGGAGAGAATTCTTCAAGGAGCATTTGCCAGGTCATGATTCAATTGGAAGTGATAGTTTGACAAGTGAGATTGATATGGTCGGTCCATACAATGATTTCTGCGCTCCAGAGGATAGGTCAAAATTCTTTGAAGACTTTGACTACACAGAGCATTTCTTTGCCAATGGTAGGATACTTGAGTTGAGCCTTGGTTAGTTTTTGAGAATAACAGACAATGATTTGATTGTCTTGGACAATTACAGCGCCTAACTGATAATCAGAGGCGTCAGTGTAGACATGAAATGGTTTGTTCGGATCAGGATAACTGAGAAGAATATCTTCAGCTATCATAGCTTTTGCACGTGTAAAAGCTTCAATAAGTGCTGGATTGGGAGCAAGTTCGCCCTTTTGTTGGCCGGATAAAGCTGTGAGTGGAGCAAGAACTTCAGCGCGTCCGCGCCAAAATTTTCTGTAAAAATTAACCATACCGATAAAGGATCTGAGTTGGGTAATGGTCTTGGAGAAGGTAAGCTTCAGGATGGGTTCTACCTTGATAGGATTAGGTCTAACACCATCGGAAGATATGATGTGTCCGAGCCATGGTGCAGAGCTTTTCAACCAGTGACATTTGGCTGGCTTGACTGAGAAGTTATGGGCCTTTAGTAGGTAAAGGACTTCATTTACGGTCTTGCAGTGAGCATTGAGTTCATTGGAGAAGATTCCAATATCGTCAATGTAGACTTCGACTTGAGGGAGATGAAGAAACATTTGTTCCATACAACCCTGGGCCCAACATGGAGAGTTTAGGAAGCCCATGGGTAGACAAAGGAGGCAAAATTTGCCAAAAGGAGTTACAAGGACACACTTCCAACTGGATTCTTCATCAAGTTTGAAGGTGTGGAATTGCATGCTGGCGTCGATGAGTGTAAGGTATTTGAAGCCTCGACGCCGGTGGAAGATATCTTGAATCTTTGGTAGTGGGTAATGAAGTTTCTTGGTGACTTTGTTGAGTTCACGAAAGTCACTGATTAAACAACAGGAACCATCTGGCTTGGGCACCACAAATGTAGGCATTCCCCATTTGGTAGCATAGCAACGTTCAAGGATACCAAGATTGACTTGTCGAAGGAGTTTGGTTTTGACGGCTTGTTGCTGGTGGATGGGAATGGAGTATGGTTGCTTTATATGCAACGGAACTGCATCAGGTTGAAGGTCAATGTGGAATTCTTTTTCCGGAAAGATTCCTAGTTCGCGGTCGGTGAGACCTGCGAATAGCTTGGCATGTGGGCTGAGGATCTGGAGGAGACGCTCTTGTTTGTATGAACTGAGATGAGTTTGTTCAGAGACTAGTTTGGGTAGGTCAGTCTTCTCATATTTGGTTGCTCCATCAACGTAAGCTTGTTGGTTGGCTTGGTTCATGTAGCATTCGGCAATGAGGTATGGTTTGTTGGACATGACTCTTTGGATGATAGTCTTTCATGAAAGTAACTGGGTGGATGGAATGGCATTGTTTTCTTGTACCAGGTCATGGTTGAGTTTTCGAAATCCATTTTGATTCCAATATCCTTCATAGTCTTTCAACCAAGGATGAAATGGTAATTCATCTTGGCGTCGACTACATAGCACTTGACCTTGCTGATGAGAAGTGAGAAGGATAGCTCAGGAAGCATGAGGTTGTGAAGAGTTACATACTTGGAGCAGCTGGCTTTGCCATTGGTGGTAATCATGTTGACCAGAGTTTCGAGATCATGGAGGACGACTGTTGGTGGAAGGGATGATTGAAGAATAAGATTGTTGGTTGATCCCGAGGCGAAAAGTGTCTTGAAGTAGTATTTTCCTTTGTGTTCATTTACTTGATTGCAAGTAGTGATGGTCGTTGGAGCAAGATCTTGAGCTTCCTTTGGTTTGGAGAGAGCAGTGAAGTTTTTGGTGTAGTCGTTAGGTGGGCTAGGAGATATGACATAAGAGTCGGTGAGTGGTTCCTTGTTAGGCTTGTTGTTGATATAGATCAATTCTTCTGTTGGAATCTCAACGCACGAATCGTTGTTGTATGACGGGAACCATTGAATGTCTTTATCGTAATATTCGGAGTCAGCTTCAATGTCGACATGAAAGAGATCATGCCAAATTTTTTCTGGGGACTCGGAGTGTTCTTGAATAACAACTGCACATGTGTTGTTCTGTATCAGGAGGAGTAGGTGGAGTGTTATTGTTGTTATCATTGGAACGATTGTTGACATATGAGTCGTTGTTATTGTTGTTTCGATTGTTGTTGTTGTTGTGGTTGTTATTGCGACTGTTTCTGTTAGGATTGCTCGCATTCTGAAAGCATTGTCCCCATGTGTGGTTCAATGATGGATGTATGGGACAAGGGTCTGAAGATTGTAGTCTTTGTTTGTTGTTGTTATTGTTGTTACGTTGGTTGTTGTTGTTCTAATTGTTGTTTCGATTGCCAGTTGTTGTTGTTACGTTGGTTGTTGTTGTTGTTGTTCAAATTGTTGTTTCGATTGCCATTGTTGTTGTTGTTTTGGCGATTGTTGTAATTGTTGTTGTTGTTACGGCGGTTGTTGTTTTTGTTGTTGTTTTGATTGTTGGTATTGTTGTTGTTATGTATGGATTTTTGGTGTAGTCTTTCCATTCTGGTGATGATTTGATGGAGTTCATCGTCAAAGGGTGAATTGTATTCTTCATAGGTGTGTCTCCATTGTTCAGACATGGATTTGTAGATCAAGCTCTTGAAGTCTTCGCCATCAATAATAGCGAGATTTGGGTCATTGGGAGCACCCAGAAGCAGAGGAAGAATGGCTTTGTTATGGTAAGATACCATTGAAACAAACTTGTTGACTGTCATGTTGGAAGTTTTCTTGATATTGAGGATGAATCGTTTGTGATTGCAGTAGGCATCAAAGTTGTTGGAGAACTTGAATTGGATGAATTGTCCTATGACAATATCGAAGTTGTCTTCTGTTTCTTCAAGATCTTCGATTTGTTCAGTGAACCAAGCATCGTCGGCATAGTCATTGAGGATGTCTAAAAACTTGTTGAAGAGCTTGGCGCCATCGTCCCATTCGAGGGTTTGTCTGGCCTTGTTAAATTCATGAATGGAGTGAATGATTTGCATATGAGTGGAAGAGTGAGAAATGATGGGGACTTTCACTTTGGTTGTTTTGGTGACACCATCTTTGACTCTTGAAGTTTTGTATTCCACTTTTTCAATCATGTTCAGATCGAAATCGAACTTGAAGGGGATAAGATTGTAAGTAGTCATTGTGAATAGAATTGTTGATAGTTAGTACGGGTGAGGAAAAGTGTTGATTTGAGTGTAAAGCGTTGAATTGTAATACTCAAGTAATAGTGAAGGATAAATATTGAATAGAAGCGTATATTTGACTGTTTAAACAGTGTTGTAAGCCTCTAAAAAGAGAACGTGTAATAGTAGTTTGATTTAGTAAGAGTTTAGAATTGTGGGAATGATAAATCTGAAGAAATAAACATGGTTTTGGATACTTTTGTATTCAATCGTATTAGATTGGGAGAAGCTTCTCATATACAAAAGTGACGTGTTCTCGGAATTGAATCGTGTGATTGTATTGGGAGAAGGAGAGACGAGATACGACAGGACTCTGTGGTATTCCAACGCTCACGATTGAAATTACCCACGATTCAAGAAAATCTGAAAAGCAAGCCGGTCTTCAATATTGAAGACTGGATGAAGAACATATCCAAATTCTCCATGTGCATCTCTATGTGCAATGTACGTTGAATTTCGATTCAACGCCTGTTTACTGTTACAAGCTCCCAACTGCTCCTCGGAGGGGTTGACAAAAGAGCTAGCTCACAATCTTAGTTTTTAACCAATACATAACTCAAACCTTATTTTAGTACCTTTTTCTAGAGGCATACGACACTGTTTAAACAGTGGAATAACTGCTTCGACCTTATTACTACTACCGGTAAATACGACTTCAACTACTCGAGTAAACACTACAACAACTACTAATAAAGAACCACCAATTGATCCTGAAGATTGTCCAGTAAGAACAAGAGAAACAATGTCTTACTCCATCATCCCTTTCAAGTTTGACTTTGATCAAGAGTCCATCGACAAAGTGGAGTTCAAGAGTACACAAGAGTTCAATGGAATGCCTGAAACAACCAAGCTCAAGATTCCCTTGATTACTGCAGGATCAACCAAATTACAAATCCTTTTTACCATCAATGAATTCATGCTGTCCAAGAAGACACTCAACCTAACCACAGGTCCTAGACTCTACGACAAGTTTGTAGACCTCCTTAGAGACTACACTGACAAGAGTTGGTGGAATGACTACCTTGCAAACAATGTTCCTCAAAGAACTGTCAATAATTTCACCACAACGTCCGAGAACTGTTTCGCGGGGTTCGAATTTACTTCTCGCGCACAAATTTTGTGCGTGATTTTAACACGGCACTATTTCTGGACACCCTGAAATTTGCGGGCAAGTGGCGGGCTATAAATTAACAGAGCACTATTTCTGTGCGCGTGATGCACATTACTCTACTCTCGAATAAAAATAATTTATTTCAGTCTCTAGCAGAACCCAATTATTATTCCGTACGAACAACACTTAATTCTTTTCACGAATAAAAAAGAAATCTTTACTCAGTATTAATTCTAAAATATTAATCTCCCAAATAACAATTCGATAGTGCTCCCCTAGTTGTGAATTATATTTCTCGACTACAATATTCCCTTTTTAAAATGTAGATTCTATTATGCTTTATTTATTCCTATTGCAACGTATTACGAATCCTCCATTATTTCTAATATTCTCAAAATTAAGTTCAAGATTAGTAGTAGTTTTGTATTATGTATGTACTGTTATTTTCTACATTAGTTCACCCATAGATAAACTTTCATTCATCGATGCTGTTATTGCCTGATCAATATAGACGTTTCTTTTCTTTTTCTTTTTTGGTCCACTATAATTAGTGGAGCTGCTACTAGTAATATTTGCATCGCCATGCTTATTTTTCTTGGTGTAATCTGTTGAACTTTCGTTCCTAAATCTGTCCCTCATCATTTCTTCCAATTTCCTTCCTGTTTCTGGGTGTTTTCGCATCTCGCCAATTTTGTCGCACAAGTCACTGAACAACTCTTGTCCTTCCTCCATCCATCCATTTCTGCTTCCACTGTCTGAATCGCAGAATTGTTTTTTTTTTGTCGCAGAATTGTGGCATCAGCCTTTCGCCGCTGCTGGCTCACCCATACATGATGCTCATTGTAGATCAGTACCAATGCAAATGCTTCATCTGCTATAGTAAATATATCACTCAGCAAGTGCCTCTCCTTCCGTTGTTTGAAATTGGAATTTGTTGGATTGATTGCCGACATGATTCTTGTAACAAAATAATAAAAACCTTCATCTTCCGCGTCTTTGTATGTTCTGTATTGAGGGTTTAAAATACTACCTGTGTCCTCATATTCTGTGTCTTCAATAACTGCAACAGTACCAGGGAATGTGATAGGGACTCAACCTTTTCTGTAATCGTCTGTACGGAAGTATCATCAGTATCAACGGGCAGCATGTTAGTGTTGTCGGACCAAAAATAGATTCCAAAATTCCTAATTTCAACAACCAATTCTCCCACCTGTATTTACCTATCCAGTTTTTTCTCGCTAATGTTTGTGAGTTGTGCCTCAATGCGGTCAGTACTGTCCCTACTCGTTTCCTGTAAAAGGAACAGAATGACGCAAGTGGAATATTTGGTGGCTTCATAACCACACTTGCTCCAACAGCCCTTTGTATTACATGCGCCGTTACCTTGTCATTGATTGGGAACTTCATGTTGGGGTACCAATGTTTTTTGACGTAATCCCTTAGCTGCTTGTCCACTGTTTCAGTCATATCACTCAAAGTCTTAAGCATATCGTTGTCTGTTATAAGCCCATATTTGTCTGTAATTGTACTTACTGCTCATTCTCTTGTGTCGCTGGCATTATCAGTTCCCTCTCCCTGCATGGTTGCCTCCGTTTGTTTAGGTACCATTACTACCTTTCCCACCCCTATATGTGGTTTGCCTCTTTTGTTGCCGTAAGTGTTTTGCCAGTTCCTGTGCCAATTTGTCATATTGGATTTTTTTCATGATACGTTCCGCAACATCCTCTAAATCACAGCATTCTCTGTTAGATGTTTTCTCTACCACATTGGTTTTTGTTCCTTCTTTCTGTTGGTTCGTTACTGTAGTGGTGGTTGTGTTGGTAATGGTCAGTGCTGGTTCGTTACTCTGGTTGATGGTGTTTTGTTCTTCCGTGTTTGTAGTAGTAGAAATTGTGTTGTCGGTACCATATTTTTTACTGTTGCCCTTTGATGCGTTCATAGTTTTGGTATTACTGTTACACACTTTTTTAGTAATTGGTGTGTTTGTTTTCACTCTCTTTTTCTTACCGTTGTTGTCCCCTGTATTTTGATGATCACCGGGTCGGATGGTTTTGTTGTTTCGAAGGGTCTTCCCCTCGGATTTTTTGCTTCGTCGTGTCTTTCCGATAGCATTCATATTTATTTTTTTCTGAATACGGTGTCGATCAAGAATCATGTGTTTCTTCTTGTGTGGTTTTGTGTGTGTACTAATAATTTTGTCGGGTTGTGTATGGTGTTTTGTGTTGTGTGTGTCGTGTGTGTGTGTGTGTGTGTGTACGGTGTTTCGTGTAGTATTTGTACAATGTTTTGTGTGTAGAGTTTTTCCGTGGGTTCTGTACTATGTTGTTTGCCCTGGCTTGGGCGCGCTGTTATATTTGTAGAAGTAGATCACGTACCTGTGGCAGCCAGCCCTCCCGCGCCATAATTTTTTCAGAAGGGAAACTTTTGATAACACTAAGGTTATGTATTTCAATCCTCTAGTCACACGTAGAATCTCGTAGACTGCACCTAACATACCGTACTGTCTTGTGTGCCATTTGTATCTACAAACCACAACATTGTCTGTACTGTGTGTGGCAACGTTGTTCCGAATATGCCTTTAAAAGTTGTTCCCAACATGCATTTCTTAAGTCATGTGATATGCATTCATTGCCTGGTACAAAAACTATGGTAGTCCTTACCAAATGAGACTGTTTGTGCCCTGGAATTTCACCAAAAATACCCTCATGTTTGCCATATGGATAGTCAAACCACAACATTTCCAGCATTCTGTGTGACAAAGTTGTTCCCAATATGCATTTGATGAGTCCTGATAAATGTATTCATGGCTTGGACCGGATACTTTTGGAGTCATTACCCAATAAGTTAGTTTGTGCCCTGGAATTGCACCAAAAATACCTTCATTTTTGCCATTTGTAGAGTCAAACCACAACATTTTGGGCATTGTGTGTGACAAAGTTGTTCCCATTATGCATTTGATGAGTCATGATGAATGTATTCATGGCTTGGACCCGATACTTTTTGAGTCATTACCCAATAAGTTAGTTTATGCCCTGGAATTGCACCAAAAATACCCTTATTTTTGCCATTTGGAGAGTCAAACCACAACATTTTGGGCATTCTGTGTGACAATGTTGTTCCCATTATGCATTTGATGAGTCATGATGAATGTATTCATGGCTTGGACCCGATACTTTTTGAGTCATTACCCAATAAGTTAGTTTGTGCCCTAGAATTGCACCAAAAATACCCCCATGATTGCCATTTGTAGAGTCAAACCACAACATTTTGGGCATTGTATGTGCCAAAGTAGTTCCCAATATGCATTTGATGAGTCATGATGAATGTATTCATTGCTTGGACCAGATACTTTTTGAGTCCTTACCCAATAAGTAAGTTTGTGCCCTGGAATTGCACCAAAAATACCCCCATGTTTGCCATTTGTAGAGTCAAACCACAACATTTTGGGCATTGTATGTGACAAAGTTGTTCCCAATATGCATTTGATGAGTCATGATGAATGTATTCCTGACTGGGACCAGATACTTTTTGAGTCCTTACCCAATAAGTTAGTTTGTGCCCTGGAATTGCACCAAAAATACCCCCATGTTTTGCCATTTGTAGAGTCAAACCACAACATTTTGGGCATTATATGTGACAAAGTTGTTTCCAATATGCATTTGATGAGTCATGATGAATGTATTCATTGCTTGGACCCGATATTTTTTGAGTCATTACCCAATAAGTTAGTTTGTGCCCTGGAATTGCACCAAAAATACCCCCATGATTGCCATTTGTAGAGTCAAACCTTAAGATTTTGGGCATTCTGTGTGACAATGTTGTTCTCAATATGCATTTGATGAGTCATGATGAATGTATTCATGGCTGGGACCAGATACTTTTTGAGTCCTTACCCAATAAGTTAGTTTGTGCTGCCCTGGAATTGCACCACAAATACCCCCATGATTGCCATTTGTAGAGTCAAACCACATCATTTTGGGCATTGTATGTGAAAAAGTTGTTTCCAATCTGCATTTGATGAGTCATGAGGAATGTATTCATTGCTTGGACCAGATACTTTTTGAGTCCTTACCCAATAAGTTAGTTTGTGCTGCCCTGGAATTGCACCAAAAATACCCCCATGTTTTGCCATTTGTAGAGTCAAACCACAACATTTTGGGCATTATATGTGACAAAGTTGTTCCCAATATGCATTTGATGAGTCATGATGAATGTATTCCTGACTGGGACCAGATACTTTTTGAGTCATTACCCAATAAGTTAGTTTGTGCTGCCCTGGAATTGCACCAAAAATACCCCCATGTTTGCCATTTGTAGAGTCAAACCACAACATTTTGGGCATTCTGTGTGACAAAGTTGTTCCCAATATGCATTTGATGAGTCATGATGAATGTATTCATGGCTTGGACCAGATACTTTTTGAGTCCTTACCCAATAAGTTAGTTTGTGCCCTGAAATTGCACCAAAAATACCCCCATGTTTGCCATTTGTAGAGTCAAACCTTAAGATTTTGGGCATTGTATGTGAAAAAGTTGTTTCCAATCTGCATTTGATGAGTCATGATGAATGTATTCATTGCTTGGACCAGATACTTTTTGAGTCCTTACCCAATAAGTTAGTTTGTGCCCTGGAATTGCACCAAAAATACCCCCATGTTTGCCATTTGTAGAGTCAAACCACAACATTTTGGGCATTCTGTGTGACAAAGTTGTTTCCAATATGCATTTGATGAGTCATGATAAATGTATTCATGGCTTGGACCAGATATTTTTTGAGTCATTACCCAATAAGTTAGTTTGTGCTGCCCTGGAATTGCACCAAAAATACCCCCATGATTGCCATTTGTAGAGTCAAACCTTAAGATTTTGGGCATTCTGTGTGACAATGTTGTTCTCAATATGCATTTGGTGAGTCATGATGAATGTATTCATGGCTTGGACCAGATACTTTTTGAGTCCTTACCCAATAAGTTAGTTTGTGCTGCCCTGGAATTGCACCAAAAATACCCCCATGATTGCCATTTGTAGAGTCAAACCTTAAGATTTTGGGCATTCTGTGTGACAAAGTTGTTTCCAATCTGCATTTGATGAGTCATGATGAATGTATTCATGGCTTGGACCAGATACTTTTTGAGTCCTTACCCAATAAGTTAGTTTGTGCCCTGGAATTGCACCAAAAATACCCCCATGATTGCCATTTGTAGAGTCAAACCACAACATTTTGGGCATTCTGTGTGACAAAGTTTTTCCCAATATGGTTAGGGTTACATCCGGTTCACGAGATTGATTTTTTTTTTGTACGTACGTAGTACGACATTCTTTTTCGAACGTACATACGTACCGTACATACGAGATTCTTTTTCGAACGTACCGTACCTACGAGATTCTTTTTCGAACGTACGTACGAGATTCTTTTTCCAACGTACATACCGTACATACGAGATTCTTTTTCGAACGTACGAGAAACCCTAACCCCAACCCTAACGAATACATAAGTTGAAGTATTTTTTTTCGTACGTACGAGATTGATTTTTTTCGTACATACGAATTATCTAGTACAAAAAACGTGTAGAATTCTGCAGGAGTTGAAGTATCCTCGTCGTATTGATTTTTTTTATTCTACCTCGCAAAAAAAACTCTCTCTCACACAAACACACAGTAATTTTATTTTCTACCTCGCGACAAAAAAAATCACTTTTTTTACCTCGCGACAAAAAAAAACAATCACTTCATAATCTGCCTTCTTACATCCGACTTATTTGAGTAGAGTGTTGGTTCTTGCAATCAACACTCCGTCCGAGAACGTGGGATCCGACCCTCTTCACCGAGCACAACGATCCGTTCTCAGATATTTTAGTCCGAAATAACAGCCTTGTACTGGAAAAGAAGTAGTTAGCATTTGACGAGAAGGGGATTTGCTGGATAGATATTGTTTGGACTGCAGCCTTACATATACGTCTTGAAATCAATGAACTGGCTTTGTCCCTTGCAATTATATTAACAGGAACAAGGTACTGTTTTTCGTGACATGGAGTAAGAAGTATTCTACGGCAGCAACATCAACAACAATTTCATCGGGACGATTGTCGGTACAACGTCGGAACAACAAGCAACCGGCATCGGCAACGAACGATCGAAGCAACCATCAAAGCAACCGGCATTGGCAACGTCAACGAACGATTGAACGAATCTTCCCCGTGCGAATCGGAAGCAACCATCGGGACGATTGTCGGAACGTCGGACCAACAAGCAAAGGTAAGAATGAGAGAAATAGGCATCGGCAACAAGAATGGCAACAGCAACGGCAATTGATTTGTCTTCCACTCCACCGGCATTACTGATAATGTATTTCTTCTCTGTTTTTCTTATTTTCATAGGACCGGAACGGAAGCAACGGATTGGAAACGTCGATCGTCGGAACATCTCTGCTTTTCTTCTTATTCCCATAGGACCGAATCAACGGATCGGAAGCAGCAACTATCGAATCGTCAGCAACGGATTGGAAGCAGTGCGGTGGTCGTCTTCCCTGTAGGTGCAGGGAATTTTCCCGGCTGGTGATAATTACGATCGGCATATACATTATATTATTCTGTTGTTATTATTTACTCTATGTAGTACATCAAAAGATACTCACCCATTTTATTCAATTATCATATCATAAATTCGTATAGGGAGCATCGCGAGAGCATAGGATCATCGGCATCGAAACAAACGGGAACGATCGATCGAACCACAACACGAACCGAGCTGCAAAACGAATCGATCCAACACCAATCGATCTGCAAAACGAATCCATCTGCGAAACCAATCGATCCAACACCAATCGATCTGCAAAACGAATCAATCTGCGAAACCAATCGATCCAACACCATTCGATCTGCAAAACGAATCAATCTGCAAAACGAATCCATCTGCGAAACCAATCGATCCAACACCATTCGATCTGCAACACGAATCGATCTCGTCGGCAACAGCAAAACGAATCGATCCAACACCAATCAATCCAACACCAATAGATCCAACACCAATCGATCTGCAAAACGTATCGGCATCAGCAATGGCAATTGATTGGTCCTCCACTCCATCGGCGAACCACCAACCTCGCTCCTCCTCCTCCACCGGCAGTCCACCAACGCAAACGGCAACGGCTATTGGTCTTCTACTCCAACAACAACGGCGATTCGTCTCCTCCATCAAGCAGCGAATCCGCTCCCCTCATCCAACAACAACAGGGATTCGTCTCCTCCACCTCCTACAGCAACAATTGGTCTCCCACTCCATCCGCAAATCGATTCGTCGTCCTCCTCCTCCAACAGCAATTCGTCCCGGCAACAGCATCGGCTATTGAACTTCCACTCCAACGTCAAATCGTCTTGTCGTCGTCCTCCATCGGCATCGGAACCGACACGTTGATTTGACAGCAAGCAACAGCAATAGCAACAGCAGCAGCAATTCGCAACAGCAAGAGCACCGACACGTCGATTTGACAGCAAGCAACAGCGATAGCAACAGCAGCAGCAACAGCAACGGCAGCAGCAACAGCAACGTCGCTCGTCCTACACCTCCTCCACCGGCGATACACCATCAAATCGCTCCTCCTACCCCTCCACCGGCAATCCTACATCGAATTGCTCCTCCTCCTCCTCCACTGGCGATCCACCATCGAATCGCTCCTCCTCCTCCAACGGCAAATCGATTCGTCGTCGTCATCCTCCAACGGCAATCCGTCTAGGCAAGAATGAAACCAACCACAACGAATGGAAAGCAATTGTCAGCACGAGGAAGGAGGCAAAAAGCAAATAGGAAACATGAGAGAAGACATAAACAGAGAATGTCTTCCAACTTTCTGAGGATTGCTGCACCGGTGTCAAAGAGCCACGAAACTTATACGAACTTGTCTCTGATAAAACCAATGAAGAAGGAAAGGAATAGGCGTTCAACTGGCAAAGATGGCGTCCGTACAATAGCGCTGAAAAATAAATCCAGTACCGCTGCCGTGGCAGGTAAATACATGGAGACAGATTGGGGTGGCAAGACAGGCGGAAAGAAGAAGTATCAACCGGAACAGGCTTTGTCAATCGAAAACTACAATACATTGGATAGTACAAAGGATGAGCATATTCTTGCGTTTGATCCTTACGAACCATCATTGCGAATTTTTGCCAAAGTTTCACGCCATTTTGCGGAACGACACCTCGCTTCCAAGAATAATATCGAATTGTTGAGACAGTTTGCTCCTGCCATTGTTGGAGCAAAACCAACCGTTGGAAGAGGGGTTAAGCGGGGCAGTATCAATGATGATTATGCTATCATTGGAATTCAACCAGAAAGATTGGATTCAAATATTGGTGAGTATGTTTTCAAAAGTCATGTCGATCCCAGCATCAAACTAGAGCTAGAAGAGAGAACAGTTGAAATTGTGAAGCATATGCATCATAGTTTAATTGACGTGGAACCATTTGTTGCGGAGGAAATGGATGTGTTGTCTCAGATTCTGTCTCGTACAAAGCTAAATGCAATTGGGCAGCAGGCCTTAGCATTTTCGATCGGTCGCAACTACCATTCTAGATGCCATGTGGACAATGACATGTACTACACTCGTTTGACAGTAATTGCTCCGGCGGAAGTGTCTGCTGACGAGGTGATTTATTATTTTGTCTTCCCCACGTATGGAGTGAAAGTTCCATTGAGGTCGGGAGATACTCTATTGTTCAATCCATTAGTATTACATAGCTGTTCGAATCCCAAATTCGAAGGGTGTTATATTATGAGCGCCTATGTATCTCGCAAAACTGTGCTTAGAGCTAACCCTCTATAGTAATATTAAACAATAGTTTAAAGTTAGCCGGTACATTCACCCTTGCTACTCAATCGGAACTGCTGTCCGAGCTTTCGCTCTCTGAACTGGATAGAGAATCACTGGATTCGTTATCATTCAATGCCATCTCAAACGGTTCCAACTGGATGTCGTCCTGTAGTGTGCATGCGTTGTACAAAGATTCGTAAGACGGTGGTGTAGCAGCATTTTTGCTTTAAAAAAAATTTAGCCATGAGATCCGATTCGATATCACTAGCCAATCGCAATTGGTTATGGAGCCATCAAGGCCTTGCTCTGGAACAACTGCCAGCTCGGAATGGATAGTGTCAACATGAAATAGGTACAGTGAATTCATCAGGCGACCACGTTGGACAAATTCAGAAGCTGTTTTCTTAGGCACATCTTGAAACCGACGAGCCACAGCATACATTCCGCTTGTATCAATTGGATAGCCACCAATACTACTGTATGGCTGCTTCAAACTCTGTACAGTTAAAAAGCATACCAGATGGCACGGTATGAGCTTGGGATTGTTATTTAAATCAAAGTCCAATTTCATCAAACACCAATCCATCCATACGGAGTTCAGCAGAGAACTATCCGATCTATATGAAGGATGCGAGCGAAATATAAAATTAGAACCACAAGCAACATCGAAACGATTGTGCTCTGTAACTCCACAAATGTGCAAAGGATTCTCCAATAAAGGTAGCACAGAATCACAAACAAAGTCAAGTATGTCAGAAGGAAAAAATGGTTTGCTTTTGTTAGTAGAACGAAGCCACTTCATTGTTGATTCCCCATTCTCGGTTCTCATTATTTGAAAATGAGAACCGCCACCATCAGGGCGTTCAATTGGAGGAGGATCAGGTGGATTCAAGTTGTAGTGATATGTTGCCTGGCTTAGCATCATTTTCTCGGACTTTCGATTGGCAGTTTGATTGATTAGTGATGCAGCATTACCTTGAGTGTTCTTGGAAGGAGCTTTAATCTCAGTTTTGTGGTGAGATTCATTGGGAGCACTATCCCAGCCTGTGGGGCTTCCCCATAAAGAGATATAATCTGGTAGGTGAAAGTACAGGTGATTCTTGATTAGTTTTGTTCCCATCCCTTTCCTGTGACAAGTTGAGTTTATACAATTGATGAAGTGAACAATTGTTTTTGGGAGATTCTTTAAGGGACCATATTTCATCCGACCATGTTTAAGAAATTCTTCCATTGATAGAATGAGCTGAATTACCTCTATCTGTTTCTTTACAAAACGATGGTCACCAATAATGTCAGATCCAGGTTTGGAAACAATAGCAATCAGAAGAGAAATAAGCATTCCAGAGAAATCATGCCCTTCTTTCTTCGTGGTTGATAAAAGCTGAGTCCCAAATTTGGTGCGAGGAAAATCTCTATCAGACTGGCGTGATAACAAACCACCGTACCGTTGTGCTATATGGCCAATACTGTTAGCAACAGCCACGCCGTGATTCAAATTGGGGGCATAAACACACAGAACACTTCCGCGGAGCAACAATTCAATTGACTCAACGGCCCGTTTGGCAGTGCCAAGCTGGTGCATGTGCAAACATTCACCGGGAGTGGCAAAATGAATGTTGTTCTTATTGGTACCAAAGCATAAATCATGAAATACATTCCTGATATTGTGATGAGAGTTGTTTTTGAAGTTCTTATTGATATCGTTTAGATCTGTGCCGGGAAAACTATGAAAATCAACAGGTGACCACTTCTTTGTTGCAGGTTGAACAGAAGGAATGTTTATGTTCGGAGAATAACAGTTGCAGTGACGGCACATCCGCATGACACCCTTATTGAAGGAGCCGTATTTTTCACACAATTTATCCTGAAGTTCTGTGTCGCCAATAACATAGGCAATGGCAAATTTCATTTTTACATTCCACTGTTGATTTGCGTACGGAAGATAATTCCATTCAATACCACCGTCTTCGTTGCACGCGGCTTTGAAGGAACGAAACGCTACTTCCAAACCATTGTGAAGATTCTGAATTTTTTCCTTCAAATTGGCAGGACGAGAGTTTCTGGTTGACTCCCATTCAGGGTCGGGATGGAAGTAAATAGTTGTCCATGCTTCAGGTCGAGAACGGGTCTCCACATTAAAAATACCGAGTGTCATGTTCAATGGTGTTAACGTAAGTCGTCCGTGCGCATCCAAAGATATGCCATCCATGTAAAATATAATAGGAACAAGAATTTCTTGCGAATTGGGATTGCAAAATTCTTTCCAAGAAGATTTCCACCACGAGCCGTGATGCAATTCTGAGATTACAGAATGAGGATTCAACTCAGGATTATTGTCGGGAGATAGAGGGGTGGAATAGTCGGGAAAGGAGAGGTTTTCTTCTATCATTAGCTGCTGGTCAGAAAGAAGAGAATAAATGGCATCCTTAAAAGAACCGACATACACCTGAGTGGGCTTATTATCAGGTAACCAATTCAGTATATGAGGATGAAATTTCATATCAGAGAGACCAAGATTGGATTGGAGATTGTCAAAAATTGTTTTCCGAGATCTAATTTTGGCATCGCAAAAATCAAAACCGGGTCTCATTTGACTGTTCTTTGCCCACTGGAAAATTGATTTGAATGTGTTCAGTGGCAATTTATGTCGGGCCATTAAATTCATGAGTTCCAATTCTGCAAGAAGATGATGGGGCGGCGGTAGTTTTGTGTGGCTTTGAAACGCAGCCTCTCTTTCGTTCAGATTAATGATTTCATGAAAAGATGGTGGTGTAGGGGCTTGCTGAGCAGTAGCGACGTTAACATCAGAACGATTAGTGGGATCTTCTTCGTTGTCTCCACAATTTATGTTGTTGGTAAAATTGTTGTCGTTATTTTCATTTACGTCATCGTCTTTGTCATCCTCGTTATCGGCATTGTCGAGATCATTATTCAGCGGGAATGCATCTTCATCTTGAACAGTGGAAACAGCCAAGTAAGATTCAATGGCGTTCCGATCCATTGGCGGTAAAAAGACATCATGGACAATCTGTTGGTTTAGAACGGAATGAAGACCAGTGGCTGATTGACTTGTGACGGTGTGGTGCTGGGAGAGATAGGAAGGGGGAACAGATGGACCGTTTTGTGTCATAGTCATCCCAAAATCTGACGGAGAATGTTGAACAGACGGCAAGGTAGGCTGCACTTTGATAGAGGTGGAGAAGTTATAGATCTTTTGTTTAATTAGACCCTGACTATGGTAGAAATCCCGGCACGAATCTCTATGCCAGAGATGTTTTCTTAGGCCGGTGGAGACGTATTTCAAGTTTCCGTTTGAAATGGATTTATATCCTAAAAAATCCTTTGATTCTTTTCCTTTCTTATCCCAGCAACCACGGCAGTAGAATATAAGAGAGGTTTTAATAGCAGGAGGCATGATGTTGCTTAGTTGTTTGAAGGAAAATATCAGTAGAATGGGTCGAGAGGACGGAGGTCGAAAAGATGAATCATTGAAAGGAAAAAATTAAATAAGCGTATTATTTTGTGTGTGATGTGTTTTCTTGTACGGTAGATTTCCTTACTACCATACTTCGATTGCAAAAATGGTCCGTAAAGTAAATGCATTACTACTGCAACATTCCTCGTACAATATGTTTAGTAGTGAACAGTACGTACAGTCAGCTCCTTAAGAGGGTTAATACACAGCGCCGGACGGGTCAATCCCATCAGTTCTTCCAAACATTTGTTGGCAGGCGCGTCAGTTCTTCCATAAGGTGCACGGAAATGTGAATCAAAATGGAAATCGTGGACAATTGCGTTGTTGATTATCGAAATGGAAATCGTGGACAATTGTTTTGTTGATTGCGATCGAGTTGATTCCGACTTTCATGTACCCGTAAAACCAACTAGTACGCTATTTTGCATGAGTTATTACTAGTAGATACTAGTAGGAAATCGTGGACAATTGCGTTGTTGATTATCGAAATGGAAATCGTGGACAATTGTTTTGTTGATTACGATCGAGTTGATTCCGACTTTCATGTACCGGTAAAACCAACTAGTACGCTATTTTGCATGAGTTATTACTAGTAGATACTAGTAATACATTATATTCACTAGTACTTCATCATTATAATTGATTATTTCATTATCTTTCCAACGAGCAAAACAAATACCAACGTGTTAGGTGTTACTACTACCTAATCTTCGAATAGATAATCTACTCTACTGATACTACTAATACTAATCTTCCAATCGACAGTCGAACCAACCATGGAGGGAATTTACAAAATACAAAAGGTGGTTCAGGAACACCCAGCCAATCTCGACCAAGAACTCCGGAAAATGGTTGTTTATCACAAGAAAGAGACTGCTCGACTCCAAAAATTGATTCGTAAGATTTGTGCAGGAAAAAGAAATCATCAAAATGTTAAAATTGAAAGCGTCGATCCTACTAGCAATCATCAAGTCGTTCCGAATGTAACCAGCAGCATCTATCCACCAAGCGGGTTATTTGAGAGCGAACAAGATTTGAGTGGCAATTCCGACAGTGTAGCTTCTGAAAATACAGTGGATCTTCCTGCCGTTAAACAGGAACAAAACCCTTGAGTGCAATAGCCCGCCTGGGGTGGATTCGACTTGGAGTTGACATGGAGTTGGAGTTGGGATTTGAGTTGGAGTTGGAGGATTTGGGTCGGAGCCCATTATACCGGTATGGTGGAAACATGTTGAGAAAATGAAATAAGTCATTTGTGCACAAGTTGTACACAAAATAGTGCTTGTCACGAAACGAATATGATATCCTTAACCCTAAAATAGTTATTTTATTTGAGGAGTGACGAGATATTGTCTCAAAAGTAAAGGTGTGCGACGCGCGAGGTATTTTAGTAGACACGCGACCTAAAAAGATAGGAAATTTAAAAAATAGGGTCGAGAATTGTAAAAATACCGCGCGATAGCCCGCGGGGGGTCGAGAAACAGTTCTCGGACGAACTGTACAAGAATTTGTCAGCTACAAGTTTGACAACAACCTTGATGCCTACCAAAACCACCAAAGATTCCTCGCCAATATCAAGAAAACCACCACTATGACAGTACACCAATTCGTCTCACAGGTTAACTTCCACAATCATGTCATACTTCCACTACTCCCTGGACATCCACCAGACAATGCAGAAATCAAAGAGAGAGAGAGTTCAAGAATCTAATCTTCAAATCGATGCCTGAGGATTGGAAACACACCTATCAGCAACACCACTCTCCTCATAGGGATTCCCTCTCTGAAATGATTATGAGATTTGAAAGGTATCAATATGCACAAAACCGAAAGAAGAAACCATCAGATAATCCATCTCAAAACAACAACAACAGCAACAACAATGGTAACAACAACCGTAACAACCGGAATGGAAACAACCACAACAATCGCAACAACAATCGCAACAACAATCGCAATCGGAACAATAACCAACGCAATAACAACAACAACAACAACAACAACAATAATAATCAACGCAACAACCAAGGCAACAACAAAGGAGGCGCAACTAGAATCTCCAATGACTCACCATGTCCTATCCATCTGGGTACCAACCATACTTGGGGTGAATGCTACACCAACAAGTATGGCACCAACTCAAACTAGTCCAACAACAGAGACAACACCAACTCACATGTGAATGATCGCAGTTCCAACAACAGCAATCGATCCACTACCTCTTCCCATGGCAGTAATTACCATGAACCAGAACAACACATGTGTGTCTTCATCAATGAACCAGAAGAAACCACCATCCCTGCAGCCCCTTGGCCAGATCTCTTCCATGTAGACATGGATATCGATGAAGAATATTACAACTCAGATCTTCAAAGATTTCCTTCTGAAAACATCGATTCCGACAACAACAGGCAAGATGTTGTTCCTAGCAACGACAATGTCGACATCGACCTTGCTCCAACCACAGTAAGTGTCTGGCAAGTACTACTTGAAAACCCTCTTCGATTCCGGATCTACCAACAATCTCATCGTGGAATCAGCAATTCCCTCTGGAATCAAAAAACACGTCCTAGATCAACCGATCCAAATGCAAACAACAAATGGCAAAACCACTTGCAACCACTATGTAACCTTGGAGAGCACCGTATTCCCAGAACTGTCCTACTCGATGAAAGTCCTACAAATCAAGTGCTTTGTAGTCTCCCAGAATATCAACTACCACCTCCTTATTGGAAGGAAGACCATGAGAGACCTTGGGATGAAGATGGACTTCGAAACTTGCACCATAGAATGGTATGAGAAGACCATGGACTTCCACCCTTGGAACTACTTCGACAACAAGTCCTTGCTCCACAAGGTCATGTCTGCAGAACCACATGCCATTGCAGAAAGTTACTCCAACCAATCTATCCAACAATTGTATGTGGATGGAACCACCAAGTATGAAAAAACTGACCTCCACAAGTTAGTCACAGAACAAAACCATCTCTCCTACCATGAGAAACAAGCCTTGTTACCAATACTCCTCCAAAATGAAGAACTTTTCGAAGGATTGAATGACAAGGAATTAGGTATTTTCCCTAATCAAACCTTCCACATTGATCTCCAAGAAGGCACAACTCCATATCATGTAAAACAACCCTATTCTATTCCACTGCACCAACAAGAAGCAGTGAAGAAAGAAATCGATCGACAAGTGAAACTTGGTATCCTCGAACGGTGCTATGCAACTGAATGGGGAATGCCAACCTTTGTAGTGCCAAAACCAGATGGCTCCTGTCGACTTATCAGTGACTTTAGAGAACTCAATAAAGTCACCAAGAAACTTCACTACCCACTTCCAAAGCTCCAAGATATCTTCCACAGAAGAAGAGGCTTCAAATATGTCACCCTTATTGATGTCAGCATGCAGTTTCACACCTTCAAACTTGACGAAGCCTCCACCTGACTTTGTGTTCTTGTTACTCCATTCAGAAAGTTTCGACTGCTTCAATTGCCAATGGCCTTCCTCAACTCTCCAAGTTGGGCCCAAGGCTGTATGGAACAAATGCTCCTACACTTGAAGGACATTGAAGTACTATACATCAATGATATTGGTATCTTCTCAGACACAATTGAATCCCATTGTAAATCGGTCTCTTCTGTCCTCTCCTTACTGAAGTCCCACAACTTCTCTGTCAAGCCCTCCAAGTGCCACTGGTTTCAATTGCAAGCACCTTGGCTTGGCCACATTACCTCTCGTGATGGAATTAGACCCAATCCAAACAAGATTTCTCCAATCCTGAAACTTGCTTTTCCCTCAACAACAACCCAACTTCGATCCTTTGTTGGAATGATTAACTTCTATCGCAACTTCTATCCCAAGCGCGCTGAAGTTCTTGCACCCCTTACCGACCTCTCTGGAAGAGCCAAAGGCAAAATCTCTCCAACTCCAGAACTCCTTGAAGCTTTCAACAAAGCCAAGTCCCTCATTACCAATGATATCCTTCTTGCCTTCCCTGATCCAAACAAGACCTTCCACGTCTATACTGATACTTCTGACTACCAACTCGGAGCTGTCATCCTCCAAGATGGCAAAATCATCCTTTGCTTCTCAAGAAAACTCAATTCGGCTCAACGGAAATACCCAACGGTCAATAAAGAGATGCTCTGTATTGTAGAAGTCTTCAAGGAATTTTGCACCATTCTTTGGGGTGCTGAAATCATTGAATGGACAGACCATATCAACTTAACCCGGCAAAACCTTACAAGCCACAGAATTATGACTTGGCGCATGCTCCTTGAAGAATTTTCCCCAGTATTCAAGTACATCAAGGGCAAAGACAATGTCATTGCTGACGCGCTCTCCCGGCTCCCACTCCAGCAAGACACTCCCAAGAAGAAGAAGGAGTTCTTTGGTCCTCCCACTCCCAACACCGATCCAACGGATGATGACTTGGACCTTGAAACTGACTCAACCGACTCCGATCTTCTCTCTCTTTCCGAATTGTTTCTTAACTACCCAGAAGACATTCCCGTGTACCCCTTAGCCTTCGACCAACTCGCCCAAGCTCAAGCAGCCAATGTAGATATCTCTACCAATCCCCGGTACACAACTGAAAACTTCAACGGCACCGACTTGAAAGTTGTAGACTCCAACGGTCGACAGAAAATTGTACTCCCTCCAAACCGAGTGCAACCCACAATCAAATACTACCACCATGTGCTTGGCCATGCCGGCTCAGAAAGATTGTATCAAACCATCAACCAATTCATATATGCCCCAAACTTGAAGGACCAAATCAATTCCTTCTGCAAAACTTGTGACACGTGCCAACGATACAAGAATAGCCACCAAAGCCATGGACAACTCCCTACCAAAGAACACCAATACGTTCCTTGGGACACCATTGCAATCGATGGAGTAGGCCCTTGGAAAATCAAGATCCCTGGACACAGAACAGTCTCCTTCAATGGCTTTACCATCATGGACATGTGCACCAACCTCCTTGAAATCATTCAAGCCCCACAAGTAAATCCAACCGGCCTCATGGCAGTCCATGCCCTCGACAACGGCTGGCTCTCCAGATATCCAAAACCAGTTAATTGCATCATCGACCAAGGAACCAACTTCATGAGCAATGACTTCCAACTCCACCTTGCCAATCTTGGAATCAAAGCCAAAGTTTGCTCTGCTCGCAATCCGCAATCCAATGCAGTACTTGAAAGAGTCCATGATACAATGAAGTCGGCAATGAGAACAGAGCTCAATACCAACCCTCCGCAAACTCTTCAGGAAGCCACCGGCATCATCGATAGTGTCTTTGCATCGGCCCAGTTTGCCGTTCGATCAACCATCAACAAGACCTTCAGAATGACGCCTGGAGCCCTTGTATTCCACAGAGACATGTTCCTACTCATTCCTGTAATTACAGACTTGGCCATGGTCAGAAACAAACACCAGGTTCAAATTGACAAGAATGCTATGAAAGAGAATAGCCACAGAAAGATTCATGATTATCGTGTAGGAGACCAAATTATGGTGAAAAATGAAAAGCAAATTCCTGGAGCTTTTGATGCTAGATGCAAAGGCTCGTATACTATCCAGCAAGTCCACACCAACGGTACAGTTTCCTTTCTCTTAAGAAATCACATTATCCAACGCATGAACATCCGAAACCTGAAACCGTATCACACCAATTAAAAATTTCTTATCTAAGCAATACTGGTCGCACACGACTAACAAAAATTCTGTGCCACCAATCGAACTTTTACGAGAAGGAGAAGAGTGTGGTATTCCAATGCTCACGATTGAAATTACCCACGATTCAAGAAAATCTGAAAAGCAAGCCGGTCTTCAATATTGAAGACCACTGGATGAAGAACATATCCAAATTCTCCATGTGCATCTCTATGTGCGATGTACGTTGATTTCCGATTCAACGCCTGTTTACTGTTACAAGCTCCCAACTGCTCCTCGGAGTGGTTGACAAAAGAGCTAGCTCACAATCTTAGTTTTTAACCAATACATAACTCAAACCTTATTTTAGTACCTTTTTCTAGAGGCATACGACAGACTCCTGACTCGGGACTCGAATTTTGTGAATCGTATCAACAATCTCAAAGAGACATCATAAAGACATCACAATACGACTAATCCTCCACGTCCAATAAAGCAAGATCCATCGGCACGCAATCGATCACACGGGAGTCATTCACTGAAATTTGTCGAAGGTCCGCTGGATCAGGGGTCATGCCCTCTATCACGAAAAACTTTGTGCCTATCCGTGAAAAAGAAAGTGTTGATTAAGTAATAAATTAAGTATTACGAAACCTTAAAGAGTGCAATCAACCCTATTGGTTAGATACAAGTAATTAAACTATGAGCTCACCCGGAATATCCAGGTGTTGGGTGAGCATGGTAATTGGTTGGATTCCAGTGGTTGGATTCGATGTGCGGTCAGTATTGAACGGCCGGTGATATTGTGAGAGGATTCCTTATTCCATCAACCACGATTCTCACCAGGCTTTCATTCCCGCGTCTGCAGATACGATAAGTATATATCATGAGTATTCTGTTAGTCCACGGGCACTCTGCTAGTCTACGGGCACGCTCGCATGCGGTGATTACCAACACACTCCTTCTCCTTGCCAATGCCAGGAATCTGGTATGGGTGAAGAGACACTACAAAAAGCGCTGCTTGCGTGCCTCTTCATACTGAAGCTTGTATTGTAGATATTCTGCGTCCGTTACGCCCATAATAACATTTCGGAATTTACGGAACAATGACCCTTGTAATGGCTTGGTGAAGTAGTCGGCAATCATGTCACCGGTTGGGCAGTACTCTATGGTGATCTCACCCTTCTTCACCCTGTCAGTGATGAGGAAATACCGGATGTTAATGTGCCTGGTTCTTTTGGTGCTGGAGGATTTGCCATTCATCTCCAGTTTCATCGCGCTCGTGTTGTCCTGATTGAGTATATTGTTAGCTCCGAGTCTGTGCTCGGTTTGTGCGGCATATCCTTGCCACTGGAGGTAGTAATAGCACCATAGGTTGTATGGCATTGAGTCATCCACACCAACCAATTCGGCCTCGGTAGAGCTTTTGGTGTTAAGCTTCTGCTTGGTGGACAGACCCAGCACGGCCCCTTGCCCAAATGTAAGCATAGCGCCGGTGTGGCTCTTCATGTCAGAGTGTATTGCAAATGATGCATCGACATACCAATAGGCATTTCCGGTGTTGTCCCATCCCAGCACCAATGGGAGGAAGATAGTGTCCCGAATGTATCCCAACACTCTCCGGAGCTTCTTCCAGTCATCCAGATCTGGACTGGACACTCGAGTGCATAGGAATGCAATGGATGTCTGTACGTCGGGTCGAGCCCTCTTGCTGGCAAACAGGAGCTGTGCCACGTGTTTGTGAAAGGTCTCAGCGTCGGTGAAGTTTAGCTTGTCCCCCTCGGCGTTCACCTTGAATAGGTGGTCCGATGCGGGTGTCGGGATAACTCTGCCCTCAATAAGTTCCTCTGGGAGGTCATGTATGATCCCTTCAAGATAGTCAAACATGCTGAACTTGACCTTCCCGGGTTCACTGTAGTCGATGGTCATGCCAACGTAGTCATGTATTCGACCTCTGGTCACTGTGAGGGGGGTTTCCACTCCGAATACCCTGTTAAGATCGTCCAGCACTGTGGTCACCACTTCGGGATCCTTGTGGGATATCTTGAGGTCGTCCACATGCCACACAATGGTGCACTGTGATCCATCGATAAGCTTGTTAGCGGTGCATGTGTCGTAGGGGTTGAGTTCGAACCCCCATGTGGTCAACTGGCCTGATAATTTCTCCCAGAACAAAAGGGCAGCCCGGAGGGTGCCATAAATAGCCTTGTCAGCTTGGGTGTAGAGAACTTGTCCACCCCGCTGTTTTCGCAGGATGTACTTGTCGTAGAGAGCAGGATCGATCCGGCGGAGCAGTTCTGCCATTGGCCCATCAAATCGTATGTGGACAACCTCTCCTTCCGGCATGGGGGTTTGAAGGAACGCCCCTGGAATGTCTGCAGTGGCAACATCACGACCCTCAATTGCGTCGATGAGACAAGTTAGCATGAGACCATGGAGGGAGACAGTGGGTGAGTATGTGTCCTCTCGGGAGATAAAATCGCGTTGGGAGCGACCATCAGCACAACCTCGTGCTTTGATCTTCCCACAGCGCTTCCGTTTCAAGAACATCAGGTATGGGAGGGCCCGTGTAACCTCCTCGCGGGTCATGTCCTTAATGTGGACAGGGTGTACAACCTTCCGATTGTGTAATTGTGCAAGTTCAGCCATGACTGCCTCGACGCCGGCTGTGCCGAACAGCTTCAGTCCAGCCTTGACACCGTACTGTTTGGTTACTAACGAGGCGTCGATATTGTTGTAAGTTGCTATGGCATTGGATATGAACATGTACTTATCTTGGTCAGCTTCCAGCTTTCCTACTGCCCGTCGAAACCCCCCTTGAAACACATTCGTGTGCACGGTGGCGAGACTTCGATGGTGGATGTCGGACTGGTACCCCTCGCTTGGGCCATACTTGTTGTGTCCACGTGTGACCCGTGGTCGGAGGGTCATGCGAGGGAGAGGTTCAGTCCCATGGTCGATTCCATCGTTGTTAGATGTATCGATATTTGGATTGTTTTCTGGATCATGATCTGTTGTATTATGAGTCGCTGTGTTGGGGGAGTCGTGAGTGGTGTCATCGGTTGGGTTCTCCATACGATCGTCCGGCTCATGATCGGCGCTGCACGCGCTCGCCAGGCTGGCCCCGTCAGCATTGTTTTCGGGTTGAGAGGCAAAACCAGTCGTGATTTCTGCCTCGGCCGGCTCAACGGACCCGTCATCCTCGCACGATTCGTTGTGTTCCGAAGTGCTCAGATCAGCTTCTCCATCCACATCACTCACTGCAGGAGCTACTGGCATTCCTTCGTGAGGAGCTTGTTCTTGTACTTCTTCAAAGGGAGCCTGTTGTAACTCAAGAAGCTCACCATGGTGATTGTTGACCGCAACATCAGGAGCATCCGCGTACTGCGCTTGGTCTTGCTGTAGGTCATTGAGTTCCTCGGGGTCCAAAGCCTCGACCGAGGCGGTATCTTCCTCTGGGTGTATCTCACTTGGCGCAAAAGAACAGTCGGAGGCATCATCGTCAGACCCTACTGACTCGGTATCTAGGTCGAGAATTGTTGTGTGTGCATTCCTATCTCCAAACAGTATGCCAATAGGAGCGTTTTGCTCAGCCGCAATGGCTTCCACTCGCTCAATGATTGTATTCGTAATGTGAGCTCCGGTCGCAGTTCGTCGCCTAATACGCCGGGCAGTGTGGAGGTCAAAGAGGTACATGGCGCCACTCCGGTCTCCGGTTGGCCGTAAGTAGATAGCATCCCGGGCTCGTGGGTTCATTGTGTTGTCACTGGTGTCATCGTGTGCAAGGACGTAGTCCCCAAATTGAAACTTACAGTGCCTCGCTGCGTCCAAGCGAACCCCTGTCATTATTTGTCGGGGGGAAATGGTGTCGGACGCCCCTACCCGGTTGCACCAGTTGTTCAGCCAGAAGATGGCGGCAGACACCATATCAATAGTAATCCGTCGGGGTAGCCGCTTGAATGGAACCGATGCAAACATGCACCGGATCCGTTCCTTGCATGTTCGATTATCGCGTTCCACATATGGCTCATGTTGGTTTCGGCCCACTCCTTCAAAGCGAACCGGTGGGTCCCTGGATAGCAGAGGTTCCTCAAGGCAGTTGAACTCATTGTCTCCTGACACTACTGTTACAACCAGCCCTCGTGCAGCATAGATGCCGATGATGGCTGCGAGTGTCTGGAGGATGGTGGCCTGGGATGAGTCCTCGATGGCCCGAACAGTCCGGAAGTACAGATGTCGGGACACACTCCTGAAGAACTTGATCCCATTGACCGTGAAGATGTCGATGCTGAGAGCCACAGACTTGTATCGCAACAGGATGTCCGTTGGTATGGGATCCACATCCTCGCGAACATGTGTGGGCTGCTGTCGGACAGCTTTTCCCTTAATCACATTGGTGTTGGGGCCAAAGATATCTTCGGCTATTTTGATGTCCCGTCGAGTGACTGGACAGTTTAGGAGTAAGTTATTGTCAATAATCTTGAGGTAGTCCTTGATGCTGGGGAACCCCATGGAGTCCTGCAACTTGCGGGCCTTGGTAGCGCGTCGCACATCTAAATCTGAGTACAGTTTCTTTTGCCCCTCCACAGATGTAATGGCGAGGATGGTACCATCTGTCTCTCTGAGGTCGCAATAGTACAACCCATTCGATGATCGATCAAACCGACGGGTAGTGCCGTCAGGCTTGTGGACAAAGAAGGACTGGGTGATTGCGGTATCTAGAGTGATGCGATATTGATCTGACACTGAGCTGAGGGACAGGATGTTGGCCATTCCGCCTTCCTGGTACCAGACAGTGCCAAACCCTGGAAGGTCCCCAATCATGTCCACAACCACGACACCTGCATTGCAGTGTATTCGGACTTTGCGGCCTTCTGGGTGGATGCGGATATTACGGAGCAGCGATGGGTTGCTAACGCAGTTGCAGGTGGCTTGGCTGTCGAGCAGGATCCAATATGGGTCTATGTTCCCATTCGATTGCGAGAACATGTGCTCCAACTCACAGCTGATGTGGTGGTTCAACACGCTGTTCCCGGTAATGACAGTACTGGCCCCCACACTCCTGGGTTTCGCCGGGGCAGGCTGGCGTGTGGAGATGGTGGTACTGAGTTGCACGAAGCACAGTTCATCGTCGAATGCTCCATCTTCAATCCCAGCCATGAGAATTTGGTGGGCTTCAGCTATCTTCGATCCGCCCGCGGGAACACCATTGCTCGTAAGCGCTGTTTCGTTCGTTGTGGTGGGACTATTGTCTTTCTTGTCCCCATTGTTATTGGTATTGGTGTTGGAAGATCCGGTCGACCCGCGGCCTCCTGAGTTGTTGGTCTGTCCTGCAGATCGAATTGATTTGTATTGGTTCATCAACTCGAGAGCTTTGGGTTGTGAGGTGGGGTACACATCCGATCCCAGGCTGTAGTTGTCCTTGAGGACGCCGGATAAGTTTCGGTGGGTCTTGGTGTTGCATCCATTCACAATCACTACAGACAAAAGCATCTCATCCATTAGTGTGTTCACCTTGGTTTTGCTTGGGTCGTCCATCTTAATGTAGTCGTTGTAGGTTGTTCCTGGGTAGATTTTCTTAAGAGCAAGTGAGATCATAGCCTCGGATCTGATAGAGATTCCTGCAGAGGTCATGACATCAAATCTTGCCTTGACCTCCTCAGCATATGTAGCTGCACTTTTGTTGGCATCTTGCTTACACGAGAAGAACCTGTAGATCTTGTTTGCCACGTCCACCATTGGGTGCACCTTAGTCGCACTGTCTCGGTAACAGTATTCCCTGAGTAGCTTGAGCATGCTGATGGTGTCTTGTGCATCCTCAACGGTCGCCCACGACTCATTCGTCTTAAGGTGTTGCTTCACCTCGGGGCTAAGCTGTCCCTCTGTAGTGGAGAACAAGCTTTTTAGGTCCTCGACGTATTGATCATACTTCTTGGCTGATCTCTCTCCCTTCTTGATCCACAGCTCCTCAAGGAGCCGCTTCTTGTCCGGGTCAATTACCTCCTCCCCCCTTGTTCCCAGGACCGTGTAGTCCGCTGGGCTGGGCATGGGAGGGAGGAAGTCGTCCTCAGTGAGCGCTGTCAGGTTGATGAGAGTGGTCTTCACCTTGGAGTTCTTCTTTCCACCAGCAATCTTTAACCCCTCATAGAGTTTGTCATATTGGGTGGACTTGGAGCCATCCACAATGATTCCCTTCAGCTCGTCCTGGTCGAGACCGGTGAATCTTCGCTCTCCATTGGAGGTGGAAGTGCTGCCGCTGGTGGTGTTGGTGCTGTTGTTTCCTCTTCGGTTTCGATTGCGGGATCTTCCACCAATTTGCTGCTGTTGATTGGAGGTTGGGTTCGGGGTCGATCCCTTTGATGCACCGAGTTGGTCCATGATTGATGTGCTGGAGGATTGTATCGACTACGACAGCAGTGGGTCACCACTCGGAGGATGTGATATCGACTCGACGTGTGGTGTACTAGGTGTTGTTAGATTGGAGCGCTATGGTGGCTTCACGTTGACTCAGGAAATCACTGTGTGTCAACTCCCGGTAGTTTAATTACTTGTATGTTGATTAAGTAATAAATTAAGTATTACGAAACCTTAAAGAGTGCAATCAACCCTATTGGTTAGATACAAGTAATTAAACTATGAGCTCACCCGGAATATCCAGGTGTTGGGTGAGCATGGTAATTGGTTGGATTCCAGTGGTTGGATTCGATGTGCGGTCAGTATTGAACGGCCGGTGATATTGTGAGAGGATTCCTTATTCCATCAACCACGATTCTCACCAGGCTTTCATTCCCGCGTCTGCAGATACGATAAGTATATATCATGAGTATTCTGTTAGTCCACGGGCACTCTGCTAGTCTACGGGCACGCTCGCATGCGGTGATTACCAACAGAAAGAGACTGCTGTTGTCGTTTGTTGACATAATTGTGTCATGCCGATCACGCAAACAACTCGTACTATAATCCATTCGATCCAATAATCAACTACACGCTTCAATAATAACAACAACAAGATGGCTCCGTTTGAAGATGGCGTAACCGCCATGACCCTGCCCGAAAACCGATTCGATGTGACCATCATTTGCACGACCGACGATCACCAGGCCGAATTTTGGATGCGCAAACTCAAAACCGGCGGTGAAAACGAATCCTCCGATTCGATCTTCCCGCTTGTGATCGCCGTCTCGGAGGACTGGAGCGGCAAGGGAGGAGCAGGAAACGGGCTCGGAACTCTGTATGCCTGGAAGAAGGCCTGTGCCTACGCCAAGAACAACTGCGAGGGAAGCCCCGATCTCGAAACCCTGCTCAATGAGGGCAGCATCTCGGCTGCCCTCTACCACACGGCCGGAAAGGGAACCCGCATGGCCCCCTTGCCGGCAAGCGAGAACAACAACAAACCCGGAGTGGTGCGTTCCATCCTGCGTCGGAGTCTGATTTTTTTTGTGTTGGTTCGTGTTGCGTTTCGCGGATGATTTAGTATCATTGCTGACAAACACTGTTTCATTTCTCTCGTTATATTATCCAACTGACACCAACCTGTTACGGTACTCGTATGACTCAAAAAATTGAAATTTGAAAACAATGGACGACACGATAATGATATTTTTCGTCCACGACAGAAACTACCCTTCCCGAAGCAAATCACCGTCCTGGCGGCGGTCGTTCGACAAACGGGAATTTACGCTTCCTCCCGAAAGGGCCGACTGAGTGTCTTTTGGGGCGACCAGGTCTTTTTGCCCCCCGGCAAGGAAAACTACCTCTACACACCGAGCCATCACGTTGACATTATGTGCACGCTTTTGGGAGACACGGCACCCACTGCCGAGGAGTGGGCAGAACAGGGATTGGACAAGTATGGAGTCATTGCCGTTTTGAAAGAATCCGGGGACGGAAAGGTAGCCGAGGCAGCCCAGGTCGAAAAGGTCAGCCACGAGACTGCCACCAAGATGCTGGGAGAACTCGGAACGATCGCCCAAGTTGGTCCATCTCTGGGAAGCTTTTCTGTCTCGGCTGCCATTTTGGAGGGACTCTGCGAGGAGTATTCCGACGAGTTGACGAAAAAGGAGGGAAAGATGGACACGGATCCGCACTTCTGGATGCCTCTCACCCTTCCGGAAGACTCTTACGTCCAACTCATGCTTCAAAAGGACGTTGATGCCGCAACGTCGAAGGAACACTACCAGCGTATGAAGACCTTTAGCGAACGATTCCAGAAGGCCAACGAAAGCAGCACGATGGGTCTCTTTGGAGCCATCGATGTCGGAAAGGATGCGTGCTGGTGGGATTATGGTCAGCTAAAACTTTATTCCAAGAACTCTCTCTTGTTGTTGGAAGACGAAAACCCGGAATCCAAGCTCCTGCGCAAATTCTTGGACATCACAGATTCGCCCTTGTCTGGAGTCTATGCTCCTAGCGACGTCATGTACGAGCATTCCTATTCCTTTGACTGCAACATTGCGAATGGCTCTGTGAAGGATTCCCTTCTTTCGCACGTGACGGCTTGTGAGATCAATGCGGAAGGCGCCATTATTGTCAATTGTGTCGCGCCCAAGATCACTGCCGGTAAAGGGGCCATCATCTATAACATCATTGGCGAAAAGGAGATTGTTGCCGAAGAAGGCAAGGTCATGGTTTCGGTTGCCAACGAGGACGGCAGTGCCATGGAAATCTGCAGTCGCATGGAACTCGACGGTGGCAAGGTTTGGAAGGAGCTTGTGGAGGGAAATCCCCTCTCGTTTGAGCAGGTCCGTAACAACAACATGGATGCCAACATTTCCCAGGTCGACCTAAAGCGCAGGGAACTATACACGCTCATCACGGAAAAGATCTTCCAGACACAAAAATAGAGTAAAAAATAATCGAGCACGCTGACCGAAAGGAAGCCAATAACAATAACAAGAAAAATCGAAAAAAGAAAAAAGAAATCACACGAGGCAGACTGACAATTTTTTGAAAACAGAAAACACGGGGCAAACAATATCATTCCATTCCCTCGGCCTTTTTTTCTAGAAATTTGTAGCTTTTTCTGGATTTGGACGAAACTATGGCACGATGACGCGCTGGGTGGCTTTCCTTCGTTCGGTTTCATTCTAGTTGTCATTTTCTAGAGCAAAGAGAAGAAAATTCCAGGTACGGCAATAAAAAATGATAGTACCGGTACTACCGGTACCATAAGTTGACATGATCTTTCTATTGAACCCTGGGCCATGGACCCGGTATCATCATACGAGCTCGTACGTACCGGTAGCAGTGATTGTGATCGATTCTGTTATGGTCGAGGATATCTACCGTACTATCGTACGTACTGTGGTACAACATCGTACCGTAGTACGAGTCCTCGTACCACTTCGCAGAACTTACTCGTACCTATCGGTACTCGTACGTACGTACGCTTAGGTAAGTACGAAGACATATTTCTAGTAGTCGAACGAGTCAAAAATTCGGTCCGAAAAATCTTTCGTACGGTTGGCTCGGCCGGCGCAAGAGCTCGCTAACTCCCGAGACATAGACCACGGCGGCGAAGCATTTTTGCACTCTCAATGATACTAACGGTAATAAAAGCAGTTCCACCCTCCACGGCGCTGGACGTAAACTTCGCCGCACGTCCGATCGATCATCGGTCGTAGAGAGACACACATCGTCCTCTCCCATTCTGCACTTCAACGCTTCAACCTAATACAAATAAATAAAATAGAATATCACCATGTCGAGCGGAGCCGGAATCCAAGAACTTATGGCCGCTGAAACGCGTGCCTCTCAAATTGTTGCCGAGGCTCGTATGGGTAAGTTGTGACATTCGATCGAGCGCACCGTGTCGAAGGGATGGATGCAGAGTCGACAGCGGGATGTCCTCCGATCGGTAGAAACTACTATCGACTACCAATCCCCCGCAAATCGACCATGGCTCGCAAGTGCTAGTAATTGCACTGCCACTCCTCCGTGTGCATTGTTTGGTCGATCTGTATCGAGTCGGAACTTTCATTTCATTCGTGATCGGGTTTTTTTCTCACTAATAATAATGTTTCTTGCTTTGTTGAAAATGACTGTTGCGATCCAACTCTGAATATCGTTGCAACGCACTTTGGCAAACGATTTTGATGCCATCGTCCTATCGTTCGAATGCGAATTCGAACCGTAAAAACCGTGGCGTTATTGATCTGGATATCGGATATTCCCATGTATGCTTCCCAATCACACGAAAATGGCTAAAAACATACTACACACCACACCACTGCAATACAATACAATACAACAAAACAAAAACAAAAACAAAAACAAAACGCTACAAACACCATTTCGTGCAAACAGGTCGCGGAGACCGCATGAAGCAGGCCAAAGCTGACAGTGCCGAACTCGTTGCCGCCTACAAAGCCGAAAAGCAAGAAGAATTCAACAACATGGTCTTGAGCAAGGGAGGATCCGAGGGAAGTGCTTCCGCTAAACTCCAGGCCGATACCGCTAAGGAGGTTGCCGATATGCAAAGCTTGTTTCAAAAGAATGCCCAAAAGGCCGTTGATGTTCTCTTGAGCAAGTGCTGCGAGGTTTCCCTGGAAGTTCCTACCGCTCGAGTGCGAGCTACACGAAAAGAGGCCGGACTCGTTAACTAATTTTTTGTTCTAGCGACATTACTGTAACATAACAAAATTTGATTTTTTAATACAGCGGGAAGGCACTTGAAAGAACACCGTGCGATGACCATTGGACAACTAAGTATCTGGCTGACTTCATGAATACGTACGGGTTTCCCTAATCCGAAGGATGATTACTATTACCCAAGGAACAACGAACTACGAACAGCAAACTGCTCTCGTATGAAGTAAATATGATAGAAATGTGACGTTGACTTAATGGTATCTGTGGTTGGATGCAATCTTAGTTTTCACATCTGTAAATACGACGTAGTTCCGAATTCTAAGACGTCACTTCGTGTTTTTAATCAGAGATACATTGACGACTTATCCATTCTCTCTCTCCTAGCTGTAAACAGCGCAAAAGGAAAAACAGTTGCTTCTCTCAAGAAGGATACCTCAAATTTGTAGTAAGTCATGTGTGGCTTCCCTACTATCTTACGAAGTATTTCTTTCAGTGAATGGTCACACATCTGTCTAGCAACACGATCGATTCTTCGAAATGATCATCTTGTCGGTTGCTACCCCGTTTTGCAACACTAAATTCCGAGCTCATGGTCCAATCGGTTCCGTGTATCCAACGATTCATAGAACGACAACTCGTCTTCAGCTGCCCGCTGAACTTCCTGGGCTAGCTGCAGAATGGAAGAGGCTTCATCTTCGTTGCTCATGGACGGGACCAGATTAGTTCCTCGCTGCGCGTAGTCAAATTCGCTGTGTGCCGGTTCGTCTTTGGGTGGATCTTGTCCACGGCGCAGTTTGTCTAGAGCACCTTTGGACATCGTGGCTCTCCTCGAATTGTTTGAAATTTGTGGCGTCACAGTATCGTCACCCGGCTCCCCGACATCGGGATCCTCAGAAAAAAACAGCTGGCGTTTTTCCTTCGCATTTCCAGTCTTCAGCGGCAACCCAATAGCAGCTGGAATCGTGTTATTCGACTTTACTGGTGTTGGAGCAGTATCATCGGCATAGATCGCGGAAGAAGCTTCGGCCGTTTGTTGTTTGGTGGCTTTTCGCAGTCTTTCCTTCAGTTTCGCGTTTCTCTCTGTCTGGGATTCCAATCGGGACTGAACCTGCAGAGTACGAAATGCCTTGGGTGAAGAATTTGTCGCTTTCCCACTGTCTTTTTGTTTTTGGGCGGCAGTGCTTCTTCTTTTCGACAAGCGTTCTCTCAGTCGTGCATTGGCGACTTCCATTGAAGTATTCAGCTGGGGTGATGCTACAGTAGAAGGATTAGGATCGCTCTGACGAACCAGAATAGGAGGATCATTCAAGGATTCTTGACTAGGGGAAGCGTGAAGGACTTGAGAGTTGGGTGGATCCTCGGGTCGTGCAGCAGATACGACGGGCGATTTGACAGAGTCTGGCGATCGCAATTCGTTGGGATCTTCTTCCCGAACACAAAGGGTTGGCTCTTCGGACGTCGGACCAGGCTTGAAGTACGACGATATCGTACTGTTGTCACACTCTTTATTTTTGTTGGATGGCAAGTGAAGTTTGCTTGGAACTTTGTCCTTTGCGGAAACTGGTAGGGAATAGAAAGCGGAATCCTTTTTCTCCTCTCCCTCCGAAAAGGGGACACGTGATTGCAGCTTGCGATCAGTAACTGGTGTTGTAGTAACAATCACTTCGGGAATAAAGTCTGGCAAGCCTTTCGCCCTGAAGGTCTTGCTTTCTATTGGCTTGGGTTCCGGGACTTCTTTTGGTTGGCTGAAACGATTGCTTGTCTCGATGGATCTACGGAAAAGAATACCAGAAGCACCCGTCGGGATTTCTTTGCTGCGTGTGCTCTTCCTTCGTGACTTTGTTTGTTCTCCTCCAGCGGTTTGATCTTGTGTATGAAAGTTGAAGGGCTCCGCCTTCGTAAACTTTTTGCCCGACTTGGGACGGATTCCCGTCAACGGAGTGGAATTTTTGGGGCCAAAGTCTGGCATAGGACGAGCCTTAAAAAACGTTGCCTTCCTTTCTTCGTTGGTTTTTTCATGGGAGCGATTGTGACTAGCACTGTGCAATTTGAATGGCTCTGGACTCGTTACAGGGCGGACGGGAGGAGACTTTAACTTCTCGTTTCGTTTAATCAACTTGAAATCAGGCATGGGCAATGCCTTGAACGTTCCAGAATCCGTATTGGTTTTTGCTTCGAGACTCTTTTCGACGCTTTGTTTATGACTAGTCGTATAGTGAAATCGAAAGGTTTTCGGAGTGGTGAGAGGACGCCTCGAAGTTGGAGACTTCTTCCCAGCCAACGAATCCTTTTTCGGGGGGAAAATTGGCATCGGCCGCGCTTTAAACTGCTTAACCTCTTCTTTCTTTTCTTTGTCCAAAGTTTCGCGGCGATGTTGAGAAGAACCCGAGTGGAGGTGAAAGGGCTCTGACTTCGTAGGGGATTTGCGAGGAGGTGCTGGCTTTTTGGCAGTCGAGGACACATTCATCTTGATTTCTCTGGCCTTGAAAGGATGATCATTGAAGTATTGCATTTCTTCCTTTTCTTTATCTGCGGTGCTTTTGGGGAGGGGTCGCTTGCGAACTGGCTGGAAGTGAGGCGTAATCGGAATTGTCAAGTTTCCCGTCTTAATGCTGCTCGCGGCCTTGGAAATGGGGGATATTCCGCTGACGTCCCGCAATGTACTGGACCAAGACATATCATCGGTAACAATATCCTTCTTCTTTTTGTTGGGTGGCGAAAACGGCGTAGATTTGTCCTTTTGCCTCTGAGAGGTAGCGAGTTTTGGGGCTTTGGGAATTGTCAGTTGCCTCGGCTCAGGAGTGGCAGAAGATCTTGGCAGTGAACGAACCGACGATCGAAGACCTTTTCCAAACAATTCCGTACTTGAGGCCAGTGAACGACGCTCTTTTGTTTTCTCTTTAGTTGGAGGCTTACCCATCCGATGATCGGTGGCAAATTTCGGACCTACAGGAACGGTCAGAGCCGAAGTTCCTCTGCTGGAGCGTCGGGATTTCGAGTCCTCGTCTCGCTTTTCGCGATTGTTTTGATCTCCTTCCACTTGTTGCGTTGAAGTACCCCGCTGTCTTAGCTCCTGTTTGTGTTGTACCTTTTCATCTCCCAGCTTCTTTTTGGCTTGCAATCGTTCCTCTTTCGCTTTGAGCTTCGCCTTCAGCTTTGCAACTCGCTCTTGCTCCAGTTGCAACATTTTTTCCCGCCTGGCGTTGGACTTTTTGGCCTTTTCGGCTGAAGACGAATTATTCGAAATTCCCCGGGGTGATATGATAGGAACATCGCTGGATGTTGCTCCAGTCGCCGCTGCCTTTTTCCGTTGTAGTTCCCTGCGTTTACGGATGCGTTCCCGAGCCTTTCGTTGTTCTTCTTCCGGATTAGTTTTTGTCGCTCTATTGCTTTGTGCCTTTCCTTGAGCATCGCTTGCGTTTTGGGCGGTATTGCTCGTCGAGGTACGCTTTGACAAGCGGTCATAAGCATGGTTCGGTCGAGTAAGCTGTCTTCGCCTGTTGGATGTTGGACGATTTTGTCGTTCGTCTTCTTTGTTGTGAGCGGCAAAAGGATGAGATTGTTTTTGCTCGAAAGTTGATGTTCCTCCTCGATTCTTGCGCAACACCTTTGGACTGGCAAGGGGTGACACGACATCCATTTCTTTCGGAGACACTCTAGTAACCCGTTCTTCTCCCAGAGGTGAGACACTTCGGGCTCTACCGTCTTGGAAAAAGGCGCTGTTAGTGATTATTTCTGTGGGTTTGGGAGGCGATCGGGTTTTACGATCCATGGGCTGGAAGGCCTGGTGTTGGGCTCGTTGTTCCCGTGCCTCTTCTTGCTTCCGCCCAGTTCGCACAGCAGTTCTCCCCATTCGTCCCGCCGACGACGACAATTTTTTACCTGTCTCTTGGGTCGGTTCGACAACATCCGGTATCGCAATGGGTCCCTCGTCACAGCCATTGGCTGCAACCACAGCAGCCGCCTGATTGGCAGCGGCAGCGGCTGCATTCGACGGTATTGCATCAGTAGTAGTATCTTTCATGTCCTCGTCTTGAAGTTTCGGCATTGCATCCTCCATCTTTCTCGCTGTTGCGGTAAATTTGTTGTTGTCCCCCTTAGCATTTGCATTCGTGATCTCCTTCTTCCCTTGGCTCGTCTCCGTGCTCTTTCGTTTTGCTTCCAATTCTTGCATTCTCCTTCGCCGCTCGAGACTTGTCGACTGCGATGGTGCCTGCGTTTGATGCTTTTCGATCACGCTGTGACTCGCCTCCGCTGTTTGGTTATTTTTCTCGTCGAGACTGGCTCGGTTTGCCTCTCGATCCAGTTCCATTTGCAGCTTGCGTTTTGCAGCGGGTGGTGATGGGCATTGATCTTCGCTTGCGATTATGGTATTGGTCAGAATCATGCTGTCGGCATTGGCGACAGCACCGACATTCGTTCCGTCCATCATAGGAGAAGGAACCGGAAGCATCGGAGTATTGATTGTGTTGGTAACCAATGGAAGCAGATCGGCTTCATCGTTCTCGCTCCCTTCCTCAATAAAGCAGTCGGCTCCCTCCATGGCAATTCGCTTCAGGTGGCTTTCCGTTACATCGGCCAAGGGATTAATAATATCCAGCAAGGAGGCTCTGGATGATGAGTGGACGAATTCATCGTCAGAGTCGTCGTCGTACTCTTCTTCTGCTGCTGCTGCTGTTGTCGTTGTCGCTGCCAGTCGTTGTAGTTCTCGTTCGGCAGCCTCTACTTCTTCTTGCCGTTTTCGTCTTTGCTCCTCTTCTAGAAGTTTCTGGCGGAGTTCTTTCTTCTTTTTCAATTCCAAAATTTTTTGCTGCTTCTGCTCCAATTTCTTTTGTGCCGATAATCCCCGTTCCCTAGTCTCTCGCATTTCGCGTTCCCGTTCTTGTTCCCTCACCTCTTGCAGTTGTCGTTCCGTTTCTTCTTGCTCTCTAACCAATCTCTCTGTCTCCAATTGGGCCAGTATCTCCTGCTCCCGTAACTCTTTCATTTCTCGTTCGTGTTGTTCCCGTTCTTGTTGCTCTTTTAATCGTCTTTCTTCCTCTTTTTGAGCCGCTAGCTTCCTCTCGCGTTCCCTCGCCTCTTGTAGCTCTCGTTCGCGCTGTTCCCGTTCTTGCTTCTCTTTCAATAGCCGGTCCCTCTCCTTCTGGGCTGCAATTGCTCTTTCTTTAGCCTCTTGTAGCTCTCGTTCGCGCTGTTCCCGTTCTTGCTTCTCTTTCAATAGCCGGTCCCTCTCCTTCTGGGCTACAATTGCTCTTTCTTTGGCCTCTTTCATTTCTTGTTCATGCTGTTCCCGTTCTTGCTTCTCTTTCAATAGACGGTCCCTCTCCTTCTGGGCTGCAATTTCTCTTTCTTTGGCCTCTTTCATTTCTTGTTCACGCTCTTCCTTTTCTTGCTGCTCCTTCAATAGACTGTCCCTCTCTTTCTGGGCTGCAACTTCTCTTTCTTTGGCCTCTTTCATTTCTTGTTCACGCTCTTCCTTTTCTTGCTGCTCCTTTAATAGACGGTCCCTCTCCTTCTGGGCGGCAATTACTATTTCTTTGGCCTCTTTTATTTCTCGTTCATGCTGTGTCTTTTCTTGCTTCTCTTTCAATAGCCGGTCCCTCTCTTTCTGGGCTGCAACTTCTCTTTCTTTGGCCTCTTTCATTTCTTGTTTACGCTTTTCCCTTTCTTGCTGTTCTTTCAACAGTCGTTCCTCCTCGTGTTGAACCAGCAGCTCCTCCCGTTCCAGAGCCTCTTGCAGCTCTGTTTCGCGATGTTCCCGTTCTTGCTGCTCTTCCCGTGGCTCCTCGTTCTCCGATTCATCGAGTTCCATGGAATCGTCTTGCCGATCGCGTTCGCGTTCGCGTTCCCGGTGCTGTTTCAAGAGCTGTGCGCGTTCCTCCTGGGCCAATCGTTCCTGTTCCCGGGCCTCCCGAATCTGCCGTTCCCGTTCCGTGGCTTGCTGCTCTTTCCGCAGTCGTTCTCGTTCTCGCTCTCGCTCTCGCTCCTGTTGCTGCTGCCGTTCTCGCTGATCCTGCTCTTCCATCAGCCGCATTTCTTCCTCGAGCTGCCGTTCCTGTTCTTCCATAAGCGCTAGTTCCCGATCGTGTTTCCCAAAGGCTTGTTGCGCTTGCGCTTGCAATTTCGATTGCGGTTCCGCTTCGTCGTCGTCGTCGTCGACAAAGACGGACACGGACGATTCGTTGCCGGTGTTGATTCCCGGCGAAGACAGGAAGGCGAGATCCTGCTCGAGTTTTGCGTCGGCAGCTTGGAGGAAATCGCGGAGCGAATCGGGGACGTAACTCTCGTCGTCATCGTCGTCGATATCGGCGTACGGGTCGAAGGAAACAACGTGGTCGAGGCGAACGACGTCGTCGCTGCGAATGATGTTCGTGGTCGTCGTCGCCGTCGTTTCCTCTGCGACAACCGTGGTTGTGGTTGTCGTCTTGGAAGCGAGGCGCATCTGCATCTGCATCTGCATCTGCATCTGCACCTCGTCGTGTTCGAAATCGATCGTCTTAGGAAGGCGAATCTCGTGTTTGAAACTGACATCGTCGACGATGTCGTTGTCGTTGCCGTTGTCGTCACCGAAATCAATGTCGTCGTCTTCCATTTCCCATCCGTCGTTCAGCGCTGCCATTGTCGTTGTGAATTGGACTGTGCTTTGCTGTGCTGTACTGTGCTGTGCTGTGCTGTGCCGTGTTGAATTGATTTCTGCTATATCTGCTGTATTCTATTGTGATTGCTGCTGCTGCTGCTGCTGCTATCTATCTTTCTTGTGGCAATAGAGTGGGACTGGGCACTTGTTTGCGTCAACACTCCTGTGCTGCTCGGATGCGATGCTACAAAACTCGCACTCGTACTTAGCCTGGTTGAAGCAAAACGCAAATCAGCATCAGCATCATTGTCCAAGGGAACGGTTGGAAAAACTTGCACTGCGGCCAAAAAAATCTCGGTAGTAGAGTTGCCCTCGGTCTGCGTAGGATTTCGTACCGCACGCTACTCGTAATTAATCGAAGGAATCAATCATCTCCGTTCAAAAAACAAAAAGTCATTGTTGCGGATCGGCTTTTTAGATTTTTTCCATCCAAGGTTTTTGTTCCGGATTGTCTGTCCTTGGTTTCTCTTCACTCCACACCAACACGTCGTCCTGCCGTACAATGCGTCCCTTCCGTACCGTACGAAGGTCGGACGAAAATGGAACAAAAAATCTGGCGCGAAGGTTGCCCCGTGTCCTTACAGTAGAGATCCTACGTATGTAGGTTCCACCAACAGTCGTACTGGTTGAACAGCACGTAGTAGACGTGTGACAGCATTGGCGGAGACGGAGTTGCGATGCCTCAAAATGGGTAGTGCGATTTTTATCGATCCGCGTTGTTAGGTTACTCGTACTCGTACAAGAAGTACTGGCATTTGAATTACGCACCGAAATGTGGTTGACACTGTAAAAATGGCGCGCTTTGTCGGCAATCTTCGTATTTTTTCTTTCATTCCTCTTCCTCCTCTGGGATCGCACAAAAAAATTAACTCCCAAACCCAAACCAACTCCCATACCCATACCCATACCCATACCCATTCCCAGACGCAATCAACCAGCTCGTTGATCGCTATTCTCTACACGAAACGATTCAGTTCCTTCCATTCTCCTTCCGTTCTGTAAACCGCAGCAGCAGCAGCAGCGCCAACTACCACCACAGCAAGAATCTCTTGTCCTCCCTCTCGACATCGGTCCTGCTCTTTTCCTCGTCGTCTGCCAACAGCAACAGCTACACCAACCTCTCTCCCGAAAAACTCCCCGCAAACGCAAACGCGAACATCATGCCCGACACGCTCCTGGTCAAGAAACTCTCGGACGACGCCACCCTGCCGGTCCGCGGCAGCGAGTGGTCCGCCGGTTTCGACCTCTCGGCCAGCCGACCGGAAACCATCCCCGCCGGGGGCCGCAAGATCGTCCACACGGACCTGAGCGTGGCCTGTCCCCCCGGGACGTACGCCCGCATCGCTCCCCGGTCGGGGCTGGCCGTCAAGAAGGGGATCGACTGCGGCGCCGGGGTGGTGGACGCCGATTACAGGGGCGAGGTGGGCGTCGTCCTCTTCAACCTGGGGGAGGAAGACTTTGTCGTGAGCAAGGGGGACCGGATCGCCCAGCTCATTTTGGAAAAGATCAGCATGGCCGCCGTCGAGGAGGTCGAGGAACTGGACGACACGGTCCGGGGTGCCGGTGGATTTGGGAGCACGGGGGTCTCCTCCAACAAGAAAGCCAAGACGGACGAATAAGTGATTGAATTAGTGAGTAAAACGGGGGGAACGGAACGACGACGAGGCCACGAGTCGCCAGAATGCCGAATGCCGTGCTCGAATCGTGGACAACGACATCCATACCATAGATAAACCTATAGGAATTGCAATTAGTTTGCGACACGGCGTGAACTGATGATGATGATGTATTTCGTGCGATCGGCACACGTAGTCGAGTGTGCGCAATCCCGCCGGCATCGGCTGGTGCGTCATCGATCCGAGTGCAATCCAATCCAGCCAGTTGCTTTCGCACAGTGAATCAATCAGTCCATCCTACAACGGCAGCTTGGTGCGATTGCGAGTCGGGACGATATCCATTTCACTTGTTTGGAGTTCTTCGTGTACCGTGCGTGTACGTGTAGCTCATCGTGACCATTTATTGTTTTGTAATGTCTATCAATCTATCTATATTATTATATGTACGGTACCTTACTCTGCTGTCTGCAGACTGCAGTGCTTGTGTTTCTCCTCAGAAATGGAGTGCGGGTCCGCAGCGCAGCAAATAGTACACCCCGGTAGGGTTCCCGTCTCGATAGTTCGCGAACCGATTCCACCCCGCCGCCCGTTCCAGGACGCGGGGCCACGCCGATGGTGGCAAAGCGGGGGTTGCTCTTCCACCTCCACTTCCGTCCAAGAGCTCCCGGCCCGCGTGCCGGAGTCGCAGCGTGTACTCGAGAGAGGGTGATTCTTGGTTTGTGGTGGTGGCTCGCGGTTGTTGTTGTCGTTGTCGCTCCAAGTTGGTGACGTACGAGAGCCTGGTGAGGGTCCCGGCGATGGTCCGGAGCGCGGCCGCTTCCGTCGGATTGCGGTACCACCGGTCCACCGGATTGTTGGCAAACCGCAGCGTCCGGAGGTTGGAGGAGGACGATGACGACGACGACGACAACGACGACGACGACGATGAGGCGATGCGATCGGACACGGATCGAAAACTTCGAATGTTGTTGTCGTACACATCAAGGTCCGTCAGTGCCGGGAGTTGCGGTGTCACGTCGAGCAACAAAAACCCCAGGTGGGCTTCGGTCAATCCACAATCTCGAATGGTGAGATCCTTCAGCGTGGTTCGGAAGCGGCATTCGTGAACCGCATTGCTGTTGCTGCTGTTGCTGCTGCTGCTGCTGCTGCTGCTGCTGCTGCTTTTCGTTTGGAACAGCCTGTAACACACCCCGCCCAAAAAAATCTCGATGGCCCCGAGCGTGCAGCTGCGCAGGGTGAGACGGGACAGGTTGCCCAGCATGCCCAGATCCCGGACCAGCGTGTCCGATCCGCACTTGTCCAGCGTGAGGGTGTGCAGGAGTTGCAGGTGGGCCAATTCCCGGGTTTTAGTCCAGAGAGTTGTTGCCTCGCACCCCACGTAGGCCTGGATGACCCTCCCCGAGCGATCGTCGATCAACGTGGAGTGGTCAAAGGCGATATCGTGGACGTTCGAAACCGAACCAATACCGCCGCAACGATCATCGTCCCGCATCGTATTATTCGTATTCGTCGTCATGCCCGGCTGGGAAAAGATCGAGAGCAGCGCCACGACGTCGGTGAGGTCCGCGTTCCGGATCTTTCGTCTCGGTGAGCCCGCGATGGACAATACGTGTCGCTTGGTCTGGATCGCAGCCACCGTTTCTGCTGCATCTGCTACATCTGATACTGCTGCTGATGATAATGATGATGATGATGCCGATGCCGATGCCGATGCCGATTCTCCGGTAACAACCTCGTCGTTGTTGTTGGCACTGCCGCCTTCGTCCATCGTATCGTATGGTATCGTTTGCGGGCGTGGATGTAGATCTAGACGATGTTCGTTCTGTATCTCCTGGAACCAAATGACACCAGTTATGGTTTGTGGATGATGATTCGGAGGAGCAATGAAAGTAATTAAGCATTGAATCGAACGAAATAAAACTTTTATGTACGACTAGCGTGGAAGGATAAGGCGCATACAGTCCTCGTACCGTACCGTATGTACTTACTCGTACCCGTGGCCATGCGAAATCGCCGTGAAAGCTTGGTTCTAGATTTTTCTCGCGAAAAACTTGAATCGATCTACCGTACCGTAACAACTGTTGTGAAAAAATAATCGCTGGGTTTTTTCCCTCCGCGGTGGATTGTCTAATCTTACCGTGAACCGTTTGGGAGTTTCAAAACTTCGTGCCGACCTCAAAAAGAACAAGAAGTGTCTCGTTTTGCGTCACAGAACGTCAAAAACCGTTTCTTCCGAACCGCACTACAATACAGTAATGATACTTATGATGTTGCGTGTTACGTACAAGACAGATATTTCAAAAAATAATAATTACAGTATTTTTTTAAAAACGAAAATCGCGTTGAAAGTGTCCCATCGTGACGGCCCCAAAACCAATTTTGCAGACCAATGTTGCTAATTCCTCTATGTTGTCATTGTTGAACCGTAGGACTATACCCAGGAGAAAGGAAGAATTGTTTGATCCATTTTCGAATATTCGAGGGTAGGAGCGAAATAGAAGAATACTTCGAAGCAGTTGTTGAGATACCGTATCCATGGATATTCTTTTTTAAATTTGAATAGATACAAACAACTACGTGTCTGACAGACAATACCGTGGGTATGAACGTGGAACGACTTCGCAGTTTTGAGACAGTTAGGAGGGGAGCATCTGGAGCCACATAATTCCGGCTCGCTTAGTATCGCACAAGAGAGATAAATTCGAAAGCAAATTCTGAAGCAAATTCTGAAGCAAATTCTGAAGCAAATTCGAAAGAAAATTTGAAAGAAAATTCGAAAGCAAATTTGATGACTATCATTCGACAACATGCGTGGGTAGTCGTTCGTGACAACTTTTGTCCCATCACTTGACATTACCAAGCATTGTTGTTCATGTGCGCAATAGATTCAAAGCAAACGGTGCTACTCTGTGGCATCGGTATCAGGATAAAATATACTAAAAAATCGTTTTTTAATAATATACATTAGCGTGTCAAAAACTACAGTAGAAGAAAGAGATAAGAGCGTGATCCATCCCATGTGGACCGGCCGCCTTTAGCATGGCTCCTTAGTGTGATTGGTGTGGTTGCAATGCTTGCGGTGCTTTGTGCTTGTGTTTTTGTTTTTGTTGTTGATGGTGGTGGTGTTGATTCGTTCGCTCGCTCGTTCGCTCGTTCGTTCACTTCCGCCATTCGATTTCCAGGAGGGATCGATCCCGCTTGCGCCGGTCCTTGGGAGAGCAGCGCCTGGGATCCCGCTGGGCCACCACGAAGAATCCCAGGCACTTGTCCTCCGGTTCCATCCCGAGAAAGGCCTTCATCTCGTCGCTGTCCCGGGCGGCCGTGTGCCAGGAGCTCCAGTAGCAGGCCAGCTGTGGAAACTTGGTCGACTGGAGGTGCATGTTCTGGGTGGCCGCCGCCACGGCCGCCGCCTCTTCCCACTCCGGGAGCCGCCGGGGTCCCGTCTGCCGGCGCATCGCAATGGCAATCATGTGCGAGCAGGGTGCCCACCGGCCCGACATCTCGTCGTGGGTCATCTTTCTCCACTTGTCGTATTCTTCCTGGGTGCGGTCCGTGGCATCGGAGGGGCACCGGGAGCCCCACCCGACTTCCTTCCAGTTCTGGTCGTAGTACTGGAGGGTCAGGTTCTGCATCTCAACCATGGCTTGCTTGCCCAGCACCACAAACTTTGCGGGATGCTTGCAACCCGCGTACTTGTTGCCGTGGAAGGGTCCCCAGACGGCCGCGTCCAGCATCGATTGGATGATGGCTTCGTCGAGGGGAGGGGGGTCTTTGAGATAGCTCGATGGAAAGACGGAACGCCGGTTCCGGATGCAACTGAGGACGGAAAGGTCCATCTCGTTGTTGTCGTTGTTGTTGTTGTCGTTGTTGTCGTTGTCGTTGTCGATGCTGTCGATGCTGTCGTTGTCGTTGTCGTTGCTGTTGTCGTCAATCTCGGTATTGTAAAATCTGGATGTCTTTTTTCGATACCACAATGCACCGGTACCAATGAGCAGGGCAAACGTAGTGACTATGGAAGGACGGATATCTTGGGATGCCATGGCGTCTGCAACGGTGTCAACGGCAAACTGAAAATGACGTCTTGAGAAGAGAGAGTGATGGGTCTAGTAGTCGCCTCACCCAATGGTACAGGATAGTGTTTCTTCGGATATCCAGCAAATGATGTGGATTGGATATCTGTACGAGCCGGTATGAGTACCGTATGCTTCTGAATGATGAAGAATTCAGAAAGAAGAACACAGAATCAATCGATGTCGTCCCACTGGTTAATTGCAGATGTGTACCCAAAATAATAGTTGTTACGGTATTTGCAGGTGTTTTGATTGAGGTCCTTAACAGGTGTTTTGATTGAGGTCCTAAGATGAGACGGGTAGGTAGTGGCCAAGAAGTGATAGTAAAGTGTGAGACAGTGAAACAGGAACCGAGTCTCCAATCGTAGTGAGGGAAAAATGGAAAATGATAATAATATGAAAACTTGTCTCAAAAGCAATACATTAAATACTGTTTTTTCCCGCCCGTCATTCGTATCAATCAAGAGAAGACGTAAAGAACGAACTACTCGTAAGATTACCGTACATGCATACGTCGCGTCATGCCCATAGAGTGGTTTGGATCGTACGTACGACCGCTTATCGCTAAGGCTTTTCGTTTGGATGTTTTGAGGGCCTTCCACGAATGGCATATCAAACGTTCTTGCTCGTGTCTGGGAATGATAAGTCATAAGAGGCTTTTGGACATGCATAGTTCTCTTTCCAACCCCATTACGCATTACTGGTTTTGTACGCGTACTCTACGGTAGGCGTTTTGAGGCTTTTTGTGAGGCCTCTTGCGCTCTTTTTGAAGGAAAACGAGGCTATCTGTTACATTTTTCATGGCCGTTGTCGAGAGTTTCCGACCATTCCTTGTGACCGACTATTCGGACCCGCAGGATTAAAAAAGGAGAACTCCTGCAAGGTACCGTACATCTAGTGGTACCGGTAATACAAATCTACAGAGAGGTAACGTACGTAGTCAAACCTCGAACACAGAAAGGGCGAGGATGGATGGTTCGTTCTTAACCATCCAAATTCCGAAACTATCAGTATGGATATTATTATGATTTACTAGTAGTACCCGTAGCCGTAATAGATGCTCTTGAGTTCCAATCCATTGCACGACATCGCATCTCCGGCAGCTTCGTTCGTCCATAAGTCCACATTTTGAGGAAAAGCAAATCAAGATTCACAAGCTTTCTCATCTTGCAAACAACCGAAGATATACTGAAAAAGGAAAGAAAGAAAAACTCATACGGAGTAGGAAACAACACAACGCCCACCCACATTGCCAACCAACCAACCAAATAGCACCATGACCGAATCATCATCGGAACTACCCAAGCCGCGGCAACTGCCCGTCACACTGATCAGTGGGTTTCTCGGAGCCGGAAAGTCGACCCTACTCCGGAACATTCTCGAAGCCAAGCACGGAGACGAAAAATTCCGGTGCGCCGTCCTGGTCAACGACATGGCCGAGCTCAACATCGACAAAAACCTCATCGAGTCGTCCGGTTTGGTGCAATCCGACGAGGTGATCTCGATGCAAAACGGCTGCGTCTGCTGCAACCTGAGCGGAGATCTCATCGAGCAGGTCGTCAAACTGACCCAGAACAATGCGACGCCCTTTGACTACCTCATCATCGAGGCCTCTGGTGTGTCGGAACCGGCTGCCATTGCGGCACTCTTCGAGGAATGCCACGACGATCACGATCACAGCGAGCACGAGCACGGCATGAGCCTCGGTGAGGTGGCCAGAATGGACACCATCGTCACGGTCGTCGATTCGGCAGAATTCCTCCAGAACCTCGACCTGATGGACGATCCCGACCGAAAGGATTATCCCCGGCTCTTGGTCGATCAGGTGGAGTACGCGAACGTTGTCCTTCTCAACAAGACGGATCTCGTCAGCCAGAGCCAATTGGAGGAAGTCAAGGACCGGGTTTCTCTCCTCGCGGGGGAGGGCGTCCAGATTCTGGAATGCGAAAACTCGACCGTTGACGTCTCGCTGGTGGTGGACACCAAGCTCTATAATCCCAAGGACTTTGATCTTTCCAGATTCCTCGAAAAATTTGAAGTCGAACAACCCAAGTCGTGCTGCAAGAAGGCGGAGGCCAAGGGAGAGTCCCCCTGCTGCAAGCGAGCCCGAACGATCGACTCGGGTAAATCACAAGTGATTCTGCCATCCAAGAAGGTCTCCAACACACGGCACCAGGAAAACTACAAAATCACGTCGTTTGTGTACAAGGCCTACCGTCCCTTTGCTCCGATGAAGCTGTACGAGAACTTTATCGACGCATTTTTCATTATGGAAGAGGACGAGGATTCAGACGATGAGGAGGAGCACGGACACGACGAGGAGGAGGAAGGTGATGCCGATGCCGATGGCGACGAGGAAATGGAGGACCAAGATGGGGACGACAACGACAAGGACGGTGCTCCCCCCGAGAAGAAAGCGAAGGTCAATGACGAGGCAGAAGAGACGGAATCCCAAATGGAAAAGACCCGGGCCGAGGCCATCCAAAAAATGCAAGAAGAAGGAGCCACCAAAAAGAAGCTACGCACCAAGGCGGTAGGATCCCTGTTGCGCATGAAGGGCTACCTGTGGCAGGGAAACTCGCACGATTTGATTGGTTACATAAGCACAGCGGGAAACGTGTCCCGAATCGAATCACCGGGACGGTGGAACTGCCTAGAAGCCCGATTCTACCAGGGATCCGAGAAGGAACAGCAAGAAATGCGCAAATCCTGGGTGGCTCCCTATGGCGACCGACGACAGGAACTCGTGTTTATCGGCCAGGACCTCAAGCACAAAAACATCCAAGAACTCTTGGATAGCTGTCTCCTTACCGACGAACAAATGGCCATGGGTGTCGACGGATGGAAGGCAACATTTGGCGATATCATGCTCGACAGTTGATTGGCTGAGTTGGTGGCTGGGTAGCTGTTTGTGAAAAATCTTGATTGGATTGGAAGCAACCAGTTTGTCACCAGCATTTATCTTACGCACGGCGATTGATCCTTTTATTTTTTTCGGTCTTTCTTGGCTCACCTGACATGGCAGGGCAGGGCTGGAAACTCGCATCGAAAACGAACCATTACAGAATATTCACTCTGGAAGATAGCTTGTATGGTGTCTCCATCACAGTTGGATCAAAATTTTAAAACTATTTTTGCTTCCTTTCCGAGGATTGTTCGTCCGCTCCCAATGTGTACTGTATATTACTCCTTTGTGAAAAAGAAGCAACAGCTCTGCGTCATCAACCATACATAAGATCGTTGTGGTTTTCTAAAAGAGTGTCGATCCCGACGCTATCGTGACCTTCTACCAAGCACTAGTCTGTATCGTAAAGCAGTGAATCGACAATCCGAGTGTTCGTGAGAATGATCATTGCAGTAACATGACGGTACCGCAACGAGGAGGAGAAAACATTCTTAAACGCATGTTTCGGCTTTACAGAGTCGCCAAGCGGTGCAGTACCGGTAACAATACTGTGTCACGTCGAGGTTGAGGTATGGACGCGACCCACAACATTGGCTTTTGAAGAATCGAAGATTCCACATTGTTCTTCGCTGTGTTCCAATTGTAGTAGTTGGAGGTTCACTTTGCTCACCGTCTCGCCGTTCTCTGCAGTTTAGGAGAACTAATTGCGAAGTTGCAGAATAATCAAGCCGTAGAATGCTACAGGTTGGGTGCGTTGCAATACATGCCATTTAGGAGCAACAGAATCAAGACTCAACCAAACTTCCTCCTACCGGTACATGATAATTAATAGTGAACACTGTTAACACCGAACCATATTTTCAATCTATTCTAACATTTTTCAAAGAACGCTTGAATAGCGTCGAAAGTAAGTGAATTCAAGATCTGATCAATCGAGAACTATGGAAAAGAAGACCAAGAAAACTAGCACAATGCCCACAAGCCTGAAGGACATCAAACTCTACATCCCCAAATACAAAGAAGCCTCGACAAGCTACCCACAATGGTGGGTGTTGATGCAGGCTTATGCTGTACGGAAGGATTTTGCAAGAGTGGAGAAGAAGTATGGAGAGGATGGAAAGGAAGTTCTTGAGCAGACCTTCACTCTTAGTGAAGAGGAAGCTGTGATTAGAAATAAAATGCCTATAGCAACTCTCACGATGGCTTTTCAAGACCACCAAGACTACACCGCCTGGGTAGAACAATCCAGAACTCTCAACTGGCCCAGTGGCCAATTGCATCCGGTAGTCAAAGAGATGAAAGACGAGTTCGCGCCCAGGGATGTAAGCAGGAAGGTAGATCCGAAGAATGATCTCAGAAAAGTCTCAATGAAGAAGACTGAGAACCCCAAGACACGACTGTTTACACAAATAACAGCAGTCAATACTAAGTATCGAGGAAGAGTCACCGCTCTATCTAAACAAGATAAGATATTGACAATCATGTCAATTGCACCATCATCCTACCAAGAGACCATCTTGAGGGTAAGGAATGATGCGAAGAGGGAGCATGGAGGAGACCCCACCAGGAAGGAACTCTGAGCCAATATGTATGACTAATGGAAGTGAAAACAAACCGGAGACAACATGAACATGAAGTTGTCATACGTGCCAGAGAGTCCAAATGAGAAGATGAAAGAAGAAAGCCCACGTCCAAAGGCTACAAGTCCAAGAAGAAGGGCAAGGACAAATGGGGCTATGGATGTGGCAAGAAAGGTCACATGAAGAGAGACTGCAATGAAACCAATAAGTCCACAAAGTGTCAACATTGTGGGAAGTCTGGGCACAAAGAAAAGGTTTGCTGGGAAAAGAACCCCAACAACAAACCAAAGTGGATGAAGATGAAGGACCGGAAGAAGAGACACAGCGACTCTGAAGAAAACATAGCAGCTGGAGTATTTGATGAAGAGTAGTACTACTTCCTAGCCAGAGACATTGGCATAAGTCCAAGGAACCCAAGAAAGAACGGGAACCAAAAGAATATCCATGGTAGGCACTATCTGGAAAGAAGGAACAAGGAGAACGACTTTATGAATATCCTTTTCAAATCCAACCTGAACAGTAATTATGATCACTTTGAACCTAACCAATTTCAAAGAAAACATGGATACGGTTACCTCAAAACTATAGAACATGGGTAGCTAGCTGCTCCGTCCATTGTGAAAGTGGAGAAGCCACTATAATTTCATAGGAGCAAAATTGATAATCGGAAACAATGCTGGTGTCCCATAAAACTGGGGTACTGGAAATCTCATTGCGGAATCGATCCACAAGAAACCGAAAGAGATAAGCTGGAACCAGACGCCAGCAAACCTGGCTCTGTGAAAACAGAGATAAATGACAAAACTACAATCCTGTTTGACCAACAATTTGCAAATAAGGAAATCCAAATTATCTCAATGGACTATTCCAATGGTACTGAATCTGGGACATAGGAATGTGTTCGTATATCAGCGACCATTTTGGTGACCAACGACAACAAAAGATGGGAACAACGGAGTGTATCCTGCTGGATAACAGGACAAAAAAAATGTATATGAATCAACTGTGCGTTGCAGATACAGGTGCAAACGCAAACACGATTAGTCACACCAAAGGAACTACTCCAGCAAAAGACACAAGAAAATCCAAGGTAAAGTTGCTCAGTCCACAAGTTGCTGCAAATGGAGAAAGATTACAAACTACTGAGATCTTGGATAAAGCTGGAGTTCAATACAACAAAGATGGTGAGCAAAAGAATCAAATCAAGAAGTTCACCGGCTGTCCATATGATCCATGTAAGTTCAATCTGTGTGCTGTAAGATGATAAACCAAGGATGGGTGATGAATGGGAACTCTACTGGAATAAACCTTCAAAAGGGGAAAAAAGAACTACACTTCAATATCACAATACAAACCAAAGACAATGGCACCCTCTGGGCAATGTATGTCAATAGTGACAAATCAGATGTCCAGACTCCCAAAACAGTTCTGGCAACTTCAAGCAAGATTTCCGCAGAGAATGATCATGCGTTCTGTGGACACAACAACATCGCAATAAACAAACAAATCGCTGACCATTTGGGTTGGACTCTCACAGGAACTCCCTTTCACAAGTGCAAAACCTGTGCAAAAGGAAAGGCACGACAGAAGAACCTGGAAACAGGAGAATTGAACCCACCAAGTTTGATTGGGGAACTCTGGTACATTGATGGAATGTGATTGAAGAAACCAAAGAATCCAACAGAAACATTATATTTCCTGGTAGTGGCAGTGAAACATATCTCTGGAGCAGCTCTCATGAGTTGGTACAACAAGAAGAATGGATTCGTCAATGAGTTCTGTTCAAAGTTCAACAATATGAAACAAACTGGAAAGGACCTGAAAAGAATCAGATGCAATGATACTGGAGAAAATACCAAGTTTCAGAAGGTACTGGATGGTATTATTTTCCTTCTGAATCCGGTCTGCTAAGAGTCAGATTCAAAGGCTTCTGAAGAACAGCAACGCTGTGTTAGTGTGTTAGTAGATGAACGATTGTACTCTACGCGTGACAATTGTGATTGGATACTTTCGACAACGGATAATTGGACTACAGGCGAGACTATGGAAACGCCAGATCACTTCTTACTGTGAACTTGTTCAGATACAGTGAGACAGACCTTAGTAATGTAGATTACAGGTAGTTGGTAGCAACTAGTGTGAATTTTGGGATATAAATCAGTTGAATGTTAAAAGTATGAGATAAAGTGAAATCTTGCCAAAACACAAGATATCTCTTTTATTGAGATGAAATACGTTGCAACTGCTGTTGCGTAGTGATGGGATTACTTGCTGATTATTTCCGTACATGCATTGGCCGTTGATCGTATATATCTGTATGTATATATATATATTGTGTGAGAAGCACACACCAATGGTTTTCTTCTCTTGTTCCGTTAGGAAGATCCTATGATATGTTTATCACTATGATCAGGAATTGCACCCGTAGCTCGTGTGATACTTTATGAAATCAGAGTTTGCTCACCGAAGAACAAGGGCAATACTATAAAACAGAGATTGCTCACCGTCAATGCGCGATGGGAATTGATGCTCCGTGGGAATCGATACGCCGTGGGAATTGACTACTTTGGTTGATACGGGACTCATTGATTTGTACGAATAGAATAGCTACCGTTGTGTAGCTTTGGTACTTCTGGACACGAAAGGAATTTAATACTCCCCATGTTTCCTTGTGAAAGGTCATCACGTTCACATGATGCTTCCATCATCTTGGAGGAGGTCGCCGGTATTTCCACAGAAGTGGAAGATGGGCTTGAGCAGTGGATACACAATTGAGTGTCCCCAATGCTTGGTGAGGATATCTGCACAATTATCCTTACCAGGGATGTGCAGCATTAGAATGAAGCCTTTCGCTATCATGCTTCGTACGTAGTGAAACGATAGGATATGGTGACGCTTATGCAACCTTGCGTAAGGAAAGGTTGACGTTTGAATCATCTTCTCGTTGTCTCCCCATGAGTAAGAAATATCGTGGACTCGTGTTCCGAGGTATCGGAACAAATGACGCAGGTCAACGATTTGCTTGATGCAAGTTCTTCCTGCAATGAATTCAGCTCCGAATGTGGCTGTCTCCGTAGTAGCTTGTTTCTTCGAGAACCACATCATAGGAGTTTTGTTCGCAAAGTGAAGGATGCCGGTTACAGCCTTCCCACTGAGGATGTCATGCATGAGATTTGCATCGTAGAAGTGTGTCAACACTACTGTCTTCCCAAGTGGTGCAGGAGCGTCGTCGGGTAGCTCTTCAGAATGCTCCCCATAGACGGTGTTGGACCAATCAATGGTGTCCGGTTTAGTCAGTATAAAATCTGGGGGTTCCACATGGAACCTGATCTTAAAATGTCTAAACTTGGAGATATATCCATAGATACGTTTGGCACGATCAAGGTGTCCCTCTCGTGGTTGAGCTCTGAAACTTGAGAGTGTCATCACGGCTGTTTGGACATCAAATCGTCCAATGGCGATGATTCATTGGAGTGATCCGATCATGCTTTGGTATTTCTGGATACCAGTTTCCTCAAGAAAAGCCGAGGAATCCAATTCAGGATGATCGTTTTCGGCAATGGGTGATTGGAACCTAGTGTTAGGTTTACATCCAAACATTTGTTCATAAGATGCTTCCATCTTTTTGATGAACTTGATGGGATTCATACAAAGAACACCATGCGCGTCTCGCTCAAATCCACAGCCCAGATGAAAATTCATAGGTCCAGATCCCTTCAGTTTGAAGTTGTATGGCTCCGCCTGTAGGATTTTCAGGAACAAATTGGGATCTGCCATGCAAAGACATAGATCATCGACATGTGCATATGAGTTCATATACACGTTCCCCATGCTTGTTCATTCCAGACTTGAGAAAGATTTCCAGTTCGGCGCGTGATCTTTTGAAACCGAGTTCAATAAGGCAAGCTGCTAGTAAATCACCAAAACACTTGCCCAATGATCTGAGTCCATATAAGGCCTTGTAGATGATCAATAGATGACCTTCTAGTGATCCAAATTCTGGACCTGCCTTGATACAGACTTTCTCGCAGGTTACTGCTTCGAGGTAAGCATTTCCTATATCGGTACCCCATGCTTCTAGGCTGTTCAGTTCAGCTAGGAACAGACACATACGTAGACCGCGAAGTGATACGACACCGGCATAGACACTGTGTACGGGGGCTCTGGTGAGGTTGCCCTTTGCAACAAGACGGGCCTTATGCCTACCATCATGTTTGACAGCATATATCATGTTTACCTTGATCTGTTGAAACCCATTTGGGATGGAGCTTGCCTTGCACATGCCTTTGTCAATAAAGGTATTGTATTCATTGAGCTGTTCCATTTCAAGCGTGATGGCGTCTTCCCATTTGTGGTTTCCGTTGGCTTGATCAAATTGGAGGGCTTCTTCGTGGTTACAAGGTACCTTGAATCCATATTGGTACTGTGGGGTGGTATGGAAAGACCAAAGTTTAGCTTGATGCACGAGTCGATCAAGTTTCTTGGTTTGTCGTGCTAGGTTGGTGATTCGTTTGAGACGTTTCCAACCTAGGAGGTCAAGCAAGTTGTTGTCTTTCCCATATTTGGCAACGGTAACAGGATCATCAGCTGCAATGTTGGCTAATGGTTCATATGTCCGTTCCATGTTTTCCCATTCAATCCAAAGGTTATACTTGGAGCCTTTGTATTGAGGGTGCTTGTTATCCAATGGGCCTTGGTGTCCTAGGATTTGGCGAAACAACAAAAGTTTTCCATCTTCTTGGGTCGAATCATGGTGGATGTAATTCATGACATCATTGTATGCAATGATATCATTAAGTTTGGCATCAGAGTGTTTGCACTTGAATTTGATGAAGTCCTTATTGCGTTCAAGACTGTCTTCTACATCAACGATGGTAAGCTTCTTTCGAGTACCATCGGGGTTGGGTACAAGGAAAGATCGTCCTTGTAGATTGGCAATCCGGATCGTCGGAATGGTAAGAGGTTTACCATCATTGTCAAATTGTGCATTACCTTCTTCATTGGTAACAACTACTTGTGGTGGGTCTACTGAAGGAGTAGCAGGGTTGGTGTGTGGAGTTGTGACGTCACTAACATCAAAGTATGCTAGCTCCGGTGGATCAAAATCATCTTCAGTAAGGAGAACGCCATTGGATGTCTTGCTGAAGATGTGTGTCGTAGGAGGACCATCAAAACTCTCCCCATAGTTGTTAGGGAGTGGAGAAGGGGACCAGCTTGGGCTGTCATCAACCTTCTTATAGAGAAAGCTCGGTAACGAGGGGTGGGCGGGTGGTTGGATAATAACCTGATGACCAGATGCGGAAGGTGGACTATTGTCGGTTATCTGAACAGGAGGTGACGCAGCCTGTTGCTCGGTAGGTACAGACGTCATGGAGCCGTCATGTTCCGCAGGAGTGTCGGGGCTTTCGATCGGTGTCGGGGTCCGCAGTGGAGGTGCCATGAAGAGGAGGAGTCGGGACGTCCTGTGGTTTGGAATCTGCATGGGAACTATCTGTAGTGGTATGCTCCCCATGTTTTGTGAGTGTAGGGGCGTCACTGTTGGCGTACAAGCGAGGTACTGAATCCTTGGCCTTACGCCATTTGATGAAGCCATCATCCGTAAAGAGGCCAGCGCGTTTGTTGCGTGACTCAGGTGTAAGAGTAGAACGTACACCAGAACGGTCAAGCAATTTGTTGGTGACTGGATCTCAGATTTGGAAACAAAGTCCATTGCCCACATGTTCGGCAATGCCTACAAAATGACTGAGGCGTTTGGTAGACTGTGTACTGAAAGAGGAGTCATTGGTCTTGAAGTAAACAGGTTCAAACCAGAAGAAACTGGTATACGCGCTTATATCACCAAGTGCACCGGTAGCAATGAAGACCGGTTGTTTGTCCGACAGAGTAGGATCAGAAATAACATTGAGGAGTCCGGCGACGTATGTCATGCACAACAACCATAGATGTGGTGGTGTGCCCGTGCAGTCCATGACGCGATTGACAATACGTTTAAACGTTTGATAGCGTCGTTCAAATTGATTCTGGTGTTGGTGATAGGGTTCACTTTGCCAAAGTCCAATCCATAACATCTTGAGATAATCGATGACCCTCTTACTAGATTGGTAGTTTCCATGATCACATAAGAGGCGAAGAGGTCTGCCCCATTTTCAAACGAAATTCTGAAAACATGATAGAAAGTCACCGGTGGTGCGCATCTCTTCAACATGTATGATATGAGACTTCGGACCAAAGAAAATCTGAGCAAGTTTGGAACTGCCATCAATCGCTGGGGCGTCAGAATAAACGACATCAGACAAGACGTTGTCATTGAATGGTCGAACATTCATTGCCGGCTGGGGGGAATAAAAACGTTTGAAGAGGTTACCATCAGGGCTAACCGCTAAGGAACCATATTGCTTCGAATTCTCAAAGGTAGCTTTGATGCGATTTGTGGAAACCCAACAAAAGAAGGGTTTCAGAGATAAGTAATCATGTTCGTTGGGATAGCGTTCACGAGGTGTAGTTGTGATACGTGGAGTATCACTAACAGTACAGTCTGTGGGAAAAGCAGTGACCGTCTCAGAGATTGGAGGGGGAATGCAGCGTGCGAGGTGTTCCTGATGAACATAATTGGTAGGTGTAAGCCAGAAGGAGTGGTCATTGGTTCCATGATCATCAATAGGGAGAAAGGGTGATCGAGTATAAGAATTACTGGAGTACAAACTGAGAGATGTAACCGTGGATGAGCCAGAAGATACAGAGATATCCAATCCTTCAAGACAATGTGGATTTCCGTATTTGTCGTAGTCTGGATACAGAAGTTGCTGCAACTGAGGAGGATATTTCTGAAGGAAGGTTTCATCCTTAGCACTGATTATGGTATCAAGAACGGATGGGTCCCAGTGTTTATTGGATGTCATGATAACATGTGGGAGCGTGTCGAATTCATCAGTCGTATACTTTCGCATGGCAAGGTATGGCAAATCATGCCGAATGCTGAGAGGCAGTGCATATCCATCGGAGGTGGTGATTACTTGCCCACCGCCTGCTTTGATGGATGTGTCATCGACAGTGGAGAAGTATGCTTCCATCTGGCTGGAAGACAAAATAGAGGGGTGTTGTCCCGCGTACGCACATTCGTTGAAAATGAGGATAATGGGACCTATATTGGAAACGGAATAGGCTCCACATGATGCAATGGGAATATTCTGCACTTGGTGATTGTTGATGCCGGTGACATTGACGTATTGGGGCAGAATATCCTTGGAGATAAGGCATGCATCATTACCGATGATACAACCATTGGCACCGTGGTTGACCATGGCGAATCCGGGGATGGAAACAGTAGCTTTATGGGCACGATAGGTGTATGAAGGTACTTGATTATCATGTGGGAAGGTTAAGTCATCTTCAGGGTTATACCACTGATGAAAATTAACGAAATAGGAGGATTTTCCCACAGGTATCAGAGTATCACTGTCCTTTTTGTACCGAATGTCAGGATTCTCAGAAAGGAATCTTGTGGGATGGGCAGGCGACACGGAAGACTTGAGGGATTGTTGGTCCTTGAGAGAAGAAGTCTGAGACTTGTATACACCAAGTGATGCATGGAAGACGCCTCTACGGTCATTTTCCACAGCTGGATGGAGGTCTGCTGAGGCATTGGTATGGTTATCACCGTTTGAGGTGTCATCTTCAAGGAATGAGACGGAATGCCCATGTGTATATGCCTTCCGGGTGATGGGTTTAACGGCATTGGGGTCCGGCTGACCATCTGGGAGCAATTTGGACCGCAATGATGCGACCACTATTTTCTTGCCTTCGGGGGAAAAGTTCAGCCAATTCTTCATGTCTTGACATGATAGGGCCTTCCATATGCCAGTGGGCAAGCGTGTGGTAGGGTCAGGTGAACGTCCAGCCTTGAATACCGCATAGTCTTGGTAGTCACCTTCGAATTCGATAGGGAGAGCATAGTCGTCAGGGTTGTGCCCTTGTCCTGACGAGAAGTCGTGTACATGTGCACATACTGTGGACTTTGGAGCAGACATTGCGGACTGAGAATCGAGTCAAGGCGCTTCGAGTAGGAGCGTGATCTTGAGCTTGTGGATAGCAGCGGCTTCAGCGACTACATCTGTCACTGGTACTATTCGTGCCGCCACGATCTTTGACTTTAGCAAACTGTTCACTTAGCTGAAAGCTGGAATAGCAGGCTTGACATAATGCTGATTTTGCATTATGGTACTCAAGGGGCTTGTTGGGAGGACGAAGTTTGTTGAGGTGATTCAATTCTTCAAACCAATGTGTGATAAACTTCACTTTAGATTCCTTCCAGTTGTTGAGATTCAACTTCAGCAAAGCTTGTAATTGAGTCGAGTTGTCATATACTTTGGCTTTTGATTCACTGTGAAGGTTCACAAAATCAAAATATGCTTGACGTCCATTGCGTGTGAGGGAATGGCTGTGGACGCATGACGGGGATAAGTTGCTTTTGAAGACTTCCAACATAAGAACCCAGAAGAAGGCACACTGTTTGACAAAAAGGTCACGTGTATAGCCTTGTAGTGCAGCAGGAGGCCAAGTTTCATTGAGAAATGTTTCGGTGTCAATGTCGTATGCCTTGAGTTTAGCCTTGAAACCCACGAGCCAGTGTTTGAATCTTGAGTCATTCATGAGGGGTGTGAACAACTTTTCATCCCGTGATTTCCGGCACCAAGACTTGTACTTCACTTGTTGAGGGGACTTGTTCTTATTTGTTCCGGGAGGAGGAGCTGGGGGATTCAGGATAGATTCATTCTGAAGGCACAGTGCAGGTGCCATACGGAAGGCACTGAAACTGTTGTACAAATATGACGCTACATCCCTCCAATTCTTTTTGTTCTTGTGCAACTCATTTGAAAATTCCGCAAGTGCTTCTATGGTCCGTTGGATGGACCGATGGAGTTGGGTTGGGAGTCCACTGCCAGTATTATTAAATTCCTTTCGTACGTATGGGAACCACAGGCTGGTACTTGAACTTACGTAGATTTCTACGTAATTTACAGTACTACAGCTGGAGTGGTATGATAATACCGACCGAGTCATATGCACCTCTGTAAGCAAGATTGGAGAATCTCTGTAAGCAGGATCGAGTCATACGCACCTCTGTAAGCAGGATTGGAATATTCTTCTCGAAGAACGAATGACCGGGAAGGCCCATTCTTTCTGTTTTCATGATCGAAGTTCGATACTTAAGATCAGAAGCAAGGTTCGTTCACGACCGAATTGGAATGCTCGATGACTGCATCCAGCTCATATCTTATGGAAAATGACCGGGAAGGCCCATTTCTTTTCTGTTTTCACGATCGAAGTTCAATACTTAAGATCGGAAGCAAGATTCCTTTTGTTTTCATGACCAAACCAAAGTAAATTGCCTGGTTCCGGTATAGCCTTTTTGATACTTCCAATCATGTGTTTCGATACTCATGATCAAAAGGGAGGTTCGAAGAAGCTTCTTGTAACAGCTGTTTCGATGATCACGATTAGAAGGAAGCTTCTAATCGAGAAGGAAGCTTCTCATGATAGCATGTGATTCTACAGTGCTGTACGATTAGCAGTGTACTGTATTCATCACTGCTCTAAAAGAGATATCATGCTCTCCAGCAAGATTACTCTCTTATCTCATACTTTTAACATTCAACTAATTTATATCCCAAAATTCACATTAGTTGCTACCAACTACTTGTAATCTACATACTAAGGTCTGTCTCGCTGCAATCTGAATAAGTCACAGCAAGAGGAGATCTGGCGTTTCCCTAGTCTCGCCTGTAGTCCGATTATCCGTTGCCGAAAGTATCCAACCACAATTGTCACGCGTAGAGTACAATCGTTTGTCTACTAACACACTAACGCAGCGTTGCTGTCCTTCAGAAGCCTTTGAATCAGTCTCTCAACGAATCGGATTCAGAAGGAAAATAATAGATTAACAGTTGCAAGCTCTCAGGCAGCTTGCATAAGAAGAACAGTCGACGACAATCCGACAGAAGACCCATCAATTCGATAGTTCTCTGATCCGATTACACACAAGAAAGACACCAATTGGACACGCCGAAGTCTTTATTAGAAGCCCATTGCATTGGACACGCCAATAGCAATATCTCCATCCAAGAATCTCTCACTCGACAGATTCCATTTTCTTCCGCGTCGCAATCCACAGTGAAACAATACCTCGCATTCCGATCCCGACGCCCATTTGATTGTGCTAAGCACCATAAACCACCGACTGCAATTGCTATCCTATCAATAATTGCCTTATCAGATCTACTATGATTACGATTTGATTCTACGATCAATCAACCTTTTTTTTTTTTTTTTGATACACAAGAATCTACGATCGACGATCTCCGATCAACCGAACTTCGTTGTTTCGCCACGCCACCGGCATACGATCGATTCCTCGATACACAAGAGTCTACTACAATTGACGATCACGGATTAACCGTATATTTGTTGCGAAAACAAGAGCAACAGCACATTCTGCCGTCAATCGACGACGTCACAAGACAACACAGACAACACTCAATCCAACGAATTTTCGTCGCTTTGCCACTTCACCGATCCGCCGTATCTCATCGAAACCGCCATCGCCAATTGTTACCACGCTCCGAGTTTACATCGCTACGCCAACGTTTATGACAGCAAACGTAAAACGAATTTCCTTCGAACAATAAGCCACCTCGCTTTGGCCACCAACCAACGGCAACGTATCACCAGAATCGACAAATTTTGCCGCTTCGCCATGTCCATTCACCAATCCAACATGTCGGATTCCGATCTCAAATTACTGTTCCCATCCTTTGACCTAAAACTTGCTCGTATCCTACATACAACCCTGGATGTTCCTCAGGAAGCTTGTAACCATCTATGTGAAGCCCTCATTCTGGCAGGCTTAACCACCTGGGATTGGTTTATTACAACTATCATTGATTATTGTTATGTTGCTGACCTCGAATACTCCGTTCAGACCGGCTATCGTTCTATCAGTATGGACGATCAACAAACATTAACCACATTCGTTGATCGTATATTTTTCATCAATTCTCAAGCTGGCCGCAACTGGTATGACCATCATCAGTACACTCGGGATGTTTTCCTTGCATTTTGCGATACTCGAGATCGGTCTCCTGGAATGGCTGCTATCCAAAACAAGGCTACTGCTAAAATTCCTTTAGCACCATTCCCACATGTCACTGCTCAAGTTCCCCTGGCATCACAACCCAGCATACAAGCTAAACCTTGCCTGACAAAACCAGTCCTATCACGGGCGTCACCTACGACAACGACACCTGTTTCTACGACGGCTCCAGCACCTGCATCATCTTCGGTATCTGCTTTCGTAACACCTCCAGTACCTGTTCTCGTCACGCCTCCAGCACATGTTTCTGTTACACCTCAAACATCTGCTTCCTTTCCATCTCAAGCACCTAATTCTGCTTGCAAAACGCCTGTCACTACTCTTATTGCCAACAATGGGAACCCTCTTGAATCCCTTGATACGCACAGGTTAGCTTCCAATACTGATCCCGTCTTTGCTTCCACAAGTACTCCATCGTACACTTGGACTTACTTCCCCCGCACTGAATCAGTTCGCTTCAGAAGAAATGTCTCCTCAACCATTCCTACTGTCCACCCGGACACTTCAACCGGTGATGCTTACTCTATTTCCAACCATAAGCGTCATTCCCCAAGTCCTTCCCATAGTAAATCAAGATGGACGTTTCATCCTCAATCTGGCACTGTGACATTCCACCGGTCACCCAAGCAATCTCCTTCCCACAAACCTAGTACTTCCATTCCTTTGTTGCAACTTCCACCATCTGGGGCATTTTCTAAGGATAGTGTCGTTCCAAGCTCAGTTCATGCCAACGATAGTGACGTTCCAAACCCAGTCCATGTCTATTCACAGTCTGGTGCACCTTCTCGCCCTGATCGGGAGGCTACTATCTCTGGGGCACATTCTTTGACCTACGACTTGCCTGCTGTGTGCATCACCAAACGCCATCGTGATGCTATCAAGCTCAAGCTGTATCACCTACATGCTACTCTCTTGGTTGCTAATTGGACCTACGATGACATTGCTTGATATGGGGCATGCCTGGATTCCTCCAACTCGATCGATTTCCTACGAATTGATATCTACTAATCGATTATGGTTGTATCTACAAATCGATATCCTACGAATCGATCATGGGGCATCAAAATCTACGATTAGATTCTACGATTGTATTTGATCAATCACATCCTCCGATTCAATCTAATATGATCACAAAGTCTCCATCGAAGGTTACTCACTCATTTTTGATGTGATACTCAATCGATTAGATTCTACGATTGTATTTGATCGATCGCATCTTCCGATCCGATTCGATTCTACGATTCGATTCATTTCTAGATTGGTATGAATTTGTCTGCAATCAATTCTACGATTGAATCCTATTGGTACGATTCAATTCGAATCAATTCTCCAAATTACGCTTCCAGCCTCAGTTACGCTTGAATTTGATCATTCATTTCCTACGATTCGATCCATTCCAGTTGACATCTACAAATCGATTTTCGGTGTACCCTACGATTGCTCCACTAAGCTCGATCCACTACAATTGATCCAATACAATTGATCCGATTCAATTCTCCGAATCAATTCTCCAACACCAAGACGAGTACGATTTGATCAGTCAAATGATTCTACGATCCCTTCAAGTTGGTTCCCTCCGAATCGATTTCTATGATCATCCCAAGCTTGGTATCTCCAAATCGATATCCTACAAATCGATCCCCTACAAATCGACTATGATATCCACAAATCTATTCCCTACGGATCGCTTTTATGAATTTGCCTGCAATCAATTCTTCGATTGAATCCTATTGGTACGATTCAATTCTCCGAATCAATGCTCCACTATGATCGATCTTCTTTCCGAAGTATGTGATACACTTGATCACGTGCAAGAAGATGGGGCATATTAAATTACTTCCGGTACTCACGAAATTTACTTGTTCTTCTTTTCGAGCTATGTGATACACCTGATCACGTGCAAGAAGATGGGGCATATTAAATTCCTTTCGTACGTATGGGAACCACAGGCCGGTACTTGAACTTACGTAGATTTCTACGTAATTTACAGTACTACAGCTGGAGTGGTATGATAATACCGACCGAGTCATATGCACCTCTGTAAGCAAGATTGGAGAATCTCTGTAAGCAGGATCGAGTCATACGCACCTCTGTAAGCAGGATTGGAATATTCTTCTCGAAGAACGAATGACCGGGAAGGCCCATTCTTTCTGTTTTCATGATCGAAGTTCGATACTTAAGATCAGAAGCAAGGTTCGTTCACGACCGAATTGGAATGCTCGATGACTGCATCCAGCTCATATCTTATGGAAAATGACCGGGAAGGCCCATTTCTTTTCTGTTTTCACGATCGAAGTTCAATACTTAAGATCGGAAGCAAGATTCCTTTTGTTTTCATGACCAAACCAAAGTAAATTGCCTGGTTCCGGTATAGCCTTTTTGATACTTCCAATCATGTGTTTCGATACTCATGATCAAAAGGGAGGTTCGAAGAAGCTTCTTGTAACAGCTGTTTCGATGATCACGATTAGAAGGAAGCTTCTAATCGAGAAGGAAGCTTCTCATGATAGCATGTGATTCTACAGTGCTGTACGATTAGCAGTGTACTGTATTCATCACTGCACTAAAAGAGATATCATGCTCTCCAGCAAGATTACTCTCTTATCTCATACTTTTAACATTCAACTGATTTATATCCCAAAATTCACATTAGTTGCTACCAATTACTTGTAATCTACATACTAAGGTCTGTCTCGCTGCAATCTGAATAAGTTACAGCAAGAGGAGATCTGGCGTTTCCCTAGTCTCGCCTGTAGTCCGATTATCCGTTGCCGAAAGTATCCAACCACAATTGTCACGCGTAGAGTACAATCGTTCGTCTACTAACACACTAACGCAGCGTTGCTGTCCTTCAGAAGCCTTTGAATCAGTCTCTCAACGAATCGGATTCAGAAGGAAAATAATAAGTATCCATGTAGGTAAGCTCGCGGGCAAAACCATGCTCAATTAGTGCATCGAGGAAAATCGTCCACTTGCGTAATCCTCCCTCTCGGAGAGCCTCACACAGATAGCTATTTTCTTCCTTGGTGACACGGAATATGGTTATGAGTATCAACTTCATATGGGGATCAAAACTAGGAAAGCTGGTTGCGGTTGCGGCGCCGCCATCCCCAGCATTGTTCCCACCACCGAATGGATTGGCAGGCATGTTTGATCTTGATGATTCCGATTCGTCAGAGGAATCGCGTGATGAAAGGAAACTGCTCCATAGACAATTTGCAATTGGCATATGCCAGCGTAGGGATTGTGTTCAATTCCTTTCCTGTTCTTTCTATGCAAGCCACCTTGGAGCTTGCGACTGTTAATCTATTATTTTCCTTCTGAATCCTGGTCTGCTAAGAGTCAGATTCAAAGGCTTCTGAAGAACAGCAACGCTGTGTTAGTGTGTTAGTAGATGAACGATTGTACTCTACGCGTGACAATTGTGATTGTATACTTTCGACAACGGATAATTGGACTACAGGCGAGACTATGGAAACGCCAGATCACTTCTTACTGTGAACTTGTTCAGATACAGTGAGACAGACCTTAGTAATGTAGATTACAGGTAGTTGGTAGCAACTAGTGTGAATTTTGGGATATAAATCAGTTGAATGTTAAAAGTATGAGATAAAGTGAAATCTTGCCAAAACGCAAGATATCTCTTTTATTGAGATGAAATACGTTGCAACTGCTGTTGCGTAGTGATGGGATTACTTGCTGATTATTTCCGTACATGCATTGGTCGTTGATCGTATATATCTGTATGTATATATATTGTGTGAGAAGCACACACCAATGGTTTTCTTCTCTTGTTCCGTTAGGAAGATCCTATGATATGTTTATCACTATGATCAGGAATTGCACCCGTAGCTCGTGTGATACTTTATGAAATCAGAGTTTGCTCACCGAAGAACAAGGGCAATACTATAAAACAGAGATTGCTCACCGTCAATGCGCGATGGGAATTGATGCTCCGTGGGAATCGATACGCCGTGGGAATTGACTACTTTGGTTGATACGGGACTCATTGATTCGTACAAATAGAATAGCTACCGTCGTGTAGCTTTGGTACTTCTGGACACGAAAGGAATTTAATAGATGGAGCCGATTGGAAATTTGGAGTACAGTTTGAGTTCACGGCAAAAACCCCACTGAGAAATTCAAGAATGGGAACCAGAATATTCAACTTGTGCAGCCTCACAAGGGCAGCCTTGAAGGTAGCCTGACTCCCCAATCAGCTGAGATATGTCGTATTTGCTGCGTTCTTGAAGTGGTGTCACCAAGTGGATATGTTGAACGCAGAAGACAAGATAGGAGTGGATGGTGGATAAGAATCCCAATTGGATAAAGAATATATAAGTTGCAGGAATGGTCAGCATCGTAAAGACGCACCAAACAGGCGCATCCAAAATATTGCCCAGAGGGAAGACATGCCTATTTGCAAACTATTCCAAAGACCATTCTGGAGACTGTTATACTACTATATTCTATCCAAAGGCAAGGACCTTCCTGAAATCCAGGGATGTTTTATGGTTGGACAGAATGTATTATTCCAAAAGAAAGGAAGAAGAAGATTCCATCATTATTGAAGGAATGAGACTTGACAAGAAGCAAGAGGGGCCAATGGAAGGTGAAGACAACAGGGAACAAGAATCCTTGGCTTCAGGCTCCACAAGAGAAGAATTGATTCCTCCAGAAGAATTGATCCCTCTAGAAGAATCAGAAAAGGATCTATTGGAGGAGGAGGATGAAGATGAGGAGCCAGAAGGACCAATTGGAACATTCAGAAGTGGAAGAGTGTTAAGGTCTACAAAGGCTGCATTAGATGGAACCCAACATCAGCATTACGGACTATCTCTGTTTATTGATGAAGAACTAGCTGCAATATCCTCTGAAATAGAAGACAACTATTTGGAGGAAACAGCTGAGTTGGGTGAAGAGGAATATAATCTGTTGAATACGGACAAGCTTGAAGAAGCATTTGGTGTAGAAAGCCAAATACTCTAGAAGATGTCCAACAAAGGGAAGATATATCAAAGAATTGAAGAAGGATTTGAATACACAACGAACAAAGAGTACTGACTGATGACAGCAGCAGTGGCGCAGGCTGAAGACTCAGAGATATATTGAGTTGGAGCCTCCGGGCACAAATATGGAAGCACCAAGGAGCTGTTGACAATGAACTTCAAGGAAGCAATGGCAACTGTTGATAAGGAAGAGTGGGAAAAGGCTGTCAAAGTGGAACACGACAAAGTGGTAAAATGGTAAAGTACCAGCATGTCTTCAATGTGGTGGATAAGAAGGATCTACCACCCCAGACAAAGCTGTTTGATAGTACTTGGGCAATGAAGAAGAAGGCCAGTGGAGTATATCAAGCAAGGAATGCCATAAGAGAATTCATGCAGATAGATGGCGGCAAACACTTTGATGGACAGGATAAGTCCTCTCTGGTTGTGACAGAGGTTACAATCAAAGTGGTATTTGTGTTGACAATAGTGGGAGGTTGGTATCAGCATCTTGTTGATGTGGAAGGAGCATTCCTGAAGGGGAATTCAACAGCAACCATAATCGCTTTATGAAGGTTCCTGAAGCATAAGAAGTACTATCCCAGTTGGGCAGTGTTGCAATTGATGAAGACGCAGTATGGAACAGTCCAGACAGCATTACAATAATACCAAGAGTGTGTCAAGGCATTGGCGTTTATGAAGTTTGAGAGAAATAAGGCTGAGCCATGTGTCTTCTTCAAATGGGAAGAAGAATATTTGGCGGTGTTCCTACTGTGGGTGAATGACTGTTGTGTACCTAGATCCAAGAAGCTGGTAAAGAAGTCCATTGGATAGTTCACTGGATTATTGGACTGCAAGGATGAAGGGGAACTAAAGGAGTATGTGGGTTGTCAGGTCAAACAGACCGACAAAGGGATAACACTGACCCAACCGGTAAAGATCCAAAGATTCCAAGATGAATTTGGGGCAATAGGAGATGGAGGTCCACATAAAAGACCACCAAAGACCCCAGCAGAGCCTGGAAGTGTATTGGAATCCAATAAAGAAACAGAGGAAAGGCAATGCAAGTTCAGATTCTACACTAGAGTAGGAATCCTGTTGCACATGATGCGTTGGAGCCGGCCAGACATGCTCAATGCTGTTAGGGGACTTTCCAGATACACGCAACAATTCTCAGAGAAGGGCTATAGGGCACTGTATTGAGTGATGAAGTATGCGGTGAGCACTAAGGAGATTGGATATCCCGTAATTGTTCTGTATGCGTACTATACGTGTACAAATTGCTCTTTTTTGAGGGGCCAAAGGAAAGTCTCAACTATGTCAAATTTCAAATCTGACTTGATATTCTTATTCCTCGTAAAAGACTGTTTTAGAAAACACTTTGTTCCAGGTCCCTACTTGGTATTTTGGCTGCGCTATCAGCAGTCAGACCTCTACTACACTTGGTATTTTTCAAGCATGCGTACAAACTCAAAATTCTGTATCACCATGGGAAAAAATTATGACTGCTCACTACACTCAACCAATCCAGCATTCAAGTACATTGTCATCACCGTCATTAACAGATCTACGATTCAGAAGAAAAGTGGATTAACTTGGCTGAAAACCAAAGAAATTTGGACTGATTTCCTCTTATGGAACCCATCGATCATGCGCCAAAATGCAACAAATGATGGGGATTGCTCTCCAGAAGGCCTCTGGTCCACTACTAATGAGGAATCCAAGTACATCAAGGTCATCGTCATGACAACAACTACAAGAATCCAGTATAAGAGGGGTCTGGTTTGCTCGAAAGTCAAGGAAATACGAATGGTAGAAGTAGAACAGATCATGCAGGATGTGCATTCGTCTATTACTACTACTGCTCTAAAAGACCAATGAATACAAGATGACGATTACAAACCAAGGCGCCGATCCTATTCTACTAATAGATACTTACCAGCCACAAAAAGAAGGCACTGATTTCTCCAGATATCAAGGAGATAAGGCCTCTTTTGGTGATTTGGACCAGGGACAAATGAACAACAACAACAACAACAACAACAACACTGTGTACTCACCTCCGATTACTACTGGTTACGGAAAGAAGAAGGTCACCAAGAAGAAGAACAAACCCCCCTTGTTTACGGCAAGACAAAGAAAGAATACAGGAGTAATTTTTTGCCTGCTCTTCTTAGCCATATTTCACAAAGCAAATCATGTGTTTCGTATTACAAGGAATCTTTGGGGGTAGATGATTTTGCATCTTCCATATTCATCAGAAAATTGAAGAAGCAAGAGGATGCTAGTAGTGAAAAATTAGGTCAAACAAAAAACCCTAACGATCCGCTAAGTAGTGGTCTAGTGCCAGAGGTACTCAAAAATCAAGTTATGTATGACCCTTCTGTCAAACCGATAGAGCGTGCCTTGATTGGCCAGGAATTAGTAAACAATGTGGATGACAATGACTCTGTTTCTGATGATAATTATTTTTCTCCTAACAATGACAATGACGAAGAAGTAATTGACAGTAAAGCCCCCCCTCTTTGAGTGTTGATAGAGAAGAAGGCAGCAGCATGGCTGTTGATGATTCCCCTCCTGATTTGAATACAGCAATTATGACACCCAGTGCTGGAAGGCATGTATTCAATGAAGTGAAGGTGAAGATCAAGTTAATGAAAACCATGCTGAATTATAGCATGCCTTCAGTTGCAGAGAAGGAATTGTATGAATGGGCTATCAAATCCGAGCGGCTTAATTTATTTTCATGGACAAAAGGAAATCACATGCAGACAAGGTCAAGAGTCATGAAGGATATTTATATTATATTCCTTTCGTGTCCAGTAATGGCAATGCTCGTACGGCAACAATTTGTTCTATTCGAAAGAGTCGATGAGTTCGATTAAGTCAAGAGATTGATTACAACCTAGTATGCTCTAAACGCAAACATACCCCACCGCGTTTCAAACCCATGGCGTACCGATCCCCATTGCGTACCGACGGTGAGCAATCCCTGGTTTCTAACATTGCCCTCAATTCTACGGTGAGCAATCTTTGGTTTCAATGATAAATATCACATGAGAATCTTCCTAGATTCACGAGTGAAGAAAACCGTTGCCAGAAGCTTCTCACAATATATATATATATATATATATAGACATGATCAATACGTGTACGGAATAAATCAGCAAGTAATTTCACAGTGTTGGATTAGCGGACGCACTGTCTTTCACCACAATAAAAAAGATATCTTGCATCACAGCAAGATTTCACTTTATCTCATACTTTTAACATTCAACTGATTATATCTCCAAAATTCTACACTAGTTGCTATCAACTACTTGTAAATCTACAACCACATAAAATCTATCTGACTGTGCCATTGAATTGGTAGTGAGAAGAGATCCGGCGTTTCTATAGTCTTGCCTTGTAGTAAGATTGTCCATTGCAGAAAGTATTGAAACACATTGAGTACGCGCCGAGTACAATCATGCAATTACTAACGCACCACTAACTCAGCTTTGCTGTTCTTCCAAAGCCTTAGAATCAAAGTCAGAACGGACCGGATTCAGAAGAAAAATAATAATTTATGCTACTGTGCCTGAAGAAATAGAAGGTGATGGCTTTCAATCTCATCTCATTTACTGATGTTATAAGAAATCAATTTGTGCTGATGTTGCCGGTTGTAAACAAATCTACGTCTTGTCCTTCCGAAAAGCGCTTCATTCCCTATTAATGAATGTGACGTTGGTAAAGGGTGAAAATCTGTCTTTCCCCCATGCTGAAGACCCAACCTTACCAGTCCAGTAGTATCCAGAACTACAAGGTACGTCCGAAATATTGATATAGACAAACTCTACCACGGTGAATGGTTGATTGATACTTGGGAAAAGAGCTGCAAAACCAATTGCAATGAAATTTTGGCGCATATTATTCTCTACATGGATGGAATCGCAATCAACAATAGTAGTAGTGGTCAAACCACTCTTACCCCACTGAACATGACTCTTGGCATATTCAACACCTTAGCTCAGAATTCTTGGCCGGATGCATGGGAGACTATATATTTTCACCCCACAGGTACACATGATAAGGGTGACAAATTGATCAACAATGTGAACAATCTTCACTCTGGTCTTTGTTTGGCGCTTCCATCTTTGCTGAAAGATGCCTGTAACCTAACGGATGGTATAGAATGGTCTAACTTGTTGCCGTGGAACAAGAAGAAATGGTATGTTTGAATGAAATTTGCAGTCGCGTATTTCATTGGCAATACTCCCCAGCATGACCAACTTTGTGTACATTAACAAACGGCCAATACAAAGATGATCTGCAGGCAGTGCAATTGCCCAAGGGCACTTAGTAATAATGCTTGTGTGAATGTTCTGAAGGTTCCCATTTCAATTAAAAGTGGGAACATGAAGGTGTCTAGTAAGAACAAAAATGGGGAAGAGTATGATTCTGTCTGTCTATGGAAGATGTCTGATTTTACTGCTCCAACGGTGGACGAAGGAGTGAATGTTGAACAGTAGTTCAATAATGTCTCCCACCACCGTGTACATAATGGTAATGCATTTTATGATCTTGATTTTTGGAGAAAACACACATAATATTCATCTAGCGTCACCAGGAGAGAGACTTCATATGCACCAACTTCTTGGTTGCGCAAAGCGAGCAGCAGAGACGTTCTGTGAAGAATTTTTAGGGAATAATACACAGCTACTTGGCAAGAGGGACAGTATAGCCAGTTACTATGGTGCTGCTGTTCACAGGCTATCCAATCATGACTTTCCGCAAACCAATTTTTTGGAATCAATACATACAGCAAAGAAGGAGGGGAAACAGTACATTGGCATGCTTTATATTCAGAAGCTTGCACTTCTGTCTACTGAAGGTTGTCAATTGTTGTTGTCTCAAAGAACAATGACCACTATTGAGAACAGGATCAGAAAGTGTGAGGAAGAAATTGACAGACATTTTTATACCATTGAGTTGTTGTTGGGTACGGAAGAATTCCTAGAATAGGCTGGAACGTTTGATCAGGTTTTCAAATGAGACAAGAAGGGTGTTTTGAATCTTGACAAAATGGTTGTTAATTTCACCAACTGTATAAATAACAATCTGCAACAAAGTAAGGGAGAGGGGAACAATCCGGTAAAGAATCACATGTATTTCCATTTATCACAGTACATGAGATTAGTATTTGGTCCTCCAACTTGATGGGACTCTGCAGCCAGCAAGAGCAATCATAAAACTGAAGTGAAGGCTCCCGTGAAGAGAACCCAATGAATCAAGTTCACACTAATCAAGCAAACATGCAAGCAATTAATGGAGTATCATACTATTGATCAACTTGACCGGGTGTAAAAGAGTACCTAATGCTCGGTAGCGGAACAAAAGCGTGGTCACAACAGGTTACCAGCAGTCAGGCGGCAAGGCGGCCGCGTTCTTGTTGAGGATGGCATTGTGTTGGTGCACAAGCACATGGAGATTCCGCGTATATATTTGCCAATAGTCACTGTTCCGACGTAACTGTTTGTAAATAAATTTGGAACTTGCACCTGTTGCCTGGAGCATACTGCGTACGCGGACCTAGATAGAATGGCACGTGAATTTCGCCAGGGCAGAAATAGAAGTGACTCAGTAGACCGCGCATGCAAGGGACAGGAATACAGTCTAGATGTGAGAGTGAATAGTAGTATGGTATATATGGAATCAGCGGGGGCCATAGAGAGGCCTGACTTACTAGGGGAGAAACGGTAGTAGCGCTGCAAAATGCGGAGCCAGGCGGCCACCACCATATCAAGAGAGGGTAAGTGGTTACGTGGAAAACCCTTGGATGCGTTACTTTCACCATTTTTCTGCCACCGCCAACAGATGCTGACCCATATAATAGAGTGCAGGGCAGTGAGAGCGTTAGTGTGGGATACCACAGCGCCCTTTGCATCATGGAGAGTTACATTGGCAGCAGTAATGGCAATGGGATTGTTTGCCAGGCTGAGGCGGTGGGTAGACAGAAGCTGGTTTGCGTGGATCTGGCACCATTCGCTCTTCTGGAAACCCGCTGCAAGACTGACTGTGAGCCAGTTGGCCAGGGCCACGGGGAGAGTGTTAGTATGTGCAGTAGCATGCTGTTGGTGGAAATGGAGTAGCATTGGGATGGTGAATGGCCTGCACCAATTTGGGAAGGATTTGAAACCTTTGGCGGCTTTGACGGCGGCAGAGACCCCAGGGCAGAGGGCACGTGACGAAGAAGAGGGACAGCAGGCATCATGGCTGGCATTGTGATTGAAGTGGGCAAGGAAAGTAATGGTCACCTGCAGATACTTAAGGGCGGTGTTGGTGCAAATAGTCTTGCAGAGGAGGCTGTGGGCGGAAAGAAGATGGCTGGTGTAGAGGGCCATCAGGTGGCTGAGGACTTTGGTAGTGACGGTGTGATGGATCAAAGGAAACAATGAGTCCTAGATGATGTGGTATTGGGCCCACCAGATAAGGAGGCCAGGAGGGATATGAGTTTGCAACTTGGGAGGAAAACATTCCAAGATGCGAGTAACTTTTGCTAAGAGCATATCTGTGAAAGGAGGAAATGATACGGGTGCACATGGTGTGAGGTAGCAGTGGTAATTCATGTGGTCATGACACAGAGTCGGCAAGGGTGTTGGGCGTGCCTTCAATCTAGTCCACAGTGCAGCCAATGGGGGGTTCTTTGCGGAATGAGGCCAAAAGGAGGACGACATTGTGGCCAAGAAGCGACCGGGTGGAAGCCTTTGTCCACTACACGATGGCAGCGGTGTTGTCACAGGAAGTGCAGAGGATGGGAACCAGAGGATAATTGGGAGGGTACCATCTGTGCCAGACTTGTCCAATGAGGAGGAAGCACAGGAGGACGCTGCGAAACTCAAGGGTGTTGATGTGAGCATAGTAGGACGCCTCACTTAGCTAAGTGGTAGGCGGCGGAGATACTGCTGTGTATGATGTCACAGAACACCAGGATGTGGTAGAGTCCCCACGGGTAGTGTTGGAAGGCATCGCCAAGGAGGCCAAGGAGCCTAGGGGCCGATAGTTGCCGTCTTGTGCGGGAGCAGCCAGGCCTGATGGAGGTAGGATAGGATTTTGGTGCAGCGCCATGGTGAGAGGCAGACAGCCATGAAACACAAATTGACAATATACCCGACCAGGAGGTGCTCCTTGGTGTAGGTCAAGAAGTCCAATTTGTCTTGGGACAGTATGCGTTCCTGACAAGGGTTGTCCAGACCAAAAACATCTTGCTGGAGTGACATGGTGATGGTGGCAGACGTCAGGTGGATCGTGGCAATGCCATTGGCGGTGAAAAGGTTGCCAACCTGTATTGGTATGGCCGGTGGGATGCAGACACGTGTGCAGACCGGCGCTATGTGCTCGCCATCCTCAAAGACGCCACAGTCAAGGGGATCCAAATGGGCCTGGGCGACCATGTTGTATTCAGAGGGGGGGATTTGGGGGCTGAGTTGCATGGCAGCTACATAGGAGGAGGATGCACAGAGGGTTTCCACAGGTTTGTGGCGCCACCGGTTTTGTGCCATTTAAATGCGGACCTGGGCCACGAGGTCCCAATTAGCAGGGCAGAAGCAGCTGCTAAAGGATTGACCGGTGGCAAAACCTGAGTATCTGCATGGGACTATTTCTGGATTGAGTTTGCAGAGGTGATACATGTTACAGACGCCATTGTCCATGATGAGAAGGGTGTTTCTGGGACGGAGATTTGGAGGTCCCAGCGATGGGTGAGGAACCGCAAGAAGGAGCTGGGGAATGTGACCGGGGTCTTATTATTCTTGTTGGTTCAATCGTTGATGCAGGAAGATTTGGGGGTGATGCGGAAAGAAGCATAAAAAATTTGGCGTGACTTCTTCCAAGGGTTTGCTTTGTTGGTGATGCCCAGCGGTGTGAAGTGCAAGTTGGGAATGGAAAGGTAGAGGTAATAGTAGTCCACTAAGATGGTGTTGCCATGGCCGTTGTCTTTGATGGGGACTTTTTGTAGTTTGGAGGGGTTGGACTTAGCAGAGGAATGGTTGCCGCCGTAGTTATAGTAACGCCAAAAGTTTTTGCCGGCAGAGAAACCATTACAAACAGTCAAGGGTTTGGTGGTCAATATGCAGTAGACTTTGTTGGCTGTAGGCTGGTAGCATCCAATTCAGAGGCGGTGCGGGATTGCTGGGACATAATGGTGGACAGCCAGGTGTTGGCGGCCAAGGTAGCGGCCAAGGCAGAGCACATTCACTTGGCAATGCAGGAGGGCTGCTGAGGAACAGCAGATATGGTGCTCATTGAGAAAGGCACAGAGCCATGTGGTATTGTTGCTGGCAGAGAGGAAGGAGGCCTTGTGGAGGAACGGGACAACGTAGCGGAGGCAAATTTTGTCCCAAAAGAAAATGTTAGGGCGGGGCTTACCATGTGAATTGTGGAGGACTCTGCAAACAGAGGGGTGCAAAGTGGAACCAAAGGACGTCAGCTCCAAATGGGTGAGGTTGACAGGGGTGGAAGTGTACAAGACAGTGGCCAGGGCTGTGTTGGAGGGTTTAGCGTGCTGGTCCTTGTGGTGGGTATGTGTCAGCTGAATGGGGGCAATGGCCTGAGGTCCTGGGTACAGTGTGGCAGGTTCTGTAGGGAGGGGAGAGATTGTGAGTGCCATGGGAAGGTAGGAGCTGTTGGGTGGTGGGAGGCTGGAGTACGGGAGGTAGCCAGAGAACATGTGATTGCTTTGAAGGAAGATGAGGCCGGTGATGGGCGTGTTGGGGAGGTGGGGTGTGGTGATTGGTGGATGGTGTGTTTTGGTTTGTGATTTTGGTGGTCAATGAGACCAAGAAGAGGCGCAAATGGAGGTGCGGAAAATTAGGATTGTTGTGAAGAGGTGTTGCTGCGGGAGTAGGTGAAGGAGTAGCGTGAGGAGGTTCCGTGTGAACGCATGGTGGTGGGTGCCAGGCGCAAAATGTGTGGCTGTGGTGTGTTGCCAATGGGTGGGGTGGTGTCATGTGGTCTGGCACATGACAATGGCGTGTTGTTGTGGGCAATTGGGGCAGGTGCTTTTTCACTGTTGTTGTGGGCCGGTGGGGAAGGTGGTTGTCTGTCACTGTGTGGGGCGCCGGTGTCAGGTTGATGCCTGACTGCCTGTGGGTCGTGACATCATGTGGCACGTGACGCGTTGTGGTGCGTGAGTGGACCAGAAGGCGCCCTGCAAAAGACGGTGTGTGACAGGAAGTTGCTTATCAGAATGTAGGTGGGTGTGGGTGGGGCGGATGCGAAGGTCCGTGTGGTGCCATGGAAATGTGTTGTGGTGGGACGAGTGTCTGTAGGCAGCAGTAGTAGTAGGCTAATGTAGAATGCCATGTGATAGCATTACAGGGGACGCGGAAATGTGGAAAAACGTGCTGGTGTCAAGGGTGTAGATTTTTTTGTGACTGGGCGCATCACGGAATGGTGCCGGTTCGGGGGCGCCGGCGGAGTTGTGTAGTCAAAGAATTGGGATGTTCCGTAGTGTACCGTACGTGTGACGCACATGCACCAGTGTGTGGCTTAGTTAGTTCTTCGCTCTCAATGCACAGCATCCTCATTGGCACTGGCCTGTGTAGGGCTGCTGGACAATGTGGGAGTAAGTCTCTGGACATACTACTACTAGCTCTCCTCTGTCTGGGTTCCTCGATTGGTCAGGGCCTGCCTGCTGGGCGTCTGTGCGGACGATGTCTGGGTACGTAGGCTCTGGCAACCAGTGTCTCTGCATTGTACCTACCTACGAGACCAACACATACATACCTTGCTAGTAGCTTGTGTCTGGGGGCAGGCGGCGCAGGGGAGCGTGCCTCCCACACGTCCTGCTTTCGCTTGTCCTATGCCTTGCCCAACAGTAGTGTCGTTCTGTGTAATGTACTAGTAGCCTGACTTCCGTGCCGGACTGTGGGTGGGCGTACGGCGTACGTACGAGTATGTACCCACTATGTACATGCCATTGGTACTCGTACGCTTTATGACCATGTTTATTTGTCCAAAAGAAAGTTCTGTGGATTATCGACTAAAATGGCGAACTCATTTGAATTTGAAGTATGAATCTAGGTAATACTGGTTATGAGGCATAACAATGTTGACAAAAATAATACTTCAAAAATCATCTCCCCTGACGCATTAACGGTACGGTACGAGTACTCGTACTCGTACCGGTATCAGGCGATGGACGATGATGGGATCTACCGGTACGGTTTTCAACAGAAACCGGCTAACTTGAGAACGTTACTTCATCGGATCGAGACCTCTTCAGTGCACAGGTGGAGCTGAAAGCAATAGGAATGCCCACCTTTGAAGGTCGCAACAACAACATAAGGAGATAGTAGAGAAGGCTTGGGATACGGTTGAAAAAGGAGAATAGACAGAGAAACTCTAATACCAATTCTCGTCAGTGATATATTTTTTACATCCACTACTGACCTTGTCTTCTTCGCCCTTGGCATAGCAGGCCCAAGAGGACTCAGCCAAATCAAACTGAGATATAAATTAAACTCATCGGTGTGCCAGTGGCAACGGATTGACAAGAGTTTGTTTAAGCCTCGGCAAAGATGATGTCGTGTTGTGGGTCGACGTGTGTCGTCAAGTCGAATTCGTTTTCCTCGTCGTCGTCCCAGCTTTTTTCGTTTGCATTTCGAAGACGAATGTCGACTCACATTGCACCTATGCGACAAAGAGTGTCAAGGCTTTCAAATGGCAATATTGGCATTTCATTTCGACAGCCTCGAATCGGTTTATCACAAATAAAGTTCCGACGAACGATCATAAATGCAACAAATGTTCCGGAGTTTACGATGAGATCACGTTTCTCAACTATTCTCGGATGGAGGCAAGCGAAACTTCCCGGTCAGAGACAAATCGCCAAACGTAGTGTCGATGTTGCCCGCCGGTACAAAAGCAATGGCTCCACGGCTGCTTCTGAAGCGTCAAGCGAGACGGAGCCCTGCCTCCATACCCTTCGATGGGTGGCCTTCACGACCGGCATGCCTTTTGTCGGTTTTGGGTTTATGGATAATTTTATTTTGATTCTTGCCGGGGATGCTATCGATAACAGCCTGGGCGTTAGCTTCGGGATCAGCACCATGTGCGCGGCCGCCATTGGAAACATCATCTCCGATTTGGCTGGAATTGGATGCGCAGCATACATTGAGGACTTTTGTGCGACCGTCCTCAAGATGCCGGTTCCAACCCTATCCTCTGCCCAGCGGCAATTGCGTTCGGTTCGGTTCGCCTCACAGGGAGGAATGGCAATTGGAATGACCTTTGGTTGTATTGTGGGTATGTTTCCTCTGCTCTTCATCGATTCCAAAAAGGCGGACAGGCTGAAAAAGAAGGCCGACTTGGAGCGCCTTTGCCTCGATGTTTTGAACGAGGCCAAGTCGTTGGTGGGGGCCGAGGCAACTAGTTTGTATCTGCGTGTCGACAAAAACGAAGATGGTGGTGCCTCGAAAAAAGAGAAGGGACTTAGTCATGGCCTTCTCCCCGATTACCATCCTTCGGTGAAGGGAGGATATTTGTACGCCATGTATTACGTGGAACCGCCAAACAGGAGCCACGCAGCGAGCGTTGGAGCTTCCACGACAAGTGCGCTGTTCAGAATGGTCAGCAGTGGCGGTCGGGGCACTCCGAACCGTGGCAGTGACAGCAACAACGATAGCACAAAGCGAACAACTTCGAAAGCCAGTGACATCGAAAACGACGAGGCCGACGTCAACCTAGTGACCCCCGAATCACCCTCTTCGTTCACCATACCCCATCCCGTGTCGACCTCCCGCGTCCTTCCCGTCGGAAAGGGGCTCGTGTCCCGCGCCGTGTTGACCGGAACGACCTGGAACATTTCTGGCAATCTAAGGGACGAACCCGACTTCTACCCGTTGAGCATCGAGACCGGAACTTGCGATGACGATTGTATGGAACACGGTCACTTTCGGGATTGTGCCATCGTTCCCATTTTGGATAATCAGGGCCGCGTCATTGCCGTCCTCGAAGCCTTCAACAAGGACAGCGGTAGGAGCGGTAGTGGTGTTCGTACCGGCGGCTTCACCGACGAGGACGTCGAAATTCTCGTGTGTCTTGCGAGTCACGTTAGCGTGAGCCTTCGTAAAATTTATCAGGACAGAGAAGAAGAGGAAGAAGGTCTGGGCTTGAAAGATACCATTCAAATTCTCAACGAAGGCAGGGGTGCTCGAAGAGCGAACATGGAACATAGATCAACGGTCACAAAAAAGGAGAATACCGATGCCAGTGATGCTGCTGCCTCAACCGGAACAACTCTCCATGCAAGGGGTTCAGAAAGCAATGATCAAGGGTCTAGGAGTTCGTGGAATGCTGGCAGCAGTAATCACAATACAACCACAACGAGTCAACCCACGGTCACGAAAAAGAAGACGAGACTTTTCCCAGACAACTGAGTAGTAAACGAATGATCGATGCTTCTGTAAAATAGATGACATGATTTGTTGATCAACGTGACGGGAAGGTGCACAGACCGGTCCGTGTGGTGTTTTCGTTCGAACAGCATCTATAGATCACTATAGGTGCTAAGCGCACAACGTGTAGTGTCGATAGTGTGCATGGCTGGGCGGACAAACCAACCAAGCTACTGAACGTCGTTGCGCAGGATTTCGACTCACCTCCAATATACTTTCCGTCGGACGAAGCAAGTGGCGAAGTACCAACTATACTAGAACGAAAATCCAGCAACTGCGTGGTTTATGTAAGAGCACAAGGCTCATTAATTTCGAGTAGTATGAACATGGGTATTAGAGTTATGCTACATCAAAAAGTATGAAGCTCGACCGGGGAGGCGACAGCTGTAGTCGACTTATACCACCTTGGGTCACTCACTAGGAGTTAAGTGTCATCCCTAATGTGCTCGTTGTAGTCGTTCTGTTCGCCATGCGAAACATCGTGTTGAGACTAGTCAAAGTGAATCCAACTAAACAGCGACTAATAGTTTATTCCCATCCTTCTTCGGAAGTCTTGATGACGTAGGCGGCAACATCGGCGATTTCTTCATCACTGAGACGTCCTCCAAAAGCAGGCATGGCGTTCTTTCCGTTGGTCACCTGTGTTCGTACAGCGGCCTCGTTACGTCCACCGGTAAGGTATGACTCGAGGGCTTCCTTCTCGAGGGTCTTGTCAGGCATGATGACGTTTTGTCCTCCGGCGTGGCAAGCGGCGCAGTTGGAGTTGAAGACAGTTTCTCCGTTTCCGACATCAGCAGCAAGAGCAGGGGAGACGGCAACTCCGAAAGCGACGGCTCCAGCAGCGGCGGCCTTTGGAAAGAAAAATTTATCACAGAGTCATATGAGTACAATGCACGTCTAAGAAATTCGTCTTGAGTAAAACATCAACTTATAAGGATCATAACTACATACCTTGGTAAGGTCGGCCTTGTTGAGGGAGAAGGCGGATGCAGAGGCAAGGATGGTGGCGAAAATAGCGAGCTTCATGGTGGATTATTGATTTTATTTAGTTGGATAGTAAGATTATGACAAATCGGAGGATGGTGCTACATCGTGCTTGACACGAGTACCCATCAAAACGGCCAAAGATTTTACGGAGGAGACCTCTTGGCAAATCAGAACGAAGTATGTGAGGTGTTGACACCCATCCTCGCAAGTTGAATTTTTCAGCGCAAGGATTTGTTCTGTGACACTGATGATGTACGTACGGGAAGAATCGGGACTCATCTTACGGTAATAGACGAATACAATTGAGTCCTGAGAGAAATCCAGAACCCGCACGCGGAGAACACCCAAAAAACCTATCTTCTGTGCTAACTCGTACGTCAGGAAACTACTTTGGTACTTAACACGTCATTGGCAATCAAATAAATCTATGAGAAACTATTTTCTTAAATTTTATTGATTCATTCACTACTTCGTTGAAATACAATTTATCGTCGTCTCCTTTTTAGAGAACCCAACTGTTAGGCAGATGGTAGATGATTCCCAGTTTTAAAAAGAAAGTAATTCCAAATGACAATAATTGACGTCATGAAAAGAATTTTTACAAAGGCTTATTCAATAAGGAAAAAAACAGCTGTCAGGGCCAAGAGGCACAAGTTTTGACTCACGAGTCCGATCAGTCGGACTACAAAAATGGGATCGATTTGCGGTGATTTTTTTTAGAACTAAAGGTTTTACCTATCAGCGTACGTACCTGTATTAACGGTATGCACATCTACTGTACTGTACTTTACTGTTTTTGATATCTACACAACCCGTACCTAAGCTACCGTACGTACGTACGTTTTACAGTAATAAATAAGCGGATAATGCTATGCGAACAGCTAGCAAATGTACCAGTACGTACCATAATCTGTGGAGCGCCTAAAAAAATAATCTCGACCTTGCTTTCCATTTCCACCCCCTCCTCTTAGGGACGTTTTCGAACCATACCGTACGGTACGAGTAAGTGCGTAAAGTAGGGCGACCATTTTGAGACAGGAGCTTTTTTCCCCTCCCCCTCGTTACAAGAAGCACCCTTCTTGTTCAGGTGGACTGTTATTGGTACGTAGCTCCAGCTGTTACTTCCTGACTAAAGTAATAACTTCACCAGAAAAGGCAAGATCAAGAGCTTTCCATAAATACCCAATTTGTTGGGGTTGCACGTGCCGGAACCCCTTCCAACTTTATGATTCTTTCAGTCGAGAAAAAGTAGAAAAATCAAAAAAAATCCATTAACACACCTATCACAATACCAAGTGGTCTCAACCAAACCATTCCTTAACCATAGCATTAAATCAACCCGCTACTTGGCATTGCCTTCCTTACAACAAGAACAACAAGACCCGCAAGTTTCAAATTGATCGGCCTAGCGGTTTAGAAGAAATGAGCTGGAACAGCAGCAGCAACAAAATGCCATCATCATTGTCGAAGACGCCCCCCTCTGTGCTGCGCCCCACACAGCAACAACAAGTGGTGCTACAGTGTAGTTCAATTAGTTTACTGTTATTTGTTATTTGTTATTCAGTCCTGTTAAAGTAGCTGCAATTAGATGGAGTAGGAAGCAAAGAAGTGACGATGTAATTTCAAGTTTGGCAATAGAGGTTCGCAATACCGTACTGGTACTCGTACGGTAGAGGTTCAAAATAATAATAAAATACTGGTAATAAAGAGAGAAAAAATGTCTCGAAACAAAGGTGCAGAATCAGTCATAAGACCAATTTAGATCATGAGTGTTATATTGAACATTTGGGCCTTGTACAAATTATGTGTAGGCCTACTTTGTCTCTTTGTCATTAACACACATACTTGTACCGTATGAGTACGGTAGGGGTTTGCGACACAATTTTTGTCACATTTGTTTTGCTTTCTAGAAGTAATTATGTACGAGTATGGTATGGCGCTCCACCAAACTCCTTTTGGTAGTCTTATTCCATGACGCGCTGCCCGACGCGCCTGTAGAAATAGTATTGATAGGAGTAGTCGCTAGCCAGTATTGGAGTTTGTGACTCAATGGACAATTTGAAGCCGCATTGAATAATACTTCGTACACGTATGTGTGTAAAGTAGGGTGACCATTTTGAGACAGCTTTTCCCCCCTCCCCCTTCCTTACACCCATCAATTTGGTCCTGTTAGTCTTATTGATCTTACTCTCCAGCTGTAACTTCCTGACCAAAGTAATCGCCGCACCAGAATTGGCAAGAGCAAGAGCTTTCCATACCGTACATACCCAATTTGCTGAGGTTGCGCACAGGAACCCCTTCCAACTTTATATTTCTTTCAGTCAAGAAAATCACAAAAATTTGGAAAAAAAACTCCATTAACACACCCATCACAACACCAAGGGTTCTCAAACCAACCATTCCTTAACCATAGCATTAAATCAACCCACTACTTGAGGTTCCCTTCCTTATACCAAGTCCAAGAAGACGCGCAAGTTTTGGATCAATCAACTGAGTCCTTTAGAAGAAAAGACCTTGAACAACAGCAACACCCCCAAGTCATTGTTGATGACAACGTGTTTCGATATTGGACAAAGCAATTTGCTGGTTTGACAAGGTCGAACCCCCCCCCCCTCCAGTACTACAGTGTAATTCAATTAGTTTAATGTGAATTTGTTATTCAGTGCTCTTAAAGTACTAGTAGTTGCAATTAGATGGATTAGGGAGGGAAGAAGGGACGAGAGCAATAGAGGTTTGTTCAAATTTGAAATAAAATACTTTGTATGGTACATAAAGAGAGAAAAAACTTTGTCCAAAAAAGGTGTGAATCAGTCATGAGACCAATTTGGATCATGAGTGTTATGTTGTACATTTTGCTCTAGTACAAATTCTACATAGGCCTACTTTGTCTCTTTGTCATTAACACACATACTTGTACTTTGTATTACAAAGCGTGTCTTTTATTTTGAAAGGCACTAATTTTAATTGGTCAACCGTGCAGGCTGGACTATCAATATGCGGGATCAAAGTAAGATGGAGAGCCAAACCAAATAATTTACAACCACTCTGATTGCAGTAAGATTACCAAATACAAGGCAAGAAATAATAGTAAGACAGGAGATAACAATAACATCATTCATTACAATCAACCATACTAGCCTTGGTAATGTCAGTTTGTCTGCACTGCCTTGAGATGATCCAATTCCTATTGGGAGAGGAGCTCATGTGCTTGTTCAAGTAGTGCTACAACTATTTCTTCAAAGAAAATGAATGCTTGTTTAATGGTCAACACATATTTTTCTAACATTGTATCCTCGGTACATCTGATGTAGTAGGTGTAGTGCGATCACACAAAGTATCCTGCTACTACCTTTCAGTTCAAGTTGGAAGAAAATAATGATGTACTTCTTCGTATTTTTGTATAACAGCAATTCATGCTACTTTTCGTACATGTACTTGTCTTCTTTCACTCATTATGTCATGATGCAATATAATTTTTTTGCCACTGCTTCATTTTCTTCTTGTGGTCCCTGTTCCTGCTATTGGTGTTAATTTGCTTCCAAAATGGATGCAAGCTGACAGAATCCAAAGGCTTTGAAGAACAGCAGTAAGAACTGTATCTGTTGCTTTTGTTGCTACAGCCAGTTGAGGTGCCGGTCTGCTATGCTCCAATTTTTCTTTGATTGATATCCACTACGGCTAGGTAGCTCAATAGATCTATTCTCACCACCGGCTCTCTTGGCACAGTCAGTTAGATCTTAGATCTATAGTTTCACAGTGAGCTAATAGGCAACTGAGTGCAAGTTCAAGGTGCGGTGTAACCAGAGAAATTAAAGGTATAAGATAAAGAGATCAACCTTGCTGGAGAGCAACTATCTCTTTTAAATATAGTGAATTACCGTGTAACCGCCAATACAACACTGTAAAAACACTGTGTTTCTATGTAGTAACATATACAGCAAAATGCAGGTTCCAAAAGTTGCGAACCTCCGCTGTCTTTTCCTAAAAAAAAACACAGCGCAGCAAAATACATCGAACGATGAACTGAATGTATCCATATGCAATATGCCTAAAAATACACGACCTGGAGAGTATCATTATTTTCGAACATATATATGTGCCCAATATATAGGTGCCCCAAGGATGGCCAGAATTTGACATTTTGCAAATATTTGTGACTCAGTTCAGTCACTTGCAACGTGAACACGAAAGACTTGTGAAGATATGTGACTCAATCCAGTCACACAAACCATGGTCATAAACGGAATTTAACAGTTGGAAAAATATTTTTCAATGATGTGAAGAAGAAGAAGTGTTGCACACAATTACTCCTGAGTATTGAGATATTCTGCCCAGAGGTGAAAAAACTGGGCACAATGAAACCTGTGGCTGGACAGAAACTGGCCCTACCTCCAGGAAAGCGACCAAATGCTGGATCCAGGAACAACCAATGCCACTGGCGTGTGTACAATTGGGGAACATACCAGTAGCTTGGCACATAGTGAAAATATCATTGAGACCGGTGAATATAAAGGAATCACCAGTAACAATTATGACCATAATGTTCATACTGGTAATTATTGAACATACCTGTAATTTAGCACATAGTGAAAATATCATTGAGACCAGTGACTATAAGGAATCACCCGCAACCATGATTATTATATTGAAAATACTGGTGAACATATCAGGGATGGTGGTAATATCAATGATATGGGAAAGAAGGCCGGTAATCATGATCCCACTGGGAAGAAGGGCGCGCAGGAGTACCCAGTGAATATGTCTCACACAATGTACCCCCCCCCCCCCCCCCCCCTCCCATGATAAAAAAAGACAAAGACAGTTTAGTCCTGCCAAGCATCAAGGAAGATGAAACCAGCACCATGCATGAATAAGAAGGTTAGGTTTAATCTAACAAATCAGAATTGGGCAAAAAGGAAGGAATAAAGAATAAACAGAAATTGTCGCACACAGAAAACTGATGCAACGGACGAGAAATACAGGTTTCAGGAAGATTTGGACGAGATAGGGCATTATGCTCATACTTAAATAATTCTACTTTAACTTTGAAATACAAACCAGCACAAAACGAGCTGAGGATTTTAATAACAATACTGAGCTGAAAAGTGCAAAATTATTATACTACTACTCATTGCAAGCAAAAATAAGGAGATCAAAGGTAGTACTACTACATTTACTGAGAAAAAGAATAATATTTGATTTATGTTCAACATATCTTCTTCTAAGAGGTGGAATAATACTGTCACCCCAAGAAAGGGTGACATGAACAAAGGAAATACTTCCTCAATTATTCCAACCTGAAAGCAGGTTTCTGTCCATCTATACTTGCATCTCAGTACATCTGTACACTTTTTGCAGACAGATGCCTGGCCTCCATTTTGGCGGGGAGCCAAACCATTGTCTGCATTGGTGCTACAGACTATCTTGCTCTTCCAACACTGAATTAAGGAAGAGGCCTGGGGTCTTCCTTGTAGTATCCATACAACACAGGTAGATTTGGAGTAGTAGTGATAAATATGATGTATTAATACTTAATGAAATTCCATAATAAACTTGGTGTTGTAGTTTCTTGAAAGGAATGATGTCACTCAAAAATTGCTGAGGCTGAATAAAAAATAATCCAGGGAGCTTGTTTTTTCTAGAAAAAATAATATTGGTGGTGTGTCCAAATAACATCCAAGATTTTTTGTTGAACAAAGATGTTAGGCTTCTTGTTCACAATCTTGTGATTACAAACCAGAAACTATATTCTGAAGGACAATTGTTCTTTAAAAAATATTGTTTTGCCTGTTGTTTGAGCTTGGCACAATTCATTTGCTCATCAGAACACGATACTCTTTCATGTGTGCTTCACTATGCGCAATACAATATAAAAGACAGGTCCACTGTCTTTTCTGCAACAAATGTTAATGAATATGTAAATGCTATCTATTGTGATTCAAATGATTAAGCAATAGTACATATTGTTGTTTTCTTTCTGATATTTTTCTTCCACACAAAAAGTGCCACTTTGGTTTGACTACAAAGCCCGACCCCGCCGCTCTGGCTTGACTATAGAAGCCTGATCAAGTCATTCAGCATTGCTTGAAAACTAAATTAACATGAGATTCTCTAGCTTTGTTTTAGCAGACATCAGCTTAGAAAGGTTTATGTTACTACAGAAGCTTACACCGTATCTCTGTATTGGTTGCTTGCTTGCTGCAGTTTTAGTAGACCAATATTCTTAGGTTCATAACATACAAGATTAGAGTAGATAAAAGATTCCTAATAACATATTTTGGAATGCATAATTGATTTTCAGCTATGCGTTCAAAGCATGACTTAATGATTCAAGCACTGCTATTTATTTTAGGAGCTGCTTTGAAACTGAGCAATTCCAGTCATTAAAACTTCAGCTTACGTATTGGTAGCTCACAATAGAGTTGCCAGCCTCAAAGTAATAGGCCAATATATACATTCCTAGTATGGCACCTATTACAATAATCTACAAGTAATGAGCAGGACAAAATTACATTCTCCCTCACTTCCAGTTGGTAACATTTTTGTGTTGAAAGCCACAAGAACTTCATTCAACAACTGTACCCATTTCAATCTCTACTTTTTCCAACTCTTGGAGCTCAATCCTATGGTTTAATTGGAAGTATAAAATAATAGAGTTATCAAGAAGTGTAATGTAGTATATTTTGATAGTGTTGAAATCATTTTTTAAGTAATGAAAAATATCCCCATATTTCAAAGATACTTGAAGGCACTTCCTATCTCTTGAGGAGTATAGGTAACTTTTCATGTGTAGAACGTACGTAAGTACAGTAGGTGTATTTTTGACCGACAACACATCCCTTGATTCAACACTTATTGTAGGAGTGTTGGACTACCGGCCAGTTCTTTAGCTTGTATGGTACAATAGTATGCTGTTATCATGTTGTGTGCATATGTATCAACTATCGAGACGTTTTTAGAATGATGATAAAAAAGAATTATGTAATGATTACCAAATTGATAAAATATAGCATGATCCCTGGTTCTCTCTTTCATGGAATATGGATAACCATTCTTCCTGTTCTATCAGAGCATTCTTTGTATTCTCTCAGAATGTTCTCTTGGAGGAATACCCTGGTTCTGTCAGAGTGTTGTTTCCCCCGCTCTGGGTTCACCAATCAGTCAGTCACAAAGATTGTTGCACTATCCCCCACAGAGACTGACAAATCGATTCAATTTGAATTGCTATTGCTGTGGTGGTGCTATTGGTCCTTGATATTGAACAATCTTGCATGTGCTGTATGTCTCATCAATCAGTTCCAATTTCTGCACCTTCCCATACCATTTGTGAATACCTGAACAATTGGATATGGCCCGCGGAATTGTTCCCGCAGTTTTGTTGGGCCGTATGTCTTAACCATTATCTGAACCCCTATTTGGTAGTTATGGTTTATCCTGCTTTTGTTCAGTCTTACCAGGTTCTGACCGATGCGTTGTTGTTGACCATTTCTAATGACCTCCAAAGTAGCTATCAGTGGCACATCCATCATCATGTCCCTGCCAAAAGCCAGTGCTACTGGCAAAGTTTGTAGAGTGTGGTTAACAGCACAACACGTTGCATGCATGCAACTTGCTAAGGCATTATCCACTCTCTGCTCTGCCTCTTGCTCATTGTTTGCTGCATGTGTCATCCTCATGGTAACTCACAAAATATTGCCCATGGTTTGGTGCAGTCTTTTACAAATTGCATTGGATTGTGGGTTCTTCACTGTTGTTGGTACTGATTTAATTCCATTTTGCATTCTTAACAAGGTCTGGAACTTGTGGCCTATGAATTCTCTTCCATTGTTGTGTACACATTGATTTGGTCTTGGATACCTGGCTAGCCAGCCATTCACAATTGATCTGATACATGCTGGTTCTTGTTTATGCTGACGATCTTGGCTAGATTGGTGACTGGGTCAACTTTTGTCAAGGCTTTGAACTCATATTGTCAATTTCCTGCTTTCTTGAATCTTCCATGGCTCAACAAGATCAACACATACTTCATTCCAAGGTGCCACTGCTGCTTCTCTGGGTGATTGACTTTCATACCCTCTGCCGCCTTCCTTGTATTGGTGACAGTTCACTGGGCATGTGTATTGTTTGCATTGTTGCTGAAGATTTGGTGAATAAACTTTTACTGCAATTGTATCATGAAGTCATTGAATGCCACAATGCCCCAGCACGGCGTGGTACCAATGGATCACTTGTTGTATGAGTGTTGCCCGGTATGACAATCTTCCAGTCTTGAGTATTGTCATTGGTTCTTGCCACAAGTTGCTGTCCATTTATAACATTGATGGAATATTTGGTTGGGTCAGCCTGATGAGCCACGTGAAGGTGTAGATCTTGGTTCTAGTGGTTCTGAATGTTGGTAACAGTGATGGGATTTGGCATTTCATGCAGAGGTGGTAGGTTGAATAGACATTCAATCATTTCATTGCTTTCATCAATGTTGGTGAAGGTTTGGCACCTATCATAGTATCATCCTGTGGGACTTGAAGTGTGTGAAAATCAACTAGAGTACCCTTTTTTGCTGTTCACTATCCCCCACAGAGGGTAGCTCCATGCAAGGAAGCCTTGAAAAACAGTCTGCAATAGCATTCCCCCCCCCCCCCCCCCCTTAAGTGTGAGTCAGGTTGACATCAAATTCAGACATGAAGAGCTTCCATTGGAGGACTTGTTGCTGGATGAAGAAGGTTTTGGAGAATTTTCCTGTACTCTGTGAGGGTCAGAATGATGTTGACAAGCTCTTTTTCCATTGTAGTGTAGTTTTGTTGGGCTTTGGATAGCTTCCTTTCAAAGTAGGCGATGACTTGTTGGCCATCCTGTATGATGGCGGCTCCTAGCTGGTAGCCTGATGCGTTCGTGTAGATGTGAAAAGGCTTGGTATAATCCAGATAAGCGTTCATGGCTTCTACTGCAGTAGTGCCTTCATTTCTTCAAATGCTGCTTGCTTGGTGGAGTCCCAAGTGAATTTGTTGGAGCCTGTCATGTTAGTGAGAGGGGCTAGCATGTGCTTCTGTCTTGGCCAAAACAATTTGTAGTAGTAGGTAACAGCGCCTACCAGTTACCAGACCTGTATCATGTTCATTGGTGGTCCCATCTTCAGGGCTGCATCAATCCTCTTCTTCCAAGGTTTGATTCCATCTGGTGTCATTCAGTGCCCCAGGAAGTCTATTTCCTTTACCAACTAATCACACTTGAGTGGATTGCACTTCATCCCGTTCTCAGCAAACCAACTGAGGATCTTGTCAAGCAACTGGAGATGATGATCGAATGACCGATTGGTCCATATCCCTACATCATCTATACCCACCCAACTGACTAGTTACACCACATCCAACGGATCGCCAATTATGCTGGCGGATTACACTACAAAATTTTCCAATGCATCTACAAACACATGAGAACCAAACTTTATAAATAAAAATGCTTTCTTATCTTGCTGTTGCTTTGTGACGACAATGGGGTAGGAGATAAATATTCAGATCCAGACATTATTTTTGTATCATCACTGTAACAGTCAACAACAGTGATGGCGAATCCATCACAGGTAGGACACAAATCCGGCGTGAGCAACTACAGCAAAATCGAACTCATTGAATTGCTACACACCGTCCCGAGGAATGGGAACAACAAGTCACCCAAACCCATAGAGGCAACTTCCCTGACACTGACCGAACTATTCCAATCCTCTGTAGGAAATACACAAACATTTATTGGAAACCGATGACTACCGGTGATCCAAATTGCCCCGACGAGGAGGTGAAGTTGGCAAATCAGATCAGGTGTTTGATATAATAAGGCAGAAGTTGGTGACAGAGAAGAGGAGTTTGATTTGGAAGAAGGTCACAAGAATATCAATAGTTGTAGTGAGGATGACGGCTTTGACGATGACATTCCTTTGCTCCATCAACCTTTACAACCTTTGCAACCTTCGTCACAACCTTTGGAACCTTCACAACAAATGCAACCAATGCAACCAATGCAACCAACCCAGCCAACCCAGCCAACGCAACCAACACAACCAACACAACCAACGCAACCCACCGACCCAACCCAACCACCGCTAGTATGTCAGCCTTCCCAACCAACTCAACCAACCAACTGGAACTCAACGCACCAATCGTTAACAAAAATGAAATTGCCGGCATTGCCAACAGAAGCTTGAATGCATTTGCAAACATACCAGTACCCTTGCCAGTACCCGCATTTACGCTCTTGCGGTCCTCTTTGCAGCCCTCTTCCTCTACTGCTGCCACCAAGAGACAATACAAGAGCGCCAAATTCAACGACCAGGAGATCCTTGCTTTCTTGAGAGAGCGTTCCAAGCTTGAGAGGGAACAAAGGAGAGAGCAATCCCAGATCATGAGGTAAGAAAGACAGGCTGCCTTGGAATTGTTCAAGTCCACCATTATTGATACCGCCACATTATTTGCAAACCGGCTTCCCAAATCAAATTCTATAGCAAAGGATTCCACAGTGGAAGATTCTCCCAGAGCCAAATATTTCACTTAAGGCATTGGTTCCATTTTAATTGCAACACGTGGTGGTGCCTTTGGGTCGACTTCTATTTCAAGGGAAGGATTGAGCTCACCAGGTGACAAGTTGTCTGTCAAATAGATGGCTTTGACTTGGATCAATGGACTTTGACATGGATCGAGTGACGACACCGAACTTGCAACAATTTTGAACTGGATGTGGACTTGGGGGGTCAATATCCACTTCCACCCAGCACGGATTGTCCACTTTGAATTTCAGCTTCATCACCATGATGGTCGATTGTCGATTTTAGATTTAGAATTCGAAAACTTAGATAATTTGAAGATTACTAGAAGTAGTAGATTCGATGTTAACGCATAACACGTAGATTCTTTTGGTTTTGGTTCTCCAAAGAAAGCAAATTACAAGCTTTGCAAGTTGCAAAGAAAAAAGATAAATCACAAATTGTGAAGTTGGTACATGAAAGTCTGAAATGGTATGGAAATCAATTGTGACGAAATTGATCGTGACCAATGATTCCCACGTCAATGTATGCAAGCACCTGCTGCACCTGCCAACGATTCCCACACACCCCACATCCATGTATCGAAACACATAGTAGATGTAATTTTACTCCCACGTCCAAATATCAAAGAACTGATGGGATTAACTTCAACCGGCACTTATCTGGATGCGTTGAACCCCTCTTAAGGAGTCGTATGGTTTTTGGGAACCCAAACACTGAACACCAAAAGCGAAACTACTCCGGATCAATTGAAACTATTCCTAATCAATCCAAGCTCCCTACACCAACCTCACCACTCGAAGCTCATAATTCCAAAACTTAGCAACAGCAAAAGCTATGTCCAAATCTATAGCGGAAGCTATGTCCAAATCTAATCCATCATTAAAGATTAACCTTTATCTACACTTTGCAATTGGCTGACCATGGTGGATCCAAGTTGACCATGGTGGATCGGTCATCTGGATCAAATTGATCCAAGTCCAAATTGATCAATCCAAGTCCAAGTCCAATCAACAATCTACTTCAAGTCCAAATTGATGAATCAATCTGACAATCTACTCAACTACCCAAAGCAATATCCAAAAGCGACAATTCCAGCAAATTGAAACCTTAAGTCCAACTTTTGAATCAAGCCTTAAGTCCAACTTCCAAATGGAACCTTAAGTCCAAGTGTAACATCCAATGGCTTGGCTCAACGGCTCAGGAATTGACAGTCTACTCCTCAACGGCTCAATGCATGGCACACCTGATTGCTACTCAAACATGCTGGTGGCATCTGCTGTTGGCTCCTCTGCATAAGAGAAATATCCATCCGTTCGATGCATAAAAATATTTAGGATCTGGTTGTGGCCGATGGTACTAGTTTGGTAATTGTACAGAAGAATCACCAAGTTCTATGTGACCTTCCAATCTCCAAGTGTCTTGAATTGAAGCTTGTCTTTCAATCGTGGAAACTGCCCTTGGATCATCTGTATTCCCTACTCTGACAAATATTCAACAGAATAGCCTCTGACAAATCTGGATCACTCTGCCGACTCTGGATAAGGCAGTGAAGTCTCCCTGTATAAACCCTGAACGCGGAGTTGATGCAAAACATTGCACGGTACTTGACAATTCTTCTATTTTATCATAAACACCATGATCTGTGATTGTGCTGTCATGCCAGGTACCAGAGCAGTTGTAATTGCAAATATGGATTCTCCCATTGGGCGCAAAGACAAAGACACTGCTGGTGTTAACATAAGTGTCACAGGCCCAACTGTTGTAAAAGTAACTCTGAACCAACCAATTTGACGAGTGCTGAATTTTGACTTGAGTCCATCAGCGGCAGCCCAGACTCAATGTTGTTGCAGTATAGGGTATTTGGGGCACCAATTGCCCTGGTGTATTCCTCCACATCTTCTTCAGTTGGAGCTGTAACCATCGCCCTTGGTTGCTTCTACAACACAAACAACAGAACTTTTCTGGAGAACTTCAACCATTTCTGCACAACAATAGAGGTGAGTCCAAATGCCATTGAGACAGATCTTACAATGACAGAACCTCATGTGCAAATTTAAATTTAATGTACTTATTTAAGTAACCTTAACCAATGAAGGTGGATCTAAACTACTCAGTCTGTATCCAGACTTTAACGTCGCCTCAATCAAAGAGAGTTTAAGCCCCAAGTTGTGGAACAACAAATTTTTCAAATGAATCCTGAAAGCAAGGAGGGAGGGTACAAGGAACAAACTGATGAATGATGCCCTAAGCAGAAGCCTAACAGGAGGCAGCTGCCAACAATCATACAGTAGGGAATGGGATACACATACCGTAGGAGGAGCAGTGCCACATGACTACACAACAGGCGGGCTGGTCCTACCTAGGTACAGTATGTGGGATGGAATAACCTAAGTGGAATCCATCTACGTCCAATAACTGTCACGCAACCCCCTTTTTTTTTTGTCGCAAGGTACTTTCGCAACCCCTGCTTGTGCGTAATTTTAACACGAGCCCCCCTATGATTCACTAGGTCAGTATCATACCCAATTTTCTAACTCTCAATCCCTGGGCCGCAATTATTTTTTTCCTTGGGTCATGAATAATTATTATTAATATTTAATAAAACCTACCCGTACGTTCGCAAATCACACCTACTAAAATTAAATATGCAAGGTCACGACTCACAACCAAGCCCCCCCTGTGATTCGGTGGCTTTGTATCATGCTCATTTTTCTAACTCTCAATCCCTGGTTTGCAATTGTTTTTTTCCTTGGGTCATGAATAATTATTATGAATTTTTAATATCACCTCCCGTAGTTTGCGAATCACACCTACAAAAATGAAATACGCAAGGTCATGACTCACAACCAGTAAAATTTAACATTAGTGCTTGCAACACACAACCCTTAAAATGTATCTCCATTGCTCGCAACACTCTACCCTTATAATTTAATATCATCGCTTGCGACTACCTACCACTACAGTTGAATTATTTGGGTCAAGAATTTGTCTAGTAGTATCATATGCAAAATATGTATGATAGGTATGAGTACTTCTTTCCGTACATTTTAATCATTTGTGTCACACAATGTACTATTTATTGCAACGGTATGCAATGTATGTAGAATATGTACCTTTTACCCTAATCACTCTCCCCAAAGATTTACCCGTGCCGTACTAGGTGTGAACCCACCTGTGTTGTCATCAAATTAGTGAATGGACTGACACAATGAACAGTAATGATTCTGACAACAATGCCTAAACTTCCTCCATTTCGCCAAGCAATTGCATCAATACAGGATCAATATAGTTGTCATCCTCATTTTCCTCTTCAGCAAGACTACTGGCAACAGTGCCACCATCTTTCAATACAGTACCGGTAGGGTTTTTTTCTGACTTGAATCTTTCCAGCATCATTTTCTCAAAAAAATTTACGCATTTCCAGATCTTCTCTTAACGATTGTACCTTCTTGCACAATCTAGCGAACACTTGCCTCGCTCCGCTGTTCTGTTCTGTTCTGTTTGATTGTTCCGTTTTGTCATTCCGTTTCATCCCTTCCTCCTTCTTCTGTCCTTTTGTTGGTTTCTTGTTCCTGAAGAATAAAAATAAGAGAAAGAAAGATCAGAAGCAAATATAATCTCCAACAAATTGCTGTCATTGTCACTCACTAGTGTTTCTCGTTGTTTTCTTTCATTGCCGATCCGTTGTTTCCGTGCTTTTCATTTTTTTAAATACTGTGCCAACCAAGAAGGATGTGTTGCTTTTTGTGTGGTTTTGATTTGGGGTATGTACAGTTTTCCGTGTGTGTGCAGTTTTTGTGTGTGAAGTTTTCTGTTGTTCCATTCTGTCATTCTGTCCCATTGTTCCGTTCCATTGTTCCGTTCTGTTTCATTGGTTGTTCTGTTTTAAGTGCCCTCCTTTCCTTCGTTGGTTCGTTTGATTGTTGTTCTCTTTCAATAAAAATAAAAATGAAAGAAAGAAAGATCAGAAACAAATAGTATCTCCAACAAATTGCCGTCATTGTCACTCACTGCTGTTGTTCTGTTGTTCCATTCTGTCATTCCTTTTTTTTAAATTTGTTGTTCCATTTTGAGTGTCGTTCTTTCCCTCGTTGGTTTGTTTGATTGTTGTTCCATTTCAATAAAAATAAAAATAAAAATAAAAGAAAGAAAGATCAGAAACAAATAGAATCTCCAACGAATTGCTGTTATTGTCACTGACTAGTGTTTCTTCTTTGTTGTTCAGTTGTTCCGTTGTTCGTGACTGTCGGACAACATTCATTTTCCCTGCTTCAAAAAAAACTGTGCCAACCAAGAAGCATCATGTGTTGCGTTTTGTGTGGTGGTTCCGTGTGTATACAGTTGTTCATGTGTGTGTGGTTTTGTGTGTGTTGTGTGTGCTATGCACCCTGACTTCTTCCATGTGCCTGGCTTGTGCACGGCCTTTATTTTCTATGTAAGTAAAGCATGTACGAGTGCATGCCACCCCTCCCACGCCATAATTTTTTCAAAGAGGAAATTGTGATTACACAAAGGTTATGTATCTAAATCCCCAACTCATCTGTAGAATCTGGTAGCCAGTCAGTGGTTCGAAACTCCCTTGGGTCAGTATGGTACCTATCTCTGTACACTTTTTGCACAGTACCCAACTATGTACCTTTTTGCATGCAATATTAGCTACAACTAGTAGTACTGGTAATATCTGCACCATTCTTTTGTCTGAGAATAATAAAAAAACAGCACCTCCATTTCAATTAAACAACTTATGAATTATTTTCATTTGACACTCATTAAAGTACGTTTTTGGTGTTTGGATTATACAAAGTGAATGTTCTTCCTATTATGGACTTGACCTCATACTTTGCCTGTCATTACCCAATAAGTCATTTTGTGCCCTGGATTTGCACCAATAATATTCTCTTGTGTGCCATTTGGAGAGACAAAACACAACAGTTTCAGCAATCTGTGGGGCAATATTGTTATCAATATGCATCATAGGAGTCATGAAAAAATCATTCATGGCCTGGACCGGATACTTTGTAAGTCATTACCCAATAAGTCAGTTTGTGCCCAGGATTTGCAACAAAAATACCCTCTTGTGTGTCATTTGGAGACACAAACCACAACATTTTCAGCATTATGTGTGGCAATGTTGTTCCCAATATGCATCAGATGAGTCATGAGAAATATATTCATGCACGGCACCAAAAACTTTGAGAGTCATTACCCAATATTTTTCCTCCAAATCCAGGACCCAAATGCACTCATTAGGTGGCGACACACCAAACATCACACATAACTCACTTCTGTTTCTTTCATGATTCAACTCGTCCATTACAGGAACAATATTCATGGACTAATCACCCAAAATATCAGATTTTCTAATTTTTAATTGCAAATTAGTGTGTATTCTTTCTCCAAATCCAGTACCCAAATGCACTCATTAGGTGGTGACACACAAACTATCACAGATAACTCACTTCTGTTTCTTTCATGATTCGTCTTATCCATTATAGAAACAATATTCATGGACTAATCACCCAAAATATCAGATTTTCTAATTTTTAATTGCAAATTAGTGTGTATTTTTACCTCCAAATCCAGTACCAAAATGCACTCATTAGGTGGTGACACACAAACTATCACAAACAACTCACTTCTGTTTCCTTCATGGTTCATCTTATCCATAATAGGAACAATATTCATGAACTGATCACCTATTATCTGATTTTCTAATTTTTAATTGCAAATTAGTGTGTATTTTTCCTCCAATTCCATTACCCAAATGGGCTCATTAGGTGGTGACACACAAACTATCAAAGATAACTCACTTCTGTTTCTTTCATGATTCATCTTATCCATTACAGGAACAATATTCACCGACTAATCACCCAAAATATCTGATTTTCTAATTTCTAATTGCAAATTAGTGTGTATTTTTCCTCCAAATCCAGGACCCAAATGCACTCATAGGGTGGTGATGCACCTGGCATCACACATAACTCACTTCTGTTTCTTTCATGATCCAACTTATCCATTATAGAAACAATATTCATGGACTAATCACCCAAAATATGTGATTTTCTAATTTTCAATTGCAAATTAGTGTGTATTCTTTCTCCAAATCCAGTACCCAAATGCACTCATTAGTTTGTGACACACAAACTATCACAGATAACTCTCTTCTGTTTCTTTCATGATTCATCTTATCCATTACAGGAACAATATTCATGGACTAATCACCAAAAGTATCTGATTTTTTATTTTCTAATTGCAGATTAGAGCCTGAAACGCCATTCCGGTTAGAGAATTCTGAAACGCCGTTCCATAATTGTTGACATGAATTGTACAAAAAAACGTTTCACCACCCCAACAACATAAGTCATTACTATCATACCTACATTACTACTACTACTACCATAATACACCCGGACACATATCTATGAAAAAAGCATTTTTGGATCGCCATTCCAAAAAAAGGAAAAAAGGGATAACGGTGGTGAAATCGTGTAGGAAGGTACTGCTGTAGATATCTACTGAAATTTGTTACCAGAAATTATCTAGTACGAAAACGGTGTAGAAAGCTACTACTGTAGATATCTACGCACGTTACCAGAAATTATCTAGTACACAAAATTGTGTACGAAGGTACTGCTGTAGATTTCTATGCAAATCCGTTACCAGAAATTATCTAGTACGAAAACGGTGTAACTGCTGTAGATATCTACTCAAATTTGTTGCCAGAAATTATCTAGTACGAAAACGATATAGAAAGCTACTGCTGTAGATATCTACTCAAATTTGTTACCAGAAATTAACTAGTACGAAAATGGTGTAGAAAGCTACTCCTGCTGTAGACATCTACGCAAAGTCGTTACCAGAAATTATCGAGTACACAAAATTGTGTAGGAAGGTATTGATGTAGCGAGCCGAATGAAAGTAATGGTAGTGCCACGTGGCACTCCCTACAAGCGGTAGAGGGCCAGACCGGGGGAAATCTAGTAGAAATCTAGTAGATTTCACTATCACTAAAACCAGCTTCTAAGCACACGCTTAGACCCCGATAGCCTCAACAAGCCGGCAAAGGATTCCTCCAGCAAAGCGCAAGCCTACGACACTCCCTACCAGAAGGAATGCGATCGATACGATTGATTCCCTGTATCACCGGATAAGATGTATCACTGTGTCACTGTATCACGGTAGCTCGTACAAATGGATGGCTGCGACCGAAAGACGCGTCTGCAATCGAAATTACAGGCTAGCACTAACAAGCCGGTAAAGGATCCCTCCAGGAAATCCAAGCATACAGCTCACTCTTTTTGCTCCTAAAACGATTAGTAGTAGAATAAATTGGCTAATCCGTCCTGGTCCAATAGTCATCCTATTGTACCCGTACGACAGCCTATCAGCGGTAGTCATCCTATCTCGAACAGTCACACTAGTAGTAGCCCTTCCCGTGACTAGCTAGTCCTCTACCCGTGAGGATCATCAGAAGCACACAAGGCTTCTTGCCCTCCTATGACGAGCAAACCAAGCCACAGCTACTAACAACCGAAGCAACTAACTATCAAAGCAACAAGCGCCAAAGAAGCCACTATCGACCGACGAAGCGACAAATCACGTCCCACACCCAGCAGTTCCTTGCGCGAGATCTATCATCGATTCTCAGAAGGTCCGACCAAGCGGCGGGATGTTGACCTACTCAGGAGTACTTCCACGATACCCCAAGCCCGTTTGGGAGCTCAGCAGAGCGCAACAAGGCCTACGCCACCATCTTTAGCTACTTCACTCTGGCCTCCCCCCCCCAGGTCCTCTTGGAACATCTACTCAACCTCTTTGAGGCGGAGGCTGTGGGTGCGCTGGGGATCTTTGTAGCCAACCCCCAAGGTTTGCCCTGCCTCCAATTGGTGCATGGCCTTCAGAAGTACCCGGGTCCCTTGACACAACACAGCCCCAACAAAAACAAGGCCTTTGGGTACTTGGATGACATTGAAGGGGAAGCTGGGGAACTGGTTTTGGTGGATTCTGCCATGCTGTCCCCCACCATAGCCTCCCGGGTGCTAACCCTGGATCACCATCTGGCAGAGTTGGAAGCGCACCCAGGGAGACTGTCCATCCCCGTGATACCAGAAGGGACCGGCCATTCAGAGTTGATACGAGCCCACAAGGCGTTCTTCATCCCCTTTGAGTTGGTGCATTTCCTCTTGGGCAAGGGGCTCTCTCCAAGCCAAGCCATGGGGGTCTTCCATCCTCAGCTGAATAGGGTGGGGTTAATGGAATCCTGTACCCCCCTGTTCAATACTCTCCGGTTGGCTGGGACTACAGCTACAGAACCTGGGGGAAACCCCAAGCTCCTTCAGCCGCCCCCCCCCTTTCATAGCGAGACAGGCCTCACCAACTACATGAAGCACAAGGTGATGTATCGCGACCTGCCTGAATTGGAGCGACCTTGGGACACACCTGGAGACCCTGCACTCACAGCAGCAGTCACAGCCCTCACAGACCACCAACTGAAGCTAAGCGAGAATATGGACCACAAGAGGCTGCAGTCAGTAAGGACCACTTGGGGCCCCTTGTACACCCAGCGCTTGCTTCTGCTCTGTGGTAAACAGGAGGAAGCGAACCTCCCCCCAATCTACCAGGCCTGGGCTCAAAAGAGCAAGCACGAGAGGACCCACATGATCTTCCAAAGCCAAGTGGCAGCCCGAGCCTCTGAGTTGGGGATCCAAGCCCCCTTGATCACTACTGCGGCCCTCAAACGCTTCCAGGATGGCAACTTCCATGGTACAGATCCCTTTGATGTGGCAGATGGAATACTCCCAATGGCTTTCACGGGTGGGTCCGTGGCCACCCTGAAAAGGGAGCAGGAGGTAGCAGCCACTGTGGCAGCATATGACACGATGATCTCCACCGAAGGCAACTCCCTCACCTTGAAGGACTCCCTGGAGCTTCAGAAGACTAAAGCCTACATCCCTGTGGATTGGACCGAAGCCACCACACAACTAGAAAGCTATCTGGCCGTTCTAGCCACCATCCTGGGACTCAATCATGACGTCATGACCGGCTACCAACAGGGCCTCCGGCGGCTCAAGATCCAGCAGATGCCACTCCAAAGAGCAATTGCAGATGAGGTGGGAGAGTTCCTCACCCCTGCCATTGTCGTCTACTACTTCCAAATCCGGGTCAGGGGATGACTTGAGGAGCAGTGGGAAGCAGCCTCCACCATTCCATCCCCCGACTTTGGGGTGGGCTTCCACACTTTCTGGATGAGCCAGAACCTCAACTGGCTCCCCAATGTCTCCAACGTGGCGTCCCTCCGGCTACTTCGAAGACCGGATCCTCCTCCATCCCCCACCAAGGCGGGCGCCAAAGGGCTTAGCCACAACAACAACAGCACCAGCCCCTCCAGCAGCCCGGGAGTCCGCAACCTGACCGGAGGGACCGCGACTCAACAAACACGACTCACCAACCCACACCGGGACTCCCGCCTGCAAGACAGCAACCATCCCATTGTCAAGAAACTGGAGTCCGCAAAAATGAGGGAAGCCATCCAGGCTATGAGAGACAAAGGGAAAGGCCCCCTCTCCCGCCCAGATGGACAAGAGAGATGCCACTCTTGGCACATCAAAGGTGCCTACTTCAGCAGCTGCAAGAACATATATGACCACGTGGCCATCACTCCCACCGAGCAAGATCAACTCTGGCAATGGTGCCAAGAGGCATACGCCTGACCGGTTGGCACGCGCCCTCACTCTGGCGCGGAGCCCTCCCCACCCCACATTGGCCTTGGGGGGACCATAAGTAACCATCCATCACCTAATCACGACCCTAATCCTCAATTACGAATCACACATGAATTAGGTAAGCCGTCAGCCGCGCGCGTTTCGTTTATTGCTCGCACCTCGTCTGTCCCCACACAATCTATCAGCACTTGGGGGATCGATAACCCAAGGCCTCGGTCCAAGCCCCTAGTCCCCACCACAGCTGCCACAATTCCTGCCCCCTCCCTCCCTACAAGGAACCCTCCCTCGCCTCCAACAACCCTTCCGCTACTCGCGGCGGCAGGGCATCCCAACACCCCATGTTCAACAGCAGCGGGGCTCCCCCAAGCAGTGCCTCGGTCCACTCCCCTAGTCACTGGCTCCACCGTGCCTCGGTGCGATCCCCAAGTCACCCCCCTCCTTCCTAGGTCCAAACCCCTAGTCCCGGCGCCCACCGTGCCTTGGTCCGAGCCCCAAGTCACTGCACCACTCGCGCCCGCATCCCCCCCTATGCCCATGCCCCTAGTTACTACAGGCGCCGCGCCCCTAGTCACTACATCAACCTACCCCATCGACAGGCTGGACTTGCACATCAACCATGCTATCCATGTCTACACCCACAGCGCTAGCTGGGGGGACTTCATTCGGATCATCCGAGGACAAGGTGATACCCACCCACATGTGGGTACCCTCCCCCATCCAGCCAGTGGCCTCCTAGACCAATTTGGGAAGGAAGGCACCCCAGCATCCATGTCGGGACCCCCGTGGGACCCAGCCAGGATTGCGACAGCCATCAGCAGAGGGCCACACCAATCCTCCCACCTGGGCATTGAGTTCCTTTTCGAGGAGTATGCCGACATGATGGACAAACAACAATAGACTGTCCTCCCAGCCAGCCTCATCCGTGATCTTCCCGGCCTCCGTCTCAGCCCCCTCGGCCTAGTCCCCCAACAAGGCCGGCGCCCCCGAATGATCTCAGATTACACCTACTCTGCGGTTAACCAAGACACCATCCCTCTAGCCCCAGCAGAGGCCATGCAATTTGGCCGGACACTTCCCCGGCTCCTCAGCAAGCTGCACCGCGCCAACAACAGGTTTGGCCCAGCAGTGTATATGTCCAAGATTGACTTAGCTGATGGGTTCTACTGGATCCAGTTGAAACCGGAGGACACCATGAAGCTAGGAGTCCTTTTCCCGTCTCGCCCAAGGGAGGCTCCTCTCATTGGCATTCCCCTCACCAACCCTATGGGGTGGAAATCCAGTCCACCAAACTTCTGTGCCTTCACTGAAACCATTGCCAACCTGGCCAATGCCACTCTCTCCACAGGGCTGGCAGCGGCCAGACGCACGCCACATCGACTGGATATCCCCTCTGAGGCCACACCGGCCACACCAGACGCATCCCCTGCTCCCATCACCCTCACCAAACCGATCCCACAGGCATCCCCTCCGGCGGCCATGCAAAGCACCACCCCCAGCAAGACGCCGGTTCGATACTGGGATGTCTATGTGGACGACTTCTGTGGCCTTGCTCAAGGCAACCAATGGACCCGACGAGCCATCAAGAGAGTACTCTTCCACTCCCTCAACAAAGTCTTCAGGCCACCCGATGCCACGGACACCCCTTTCTGACAGGAACCAGCTTTCCTAAAGAAAATGCGCCACGGGGATGCCACTTGGACCACCAAGAAAGTTATCCTTGGCTGGCTCATCGATTCCATCAACAAAACCATCAGCCTTCCTCCCCACCGAGTGGCCCGGCTACAGGAGATTCTGCATTCCATCGCCCCCAACCAGCGCCATGTCCCCATCCAACAATGGCACCAAGTTCTGGGGGAACTCCGATTGATGGCCCTTGCCATTCCGGGCTCCAGTGGCCTCGACTCCATTCTCCAAGAAGCCTTCCGACACCAGGAACCAGGCAGGCAGCGCATCCGGCTCACCAAGCGAGTCCACAGCTTCCTTTGGGACTTCCAATGGCTGGCCAATGATCTATCCAACAGGCCTACTTCCATTGCGGAACTGGTGCCAGATCCTTTCCTTGCCACCATGGGCGCTTGTGATGCCTCTGGTCTGGGCATGGGGGGCATCCATTTTGTGCCCCTCCCTATCGGCCAGATCCAACCCATCCTTTGGTGACATGCCTTCCCCAAGTGGGTCTCCTCCCAATTAGTCACCTTTGACAACCCCAATGGCACCATCACCAACAGTGACCTTGAGCTCGCTGGTTCCATTGCCCACAATGACATCCTTGCCCAGGCTGCCTGTGTCCAGTCCAGAACCATCCACAACTGCTATGACAACACAGCAGCTGTCTATTGGCAAAGGAAAGGCGCCACGACTACCACGGGACCTGCAGCTTACCTCCTTTGAATCCAGTCCCTGCACCAGCGTCTCCACCAATATGTCCCCCTCAGGGATTACATCCCTGGACCTGTGAATTGCCTGGCTGATTTGCTCTCTCGCTCTCCCCTATCTGACACTGCCCTGCTCCATCATTTCAACACCACCTACCCCCAGGACTTGCCCTGGATCTTATGTCCCCTGAGGCCTCCCATGCATTCTGCTCTGACCTTGGCTCTATCCAGCAGACCATGCGCGCTTCAGTCACTGAACTCTATGCCAAGCGCAAGGATGCCCATTGGAATCAATGGGTTCAATTCTGTTTGTCTCAAGGCTTTGACCCAACCCTCCAATCTGTTACAGATCCAATCCCCATCCTCCAGGTCTTTGCAAAAAGACTCCATGACGGCCGACTGTCCTGTAGCCACAAGCCCCTTAGATCTCGCATGGTATCGGGCACCCTCAGGTCAGTGGGCCAGACGCTGGCCTGCTTGGGGTCCAAAGACCCCAGAACCGACTCCAACGGTGGTCTTGACTTCAGGCTAACAGCCCAGTTCAAAGGCTATGCAAAACTGGACCCAGCCCCCTGCAGGGTTAAACCAGTCCCCATCACCCTTGTCATGCATGCCCTTTGCTTTGCATACTATGACTCCCCTTCCCCTACCAGACAGGCCATTGCCAACATGATATGCATAGCCTTCTTCTTCTGTCTCCGGCCTGGTGAGTACACTGGTACTACCAGGGACGACCAAGCCTTCCACCTAAAGGAAGTCTCCTTCTACCTTGGCTCCAAATTTGTCCACCATGATGGCCCTGAACATGAGCTCCTTGCTGCCACCTCGGTCACACTCACCTTCATCACACAAAAGAATGGGGACAAAGGCGAAATCATAGTGCATGCCAGGAGTGGTGACCCCCTCTGCTGCCCTGTGGCAGCATGCGCGCGCCAAGTGCTCCATCTCAGGGGCTGCTGCACTAGCACCCACCCCTTCAGCCCAGCCCTCAAGCTTGCCAGTTACTTTGACAATGGGGTTCTCACCCTAGTTCGCACAGCAACTGTCACATCCTCCATGAGAGTCTATGCCCAGACCCTCTACCATACCACTGGCATCTCCCCTGCAGCAATCTCTGCCCGCTCCCTTCGAGCGGGTGGGGCTATGGCCCTACTACAGGGCAAATGCGACTCTAATGTCATCAAGCTTCTTACCCGATGGCACAGCAACTGCATGATGAGGTACTTGCACCAGCAGTCCCTCCCCATCTTCCAGAATCTTGCCTCTGTAATGTTCAACAATGGAACATAGTCCTTCCTGCCAGAAGAATGGGTGCCGGCCGCCGCCCCCACGCTGGCCGCTGCCCCCAATCCCCCTGGCAGCTCTCTCTGATTCCTCTTGGGGAATCTCCCACCCTCGCGGTCTAGCCTCCAAGGCCCTTCCAGGCCCAGTCTCCATCCTGCTCCCACCCTGTGGCTAGTGGCCCAATGGCAGAAAAGACTTAACAGCCAAAGGCTTAACTGCCCAAGCTGTTAAGCCAGGCTGTGCGCCGGTGTGTGTGGGCACAGCAAACTAAGGGACCGGACTCTACAGCCTGCAAAACAACCAACAGGCTGGAGTTCCTGGCTCCCCCTCTAGCATTTGCTTAACCCACCAACACACCCATGAACTACAAGCATTACTGCTGTAGATTTCTACGCAAATTCGTTGCCCAGAAATTATCTAGTACGAAAAGCATGTAGAAAGCTACTGTAGTAGAAATCTACGCAAATTCAATACCAGAAATTATCTAGTACGAAAATGATGTAGAAAGCTACTGTCGTAGAAAGATACGCAAATTCAATACCAGAAATTATCTAGTGCAAACATTGCGTACAAAGCTACTGTTGTAGGAGGCTACACAAATGCGTTAACAGAAAATATCTAGTACGAAAATTGTGTAGAAAGCTACTGCTGTAGATATCTACGCAAATTCAATACCAGAAATTATCTAGTACGAAAATTGTGTAGAAAGCTACTGCCGTAGAATGCTAGGTAAATTCGTTACCAGAAATTATCTAGTACGAAAAGCGTGTAGAAAGCTACTGTAGTAGAAATCTACGCAAATTCAATACCAGAAATTATCTAGTGAGAAAATTGTGTAGAAAGCTTCTGTCGTAGATTTCTACGCAAATTCGTTACCAGAAATTATCTAGTACGAAAATTGTTTACAAAGCTACTGTAGTAGAATGCTACGCAAATTCAATACCAGAAATTATCTAGTACGAAAATAGTGTAGAAAGCTACTGCTGTAGAATGCTACACAAATGCGTTACCAGAAATTATCTAGTATGAAAATTGTGTAGAAAGCTACTGTCGTAGAAATCTACGCAAATTCAATACCAGAAATTATCTAGTACAAACATTGTGTACAAAGCTACTGTCGTAGGATGCTACACAAATGCGTTACCGGAAATTATCTAGTATGAAAATTGTGTAGAAAGCTACTGCTGTAGAATGCTACACAAATGCGTTACCAGAAATTATCTAGTACAAAAGTTGTGTAGAAAGCTACTGTCGTAGGATGCTACACAAATGCGGTACCAGAAATTATCTAGTACGAAAATGGTGTAGAAAGCTACTGTTGTAGAAAGATACGCAAGTTCACTACCAGAAATTATCTAGTACGAAAATGGTGTAGAAAGCTACTCCTGTAGGATGCTACACAAATTCATTACCAGTAAAAACACCTTCACAGTACCGGTACGAACCACTGGTACATTAAAGATCATGTCACAGTCACTGTATCACAAGTTGAGAACGTTAAATAAAAAATCAGGGCACTATTCTTTATTATTCTATATTCAAAACGCGCGTGACGCGCAATTTATTTACTTTACCTTCTTATTTCAATTAAGAAAATCAAAGTATTCTTCATTGTTCTATATTTACTGCATTAGATCTCACAGGTTAAGTATTTTTTTTTTTTTTTCGAACACACACACACACACACAGCTAATTTTTTTTTCGAAAAGAAAAGTTATTTTACAGTGTGATTTTACAGTGTGTGTGTGTGTTTTTTTTTGTCGCAAGGCAAAAAATACTCTTTCCCTTCATAATCTTACCGAACTTATCTTGAGCAGAGTTGCTTTACCGTACTTGTACGATAAAGCACTCCGTCCGAGAACGTGGGATCCCACTGAACTGATCAGCAATGATCACTAGTAGGCAGGGAATTCAGGCTCGAGATATTTTAATCCGAAATAACTGCCTTGGCTGGAAAAAGAATTGGACGGCATTGGACGGTAGAGGAATTGCTGGATAGATATTGTTGTTTGGGTGCACACAAACATATACGTCTTGAAAGCAATAAATCTGCATCCATTGCGTATATATATCAACAGGATCAAGATCCAGTTTTTCGTGACAAAGGAGTAAGAAGGCTGCAAATCTACGGCAGCAACAGCAACAACGGCAATCGTCGGAACAACAGCAAAAGGTCGGCAACGGTGGATCGGATACAAAAAGGATAGGAAACGGCGAACAACGTGAGATACATAGACAATGATGCCTATATCCTACATTGCTGATGATGTATTCCTCACTTCTGTTTTCCTTATTATTTTCATAGGTGCAGATTGGAAACAACGGATCGGAACAATGGGTCTAGGTGCGGCGGATCGGAAAGAACGGAGCGGAAACAACGGATCGGATTGGATCAAGGTTCGGTGAATGGTGTGGCAAATCATCGTATTCTTCCCTGTAGGTGCGGCGAATTTCCCTGTAGGTGTGGCAAATATCGGAACAACAAACCGGCAGCATCGAATCGATCGGACGCCAACAGTGTAGGTTGGTAGCATGTAGATTATATTATTCTGTTGTTATCATTTACTCTACATCAAAAGATACTCACCTCAATTTTTTCCAATTGTTGTAGATTGTTATAGATTGGCAACAGCAACAACGGCAACGAATCAATCAGTGGGATTCATCCGGCAACTAATCGACGAATCAGCGGGAGCAACAGCAGCGAGAGATCCGCAACAGCAATCGATCTGCAACAGCAATTGTCGGCAACAGCAATCAATCCGCAACAGCAATTGTCGGCAACAGCAATCAATCCGCAACAGCAATTGTCGGCAACACCAATCCATCCGCAACACCAATCGTCTGCAACAGCAAAAACAATTGATCCGCAACATCAATCGGTCTGCAACACCAATAGATCCAACAGCAACAAGAATTGCCGTTCCAGACCACTCAATCTGAAACGCCGTTCCAGAAATTTGACCCTGAAACGCCAATACAGACGTTCTGCGGATTTTCAAGCAGCCAGAACTGGGAACGATCAAACCAACAGCAACAGCGGAAGCGATAGCAACAGCGGCAGCAATAGCAACTGCCGCAAAAGTCAGAATTGCCGTTCCAGACAACTCAATCTGAAAAGCCGTTCCAGAAACTTGACCCTGAAACGCCAATACAGATGTTCTGCGGATTTTCAAGCGGCCGGAACCGGGAACAATCTAACCAACAGCAACAGCGGCAAGCGGCAGCGATAGCAACAGCGGCAAGCGGGAACAATCAAAGCGGCCGCAAAAGTCAGAATTGCCGTTCCCTACAACTGAATCTGAAACGCCGTTCCAGAAACTTGGCCCTGAAACGCACTCCATTGGCAAATCAATTCGTCATCGTCCTCCAACGGCGTTGCTGTTGTCTTCTGAAGGAAACAACTGTGATTCCATTACATTTCTATAAATTGGTGGAACAAATAAATTGTTTACTACCTGACTGTTTAGAACTGAGTTGAACGTTTTGTTAGAGGATGCCTTGTTAGTAGTGTGAGTGGCAGCAACAGCGGCGGAGGGAACAATTGGACCATTCTCGTTCAATGTCAGGCCATATTGTGAAGGGGAATGGCAAACTGTAGTGGATTCTTCTTTGGCAGATGACAAAAATTCCATTAGGTTATGGTTTAAATAGAAATCACGGCAAAAAGCTATTGAATCAAGGTGACGTGACAGGCCTCGTGATACATATTGGTATGATTTGTGTGAAGAGGAATCTTGTCTGCTTCCGATGAATGTCTTCAACTTGCCCTTATAGGACATGCAGCTACGACAAATAAATAATTTGAGAATTTTGGTATAACAACCACTCTTGAAGTGATGGCAGTTTTTACTAGGTTGTGACATGTTCTTCTATTGGAAGAAGGGAGGGGGAGAAATGGTTTTGATGGGGGTGTTCAATGAACATGATGAAAATGAGCATGATGCTATCAGATCGAGCATGAAAAGGCATGATGGTATGAAAAAAGAAACAACGTGACATAGAAACAACGTGGAAACATAACAAACAAACACTTCTGAAAATAATTTTATTTCATATCTTGGGTTAAGGTTAGGAAGTTTGGCACCAAGATTTCAAATTTAAACTGTGATTCGAACACAAAAGCCTGAAACGCCGTTCCAGTTAGAGAATTCTGAAACGCCGTTCCATGATTGTTGACATGAATTGTACAAAAAAACGTTTCACCACCCCAACAGAAGTCGTTACTATCATACCTACATTACTACTACTACTACTACTGTCATAATACACCCGGACACATATCTACAAAAAGACCAGTTTTTGCAACGCAGTTCCAAAAAAAGGGATAATGGAGGTGAAATCGTGTAGGAAGGTAGTGCTATAGATTTCTACGTAAATTTGTTAAAACAAGCATGATGCTATTGGAGCGAGCATGAAAAGGCACGATGATGGTATGAAAGAAGACACAACGTGACATACCGTAGAAACAACCCGGGAACATAGCAAACAAACACTTCTGAAATTAATTTTATTTCATATCTTGGGTTAAGGTTAGAAAGTTTGGTAGCGAGAAATAGATTTTTTAAATCAATTTAGTCAAAATTGAGAGATCAATGGACATTTTGAGTCATCGGGGAGAAATTGGTCGCAACCTGAGGGGGATCGAAACTCTTCACCACAAAAATTGTGAATTTAAAAAAATGCCTTTGCGCATAACAAAGGCAGGGTCGATTTTCTGAAAATAGGGCTTGCGAGGGGTCGCGTTGGGTTGCGTGACAGTTATCCGACATAGTAGGGGCACAGGGGCCATGGTCCTGGAGGAAGAAGAACAAGGCAGGCTTTACACTTGGGTCCTATGTGGGATGGAAGACCCTAAGTGAAGTTCAGTTAGTGGGGGCACATGGGCCATGGTCTTGGAGGAAGAAGAACAAGGCGGGCTGTTCACTGGAGGGGTCCTATGTAGGATTGGGAACCATAAAAGAACAACAGTTAGGGGGCACAGGGGCCATGGTCTTGGAGGAAGAAGAACAAGGCGGGCTGTACACTGGAGGGGTCCTATGTAGGAGGGGGAACCATAGTAAAAGAACAACACTTAGGGGTCACAGGGACGTCGTTGAGTCTTTCGCACCTCGGTCGGTGACGGTCGTCGCTGAGTCTTTCACACCTCGGTTGGTGACGAGTTTTTCAATCGAATTTGCCGCTGACAAGGTCGTTGAGTCTTTCGCACCTCAGGCGGCTTCGAGTTTTTCAATTGAATTTGCCGCCGACAAGGCTTTTGCACCTCTGTCGGTGACGAGTTTTTCAATCAAATTTGCCGCCGACAAGGTCGTTGAGTCTTTCGCACCTCGGTCGGCGTGAGTTTTTTAATCGAATTTGCCGCCAACAAGGTCCTTCCCAACAACAGACTGTGCACTGGAGGAAGGGACAGAAGGGAACTTGAAGTTCTACCCGCGAGACCTCTCTTATCTCGCAAGAGACTTGAAGAACCAGGGCTGTACGCTTGGAGGGTCCTATGTAGAAATGGGCTCTAAGCAAAACCACTTAGGAACCAAGGGGCTGTAGGTGTGAAAACAGATGCCAGCTGTAAGGCTCACCTGAAAGGTATATGTAGGAAGTAGGGCCTTGAGTGAAAACACTTAGGGACCAAGGGCTATAAGTGAATTCAGACTTATAGGTCAGGGGAGGAACAGAAGGGAACTTGAAGTTCGACCTGCGAGACCTCTCTTATCTCGCAGGGAAGGGACTTGAAGAACCAGGTGGAACACTGGGAGGAGGCTCCTAAGTAGAAACGGGCGCTAATCAAAACCACTGAGGAACCAAGGGGCTGTAGGTGTGAAAACAGATGCCAGCTGTAGGGCACACCTGATGGTATATGGAGGAAGTAGGGTCTTACGCAAAAACACTTAGGGACCAGGGGCTATAAGTGAATTCACACTTATAGGTCAGGGGAACAGAAGGGAACTTGAAGTTCGACCCGCGAGACCTCTCTTATCTTGCAGGGAAGGGACTTGAAGAATTTATATTGACCTTTTGCTTGCAGATATGCCCCATGTTTTTGTTGATGGTGCACACATCAAATACTGGTTGAAAAAACTAGTAGAAGCTCTGCAAAGACCTTGTGGTCAACACCACAACAGTTGAGAAGAGCCTATTCATTGCCAGAGTTGAATAGGTTAAAGAAGGGGAACTCAGAAAGGTGACGAAGGGCTATCCTTGGTGTTCTTCTGTCTCTTTGACACCTTTCTTTGGCATCAGTATCGGCTTTGGCCTCCTCCTCAAAATCAATATCGCCTTGTAGCAGAGACAAGCAAATAATTCACTCAACTGACATCATAATTTATGTTGTAATTGTTCAGTATCAGTTGAATCACCGAATTGCTGAAAATCTACTAATGAATCTACTAGCCGTATGAAACCCACATTTTTAATCATCGTATGAAGAAGACAATTTTGTCATTAAAATTCTCCGTAGGGAGAATTCCTTATACCAAAAATGACATGTTTGACACTGCTGGCCCGCCAAAATCTGGGTATGGTGATTTTTATTCCCAAAATAGGCACAAAAACTCAATCTGGGTACAAAGTTTTTCGGGAATCACCCAATGACTGACTCTTCCCTACTGTACTGTATGTACTGCATGGTGGTAGTAGTTTTTGGTGTGTGAAATGGGTTTTCTGTACTGTACCGTAGCTACTGTACTGTACCATTCCCATTCCCATTGCTTCCCATTGTTCCGTAGGATTGTAGTACTGTAATTATTTTGCGCTATACAAACAAGCTACCAAAAATCCTGGTCGGGGTTGCAGTTGCTTATTTGGGTTAAGAGTGTATAAAAAGGTATACGGTGAATAGTACTACGTATGTATGAGCTCGTACTACAAGCTTGCACCTCAAGAAATTCTCACCTCAAGTGGTCAGTGCCAACCTCAGGTGTCAGGGCCGCGCCTCAGCTTGTACTACCTCTACTGCTGGTAATAATACTGACAACAGGTATCAAGCACCCACACATACTACAAGATAGCAACAATAGTACTAGTCCTTATAATTCTGTACAACCCTCCCGATTCACATTCAGTAACAACAACAAACACCTCTGCTAGTAGTAGCACCTCTGCCTTAGATCATGATGGGCATAGTAGAGTGGGAAGCTTCTTCTTCTTGATTTTCTACTACTACCACTTGTAATAGTAGTTCTAGTACATAATTATCCGGACGACAACGATACAATCACGTTAGCCGCAATGGAGAACCGGCTCAGATCGCCAAACTGGCAACGCAGTGGATCCACAAGTTTTCTTTGCTGTCAAAGATGAACGTTGACGCTCATCAACACGTTGAGAGGAGGAAGCCGCATGCAATCCAGCTACTACTACTACAGTTTCTCCTGGTACTACTACTAATAGCTAGAGCAACAACAACACAGATCCGAAAGGCTCTAGCAGTGGCAGTACTACTACTAGTAGTACTAGTAGTGGCGCGGCAGGTCCAAGGCAGGTGGGATCGAACCTTGGCTGGAAGCAACCACAACCGCAACACCCCCTCCTCCAGCACCAATTCCGAGTCACAATGCATGGAGGAAACGGAATGAGAATCAGAAACGCAATCACAATCGGAAACCAACAAAGCCGGCCCCCTACTAAGAAGCACCAACGGATGGAAGCCAAATATCCACTACCTGTGATCTGCCCAATCAACAATGTCCAAAGGTAGGTGTGTGTGTGTGTTTTTTTTTTTTTTTTTTTTTTTTATGGTGCTTTTTAAGGATTGCAAGCAAGCAGTGCCAACTGCTGTAGAACAAGAACAGCAAAGGAGGTGCGTAAAATTATTGTTGAATGAACAACAATGCACGTGGTGTTAGGAAGCAAGAACATAGTAGTGCACGGACAAGAAGGAGCAACAACAATGGCACATGCAAAGAAGAAGAGCATTTGCGAACAAGTGCAGCAGCATAGTACACGGATTGCAATTTCAACAACAGGAGGGAGGTTCTTATTATTATGTGATGTAATGTAATGTGAGGAGCGCAGGAGATGATGTTACCATACTAGTATCTGCAAGGGGGCGGGTGGTGTGTTAAGAGGAGTGTAAAAGGCATACGGTGAATACAGCTTACCATACATATGAGCTCCTACTACTACAAGCTTGCACCTTGAGTTTGCTCTCACCCGCCTCAAGTGGTCACAACAAGAAGCGCGACAAGCCTCAGCAGGTGTCAGCACAACAAGAAGCGTTGCACCTCAGCTTGTTGTAATAGTAACAGTACCTCTGCTGCTCCTGGTAATAATACAGACAACAAGTATCAAGTGCCCACACATAGTACTACAAGATAGCAATAGTACTACTACTACTAGTCCTTATAATTCTGTAGAAGAACCCTGATTTACATTCAGTAACAACAACAAGCACCTCTGCTAGTCCTAGTACTACTACTAGTACTACTAGTAGTACTACTAGTAGCACCTCTGCTGTGTCTTAGATGACGGGCATACCGTACTACTCGTAGTAGTAGCTAGTAGTAGAGTAGGAAGCTTCTTGATTTTCTTCTACTTGTAATGATAATTTGGGGCAACGATCAGTTAGTATCATTCGGAGTTAAACGAAGAACAAGAAGTATGTACGAACCGGTAATCTTGCCAAGTTTTTGTTGTTGTTGAAGCAGCATGTGCGATCCGGAAAAGACAAGACCAAAAGGCCATAAGTAGTACGGTACCGTACCGTAGGTGTAGTTGCGAATCGGGATTCCGAATGTACCCGTAGACCATGCGTGATGGTAATCTTACATAGTATTGTACGTACCGTACTAGGTTTCATTGCGCAACGATTTGCGTGACTGTGACACTACCGGTACGTACGCACGATACGATACGATACGGTAGGAATGAATGAATCAATAGCAGTTTTTTTGTGTGGGTACCGGTACGTACCTGTACGTACCGTACGCACGAACTCGTGTGTTTCAATAATTGTTATCCGACGCGTAGTAAGTCTTGTACCGTAGGATGAGTATCGTACTATCAGTAATTACCGGTACATTGGGTTTTTCGAGCGATCGCTAAAACTTTCGGTTGGCACGGGATACCATTCGCCAGGGGGACTTGGGACAGTTTGATACTATCACAGTGCTTAATAGTTTAAAAAAAGACTTGTCGGTGTGGAGTCATCCCCAAGTTTTTGCAAGCAGGATTGACACTTTTAGAGTCGTACCGTACCACTCAAATCAACCAGGCGATCCTGTATTACTGACTAAAAAAAACCCTTCCCAAAACGATGCGTGAAGTGGATACTTTTTGTGAGTAGTTCTTGTACTTGTACTCGTATCCGGGATAGTACCGTAACTTCACCCGGATTGTTTTTGTTCGATCGGTTCCCGTTGGTCCGCTGTTTGTTTGTTTGTTTGTTGTTCTTCGCCGGAGCGAGCGCACGCACGCACGCACACACATCGAATCGAATCGATGACCGTTCGTCACTTTTCGGTTCTCGCAAACACGCAAGGCGTTGCGAAAATAATTTCCGCGGTTCGCAGTCGTGCCGCAAGATCGATTTTTTGTGGCCCGCTACGGTACGTACAGTACAGTACGTACCGTACCGTACCGGTACATACACGGATGAATCTGGTTTCGATACGAAAATTCCCGGGAAATTCGTCCGTTTGGGCTTATAGGGAAGAAGCGACCGAACGAAACAATGTATCATGACATATTGCATGCGCGTTTCGAACCGAACCCATTTATGGCGTGTGTTCGTGCGAGCTTACACGATTGCTCGATAATCGCCGAACGGTAACGAACCCAACGGGTTTCAAAAGAAGTGTGCGAGTGCTCACCGTACGGTAGGGTATGTACTGGTACAAATACTGCACCCGGTAGAAGCACGGTATGTTATGAAGTAATACCTGGTAATGCGTACGTGCGTACCGGTACGCAGAACAAAGTACGATCAAAGTGAGTTCGTACCGGTAGGGCTACCATACAAGTAGGGTTGCCGACCAGCGATTAACAAACCCCGTAGGTCTTGTGTACACGGTGGTTGTCGTCCTCGTATTCGAGTACGGTACGAACCGGTATGAGTAGTACTCGTACCGTACGTTATCGGCTCGATTATTTTAATCTCCTAAAAATAATCATACGGTATTCAAACTTGAATTGATAAGAATCCCGCTCCAGTATGTACGGTTCGTAATAGTTTTCGCATGTTCCTGTTCCATTATCGTTCGAATTCCATCATACGAGTACTCGTATTCGGTTTCTGTTCCGGAGTAAAAGATCAGGGTCATCCAACCCGGACGACACACTCTCACCCAAGCATCACGCAGTTTGATTGAGAATCAAAAACGTTCCGACTACGACTACGACTACGACTACGAGTACCGTACAACAACAACGATAAGACCGGGGGGGGGGGGCGCAATCTCATCATACATATAATATTATTCTTACACAAGAACCTTTTGCGAGGTACAGGTACAGAAACCAATCAATCAATCCATCCATCCATCCATCAATCAGTCTTGCGTCTTTGGTCTGTCGAACCGCACCCGATTCAATTCAATTCGATTCAATTCAATTCCATTCAATTCCATTCGATCGACGCTTCTTTGGAAGAGTCTCCTGGTCTCCTCTGATTTGCTTGACTTGACTTGACTTTACATATTTCACTTCAAGCACACAAATTCGCCGACAGACACAACGACATAATTACACAACACAACACAACACAGCACAGCACAACATTCACCAACGAATCCTCGGAGCAGTTGGGAACAACAGCAACAACAACAACAACAACAACAACAGCAACAACAACAACAAAGGAACCACCTATCTATCTACCTGTCTATCTATCTGCCTGTCTATCTATCTACCTATCTATCTATCTACCTATCTATCTACAATTGACGACAGAAATAATCACGATGCAAGGCCGTCGACGAAGCCGAACCAGCAACGGCAGTTGCGCTATCCACATTGCAGAGGACGATGACGCTCGTACCGGTACTACGACAAGGAGAACCGCAAGGAAATCGACAACAAGTAGAACAACAAACGCAAACAGAAACACAACAACAACAAGAACAACAAGAACAACAACAAGAACAAAAAGGAGAACCGAATTCTGCAGCAAAAGTTCTTCTTCTGGGTGGTGGTGGTGGTTGGTCGTCACCACCACCACACTGCTCGTCTCGTGCTGGACGATCCAAACGACGAGCGCGGTTTCGGTTTCGGATTCGGATTCGGATTCGGATTCGGTGTCGTTGCTCAACGGTCGATACGAGACATCCACCGATGTCACCAGGTACCTCAATCTGGCAGAAGACGTTGCCAAAATGAACGAAGCGGAAAACTTTGAAACGAAACTGGATCTCTATAAATTGGTGAGTTTTTTGTTGTTTTGTTTTGTTTCGTTGTTGGTTTTGTTGGTTTTGTTTCAACACAACACAACACAACACAACACAACGCTATACAAATTCAATACCATGGCCAACTCAACTGACCCAATTCCCCCCTCCCCCCCCCCTCTCATTGCTTGTCAACAACATTCGATCCAAAATTGTTGGATTCATATCATTACATTTCATTGGATTCATTTGAATTCATTTGAATTCAATTCAATTCAATTCAATTCATTACATTACATTACATTACATTTCGATTCGATTCGATTCGATTCGATTCGATTCATTAGGGCCTCACCACCCGCGACACCCCCAACATCGTCACCCTGCAATCCCTCTCTCTCACGGCCAAAGACGAGATGAGAGACAACCCGCTCTACCACATGTTCCGGTACGCCTTCTGGGACCTGGGATTCAACCGAGAGGGCGAGGACGACGGATTCTTCGACGGCGCCCCCGTTGAATTGTACGCCGACACGGTCGTCCAGGATTTGTTCGAGCTGGACATTCCCGAGATCGAGGCAGACGCCGCCCTGGTCCTCAACGTCTGGATGGCCTCCGTCAACGGCGTCTTTGCGGCGCTCTCGCACTGCAACAAGGCGCACGACGCAAGGGCGGGGATCGAAGCGCTCGATCGGACGGTCGCCCTGTGGATCGGGGCCGGACAGGAAGACGGGTCCAACGAAAAGGGACACCTCCTCTACAACCTGGCCGAAAACGCGGGGGAACGATTCGACCAGGACATCGGGGAGACCACCGTCAACACCCTCGTCATGGACGGATTTACAGAGATGCAACGGGCGTTAACGGGCGGGGCGTGCGACGCGTCCTCCTCCGCCGATCGCTACGCGGCACTGCGGGCCACCGCCCGTTGGTTGGTGGGAATGATGACCGTGCCGCTCGTACAGAATTTTATACACCACACACTCAACATCGAAAACGAGGGCGGGTCGGACATGGTGGAATTGTACGCACTGGGGATTCTGCCACGCGTCGCCACGTGCGATCCACACGCCTACGACACCCTCCTGTCGCTAGCCGTCATCAACGACCTCGATCCGTCCGACGCGAACGAGGCGATAACGGTGCTCCAGTCCGTCTACTCGTGCCTAGGGTTCGGTTGCCGGGACGTCGGAAGCTACATGGGGGGCGTGCTTTCGGCCTGTTCCGATTCGGATTTGGATTTGGATTTGGATTTGGATTTGGATTTGCAAACGCAAACACAAACAACCTCTTCTTCTTCTTCTTCTTCTGTGTACACGAGGGGGGGATACACGGCGACGTCGGACCTGGCCCGCAACAAGGCCTACATCGATCGAGACGTCCTGCAGATCGACGTCTTTTTGAAATACGGTGCCACCGATCTGGCCCTCGACTGGTACACACACGGATGGAACTCCGACGTGACCCTCCAGACCCTGGCCCGAAACAGGTTCGTGCCGAAGCTCGATGCGTCGGAACATCCCTACCACGCCCTCTATTCCGAATACTACGGCGGCACCGACTCCGTCCACGACCGAATCACCAACCTCCTCACGAACGTCCTCGCCATTGCGAACAACGGGAACAACATGAACAACGGGAACGACAACGACAACGGTGGGGCGGCCTCCCCCGAGCAGCTGCGAAGCGCCGTTACCGGTGTGCTGGAGTTTGTCGTCCTCTTTGTCGCCGTTGCCGACTCGCTCAAGTACGCGGCCGTTCAGTGCTCTTCCGGTAGCACGGAACTCGCACGCAAATACGCCGACGCCGGCGCCGTCTTTTACATCGGGTCCATGGAGGGCGCAGCAGCAGGACTCACCAACACCGACCACCGATTCCACTACGGCTACGGCTACGGCTACGGCAAGACACTCTTTTCGTTTGCACAAGATCTGTGCACCAGCTTTGGCACCTGTAACGACGGCAACGGCTACGACATCGACGACAACGGCAACGACATCGACAACGACAACGACAACGACGGCAACGACAACACCAACACCAGCGGCAACGGATCGGCGGCCATCAACGAGCTCGTCATCCAATCGCTGAACAGTGTCGCCAGCCACATCGACGCATCGAAGTGCGAGAAGGTTTCGGAGCTGATCGAAGACACCATCCTGCCGGCCATCTCCGTGCCGCTCCTCCAGGGAGTCCTCAAGTACGCATCGTCCAATCAAAACCTGTCCCTGGGAACCACGTCCGGGGACCTGGCCACCGGTGACGCCCTGGCCCGGGGCATCCTGCCGTTGGTCAACTCCGTGGCGCCCAAAAACGCCGCCGTCCTCCGGGACCAGATGCAGTACGAGTACCAGCTCGCCGCTTCGAACGCGAAACCCGTCCCGGAAGGATTCCGGGCCGTCGCCGACGCACTCCGGGGAGAGACGCTGTCGCTCTTGGGCGTCGACTGCTCCGCGATCGGAATCCTCGAGTCCGAACGAATCGCGGGAGCCATGTGCGAGGGCGACGTCGGAGACGGCCAGCTGCTGCAGCTCCGCGACGTTCCCCACTCGACCCCCACCCCCCTCGGATTTGGACGGTACAACTTTTCGGACCACGACGCGGCGGTGAGGGACGCCTCCTTTGCGATGGACGTCCGGGGCATGTTTCACGCCGAGTCCACCGAGGACGCTTCCCTGCTGTACAGGGAAGGATCCAACAACGACGCCCCCCTTCTGGTGGTGGAGCAGCAGCAGCAGCAGCAGCAGCAGCAGTCCAACAACAACAACAACAACAACAACAACCTCTTTGGCAGCAGGAGCAGCACCACGCCCTCGCTGGGATCGCTCAGCACCGCGGCGCACGAGCCCATGAAAAACGACCCGCTCTTCAACGTGTACAAATACGCTCTGTATCAGGACAAGGATTTCGAGACGGAGTCCGGCGAGACGTTCGCCTACGCCAACGACATCACCCTCGAGGCTCTGGGAAAGGGAGACGATTCGAAACTCGCCGCGGAGTCCACCGTGGTGCTTCACGTCTTCATGGTGATCGCGCACAAGGTCTACAACGCGGCCCGCATCTGCGACGACACGACGGGCGCGTCTGCTTCTGCTTCTCCCGTATCGGAGATCGATTCGGCGGTGGCGCTCTGGCTCGGCGAGAAGCAGGGCGAGGGCAAGTTCGAAGACGGGTGGATGATGTATTCCATTGGCCAGTCGGTCCAGAAATTCTTTGGATACGATGAGGGAGAGGCTCCCGTAAACACCCGGCTGATGGAACTCTTCTCGCAGGCACAAACGGCAGCGAAAGGATGCGGCAACAACAACGACAACAACAACGACAACGGCAACGACAACTCTTCGGGGTCCTCCTCCTCCGAAAGGCGTTCTTCCCACGATGCCTCGAAACTCCGATACGTGTCCCAGGAAATTGTTCGCTCTCTGACCGAGCCCCTGATCAAGTCGTTGCTCTTTCACATGGTGACGAACAGCAAAAACATGGTCGAACTCTATTCCGTTGCAACGATTCCGCAATGCGCGGCGTGCGACCCCGAGGCCTTTGGGGCGCTGCAAGACGCGCTGTTCAGTGGGTACAACCACGAACGATCGCTCGACGACACCGTGCTGGATCACCTTGCCACCTTTTTGCGATGCCAAGAAATGACGTGCGCGAGCATACAAACGGGACCCGGTGCCGACGAAAGCCTGACCGATCTCACCACGAGATTGTGCAAGCGACTGGGAGAAGATCCCGATTCGGATCGACCGCTCGCCGGTTACATCCCGCAGAATTTTGTCAAGGAGGAAGCCCGATTGGACCTGGACGCCTTCGAAATGTACATCATGATGCGAACCCGTGCGTACGACGCCGCAAAAGACGTGTACACCTTTGGACACAATTCCAGGTCGCACGACGGCTCGACACTGGCGTCGTTCGCAACCGCAACCGCAACCTCAAACAAGGAGGGGGAGGACCCGATCGACTATTCCGTCGATGAGATTATTTCCAATACCATTGCCAAGACCTTTGAGCTCGCAACGGCAACACGAGAGGAATCGGCCGAAATAGTTCGGCGGGTAATGCAGAGCATGGTTTCCCGCAACGCCGTTCTGCGACAGATGCAATCGTCGGTGGAGGAATGCACCAAAGGTGATGTCGACAAGGCACGAAAGGAATGGGACAAAGCGGTTGCCTATTTTGTTGGGTCCATGGAGGGACGACTGGCCGGCGGGGAAAACGACCGACACGGAGTCTGGATGTACGCCCTCGGGAACGAGTTTTGCGGTGACTTTGGAAGCTGCGAAGCATCGGGCGAAGCCAAGATCACTCAAGAGATCATGTTCAACTTTGCCAGTGGGCGGGATTCGATGGTCGACGGCGAATGCGACCACATGAAAATCATGGTGTCGGATTTCATCACCCCGAAACTGTATGTACCTCTCATCCAAGGGGTTATCAGTTCCGCCATCAAGATCGGGAACCATCCGACGAACGGCGAATTGGTGGCAACGCTGCACATTCTGACGCGAGCGCTCGTTCCTCACATCGAACGAGTCAACCCGAACAGTGCCTCGGTCCTAATGGAAGCCTTTGGCTCGTTTCCCAGTCTCTCGACTACGCCGGTAGTATCCAAAATCCTCGGAGCTTTTCAAAATGTTTTGGACGACCTCGGAGTTCAGTGCCAGTCCATCGGAAACCCGACCGGCTACACCTTGTGCGAAGCAGACAAGACCGAAAACAGGCCCGAAGACACCCCCACGAACCTCGCCGACAACCTATACGTCACCACCACGTACGTACAAGATCGAGCCAATATCGCCATGGACATTAAGGACATGGCAGAAGCACTTTCCGAAGGAAACATCGAGCTTGCACAGCTCTTGTACAGGAAGGGAAAGAATTCAGTGAAATACGATCAGAACGGAAAGTTAATCAGCACCAGGACCATCAAAGAATTTTCGACAACATCTACGAACGACATGCTCGACGAACCAGAATTCAACCTCTACCTATACACGCTCAAGGATCAGCTCTATGCGGATACTCTGGTTGAGGATGCCATGCAAAATTCTAAAACCGGAAGTCCCGAAGTAGCAACGGAAGCTGCCACTGTCCTCAATATCTGGATGGAAATTGTCCATTTGATGCACGAAACACTCAAAGCCTGTAAAGACAAGGAACTTCGAGACGACAACAGTGTTTTCCTCATGGACGCTGCCGTAGCCTATTGGATTGGGGATGGCCAGGTAGCCGGCGACGGAGACAACGGTCATCTCCTGTACGCCTTGTCGGAGAGATACGGCGAGGCTTTCAAACTCGACAACGCTGGTCAAACCAGGACAAACACGAACATTTTGAGACTTTTCAACGAAGCAAAGAACGAAGTGTCTCTCCCCAACGCATGTTCAGAAGGCCAGACAACGTACAAGAGACTTCGAGGAATTGTGAATCGACTGATCTCCCAGATGGCGATTCCTTTGATTCAAGGATTGATCACCAACCTTCGGTCGAATGATCGAGAGCGGGTTAAGATTTACGCTCATGCATTCGTACCATTGGTAGCTGGATGTCGGGAGAATTTGTTCGAATCGCTGAAGGAAAAACTACTGTCGAACAAGGAATACAATGTCGTGGAAGTCGAGCCTATCATTGGTATGATCAGGGAAGCTTACGGTTGTCTCGGACTGAAATGCGATGACATTGGCGTTCACACGGCAGAAACAAAGGATGGTGCCCCAGAATGCAAAGATCCCGCCTTTGATTCCGAGCTTGCCGGGTATCGACCATCTAGTGATGTGCGCGACGTAAGTACGACCGGACGGATTGCACCATATAACCACAACCATTGTTCCCAAATTTTGTATCTCAAAATCATTATTCTTTCGTCGTCCCTTCTGCAGTACTCACGATTGGATCTTGACATCCGAGAGATGGATGTTCTCCTTCAAATGAAGGCATATAATGCTGTTGACGAACTTTACACGCACGGAAAGCACGCAAGAGGTGCGGGTGGCGTGGTCGCCAGTATCGGGCAGCTGGCAACAACGAAACATAGGTCGATTGTGCCACAATTCGAATCCTTTGCTCAGTACTACTCGACAGATACGTATGCTGATGACATTATTCGCGGGGCTCTCGATCCTGTGCAAGTCAATTGGACCGAGGAACAACGCCGGACGGTTGTTATCAAGGGGTCTCAGGTCTTGGTGATGTATTTTGCCGCATTGCAAAATGCATACGAAGCTGTCTCACAATGCAGCACACAAGGTATTGACCAGTCTGGCGCGAGCGAGGTATGGGACCAAGCGGCGGCGATTTTGATCGGGAGCCTTCAGGCAACAAACAGCGTTACCGACGAGGGCTACATGTTGTACGGCTTGGCAGAAGATTATTGTGTAGAATTCGGAACCTGTCTGAACCAGACGACAAACAGTTATATTAATGACGAGGTCGTGTCTTTACTGTATACTGGTCGGGGAGCAGCTTTGAGCAACTCTTGTCGGGCCCTGGAAAAGACGGCCTACGAACTATCAAGTCTTCTGCTCATACCTATCATCCAGGGAGCCTTAAGCACTTCAAGAACGCTTTCGAATGGTGAAGATTTGAAGCAGAGAGCTGAAGCGTACATATATTCCCGTGCACTCGTTCCCCTTGTGAGAAGGCGCGATGCGGCAAGTGATTTGGAACTGTATCTTGGAAACCAAGCTCCATCAGACAAGAAACATACGGCATCCAAAGTGTATGCTGCCCTTGCCACCGCTTATCCTAAGATGGATGTCGAGTGCGAAGACATTGGAGATGCAAACGGCATCGATACGTGCTCGGGTGTTGTCTACGTCTCAGATTATCTCTGGATCATCATCCTGACTTCGATTCTCTTGCCACTGGCATGTTGCTGTGGTTACGTGACTTTAAATTTCCTCCCACGAAAAAAACATGTTGACGAGCCCGACAACTACTATAATCCGAAGTACGAGATGAATCACTCAATGGATTTGCTAGAGAAGGCATTTAGCTCAAATAGAGAGGCATTATCTAGGTCATACGATGATGCAGACGAAGATTATGAAGTATTGAATCGCCGATACATCGACTCCAGAGCGAAAAAAATAGATTCAATCGTTGATCAATTTGCAGACGAGTATGACTCGGACCGCCTCGAAGAGGTTGAGGCACTAACCTCAAAAACTTCGGGCGATATTATCTAATTATTCGAAGATTGCTGCAACATCTTGAAGCATTTCATTACGAAACGTACATTAAACAATTGTAAAATACTAGAACATTCTAACACTACACGATTTCAACTTGCCTTTATTGCTTCTGCCTGTTTACTAAAAATCTATTTTGAGAAGGACAAATAATAGCAATACCAATCATGCGATTCAACATATTTGTCGTCAATTTCTTTGTCAAAAACAACTCTTGACGTTCCTCAACGTGTGCGTACTCCCATCCTCTATTCACTAATTTCTTCCCAATTAGTCAACGCAATCATCGTCATCACCCTGGCCACTTTCTGTGGGAGTAATGAGTAACTTGGACCATTGGTCAAAACTGAACAGGTATCGACGGAGAGCGCTTTGGTATGAATCTATGGTTTGATTTGCGGAAATGAAACCAAGGTCTTCTCCACCTTTCTCGGGGGGAAAGAAGGGCTGCAACCCCTCCTTCCAAACATCCCGAACGCTCGAAATCATCCCTAAAGCGGTAACGTCCGGGGCCTCCCACAGTTCCAAAAATCTCTCGTGCCGCGTGCTTCCGTGCCATGTAGCCCTTGGTTTTTGGTACACAAGCGAAATGATTCGCACGTGGAGACTCGTTCCAATCACGGCTTTGGCCTTGCTGAGGAGTGCCACAACCTCGAGAGCGTGTTCCGTCGGATAGAAGACGGACGGCCTCTTCATTTTCTCCGCCACCTGTCGGCTCCATTTCGCCACGGAGTCACGCGATCCGGCCGAAAAAAAGACGACGATTGCGTTTCCCGTGTTTTCCGAAACCTCGTCGAGTCCCTCGGCCAGATCCTCGATGTACGATGGATCGGGATTCTTTTGCATCCTTCCGTGCTGAACGGCAATGTAGTTGGGTTCCGTATCGGGGTTCAACACCACTCCACGATCGTGCAGTTCGCCTCGCACTTTTGTCTCAAAGATTTTTTCGATCTCTTCACCGTAGAGCTCTCGCGTCAGGAACGAGCAATCGGGTGCCAATGGATCTTTGTCGCGAAAGCGGAGGTGATCGGCGCTGGAAAGCGCTTGTCGGCACGAGATGCGGGGTGCTTTTGCGGTGTCCCGCTTGGTAGACGGATGTTCCAGGCTGTCGGAAACGGCGTAATTAAGTTTCGGCCTGGGAAGGGTTAGGTGTTGTCCCCTCGGATGGGGCCGAATGTTGGTTGCCATGGAGCGGTTCACCACCGTCATCAAAAGCTGTTTCGGGAAAAGGTACGGGCATTCGGAAATCTTTTCGGCCATCGCCCGCTCCCTGAGCTCCACGGTTTCTAGTAGTCCCACTGCGTCCGAGTACTTCTCGTACGATATCGGAGCACCTTTTGCACCGCTGCCCCCCGTGTACACAATGTCGTAGGGACCGTTGACAAAATCCCCCCGCGACATGGCTTGGATCGATTTCATGCTGTAGATTGTTTTGTTGGGAGTCAGACCGTGGCGATCCATGTGGTCACGGGTTACAATTCCGCCCAAAAGGACCGTGTTCTCGCGGTCGTCTGAATGATTATAGACATACCCGGCCCGATCGACTAGCAGTTTGGAAAGGATTCGTTCTGAGAGTATGTCGCCAAAATCATAATACCGATCGTGGGGACCAAGGAGGACGACCCTTCGATTTCTACGTCGTGGATTGGCAGGATCCGAGGTTCCACAATGAAATTTCTTGGTCGTACCGATTGATTCCATACTTTCCATGTTCAAGAAACGGTCAAAGATATTATTTAAGATCACAATTGTAACCAGCATGGCTACAATTAATGGAATCGCAGCTCGACGGCTGGCAGGTTTGCGAGGATTCTTGTCATTACTATCGATATCGTCATCGATGTGGTCTGTGGGATACCTCTCTTGGTGCTTGCCTTCGCTTTGGGCCGAATACTCGTAATTTGTCCCATTTACTCGATCATCTTCGACACGTTTTGCAACCGAACGAAATCTCGTTTTCGAAACGTCGATGGCGTTGTCCATTTGTGTGGGCAGTCTCCTCGATTGAGAGACTTCTCGGTGCAGTCTGTGATATTCTTTCGAATCGTCCCTGGTTTCGGCATCCAGGTGTTGTACGGTATCAGAAATCTGGTATCCGTGGTGCCTTTAGATACGAGTGGGTGCCGGTAAGATTGCCGGTACCGGTTGTACGTACCGTATCTTCGAACAACGAGAAAATAGAATATGGGCTTTTCCTTCGTTTTTTAAAATCGTTGTTTTATCGGTACCGGTACAGGTACCGTACTCGTTCGTCGTACCGTACGTGAAACGGTCCTTTCTTACTTCGTGTCTGTGTCGGAGGCATTTTCTTTCGAAAGCAGAGCAGTGTTGCAAAGTCTGCACATGAATTTTTCCCTTCCGTTTTTGTGTCAGTAGCCCCGAAGGGTTTTCGGCTAACTAAGTGACCGTGACTTTGTGCAATGCTGTAGCTACGTACCGTACGGTAGCTACGTACTCGTACGTTAGGGATTCATCCTCACAAGATTAATTACTGACCCATCCCTATTGTTTCCAGTATTGATGCAAAACTAGATTAAAAAAGAACGAGAATGTTTTGTGTGGGCTTCCCCTCTATTTTCAGCAACTACCTACCACATCTTCACTTGCCACCCTAGTACTACTACTGCTACTACTATTAGTCTTCTTTTGTAATGTGACAGACAAGAAGAAGTCCTAATACACTCAGGGGCACCAGCAGCTACTAGTAATACTACTAGTAGTACTACTAGTACTAGTAGCAGTATCATGCAGGGAGGCATCATCTCATGCTGATCATGCTGTGGTGACAATTTTTTGTGTAGGGCTGCTGCATTGCTACAGGAGAACAATTGTAAAATATCTTTGTGTTGTGTGGGGTTGGTGTTGGTGGATTTATAACTTAGTAGTAGCTTACTACTTTGTAGTTCATTTAATGGTCCCGGAGGTACATAACATAATCCTCATTGCCATTGGTTTGTTTTGGGCCATTTGACAATGCGGTGAACTGTTGGGTGGGGCATCACAAGAACCCTGATCATCCTGCATCAAATTTGAGTGGTGCTTCTTGTCCAGTGGTCTCTGTGCAGGAACCTGTGATTTAGACAACAACAAGAAGTCATCATTATGTCTGCTGGGGGCGTCTCTGTCCAGCAGTAACTACTACTAGTACTAGCTAGTACCTAGTGCCTTCCTTTGATGGGTACCGTGTCATGCCTCCTGCCTATTAGTAGGAGTCTCTGTCTCAGCAATCAGAGTCAGCCAGCAGTGGGCAGAAGGAGTCTCACCCCACCACCACAACAAGAACACATCCCCCCATATCTTGCCCATCTGAGTTTTTACAGTCCATTTTCCGTGCAAAATGGATAAGCAGTGTTCGGTCACTAGAAGATCACCCCCAAAATCGTGTAGAAATGCCCACCTGACTTTCGTTTCATTATTTTTCAAAGTGAGTGACCACAGTCATTGTCATACTACCGGTATGGTAGCTGTGACGTCTCCACTGCTCCAGAAACCGTACAACATTGGGTGATTCCCGAAATACTTTTTTGTAACGTACATAAATTTCTGTTTTTAGTATTTCGGGAATGAAAATTTCGTACATACTTTTTTTGGCGGGAAAGTGCATAAATCTCATTTTGGAATGTGGAATCTCATTTTGGAATGTATGCATAAACAAGCATGCGCGAAACAACATGTGGATTCCGAAACAAGAACATGTGGATTCCCTTATAAAAAGTGTAACGGTTACAAATCATAGTCGGCGTGAGCTCACGTCGACTATGATTTGTAACATTACGACTGGTTAAGTAGAAAATTTCGTGTTTATGTAGTACATAAAAGTATTTCGGGAATCACCCATTGTCAACGTACTGTAATCTTACGTTCGTACTCGTAGAAAATACCAGGGGTCACGAAGTACCTCCGGTACGGTACGAATTTTTGTACTTCATAATGAGCAAGAACAGTATGAATCACGAATCACAAATCACGAATCACGAATAGCGATTCAAGAAAATCTGAAAAGCAATGCCACACCAGCCGGGCTTCAATATTGAAGTCTGGATGAAGAACATATCTAATTCCTCTATGTGCACGTTGAATTCCAATTCAACACCTTTTTACTGTTACAAGCTTTCCAACCGCTCCTTGGAGTAGTTGGCAGAGCTAGCTCACAATCTTAGTTTTTAACCAATATAAGCTTAATTTAGTACCCTTATCTTGAGGCATACGACACTGTTTAAACAGTCAAAAAACTGCTTCCACCTACAACTACAGCTATGACTACCTTAACTACTTGAGTAAACACTACTACAACTGCTAACAAGCAACCAACTGATCCTACCGATTGTCCAGTAAGAACAAGAGGAAGACAATGGCTAGCTACTATTCCATCATCCCTTTCAAATTTGACTTTGATCAAGACTCTATCGGCAAGGTGGAATTCAAGAACACACATGAGTTCAATGGAATGCCTGAAATAACCACGCTCAAGATGCCCTTGATTACTGCAGGATCAACCAAATTACAAATTCTTTTCACCATCAATGAACTTATGCAATCCACGAAGACACTCAACTTAACTACAGGTCCAAGACTATATGACAAGTTTGTAGGCCTCCTCAGGGATTACACCGACAAGAGTTGGTGGAATGACTACATATCAACCAATGTCCCTCAAAGAACTGCCAATAACTTCCAAACCACTGTGGAAGCATTTGTTAACTACAAATTTGACAACAACCTCAATGCATACCAAAACCATCAAAGGTTCCTTACCAACATCAAGAAAACAACCACCATGACAGTACACCAATTCGTTGCCCAAGTCAACTTCCACAACTATGTTATTCTTCCACTGCTTCCAGGACACCCACCAGAGGATGCAGAAATCAAGGAGAGAGAGAGAGAGAGAGAGAGAGAGAGTTCAAGAATCTAATCTTTGAATCCATGCCTGACGATTGGAAGTACACCTATCAACACCACCACTCTCCTCACAGAGATTCTCTTTCTGAAATGATGATGAGATTTGACTGATATCAATATGCACAGAATCGGAAAAAGAAATCAGATAATGCATCTCAAAATGGCAATGACAACAACAATAATGGCAACAACAATTGTAACAACAATAACCGACGCAATCATTAGTAACAATCGAAACAATGGAAACAACAACAATTGGAACACCGGAAACAATCGAAACAACAATGGGAATAACCAAAATCGACAATGAAACAACAATCAAGGCAATAACAACAGCAACAAAGGTTCGACAAGAATCTCCAATGACTCACCATGGCCGATTCACCCAGGTACCAACCGCACTTGGGGACAATGCTATGCCAACAAATTTGGCAAAAATTCCAATCAGTCCTCCAATAACAACAATGACAACACCGACTCGCATGTGAATGATTGCAATTCCAGCAATAACAGCAATCCATTCAGCAGCTCCTCTTCCTATGGCAGCAACCATCATGAACCAGAGCAACACATGCGTGTCTTCATCAATGAACCGGCAGAAGAAACCATTCCATCAATTCCTTGGCCAGATCTCTTCCATGTAGATATGGATGTCGATGAAGAATATTATAATTCAGATCTTCAGAAATTTCCCAATGAAACTCTCGATTCCGACAACAACAAGCAAGATGTTGCTCCCAGCAACACGGACGTTGACCTTGCTCCAACCACAGTAAGTGTCTGCAACTCCATCAATGGATCTCCTGGCAAGTACTACTTGAAAACCCTCTTTGATTCCGGATTCACCGACAATCTCATTGTGGAATCAGCAATTCCCTCTGGAATCAAGAAGCACCTTCTCAACCAACCAATTCAAATGCAAACAACAAATGGCAAAACCACTTGCAACCACTATGTAATCCTGGAAAACACCATGTTTCCAGAACTATCCTACTCCATGAAGGTCCTAAAAATCAAGTGCTTTGTGGTCACCCAGAACATCAACTATTGTCTCCTCATTGGTAGAAGGACCATGAGAGACCTTGGAATGAAGATGGACTTCGAAATTTTCACCATAGAACGGTATGAAAAGACCATGCACTTCCATCCTTGCAATTACTTTGATAACAAAGCCTTGCTCCACAAGGTCATGTCTGCAGAGCCACAAGCTGTTGCAGAGAGTTATTCCAACCAAGCCATCCAACAGTCGTATGTAGATGGCACCTCCAAGTATGAGAAGACTGACCTCCACAAGTTAGTCAGTGAACAAGCCCATCTCTCTGACAATGAGAAACACACCTTGTTACCAATACTTCTTGAAAATAAAGAACTTTTTGAAGGCTTGCACGACAATGAATTAGGCATTTTCCCTAATCAAGAGTTTCACATTGAGCTCCAACAAGATGTAACTCCATTCCATGTGAAACAACCATATCCAATTCCACTCCACCAACAGGAGGCTGTGAGGAAGAAGGAAATTGATAGGCAAATCAAACTTGGCATCCTCGAATGCTGCTATGCCACTGAACGGGGAATGCCAACCTTTGTAGTGCCAAAACCAGATGGCTTCTGTCAACTTATCAGTTATTTTCGAGAACTCAACAAGGTCACCAAGAAACTTCACTATCCACTTCCAAAACTCCAAGATATCTTCCACAGAACAAGAGGGTTCAAATATGTGACCCTTATCGGCGTCAGCATGCAGTTCCACACCTTCAAACTTGATGAAGCCTCCACTTGGCTTTGTGTCCTTGTTACTCCATTTGGAAAATTCAGGCTTCTTTGATTGCCAATGGGCTTCCTCAACTCTCCAAGCTGGGCCCAAGGCTGCATGGAACAAATGCTCCTCCACTTGAAGGACATTGAAGTATACATCGATGACATTGGAATCTTCTCTGATACTCTCAAATCCCATTGCAAGTCTGTCTCTTCTGTTCTCTCCTTACTCAAGGCCCACAACTTCTCTGTCAAGCCCTCCAAGTGCCACTGGTTTCAATTGTAAGCACCTTGGCTTGGCCACATCATATCCAGAGATGGAATCCGACCGAATCCAAACAAGATAGCTCCCATCCTGAAACTAGCTTTTCCCTCAACAATAACCCAACTTTGATCCTTCGTTGGGATGATTAACTTCTACCGTAACTTCTATCCAAAGCGCGCAGAAGTCCTTGCACCACTCACCGACCTCTCCAAAAGAGCCAAATGCAAGATATCTCCAACGCCCAAGCTTATTGAGGCCTTCAACAAAGCCAAAGCTCTCATTGCCAAGGATATTCTTCTTGCCTTTCCAGATCCAAACAAGCCCTTTCCACGTATATACTGACGCATCTGAATATCAATTTGGAGCTGTTGTTATGCAGGAAGGCCAAATTATTCTCTGCTTCTCACAAAAACTCAACACTGCTCAACAAAAATACCCAAGGGTCGATAAAGAGATGCTTTGTATTGTGGAAGTCTTCAACGAATTCCGAACTATTCTTTGGGGTGCAGAAATCATCGTATACACAGACCACCTCAACTTAACTTGCCAAAACCTTGAAAGCCACCAAATTATGACTTGGAGAATGCTTCTCAAAGAATTTTCTCCAGTATTCAAATTTATTCCCAGCAAAGATAATATAATTGCCAACACGCTCTCCAGACTTCCCCTTCAACAAACCCTGGAGGAGAAGAAGAGCCCCCAACGCCAACAGCCTTGAACATTACTTCAACGCACTCAGCTGACAATCCAACTGTCGACGTTCTCTCTCTTTTGGATTCCTTTCTCAACTATCCTGATGACGTTCCCATGTACCCCTTAGCCTTCAACCAGCTTGCCCAAGACCAAGCGGCCAACATAGATATCTCTACCAATCCACGGTGCACAATCCAAAACTTCAACGGCACTGACTTGCAAGTTGTTGAGTCCACCAACGGTCGCAAGAAAATAGTACTCCCTCCAAATCGAGTACAAGCCACAATCAAATATTACCACCATATGGTTGGCCATGCCGGCACTAAAAGATTGTTTCAAACTATTAACCAATTTGTATACGCCGCAAACTTGAAGGACCAAATCAATTCCTTCTGTCGTTCCTGTGATGCTTGCCAAAGATACAAGAATAGCCACCAAAGCCATGGACAACTCCCAACCAAAGAACACCATTATGTTCCTTGGGACACTATTGCAATCAATGGAGTTGGTTCCTGGAAAAGCAAGATCCCTGGCCATGGAACAATATCCTTCAATGGATTCACCATCATGGATATGTGCACCAATCTCCTCGAAATAATTCGTGCTCCACAAGTAAATCCAACTGGCCTCATGGCAGTCCATGCCCTTGACAATGGCTGGCTCTCCAGATATCCCAAATCGGTAAATTGTATTATCGATCAAGGAACCAACTTCATGAGCAATGACTTCCAATTCCACCTTGCCAATCTCAGAATCAAAGCCAAGGTCTGCTCTGTCCGCAATCCGCAATCCAATGCAGTACTTGAAAGAGTCCATGATACAATGAAGTGGGCAATGAGAACAGAGCTCAATAGGAATCCCCTGCAAACTCTTCAGGAAGCCACAGACATCATTGATAGTGTCTTTGCGTCTGCTCAGTTCACTGTTAGATCAACCATCAACAAAACATTTAGAATGACGCCTGGAGGCCTTGTATTCCAAAGAGACATGTTCCTACCAATTCCTGTAATTACCGACTTGGCCATGGTCAGAAACAAACACCAGGCCCAGATAGATAAGAACGCGATGAAAGAAAATAGCCATAGAAAGCTTCATGATTATAGTGTTGGAGATCAAATTATGACAAAAAATAAAAAGCAAATTCCTGGAGCTTTTGAAGCAAGAAGCAAGGGCCCCTACACTATCCAGCAAATTCATACAAATGGTACAGTTTCCTTTCTCTTAGGAAACCATGTTATTCAACGGGTGAATATTTGGAACCTAAAACCATATCACACCAATTAAAGATTTTCTTTCTATGGAATACTGGTTGCACGTGATCAACAAAAATTCTGTGCCACCAATCGAAACTTTTATGAGAAGGAAAAGAGTGTGGTATTCAAACCCTCACGAGTGAATTACCCACGATTCAAGAAAATCTGAAAAGCAATGCCACACCAGCCGGGCTTCAATATTGAAGTCTGGATGAAGAAAATATCTAATTCCTTTATGTGCAATGTACGTTGATTTCCAATTCAACGCCTTTTTACTGTCATAAGCTTTCCAATGCCTCCTTGGAGTAGTTGCCAGAGCTAGCTCACAATCTTGGTTTTTAACCTAATATATAGCCTTAATTTAGTACCTTTATCTAGAGGCATACGACAGAGGAATGAGATATCATAATATCCAGTAATGAGTGATTCCCACCAATAGTAAAGTAATAAAAGACCAAAGTAATAAACAAATATTCGCGAGTGAATAGATTGAATAGATTTTTGGCATGAATATTTTTTATTAACTATGCACACCGAGCAAATTTGGAACTTGGAATCTCTAAATAAGAAGCAGTGACTGTCTGTTTAATCACTACCCGGGCCACCTACTAGCTTATGATTGATTTGTGTGTTGGGTGACTGAAATATTGGATTTTTGGATTTTAGTGATTCCGCTTGAGTTTATTCTTTAATAGAGTTTTGAAAGTCAAGACAGTCTCAACTGCCAAATTATATTCAATAGTTAATAAATCTATGCACTATGTGAATAGGTTTATTACTTTGGTCACAAACTTTTATTACTTTATTATTGGGGGGAATCACTCAATAATAACGCGGTTATTATTACTATCCCTACCGGTAGTAATAACTCCTGTTATTATTACTGTATCAGCGTAGGTTTTGTACTACCATCACTCAAGGGGCCGTACATCTGGGTTTGTTTATCACATCCAACATCCGGGTTACACCCATATGGTTGAATTTCATTGGTTCGATCCAATCCCACATCAAATCAAACCCACATTGTCAGGCCAGCTTGCGCATGCGCATACATGGTTGAATTTGATTGGCTAGAAATAGTGTAAAATGGATTATCAACTCATATCAGTAAAAACAACCATTACCGTTAAATCGCACGCAATTTATGAAGACCGGTATCTGATATTGTTTGATATACTGGTACCAATAATAATCTCTTATTATTATTGTAGCACCATGGCTCGTATGAGAGAGCACGTGCACTCGATCCAAAGGCTACCGCCTAAGTAAGAAAAAAATGGGACTCAACAGCAGGACATTGGTCTCAAGGAGGGGACGATACTTTAGTAATTTCCAAAATACGCCGTAGACTTTGTACATGATTTCTAGTAGTGTTTTCTGGTGTGATAATGGCAGCATGATACTTTAGTAATTTCCAAAATACACCGTAGAATTGGTACACAATTTCTAGTAGTGTTTTCTGGTCTGATAATGGCATGATACTTTAGTAATTTCCAAAATACATCGTAGAGTTGGTACACAATTTCTAGTAGTGTTTTCTGGTCTGATAATGGCATGATACTTTAGTAATTTCCAAAATATGCCATAGAATTGGTACACGATTTCTAGTAGTGTTTTCTGTCGTGATATGGGTACGGTATGTTAGTAGAAAATATTTTCTAAAATACTCGGTACCACGTGATTTCTACCGGTAGTAGAATTTCTGTCATGATTTCCAGTCGTATTTTGAGCACTATTCACCTAGCACTCTTTTTGATACTCCCAGAACAGACTTATACACATCAGACTAGGGACCAGCGTTAATGCCAAAAAAAGAGCTAGAATAAGTCTCTTGATCTATTTCTTACTAGAGAGCACCACACCATGATGAGTATTGAGTCTGCTGGGCAGACAGGGTTTGAGGGGGGCGCGTCTCGTTACCGCTGGAATCAATTGGAGCAATACAGTGCTCCTCGTAGTCCGGACACCGTGGATACACCATTCCCCTAGATTGGAGCAGCCCGGTGCTTGTAGATTGTCTTCAAGTAGGGGCTCAAATTGATAGCTATTCCCACCATGGTCAAAGAAGCAAAAAGAAGTAGCGTGCGGTCCAAATTGCTGCTCATATTGTGGCTTCTCGCAGGATGCAAATCCTTGTATCGTGGCTGCTTGTAGGGACACAAGAAATCCTTGTGTTACTTCTTGTGTTGAGGTTCAAATTGATTGAATCAAACTGACGCGGCTCCTAGGTTGGAGCAGTGCAGCGCTTGTAGTTCAAACTCCATCGTCCGATAACTGTCACGCAACCCCACGCGACCCCTCGCAAGCCCTATTTTCAGAAAATCGACCCTGCGTTTGTTATGCGCAAGGGTATTTTTTTAAATTCACAATTTTTGTTGTAAAGATTTTCGACCCCCCTCAGGTTGCGACCAAAATTCTCCCCGAAGACTCAAAATGTCCATTGATCTCTCCATTTTGACTAAATTGATTTAAAAAATCTACTTTTCACTTCCACACTTTCTAACCTTATCCCAAGATATGAAATAAATTTACTTTCAGAAGTGTTAGTTTGCTATTTTTCCGCGTTGTTTTCTACGGTATGTCACGTCGTGTCTTCTTTCATACCATCGTGCCTTTTAATGCTCGCTTCGATAGCATCATGCTCGTCTTAACGAATTTTCGTAGAACTCTACAGCACTAACTTCCTCCTACACGACTTCACCACCATTCTTTCTTTTATTTTGTTTCCAAAAATCCTTTTTTCTTAGATATGTGTCCGGGTATATTATGATAGTACTAGTAGTAGTAGTAATGTAGGTATGATAGTATCGATTTCTGTTTGAGTGGTGAAACGATTTTTTGTACAATTCATGTCAACAATCATGGAACGGCGTTTCAGAATTCAGTCACCGGAACGGCATTTCATGCTTTTGTGTTCGAATCATGTTTAAATTTGAAATCTCGGTGCCAAACAACTTCCTAACCTTAACCCATGATATGAAATAAAATTATTTTCCGAAGTGTTTGTTTGCTACTTCGTACTAGTACTATGTTTCTGCCTTGTTTCTCTGTCACGACGTTTCTTTTTTCATACCATCATGCCTTTTCATGCTCGATCCGATAGCATCATGCTCATTTTCATCATGTTCATTTAACACCCCCATCGAAACCATTTCTCCCCCTCCCTTCCTCCATTAGAAGAACATGTCACAACCTAGTAAAAATCACCATCACTTCAAGAGTGGTTGTTATACCAAAATTCCCAAATCATTTATATGTCGTAGCTGCCTGACCTGTAAGGGCAAATCGAAGACATTCATCGGAAGCAGACAAGATTCGTCTACACACAAATCATACCGATATGTATCACGAGGCCTTTCACGTCAACTTGATTCAATATCTTTTTGCCGTGATTTCTATTTAAAGCATAACCTAATGGAATTTTCGTCATCTGCCAAAGAAGAAACCACTAGTACAGTTCGTCATTCACCTACACAATATGGCCTGACATTGACGGAGAATGGTCCAATCGTTCCTTCCACTTCTGTTGCTGCCGCTCACACTAACAAGGCATCCTCAAATGAAACGTTCAACTCAGTACTAAACAGTCAGGTAGTACACAACTTATTTGTTCCACCAATGGATAGAAATGTAATGCAATCACAGTTGTTTCCTTCAGAAGACAACAGCAACAACGATGACATGGTTATTCATGAAGAAATTTGCCTTCCTATTCAGAACGATAATGGTATGGATGGTTCGGAACCCACCGCATCCCAACCAAACATCAATGAAAAAGAGGAATTGATCCGATCTCATCTTTCTTTTTCACCTACCAATAGGCTCATTGCTGAAATAAAGCTCATGAATCTAATGACGAAACACAAGTTACCTCTAAACACATTCAAATCTATTTTTCAATGGGCAAACGGATGTCAAACTATTCATGGTGTTGACTTTAGCTCTATCTACCCCCGCCATCGAGAAGCCATATTTAGTGAAATCAAGTCTAATTTAGGGTATTTCTGAGACCAAGTTCAAGCCACACATAATTAACTGGTTACCTGGCAATTTACCAACCCAAATATTTGTTCGATCCTTCCCAGACGCACTTCATTCCCTTCTGACCAATAAGGAGTTGATGCAAGAAACCAATTTGTCTTTTCCGAATGTCAAGACTCCTCTTTCACCCGAAAACAACCCACCACTCACCAATGAAACATACATAACAGAACTACACCACGGCTCTTGGTGGACGGAATCGTGGAAGCAGATCTGCAATGAAAATGATGAAATCCTTGTTCCGATCATTTTCTACATGGATGGAATCAGCTTGGATGCACATGGTCGTCTGTCACTCACTCCTCTCAACATGACTCTTGCTATTTTCAATACTGAAGCAAGAAAACGACCTGACGCTTGGACTACAATTTATTTTCATCCCGACACTGAAATTGAGAGCATAAGACACACGAAAAAAACCACGGCGAAAGATAATATTCAAAATCTACACACCGCGCTTGCATCGGCTTTGCAATCTTTCAAGGAAGTATGTGAAATGCAGGGCGGGTTGGAGTGGGATTATCTTCCGTATGCAGGAAAAGTGTTCAAAGTGAAAATGAAATTTGCAATTGCCTATGTTGTTGGGGATACAGAACTTCATGACAAACTATGTGGAAAGTATGGATCCTACACGCAAAAGGTGAAGAAATTGTGTCGACATTGTACATGTCCTACATGTGTCATCCATAAACCAAAAGCCCAAGTGGAGGAACTGACTCGGCTCTGGGTTCCAGAAGATTTTGAATCCCCCCCAAACAATTCTGCACGGGAACACATGGAGTACTTCAAAAGCATTTCGCACCATCCCATAAAAAATGCTTTTCACAGCCTCAATTTTGGTAGTAATGTCAACAACATTCACTTTGCTACTCCCGGTGAGTGTTTGCATATGCATCAACTGGGTGTAGCACGTCGGGCAGTAGAATCACTCGATTCATTGTTAAAAGGTAGTCCTAAGTGTTGGTATGCCCCTGATTTAAACACGAATGGCACATCAGCTACTATTGGTTCACTTGCGCAGTTATACGGTGGTCTTTTGTCAAGGCAATCGGACAGAGATTTCCCCAGAACCAAGTTTTCCAGTCAGCTTCTCTCCATTACCAAAAAGGAGGGTAATGATTATTCGGGAATGCTCATTTCCATTCTGATCACCCTTTGTTCCGATGTGGCAATAAACATCATCAAGGACGCGACATTTATTCAGAAACAAGTAGAGGTAATTCAACTGATACTGTCCATGGAAGAATTCTTGAAGCATGGGAATATACCCATTTCTGGATTGGAAAATCTCCCCAAGATGATAATCCATTTTATCAATTGTATTAATTCGACCTGCCTCAGAGAGGGAATGGGTACGAAACTGATCAAAAACCATCTATACTTTCACCTTGTTGAGTACATTAAACTTTGGGGACTTCCATGCGGATGGGATTCTTCTTATTCCGAATCACACCACAAAACTGAAATCAAAGCACCCTCGAAGAACACTCAACAGAATGCTTCGACATTGATAATGCAAATTGCAAAGCGACAGGAAGAAAAAATGCTGCTACGAGTAGCTACTTCCAAGTTTAATTTAGTGATGGCAGAAGATGTTTCTGGTAATCGAGTCCCTCCCGAAGTTTCTGGTTCAAAATTTCACGTTTTCACTAACGACGATGGGGCAAGTACTATGAGATGGGTTAGGTCATCGAACAAAACAAAACCCTATATTTCTCCCATCGTGTTGTCTTTTGTATGTCAGAATGTGCTTCCACTTTTGGAGGACTCTACGTTTGTGAAAGGATTTACTGAACATAACAGGTTTGACGAATGCACACAGCAAAATTACTTGTTTCGGAGCCACCCTTCATATCGTTCCGATGGTGGCCAACTAAACTCTGTCTGGTATGATTGGGCGTTGTTTGATGTCGACGCATGTGAAATACCCTGCCATATTATGTGTTTCCTTGAACTCTACAATCTGAAGCAGCCTTACTCATTTGTTTCTGAGTACCAAATTGCCGACGAAGGCATTTATGCAGTAGTGACCAAGTTTAAATCCACTCCACTACCAACAGCTTCGTCGTTTGTGACGAGAGGTGAAGTAGACGACAATTCCCTGTTCTTATTTCATGTCGACAGCATACTTTCCGATGTAGCAGTTGTCCCAGAACTTGATGCAATTGGTACGTTGCAATCTAACTCATATCTAGTTGTCTCTAATCGAAGGGCTTGGCTGGATGAATTCCACAAGACAACGTCATCTTTGCCTAATGAAGAGGCACTCTACTCCCAATGCACTATTGTTGAAGAGGACAGCGACAATAATGATGATTCTACTAATTCAGGTGATGATTGTTCAATGTCATCGAACGATGATGACTATAGTGAGGTCCTCTCTGATACATCCAATACTTAATTGTTTTCCTACTACAATATCCATAATAACTTAGTATTAGTGAAGAATTGAATGCTCCTCCATATTGATCGTAACATATTTCTCCTACGTTTTGATTGATAGCTACTCCGAAATGATTGCACAATGTCGCAGTAAAACAAACGAAGTGAATGGAACGTCTAACTTTAAATTATTGTTTAATATATTATAGAGGATCAGCTCTTCTCACAGTTTTTGTCAACACATAGGCACTCATAATATAACAGCCTTCGTATTTTGGATTCGAACAGCTATGTAATACTAATGGATTGAACAATAGAGTATCGCCTGACCTCAATGGAACTTTCACTTTATACGTTGGGAACACAAAGTAATAAATCACCTCGTCATCACTTGCATGTTTTGGAGCAATAACCGTCAGCCTTGTATAGAACATATCGGCATCGGTATGGCATTTCGAGTGATAATCCTTTCCAATAGAAAAGGCCGTTGCGTGATGGCCGATTGCATTCAGTGTTGTACGACTAACAACCTCATTCATCACAGTTGTTTCAAGGTTGACAAATTTGGACATTTTACGTAAACAAAGCTGCATTTCCTGCACAATGTGTAGGGCTTTCTGTTCAAGGTGGTCTTGTGTTTTTGGTTCCACATTCTTGTTGAAAACATACACACCATTTCCCGATTTCAATCGATTTGGTCTCATCCCAATAATACCATATCCACTGTTTACACTGTCACGTTTGGTTCCTCGGCCTATTTTGGGTTTAGATTGAACAATTTCCGCAGCAAATGTTCTTGTAATTTCTATATTTTTGGGAGTACCCAAGCGTTGTTTTGCACATTTTTTGGAACCTTTTGCAAAGATTCTCAATGATGGTTCTGATTCGGCGACTGCTAAAAGCAACTTATCGTCGGTACTATCCAATGTCATGAAACTATCAATAGACACCGCCTCTTCCGATGTGTATTCCCTTTCTCCAATTGTTTTAAAACCCCATCGTGTTTCCATGAATTTACCTCGAAACCCATTCTTGTGAACTGTTTTCAATGCTATTTGCTCGACATGTTGTACAATTTCCTTCATACTTTTACGCTTCTTGTGTTTTATCTCCGACAAGTGTTTGTAAGTCTGGTGGATTGTTGATGATGACGTTGCTCCGTTTTGGAGAAATTTTGATTTCATTCTCTTTCTCTCTGTCTTCCCCCGTTTCCTCTTTGATTTTTGCTTCATTGATTTTGTTGCCAATTGCTTTGTTGTTGTAGTCAATCCCATTGCACCGGGTGCCTTTCTTGTGTGACCGTTGCCGGACTCTTTGCAGATAAGATGTTTGAGGAAGACGATGAATCAATTTGCCCATGGAGTGTGTTTCCGTGTCAAGTTTGTGGAACGGCGTTTCATATTCAGTTGTCGGGAACGGCATTTGTGACTTTTGTGGCAACTTCGAATGTTCCCACCTGTTGATATCGCTGCCGCTGTTGGTTAGTTTGTTCCCGGTTCCGTCTGCTTGAAAATCCGCAGAATCTCTGTAGTGGCGTTTCTGGGTCAAGTTTGTGGAACGGCGTTTCAGATTGAGTTGTCTGGAACGGGAATTATGACTTGAACGTCTGGTGTATTGGCGTTTCTTGGTCAAGTTACTGGAACGGCGTTTCAGATTGAGTTGTCTGGAACAGCAATTCTGACTTGAACGTTTGCTGTATTTGCGTTGCCGGGTCAAGATTATGGAACGGCGTTTCAGATTGAGTTGTCTGGAACGGCAATTCTGATTTGAACGTCTGGTGTATTGGCGTTTCTGGGTCAAGATTCTGTAATGGCGTTTCGGACTTACTATTCTGGAACGGTAATTGTGTCTGTATTTTTGTTTCAGGGTAAACTTTCTGGAACGGCGTTTCAGAATGAGTTGTTTGGAACCGCAATTCTTACTTTTGCGGGCGGTTGGATTGTTCCCTATTGCTGCTGTTACTATTGGTGTTGCCGCTTGCTGCTGTTGCTGGCGCTGTAGTTGGTATCGCTGCCGCTGTTGGTTCGATGGTTCCGGGTTGCGGCCGCTTGGATCGTTCTCGCTTGCTGCTTTTGCTATCGCTGTCGCTAGGTTTCCGGTTGCTGTTGTTGCTCTATGTCGTTGCCGTAGTCTACGATTGTATTCGAGTTTATCATGATATGTGAATTGAACCAAATGGGTAAGTATCTATGGATGTGCTACATTGAGTAAATAATAACAAAAGAATAGTATAATCTACGTGTCACTAACCTACACTGTTGGCCTCCTTTTGTTGTTGCGTTCAATTCGTCCGATCAAATTGTTACGATCCTGCGTCCGCCTTGTCCGACGTTGTCTCAAATTGATTGTTCTACTGATCCGTACCTATGAAAATAAGAAGGAGGGAAACACAAGTAAGGAGGACATCATGAGCAATGCAGGATGTAGGCATCATTTTCCCTCTATCTTACGTTGTTGTTTTTTCCGCCTTCGACCCAGTGTTGCCTTCCGATCCGTTGTTTCCAATACGGTCCTATGAAAATAGCAAAATAGAAAAAGGAGGAAATACATTCTTATCAGCAATGCAGGTGGCATTGTAATCATTGCCTATCTCTCCCATTTGTACCCTTCTTGCTTGTTCTTACAATAGTTGTTCGCCGTACCTCCGTCCGTTGTTCCGATACTTTGTTCCGAATCGTTCTCTCAAACTACAGGGGAAAATTGTCGGTCAAATTGTTGTTGCCGATACGTTGTTCAATTTTACTCCTTTCTCACGAAAAACTGGATCTTTATCCTGTTGATATATCTACGCAATGGATGCAGATTCATTGATTTCAAGACGTATATGTAAGGCTGCAGTCCAAACAATATCTATCCAGCAATTCCTCTACAGTCCAATGCCGTCCAATTCTTTTTCCAGCAAAGGCAGTTTATTCGGATTAAAATATCTCGAGCCTGAATTCCCTGCATAATAGTGACCATTGCTGATCAGTTAAGTGGGATCCCACGTTCTTGGACGGAGTGCTTTGTCGTACAAGTACGGTAAACCAACTCTGCTCAAGATAAGTTTGGTAAGATGATTATGAAGGGAAACAGTATTTTTTGACTCGAAAAGAAAAAAAATTCACGCTGTAAAATCACACTGTAAAATAACACTGTAAAATCACCACACTGTAAAATCACAGTGTAAAATCAGTTCGAAAAAAATGTTTTCACTGTGTGTGTGTGTGTGGCCATGTGTGTTCCAAACAAAGAATCGAGACTTACTAACCTGCCAGATCTACTGCTGTAAATCTAGAACAATGAATAATAATTCCATTTACTTATTTAAAAATAAGAACATTAAGTAAATAAATCTCCACCCGCGCTATTTTTGAATAGAGAACAATAAAAAGTAGTGCAATGAGTTTTATTGTTAACGTTCTCAACTTGTGATGCAGTGAGAACTTTTATGTACCGGTGAGGTTGTACTTCTTAACAACAACACATGTGTGCCGGTGATCTTACTGGTAATGAATTTGCCTAGTTTTGTCCACCAGTATTCTATGACAGTAGTAGCTACGTAGACAGAAACCTTTGTGTATAGGTATAATACGATAGTAGTATACGTAGTAGTACTAGTGTAGGTATGATAATACTAATGACTTCTGTTTCGGTTGTGAAGGGTGATTTTGTATAATTCATGTCATCAATCATGGAACGGCGTTTCAGAATTCAGTCACCGGAACGGCGTTTCAGGCTTTGTGTTTGGATCATGTTCCAATTTGCAATTTCGAATCATGTTTCAATTTCAAAACTCAAAATGAAGTACTACGTATGGTTCGGTGGTGAAACGGTTTCTTGGACAATTCATGTCAACAGTCATGGAACGGCGTTGCAAAGTTTGAGTTCCATTTTGGTTTCAATTGCAAATCACCAAATTACTGGGTTTTAAACTATTTGTCGGAAAATCTTAACATACATTACCGTATCTCAAAATGGATGATCGGTGTTTTGTACCGTTGTGGTTTGTTTTGGTAACGTTTTCACTTTTCGTTTGCAACGGCGTTGCAGGCTGTACCATTTGTTTACCGTTAAAGTGGAAATATTTGTACATTGTTGCGTGATGTTTGTTTGTCGTTAGAGTCGCTGAGGTTTGAAGTTGAGTCGACTCTGTTTTCCGTAACCTCATTTACGAATCTCTTGATATGCGACAAAAAAAACACTTGTAGCAACTTAGATTGCTTTTCACACAATTTTATTTCGTTGTTCTCTCAATTAGCAATCAAACAATGCCGAGACTTACAAGAAGTAGCGCTAAACGTAAGGCTAATTCACCACCAGATGAAGTCACAGATGCAGCCGCAACTCCAACCAATGTAGCCGGCGCAAATGCGGCGGCACAAGTCAACTGGTACTCCATCATCTACTCCACCACGAGATGAAGGGGCAGCTGCAGACCAAGACAGACCTTCAGGTAATACCCCAACAACGTTGTTTGCAAACGATCCAAAAGCTCATCCGGTCAGTCAAGGGCGTGCAGTCAATAAACCAAGGCAGAGGAGACACCACACATCAAAAAGACCATCACAGAATAAGAAAAGAAGTCAAGTGGTACAAATACCAGCAGTCGTTCCCAAAACACCACATCAAGCAGTCACAGGTGCCGCTCAACCTTCGTCGTCTTCGGGAAATGTAGGCGGTCGAAGTTTGTCATTGGAATTATTTGATGATGACTCCCAATACAAGGATCACACGGATGCAATGAAAAGACGTGTCGAAGCTTGTCTGAAGCAACAGGGTCCTAACGGATTCTCTGAGAATATTTTGACGGACGAACTCATCACTGCCGTCAGTCGTGACATCGAATCTGTCTTCCGCCATCTCATGAACAAGGTTTTCATTGTTACTAAACTGTCTTCTTCCGGAACCCGTCCTGACTTCAGAGAGCAAGAAACGTCAGACAAACCATCCTCGGGTCCTATACCAAGGGTTGTTGACGTGATGGTAAATCTTTTCCTACGTGACTCCGGGTCGCAGTTGACAAAGAAGGTCTGTATCTTGAATGCAAAGGAACTGACAACTCGTTTCAAGGAGTACAAAATGAAAGAAAAATGGAACTCCTTCCAGTCAGCCCTCAACTCCGTTATCAAAGTCGATGAAAATACCACGGAAGGCGAAACACAATTCACCCGGGTTCAAGGACAAGACGAAGTATCGGAAGGCACGTTGCATTCTGTCTGCGCAAAGAATGTGGTTAACTACGACACCATACTGAAGTACATGAAAGTTTATTTAAGCTTACTGCGTTGGTACGTACGTTGTGTCCAATTCCCCCCTGCGCCTTCACCGGAAAAAGAAGGACCGTTTTTCAATCATAGATTTAAAGTCGATGTAAAGAAAGGGAAGCTATACGTCCGGGAGATGGTCTCGTTCTTTGAAGGTCTTTCCTTTAACCGCGCATTGAGGCATTTTCTTTCCTCTAGTCACTCCTTTGATGATTTGGTGAAAGAAATCAATTCTATTAGGGGTAAAGAAGTTGTTGGTGGACCAATAAGAGATGGTGTCGCAGCAGTCGAGATAGTGCCCTTGACTGATTCCCAAAAATACCTCAAGTTGGAATGGCCGTCCCATGTATTAAGGATACCCCTTGCATTTCAAAAGGTCCTCATGTATTTGTGGGTATGCTTTTAACGACAGAAGGCCAGAATTTTTGAAGAACTCAGCCTTCACCACTTCCCCGATGAGTCATTACTACATGACAATTTGTACAACAAACTATTGCCCAATCTCTATGAGTCTTCGTTTTTGATTGGAAAATACACAATACAAGGAGTGGACAATAAGGTGGGGATTATTCGATTCAACCTGTTATCTTCTCTTCACTTTTGCAAGATTATGGAGCACCGGAAAACTCTTAACCAGTTCTACAGAGTAGGCGTTGACTTTGCCAAACAATTGGTCACTCTTTCCATTGAAAAGAAAACGGCCGAACGTGACATATTTGTGGACGATTACAATCCGGAGGACGAAGTTCACGTGAAGACATTGTTGCAACATTACATCCTGAGTTTGTCCTGTGTTGACAATGTTGTTTCGACTTCAGACCAACTTGAAGAGGTGAATCTTGTTTGCGACGAATTGCTCGACTATGTTCTAACATCTCGTTTGTTACGTGATGCTGACGGTACACGTGTTTTCGGTTAGTAGGGATATGGTTTCAAAGGAAATAATGAATGCTGTACTTGGCCACGAAGAAGAAATTCCTTTTACCGTTGACCATGCACATGAGGTTCTGGACTATTTGTTGAAAGCAGAGCGAAGTTCTTTGTCGTCGCGCTCTAATCAAGGTGAACCTCACCGCAAAGACCCCCGGTTATTCATTTTCACCAGTGACGGTGCTCGATCCGTTCAATTTGAAGAACCAAGTCCGCCTGAGCTTGTGAGAGGTAAGGAAAGTCGACATACTTACCCTATCGCAAAAGAGGACTACAGCTTATCCGTCACAAGGTTCCTTAATTTTGATGAGAACTGCACGTACACGGTGGTCGATCGATTGCTCTGGGAACATACGAGATTCGTATTCAGTGATATTTTCATCACACGACCGGAAATAGTACTCGGAGGTTCTAATTTTTTTGAGAGGTCTTTGTGGTTTCTGACAACTTACAATTATCTACCTGAAGGGGGACAATTGTTCGTCCCCTTGACAAAGGAACTTTTGTGTTCGGTTTTCAATAACAAAAAACACCTGTGGGAAGCAAGCTTGCAAGTAACTTTTGTTTCACGAGAGGATGAAAAGACTTTACAATCCGATGGCGACTCATTGATCAAAGTATTTGAAAAAATCAAGGTACCCAACAGTCAGAGTTACGGAGCTACCGACATTGCAAAGTGGGACTTCATGAAGAAACACTTGAAGAACTTCGACAAGTTCATCGAAGAGAATGATACGTATTCCGTACGATGGATAGTGTTCACTAACACAGAGATCCATGAACCGGAATCATTCTTTCAATTTCCTTGGGAAGGCAAATTGACCGACAACTCTAGTGAACCCTCAATTGATGGAGGTAACAAAAGCAATGATGATGAAGAAGAAGACGACGTAGAAGTAGTAAACGGCAACGTACCTCCCACAGAACCAAACGCAGTTAAAGAGAACGCATCCATGAAGGCAAAGAAGAAGTCGTTCCTCAGGAAACCAAAAAAACGAAACAAGACTGCATCAGACGAATCCAATAGAGAGCCGAAGTACAAGGAGAGGAAGGTTTCTCCAAACCTGGGCCACGTTGAAGATCTTGGATACCTTCTGCAAGTTTCTTGCCCAAAACCAGCCAACGTAATAAGACAGAAGCGCTCCGGAAACGTGAAGGTGTTGTTCGCAGATCCTGACCCGGTGATCTCGTATCCTAAATTTGCAATTGGTAGTGAGGTGACAATCACGGGTTTGCCAGCACCTGGAACTGGTGTTGTGAAAAGTTATGCAGCGAAGAAGAAGGACCAATATCCTCAATACCCTGGATACATGGTTCACAAGAAACTACAAGATGGTACAACAGTGAAGCGCGCAACCTGGTTCCCTTACGACAGAGTGGGGTCGGATAAACCACAGTTCACCAAGTTGTCGGATGTCTTCAAATAATGAAACTATGTTGTATTGGGTATACGTTCATAGCCTTCTCCACGCACCACCATAGAACACAAGAGCAAAGAGGGCATAAGCGGGAAAGAAGTTATCATATTACGGTGCACAAGAAACTGTAGTAATACTGTAGTCATAGTACTATTACTACATGGATGTTCATAGTGGTTAGTAGTTGAAAGTTTTAAGAAGATTGTTACCAATATTTGTAGTACTACTAATATTAGTAGTACAATCAATGCATAGTAACTCCAATCTAATAGTAATTTGCAATTACAAAATAGAAAATCTAACATTTACTGTGATTAGTCCATGAATATTGTTCCTGTTATGGGTGAAATGAATCATGCAGGAAACAGAAGTGAGTTATTATCTGTCATAGTTTGTGTGACACCACCTTGTACTGATAAGTGCATTTGGGTACTGGATTTGTAGGAAAAAAAAACAGTACTCTGCAATTAAACTATAGAAAATCCTATATTTACTGGGATTGAACCACGAATATTGTTCCTATTATGGGGGACATGCACGATTCATGAAAGAAACAGAAGTGAGTTATCTTTCAAAGTTTGTGTGTCACCACGTAATGAGTGCATTTGGGTACTGGATTTGGAGGAAAAAAGCACAGTTATTTGCTATTATAAGATAGAAAATCTGAAATTTAGTGTGACTAGCCCATGAATATTGTTCCTGTTATGGGTTAGATGAAACATGAAAGAAACAGAAGTGAGTTATCTGTCATAGTTTATGTGTCATCATCTAATGAGTGCATTTGGGTCATGGATTTGGAGGAAAACACACAAATTTGCAACTAGAAAATAGAAAATATGATATTTTGTGTGATTAGTCCATGAATATAGTTCCTGTTATGGATAAGTTGAATCATGAAAGAAACAGAAGTGAGTTATCTGTCATAGTTTGTGTGTCACAATCTAATTAGTGCATTTGGGACATGGATTTGGATGAAAAATACACACTAATTTGCAATTAGAAAATAGAAAATCAGATATTTTGTGTGATTAGTCCGTGAATATTGTTCCTGTTGTGGGTGAGATGAATCATGAAAGAAACAGAAGTGAGTTATCTTGCGTGATTTTGGTATCACCACCTAATGATTGCATTTGGTGACTGGATTGGGAAGAAAAATACACACAAATTTACAATTACAAAATAGAAAATCCCATATTTCGTGTGATTGAAGAATGAATATTGTTCCTGTTATGGGTTAGATGAATCATGAAAGAAACAGAAGTGAGTTATCTGTCATAGTTTATGTGTCATCATCTAATGAGTGCATTTGGGTGATGGATTTGGACGAAAAATACACACAAATTTGCAACTAGAAAATAGAAAATCTGATATTTTGTGTGAGTAGTCCATAAATATTGTTCCTGTTATGGATAAGTTGAATCATGAAAGAAACAGAAGTGAGTTATCTGTCATAGTTTGTGTGTCACAATCTAATTAGTGCATTTGGGTCCTGGATTTGGAGGAAAAATACACACAAATTTGCAATTAGAAAATAGAAAATCAGATATTTTGTGTGATTAGTCCATGAAGGTTGTTCCTGTTATGGGTGAGATGAATCATGAAAGAAACAGAAGTGAGTTGTCTGTCATAATTTGTGTGTCACCACCTCATAAGTGCATTTGTGTACTGGATTAGGAGTATAAATACACAGTAATTTGCTATTAAAAAATAGAAAATCACATCTTTCGTGTGATTGAACAATAAATATTGTTACTGTTATGGGTTAGATGAAACATGAAAGAAACAGAAGTGAGTTATCTGTCATAGTTTATGTGTCATCATGTAATGGGTGCGTTTGGGTCATGGATTTGGAGGAAAAATACACACTAATTTGCAATCAAAAAATATAAAATCCCATATTTCGTGTGATTGAACAATGAATATTGTTCTTGTTATGAGTGAGATGAATCATGAATGAAACAGAAGTGAGTTATCTTTCATAGTTTTTGTGTCGCCACCTACTAATAAGTGCATTTGTGTACTGGATTTGGAGGATAAATACACAGTAATTTGCAATTAAACAATAGAAAATCCAATATTTCGTGTGATTGAACAATGAATATTGTTCCTGTTATGGGTGAGATGAATCATGAAAGAAACAGAAGGGAGTTATCTGTCGTGATTTGGGTATCACCACCTAATGATTGCATTTGGTGACTGGATTGGGAAGAAAAATACACACTAATTTGCAATTACAAAATAGAAAATCCCATATTTCGTGTGATTGAAGAATGAATATTGTTCCTGTTATGGGTTAGATGAATCATGAAAGAAACAGAAGTGAGTTATCTGTCAAGGTGGTTTGTGTGTCACAACCTAATTAGTGCATTTGGTTACTGGTTTTGGACAAAAAATTACCAGGGAACAACAGAACTATTAAAACTTTCATAAAGACTAAAGTATCAGCCTTAGAATTGGCAATATACTTTCATACTCTAACCAATCCATAGAATGAACAGTATACATCCTTAAAACAACAGAAAGTAACAAACTGTTGCACTCAACAAAAACTTAGAAGCAATCTTTATTTCTTAGGTTACTACTTGTTGTTCATAGAAAAATAAAGAAATAGAACTAGTAGTAGGAACATAAAGTAAGGAGGGAAGTACTACGTATGGACCGTTCTAAGGGGGAGTCGAACCACGAGACACAGTTACTTGAATATAACCGAATCATTGCAAGATGACGAAATTTACACCACTTAAAGTGCGGTAAGAATTATTCCTTCACAGATTGCAACGAGTAATTGAACGAAAATACCTCGGTATTTGCCAAACGTAAATCATTATTACAACGAAGAGCAAAATGGAGAACATAACAACACAATCAGCGTACAAGAGGAAGCCATTGAAGCCTAGGTATCTTTTGGATTCGGCGGAGTACTGTGCAAGAATGACTGAGCTAAATGACGGTGACGAAAACAACGAGAATAATCCATTCTTATATCATTTTGAAACTGGGTTCGATGCGCTATGTGCCGAAAACAGCAACTTGGTACTCACAATACTTAATGGATGCAACAAGATAGACGACGTTAGAGATAGACTCGACAGCCCAAAAGGGCATTTCGATGAAGAAGAAGCTTTAGAAATTTGGGAACAATGCTTGAAGTACGTAACTGAGGACATATTTCCTTTCTACAAGGAAGGCGACACTGATGCCGTTGACCACGTATGGGCTTTGGGTATCATTGTGGCACACATTTTATGCGGTTTTCCGGCATTGAAAGGAACAGAGGACATACAGTGCTACAACAACGTGGGTATTGGACGACCAGTACAATCAGGAGAACGAGTGAGGCTCGAACTCAATGGTCATACAGTTCCACCAAAAAAATGGAGTAACCTGACGCCGGAAGCCAGAAAACACATAAAGCAATGCATACATTTTCACCCGGGTAACCGTCCCTGTCTGACAACCCTTTGGTTAAACGAGTGGCGCACAATGACTGAAGAGGCAATCATTGAAAAAAACAGTATAATGTACATCGAAGAAACCGACGACGGAAAGGAACGAAACAAAGAAACAAAGATAAACAACAACAATAAAAACAATTGGAATTCATTCATGAACAAAGCGAAAAAGCAGTCTAAGAAGAAAAAAAGAAAACTCAAACAATTTGCAAACAAAGAGAAAAGGGAGGAAGAGGATAGAAACGAGAGAAACATTGTGCACTGGCTACAACTTTACGAAAAACGTTGGAATTCACCGGAAGATTTAGAGGAATACAATAACTATCCCGTTCCTTGTGGTGCGTGGGGACGTGTGAAATAGTCCTAGTAACAAGAAGCTTTACTATGGAAAAACTTACCCCTACTTACCACGAATACGTGCAGAATCCTGTCGTAGTTAAATACGTAAATATAAAAATTAACTACTGTGAAAAACGTTAGTTACAAATGAAAAAGTCAGAATTGCCGTTCCAGGAAGCTAAATCTGAAACGCCGTTCCAGAAATTTAAACCTAAAACGCTAATAAAGACGTTCTGTAAATTTTCCAAAACAGTGAATTGTTAGCTACAACACCGTTCCAGACACACAACACGGAAACGCCGTGGCAAAAATCGTGCTGATTTTCCATTACAGGAGGCTCATCAATGCAACTGGTTCCTTACAAATGAAGAAGTCAGAATTGAGGTTCCAGACAACTCAATCAGGAACGACGTTACAGAAACTTAACCTTAAAACGAAAATGCATACGTTGTGCGGATTTCCCATAACAGAGAATTGTTGTCTCCAACACCTTTCCATACAATGTGCCTGTTTTCGGTTCTACAGATTTCAATATGAAGTGATGTGATACGGTACTCGTAGTAGGATGGGGAACATCAAAATAAATTGGTATCGTACAATCTAGTACCGTTACTAGTACTACTTGTTGGGAAATAGGAAGCGAATGTACGGAAGAAAAAAAATGGCGCGGCTAGGCAGACAGTTCTTTTTGGTTGGCCCGCGCTCACAAGCCCGCTTAGACAAAGACAAATGTATTGCAAATTGCTGAATTCGTACAATCGATCACAAAACAAGGCAGCATAAAAATTCACAAAATTGCCGAAAACACCAACAATTGAAAAATTTGAAATACAAGATGACGAAACAAAAATGGTCCAACCTACCCAAGGCAAAAATAACACGTCTCCAAGAAAAGAAAATAGCAGAAAAATCAACCGCAGTCAGGGATGGAGACACTAGAGATAATACCAAAAATACAGGCATTACAACCATGTCCAGCGAGACGAACACAAACATTGCAGCAACACAACAAGGCACCACCACGACGGTAAGAGAAAAACCACTAAAAAGGAAAGCGGAAAACATTAGCATCATGGACAGCAGCGACAGTGACAGTGAAAGTGACACTGACAGTGACACTGATTCGAGTTCGGTTAGTGAAGACAATGATGGGAGCTCCAAAAAGAATAAGGATACTAGAGAAAATACCAAAGAGAAAAAAAAACAAAAAACTACGGAGGGCGGACGACAGAAAAAGAAAAACGAGAACGAAAAAATATTAAAAGAAATAGCGAATGAGGATCCGGATCTAGTACAGGATTGGATGAAAACGTGGAGCGAAGGTAAGAAGGGAGAGAATTCTAAAGAGAATGCTGCAAAAACTACCAACACGGTACCATTGAAAACAGTGCGGGGCGGCGATAGCAGTGATAAAGTGAGTACATTGAGTGGTGGAACTAGACATAGTATGGAAAGGGAAAGTATGAAACTATTGAAAACATATAAAGATACAATTGAAGGACAGGTGAGGGCATATGTGAAGAAGAAATGGTACGGTGGCCTGAAATTTATGACAACAAACACACTCTCCAATAAAATAATCGTGCAAGGAATCGATGAGTGTGTAATATCCTATCCAAAAGATATACCCATTAAGAAAATCTGTGAATACTTTCATAATGCAGTACCAAAAGCCCTGGCTAAATTGAGACACAATAATCAAACATTGGCTAGAAAAAATTGGTTTGGTAAGTGACGGCGTAATTGTTGAGTCATCTGGAAATTATGGTACTTTCGACGTTCTTCAATATGTGCCTACGACAGACATACAACTAACCCAATCATACTATGATATCATACTGCCATTTGATGACATCACCGCAGTTGATAGTGAAATGGCAAAAGTGCCGGCATCATTCCCTGGTACTGTAGCTCTAAATACGGATTCGATGGAAATTCTGGCGAAAGAGTACCGGCGATACGGAAATGCGGCAAATGAAGAATTTTATTATTTTGTGACAAGAATCCTGTCTGCCATTAATCTGGGAAAGACGAACTTTAGGCTGAGGAAGACAAAGGATCTTATTAGTACCATCTTTAGTGTTACGGATGAGGCTTTTGCCCTAATGATAATTGACAACGAGTACAGAAATTGGGAAAAACAAAAGGAAATGAAACTTGATGGAACATACACGACACACAAAAAAACTAAATACATGAAAAAAAATATTGCGATTCAAAAAGTGGAAGTGCAAATGGATGGGACAAAGAAGGACGGAAAGTGTTCACTAAATTGTGCAAGAAGATACAAACGTTAAGAGAAAATCCCGAAACGGGTATAAATTTGGAGAAAATGATGCTACAAAGATTTGACTCAGAAAGCAATCCTACCAGTACTGTGTCGAATAATGGTGGCACTGTTGCCAGTAGTCTTGCTGAAGAGGAAAGTGAGGATGAAAACTATATTGATCTGGCATGGAGACAATTGCTTGACGAAATGGAGGAAGTTTAGGCCTTGTTTTCAGAATAGATACTGTTCATTTTGTCAGTCCATTCACTAATTTGACGAGGATTCGTTCTGTGTGACAAATACGATTAAATTGTACAGAAAGAAGTACTCGTACATATCATACATATTTTGCATACGATAGTACTACTAGGCAAATTCTTTACACGAATAATTCAACTGTAGTGGTAGGTAGTCGCAAGCGATGATAGTAAATTTCAAGGGTTGTTTGTTGCGAGCACAAATATTAAATTATAAGGGTAGTGGGTAGCGAGCAATGGAGATACATTTTAAGGGTTGCGTGTCGCGAGCACTAATGTTGAATTTTACTGGTTGTGAGTCATGACGTTGCAAAATTCATTTTTGTAAATGTGATTCGCGAAGGTACAGGTAGGTGATATTAAAAATTAAAAATCAATATTCATGACCCAAGGAAAAAAATAATCGCGAACCAGGGATTGAGAGTTAGAAAAATGAGCATGATACGAAGCGGACCGAATCACAGGGGGGGTTTGGTTGTGAGTCATGACCTTGCGTATTTAATTTTAGTAAATGTGATTCGCGAGCGTACGGGTAGGTTTTATTAAAAATTAATAATAATTATTCATGACCCAAGGAAAAAAATAAACGCGACCCACGTATTGAGAGTTAGAAAATTGGGCATGATACTGACCTAGTGAATCACAAGGGGGACTCGTGTTAAAATTACACACAAAAAGGGGTTGCGACAGTACCTCAGCGACAAAAAAAAAGGGTCGCGTGACAGTTATCGGACGATGGATACACCAATCCTCTAGATCGGAGCAGCGCAGTGCTTGTAGTTTGGGTGACACATAAAGAATTACACAGTTCCCTAGATTGGGAGCAGCGCAGTGCTTGTAGTTTAGACGCCAGAACAAGAAATACAGCTCAGAGGGCAACATTGCCTATAGGGACAATGCAGATCTTTGTAGACTTCCTGGCTGCTACAAATTGTCGTTGGGTTGTTGTTGCTGTTGTTGTTGCGCCCATAGATGTTGTTGTTGTTGTTGTTGTTGTTGCATTTGTCAATGACCGAGTCCGAGGAGCTGGAGCAGAAGACCAAGTCCAGGGAGAAGCCTATCTCTTCTGAGGTTGAATAGTTCAAACCATGGTTGCTGAAAGGGCCTATTGCCTCCCATGGTCAAAAGCAAAAAAGAAGAAGAGTCATGAGATTGGAATAAACAAATGACCATGACAACGACGCGTCAACAGCTCCAAATCAAACCAAAAGAGCCTGAGCATCCCCCTCCCAACAAACAAAGGACTGGCAATGACTTACAGCTAATAGCATGGGCCTCTTGTTGTTGTAATAGGAGAGGAAGCAGTGAAAAGGGTATTTTCCCCATGGTCGGGGGAGCATTTTGCTTTGGAAAGTGGTTAATTTTGAAATTGTGAATTATGGCTGTACGGGCGGGGGAAAACCGCCAAAAAGGTTTTTAAAATCCATGATGTTGGGAGGGGGGAATACACTGAAATCCAGAGCAAAATAAAAAACACCCAGCACCCCCCAAAATAAGAAGCCCCCCCCAACAATAGCAACAAACAGCAAGCATCGGTCCCTAGCAAGACCCTCCTCCTCTTCCCTTTGTGCTCTCCCTTACTACTACGACCATGGGATTACATAATATGATAGTACTCACCCCTCCTCCTTGACCTCCTCATCGTAGTATCTGCTGGGGAGGAGGAGTTTTCTTTAGGGTGCTCCCTTTTCCGAGGCCCTCCCCAGATACTACTCGGAGTCATTTGGTTGGCACGAGTCAACCCCTATCTAAAGAAAAATTCTGGGCTCGCGCCTCGAATTTTTCTTAAGAGATAGGTTGACACGTGCCAACCAAAACGGAGGAGGGGTAGTGCAGATAGGAATATTAAGAGTAGGTTTGGTACGTACCGTATCTAAGTATCAAAACATCTTTCTGCCAACCAAAGATTCAAGATTCAAGATAGTTGATGTAGCGATCCAAATGAAAGTAATGGTAGTGCCACGTGGCACTCCCTACAATTGATAGAGGGCCAGACCGGGGGAAACCTAGTAGAGATCTAGTAGATTTCACTATCACTAAAACTAGCTTCTAAGCACACGCTCAGACCCTGATAGCCTCAACAAGCATGCCAAGGATTCCCCTAGCAAGCTCAAAGGTACCAAGGAAATACAATCGATTCCCTGTATCACAGGATAGATGTATCACTGTGTCACTGTATCACTGAAAGGCCCGTAGGAATAGATTGCTTGCGACCAAAAGACTCGTCTGCAATCAAAATTACAGGCTAGCACTAGAACAAGCCTGTAAAGGATCATCCCTTCCGCAAAGGCGAGCACATCTCACTCTTGATTAGTAATAGAATAAGTAAAAAGGCTAGCACGTCCAGGCCCAATAGTCATCTCTATTGTACCCGTACAAGCCTACCGATTCGATAGTCATTTCTATCGTGACAAGTACTAGTGGTCATACTACTAGCGCATCGATGATCTCCCGACAGGAATCACACGCGACTTGCCCTACTACCAATACAACAACAAGAACAAGCCTATTGCGCCTCCACTACAACCGACCTCACGACACACATCTCCAGACTTTGTATCAAGACTAGTGCTTCCCGTGAGCTACTACCACAGGCCCAAGCAAGTAACTGTCGAAGCGACAATTGGGTCCATCACCCAGCAGCCTCTGCTTGTGCCGGAGCCAAGCAGCTAGCATGCTCACCTATTCAGAGTACTTTCAAGGTACCCCGAGCCCTTTTGGGAGCTTGGCAGAGCGCAACAAGGCCTACCCCACCATCTTTGGTTACTTCATCCTGGCGTCTACCCCACAGTCCCTCCTGGAGCAGTTACTGAACCTCTTTGAGGCTCAGGCTGTGGGAGCACTGGGTATCTTTGTAGCCGATGCCCAAGGCACACCTTGCCTCTGGTTGGTTCATGGCCTTTGGAAGTACCCCGGTCCTCTGGCTCAACACAGCCCCAACAAAAACAAGGCCTTTGGGTACCCAGATGACATCGAAGGGGAGGCAGGCAAACTAGTCCTAGTGGATCCTATCATGCTGTCCCAGACTACAGCAGCCTCTTGAGTACTCACCCTTGATCATCATTTATCAGAGTTGGATGCACACCCAGGGAGGCTGTCCGTCCCTGCTAGTAGCAGAAGGAACTGGCCATTCAGAATTGATCCGCGCCCACAAGGCCTTCGTCATCCCCTTTGAGCTAGTTCACTTCCTCCTAGGCAAGAGGCTCACCCCTTGCCAAACCATGGGGGTCCTCCATCCCCAGCTTAATAGAGTGGAGCTCATGGAGTCCTGCACCCCCCTGTTCAACACTTTCAGGTTGGCTGGTACTATATCTACAGACCCAGGAGGAAATCCCACGCTCCTACATCCAGGCCCTTCCTTTCGCAACAAAACTGGCCTCACCAACTACATGAAGCACAAGGTGATGTACAGGGACCTTCCTGACCTGGAGAGGCCATGGGACCCACCGGGGGACCCCTCGCTCACTGCAGCTGTCACTGCCCTGAACCGACCACCAACTGAAACTCAGTGAGAACCTGGACCGCAATAGGTCACAATCAGTGGGAGCCACTTGGAGCCCCTTGTACACCCAGCGCTTGCTTCTGCTCTGTGGCAAACAGGAGGAAGCCAACCTCCCACCCATCTACCAGGCCTGGGCTCAGAAGAGCAAGCTCGAGAGAACCCACATGATCTTCCAAAGCCAAGTGGCAGCCAGAGCCGCCGAGTTGGGCATCCAAGCCCCCTTGATTACCACTGCTGCTCTCAAGAGGTTCCAAGATGGCAACTTCCATGGCACTGACCCCTTTGACGTGGCAGATGGAATACTCCCCATGGCCTTCACTCCCCCAGGGGGGTCTGTGGCCACCCTGAAGAGAGAACAGGAGGCAGCAGCAAATGTGGCTGCCTATGACACAATGATCTCCACAGAAGGCAACTCCCTCATCTTAAAAGACTGCTTGGAGCTCCAAAAGACCAGAGCATACATCCCTGTCAACTGGACTGAAGCCACCACCCAGCTGGAGAGCTATATGGCCGTCCTCGCCGCCATCCTAGGACTCAACCATGATGTTGTGACCAGCTACCAACAAGGCCTCCGCAGGCTCAAGATCCAACAGATGCCCCTTTGCAGAGCCATTGCAGATGAGATAGGCGAGCTACTCACCCCGGCCATTGTGGTCTAATACTTCCAAATCAGAGTAAGAGGGTGGCTAGAGGAACAATGGGAAGCCACCTCCACCATCCCCTCTCCGGACTTTGGGATGGATTTCCATATGTTGAGGATGAGCCAGAACCTCAACTGGCTCCCCAATGTCTCCAATGTGGCTGCCCTGTGACTCCTTCGAAGACCAGATCCTCCTCCATCCCCCATCAAGGCTGGCGCCACGGGGCCCGGCAGCAACACCAACACCAACACCAACACCAACAACAATCACTCCAACAGCTCTGGCGTCCGCACTGCCGGGACCCCCGTGCAGATGCGTCTCACCAATCCACATCGGGACCCCCGCCTCCAAGACAGCAATCATCCCCTTGTCAAGAAACTTGAGTCAGCAAAAATGAGAGAAGCCATCCAATCTATGCAAGACAAAGAGAAAGGCCCCCTCTCCAGACCAGATGGCCAAGAGAGATGCCACTTGTGGCATATCAAAGGTGCATGCTTCAGCAGCTGCAAGCATATCTATGACCATGTGGCCATCACCCCTAGCGAACACGACCAGCTCTGAAAATGGTGCCAAGAAGCATATGCCTGACCGGCCGGTAAGCGCCATTATGGCGTAGCGCCCTCCCAATTCAACCGCAGCCTGGGGGGGATCATAAGTAACAAACCATCATCTAATCACCACTCTAATCCTCCATTACGCATCACACATGAATTAGGTAAGCCCCAACAACAAAACGCGCGTCCACTCACTTTTGGCCCCTCTCGCGTTACAGGTGCCTTCCAAAACCCCAGCGTCAGCGCCTAGGTCCATCTCCCTCGGCCACCCCCCCTTCAAGCCTAGGTCCATCTCCCTAGTCTATACCCCGACCCCCGCACCCCCATTGCCTAGGCCCGAGCTCCTACTAGTCACTGCCACCCCATTGCCTAGGCCCGAGGTCCTAGTCACTGCCACCCCATTGCCTAGGCCCGAGGTCCTAGTCACTGCCACCCCATTGCCTAGGCCCGAGGTCCTAGTCACTGCCACCCCATTGCCTAGGCCCGCGCTCCTAGTCACCCCCACAGCTTTGCCTAGGCCCAAGCCCCTAGTCACTGCACCACTCACGCCCGCATCACTCCCCTATATCCATGCCCCTAGTTACTACAGGCGACGCGCCCCTAGTCACTACATCCGCCTACCCCATCAACAGGCTAGACGTGCACATCAACCGGGCTATCAATATCTACAACAACAGCACTAGCTGGGGGGACTTCATCCGCACCATCCATGGACAAGGTGACATCCACCCAGATGTGGGTAATATCCCCCATCCAGCCAGTCACCTCTTAGACCACTTTGGGAAAGAAGGCACACCTGCCTCCATGACCGGACCCCCTTGGGACCCTACCAGGATTGCCGGGGCCCTCGCCAGGGGGCCTCACCAATCCTCCCACCAGGGCATTGACTTCCTGCGGGAGGAATATGCCGACATGATGGACAGGCAGCAATGGACTGTCCTCCCAGCCAGCCTCATCCAAGACCTTCCAAACCTCCGGCTGAGTCCACTGGGGCTAGTCCCACAGTGGGGGCGTCGACCCCGCATGATCTCTGACTACAACTATTCTGAGGTCAACCAAGACACCATCCCTCTAGCCCCAGCAGAAGCCATACAATTTGGCCACACACTTCCCCGGCTCCTCACCAAGCTGCACCGCGCCAACGACCGGTTTGGTCCAGTGTACATGTCCAAGATTGACCTAGCTGATGGATCCTACCGGGTCCAGTTGAAACCAGAGGACACCATGAAGCTAGCTGTTCCCTTCCAGGAAGGGAGAACCTTCCCTCATTGGCATCCCCCCTCACCAACCCTATGGGGTGGAAATCTAGTCCTCCCAACTTCTGTGCCTTCACTGAAACCATTGCTGACCTGACCAATGCCACTCTCTCCACAGGGCTGGAAGCGGCCAGACGCACCACCCCATCGACTGGATATCCCCTCCAAAGCCACACCAGACGCGCCTCCAGCTCCCACAGTGGCCGTGACGCTGCTTACGACCCCTACTAGTAGTACCACCCCCAGCAAAACGCCCGTTCGATATTGGGATGTCTATGTGGATGACTTCTGTGCCCTTGCTCAGGGCAACCAATGGACCCGGCGCACTGTCAAGAGGGTGCTCTTCCAATCCCTGGACCAAGTCTTCCGCCCACTTGCAGCCTGTGACACCCCCTTCAGATAGGAACCAGCTTCACTCAAGAAAATGCTCAAAGGGGATGCCACGTGGACCACCAAGAAAGTCATTCTTGGCTGGATCATCAATTCCATCACCAAAACCATCAGCCTCCCTTCCCATTGAGTGGACCAGTTACAGGAGATCCTTCATTCCATCTCACCCACCCAGCGCCATGTCCCAATCCAACAATGGCACCAAGTTCTTGGCGAACTCAGGTCTATAGCGTTGGCCATTCTGGGCTCCATTGGCCTCTTCTCCATCCTCCAAGAAGCCTTCTGGCACCAAGACCATGGCAGGCAGCGCATCCGGCCCACCAAACGCGTCCACAGCTTCCTCAGGGACTTTCAATGGCTGGCCTTGGATCTATCCAACCGGCCTACTTCCATTGCAGAACTCGTTCCAGATCCCTTCCCCGCCACCATGGGCGCTTGTGATGCCTCTGGGTCTGGCATGGGGGGGATTCATTTTGTGCCCCTCCCCAATAGCGCCATTCAACCCATCATGTGGAGGCATCCATTCCCCAAGTGGGTCTCCTCCCAGTTAGTCACCTTTGACAACCCCAACTGACACCATCAACAACAGTGACCTTGAGCTCGCTGGCTCCATCGCTCACAATGACATCCTTGCCCAGGCTGCCTGCATCCACTTGAGAACCACCCACAACTGCTATGACAACACGGCAGCTGTCTACTGGCAACGGAAAGGCGCCACCACTACCACAGGGCCTGCAGTGTATCTCCTTTGACGTCAGGCCCTGCACCAGCGCCTCTACCAATATGTCCCTCTCAGGGATTACATCCCTGGCTCGGTTAATCATCTTGCTGATTTGCTCTCTCGATCTCCCCTCTCTGACACTGCCCTGCTCCATCACTGCAACACCACCTACCCCCAGGACTTACCCTGGATCTTATGCCACCTTCGGCCTCCCATGCATTCTGCGCTGACCTTGGCTCTATCCAGGCGACCATGCGAGCTTCAGTCACTGAGCTCTATGCCAAGCGCAAGGATGCCCATTGGAATCAATGGGTTCAATTCTGTTTGTCTCAAGGCTTTGACCCACACCTCCAATCTGTTACAGATCCAATCCCCCTCCTCCAGGTCTTTGCAAAAAGACTCCATGATGGCCGACTGTCTTGTAGCCGCAAGCCCATCAGATCTCGCATGGTATTGGACACCATCAGGTCAGTGGGCCAGACGCTGGCCCGCTTGGGGGCCAAAGACCCCAGAACCAACTCAACAGGCAGTCTTGACTTCAGGCTAACGGCCCAGTTCAGGGACTATGCCAAACTAGACCCAGCACCTTGCCGGGTCAAACCAGTCCCAATCACCCTGGTCATGCATGCACTTTGATTTGCCTACCATGACTCCCCTTCCCCCTCCCACCAGGCCATTGCCAACATGATCTGCATAGCCTTCTTCTTCTGTCTCCGCCCTGGTGAGTACACTGGTACTACCAGGGATGACCAAGCCTTCCACCTCCATGAGGTCTCCTTCTATCTGGGCTCCAAAATTGTCCACCATGATGGCCCTGCGCATGAGCTCCTTGCTGCCACCTCTGTTACCCTGACCTTCACCACACAGAAGAATGGGGACAAAGGGGAAATCGTAGCTCATGCCAGGAGTGGCGACCCCCTCTGCTGCCCTGTGCCAGCTTGCGCAAGCCAAGTCCTCCACCTCTGCAGCAACTGCTCTCCCCGCTATTTCAGCCCCTCCCTCACGCTTGCCAGTAACTTCGACAATGGGGTGCTAACCCTTGTTCGAGCAGCAACTGTCACTTCCTCCATGAGAGTCTATGCCCAGACCCTCTATCATACCACTGGAATCTCCCCGGCCGCAATCTCTGCCCGCTCCCTTCGGGCGGGTGGGGCTATGGCCCTGCTCCAAGGCAAATGTGATTCTAATGTCATCAAGATCCTTGCGTGATGGCACAGTGACTGCGTGATGAGGTACTTGCATCAGCAATCCCTCCCCATCTTCAAGAACCTTGCCTCTGTTATGTTCAACAATGGAACATACTCCTTCCTGCCAGAGGAGTGGGTGCCGGCCGCAGCCCCCACTCCCCCTGGTAGCTCTCTCTGATTCCCCTTGGGGGAATCTCCCACCCTCGCAATCCTTCCATGGCCCCTCCGGGTCCATTCCTAGGCAGCTCCCACCCTGTGGCTTGTGGCCCAATGGAAGAGAAGAAGGCTTAACAGCCAAAGGCTTAACTGCCCAAGCTGTTAAGTCAGGCTGTGCGCCGGTGTGTGTGGGCACAGCAAACTAAGGGACCGGACTCCACAGCCTGCAAAACAAACAACAGGCTGGAGTTCCTGGCTCCCCCTCTAGCATCGCTTAACCCACCAACACACCCATGAACTACAAGCATTGCACATACAGTACTACAAGTACTAGGCTGGCTACTGAGGCTATCACGAATGTGGTGAGTGATAGCGGTACCGTACGACACTGGAGGAGAGGCCCGGCCCGGTAGAGAGATTACGGTACGTACGAGTACTCAATAATTATGGTAGGCTACCTACAGATACGTACGAACTCGTAGCCACCTACCAAGAAAACTACTTCGTAGATGTCATCACAACCAAATCACTGTTGGCAGAAAACTGCTGTTACTACCTGTCGATACAACTGGGACCAAGGCAGGGTGCCGTCCGATAGAACTGGTGCTCGTTGTTCGTCCTACCGTACCGGTATCGCTTTACGATTATTCGTGTTGTTCCTTTAGAAGGTATCCTATCGTATCAGGCAACACCTCCATCATTATATCTATTTTTCAGATACCGAGAAGCAGAAGAGAAGGACCACAAGATACCATACATCCTACAACTACCGTACCGTACTGGAAAAAATTCCGTCACGACGACAAAACGAATGGACAACCACAGAAAGCAAACGCATCGTTGTGATGCCATGGGAAGGCAAAATTTCCGGAGATGGGGATTGTGCCTTGTGATGTGCATAATCTTTGGTTTTGGTTCAACATCCGACGCCTTTGTCACCCACCACACTCCCACATTGCCGATTTATCGCCCCACTAGTGGCTTGAAAACAAGACTACAATCACCAGCTTTCTCTAGGACATCCAAAAGATCCGATCTTGTGCTGCAAACAACGTCACCCACAACCCAGGACGACGGAGTGACCTCGTCCTCGTCGTCGTCGTTGTTCGAGCCTATCTTTCGTGGGGTCAAGCGCGATTTTGGAAATAGATTACCGGAATACAAATCCGACATTGTCGATGGTCTGAACGCTCAGTCTCTTGCAACCATCTTTTTCTTGTTCTTTGCTTGTCTGGCCCCCGCCGTGGGATTTGGGAGCGTCTTGGGGGGGTTGACGGGGAACCAAATGGGCGTTATCGAGATGGTGGCCTCCACGAGTCTGAGCGGAATGCTTTACGCGGCCTGCTCGGCCCAACCCGTCCAGCTGATCGGCCCACAGGGTCCCGTAGTGGCATTTGTGGCCGCCCTCTATGCCCTGGCATCGTCGCTTGGTCTCGACTTTTTGCCACTCTATGCAGCCACTGGATCTGTGGCAGCCGTTTGCCTGGCAGTCTTTGCTTTGACCTCTGCCTCGAATTTGGTGCAAAAGCTCTCACGGTGGACGGACGAGACCTTTTCGGTGTTGGTTTCTGCATTGTTCCTAGCCCAGGCAGTCGGAGATGTCTGCGCTACGTTTGCCCGGCCATCTTCGGCGGTGTCGTCGGCACTCACCCGAGCGATGGCGACGGCTCTCATGACACTCATGACGTGCGCTTCGACCTTTGGGACCGCCGTCACGCTCAAGGGTCTGCCCAAGACAAGATACGGCACGCCGGGAATTCGCAAGCAGCTCTCGAATTTCGCTCCCGCGATTGGTGTTGTTGTGGGATCTCTGGTAGCTCGCGCCGCCCGCATCCGCTGGGGAGCGGCTCTGCCGGCCTTGCAGCTCCCCTTTGAGTTTGTCACGTCCACGGGTCGGCAGTGGTCCCTCCTCTCGTCACTCGCAGCGAGTGCGAGTTCGAGTGCAAGTTCAAAACTGTGGCTGGCGGCAATTCCGGCCGGAATCGCGGCATCCGTGCTTCTGTACCTCGACCAAAACATCACGGCCCGCCTCGTCAACCACCCCCGGTTTTTGCAAACCAAGGGAAAGCGGACTTCCATCACGGACGGAATGCACGGGGACATGATGGTGCTGGCCGTCCTCACCGGCCTGTCCTCCGTTCTCGGCCTGCCCTGGATGTGCGGCGCGCCAACCCGGAGCGCGGCCCACGTCCGCGCTCTAGCCCGCTCGGACGAGTCGGGAAGCATCACCGGGACGCTCGAGAACCGCGTCAGTGGCTTTTCTATCCACGCCCTGATCGGATTGTGTGCGGTGGCCGCTGCCCCCCGCAGCTTGCTGGCGACGGTCCCCAAGGCCGCTCTGTCGGGGATCTTTTTGTACCTCGGATTCACGTCCCTGCAGGGTCTGGAGTTTTGGGACCGGATCCGCGGCCTGTTTCAGGACACGGTCGTCCTGGACAAGTTTCGATCCGTCAAGCGATCCACCATCACAATTTTTACGGTGGCGCAGATGTCCTGCCTGTGGACCATGATGAAGGTGACCCAATCCAAATACGGAGTGGTGTCACCGCTCCTCATTGCGCTATTGCCCTTGGCACGATGGGGGCTGCTAAAGGCGGGAGCCGTGACGAAGGACGATATGAAGGTATTGGACGATTAGTAGTAGACGCTTAACTACGTAATTCCTATGATTATTGTAGTTACTACGAGATAGTAAACTTACTTCGTACTAGCTACAATGTTACGTCTTATTACAGTAGTACCGGTATGGTACGGTACGGTAGGAAAAAATGGAAAAGCTAAAAACTCAGATCCGACTAACTGTACTCTACGTACTCGTACGTCTGTATGAAGAATATGGCATTACGGTACGTACGTAATCCTATGGCTTCGGAGGACGAGCACGTGTACTCACTCCTAAGTACCAAGAAAAATGAGGGTTTGAAACAGGCTCAACGGGCGGGAGAAGGGAGTGGTACTCCGGTAGCAGATGGTGGTACTCTGGTACCAAAAGTGGTACTCCAGTACCACACTTTATTCTGGTACTATTTTCTACGTGATTTTGAGTAGAACGAACTGTGCAATTTCCAGTCGTATTTTGAGCACTATTCTCTGACGACTAGTTTCGATACTCCAAGAACAGACTAATACACAGCAGATTAGGGACCAGAGTAGGTATATGCCAAAAAAAAGAGCTAGAATTAGTCTGTAGACCTATTTCTTGCTAGAGAGTACACCATGATGAATATTGAGGCTGTTTGGGCCAAAATGGGAGCTTGTTGTAGTTCGGACGCTGGAACGATAAATATGGTCGTCCCGTAATAAATGAAGCAGCGGTTGTAATTCGTACGCTGTGGATACACCAGTCCTCTAGATCAGATCAGAGCAGTGCTTGGTAGTTTGCACGCCAGAGCAAGAAATACACAGTTTCCTCTAGATTGAAGCAGCGCAGTGCTGGTTGCAAATCCCCCGTCGGCTATGAGGAGGATGAGGACACTGTTCGTAAGAACGCTCCTCGTGGGACGCAAATTGTTGTTAATGGGAACACAAATGACGCTGCTTGTAGGGACGCTGCTTGTAGGGACACTGCTTGTAGAGACACTGCTTGTAGGGACTGCTCGTAGGGACACTGCTGCTGCTCAGTGGAGACAATGGCGAGAGCAGCAGTAACGGCGGAGCAAGAGAAGCAACACCGCTGACAGCTGCTGCTGCTGCTAAAATGTCATCCTCGTCGTCGTCATTGTTGATCCTTCATGCTGCTCTCCCTTCTCACTGTTGCTTATTCGCTGCTCGCTCCTTGCTATTCCCATGGTCAAACAAGCAAAAAGAAGCAGCGTTCTTGTGAGCAACAACGAAGCAAATAAAAATGACGACAGCGACAATGACGACAGGAGAAACTGTCGCAAATCAAACCAAAACAGCCTGAATATCTCCCCCCCCCAGGAGCCAAAGGACCGGCAATGACTATGACTTACAGTGTGATAGGATGGGTTTCTTGTCGTTGTAGTAGGAAAAAAAGCAGTAAAAATGGTCTATTCCCATGGTTGGGGAGCAATTTGCTTTTGAAAGTGGTTGATTTTGAAATTATGAATTACGACCGGGGAAAAACAGCAAAAATCCAGGTTGTAGTAGGGATTCTACTAGATTCTACACAGGCCGTGGTGTCAAGAAGGAATCAACCAAATCTTGCTGCTGCTGCAAATCCCGCGCGTTTGCTCCCTCTTTACGCTTGAGTATCTAAAAACACGTCCAATGCGTTGAAAAAATTATTACTTAACAAAGTGAGTGGTACGTACTCCGGTACCACCAAAATGGTACCACTGATCAGTACCGTACATTTTGTACTTGTTCCTACGAGTATTCGTTGGTACCACCAATCGGTACCAGTTTACCCTTGCCCCCCCCCTGTAGCAGCATCAAACAGCTACTACTCCCCCTGTAGTAGCATCGAAATGCTACTGGTGTAGTAGTAAGCAACACCGATACGGTATTAGCTAGCAACAAGACGGCCTCCTCCTCCTCCATTGTGCTCGTCCTTCTGAAGCCATAAAGATTACCATGTCAACACCCCTTTCCTCCTTTAGCTCCTCCTCGTAGTATCAGTGGGGAGGAGGGGTGTTACTTGGTACCACTCTAGCTGCTTGTTGTTTCCTCGGCCCGGGGGGCCTCGTAAAAAAACAAGCAGCTAGAGTGGTACCAAGTAACACCTCTCCTCCCCACTGATACTGCGCGCCGAGGATTTTTCTGAAGAGAGTTTTTCTTTAGAGAGGGGATGACACGTGCCAACCAAAACGGAGGACGGGGTGTTACCTATAGTAACTTCGGTGGTACTTTAGTAATTTCCATTCTATACCGTAGAATCGCTACACGATTTCTAGTAGTGTTTTCTGCTCTTCAATGGCATGATACTAAAGTAATTTCAAAAATATGCCGTAGAATTGCTAGACAATTACCAGTAGTGTTTTCTGCTCTGATAATGGCTTGATATTTTGGAAATTTCCGAAAGACTCCGTACTACGAGTACTTATCATATCATACGTACTACTTATTCCAGTCGTATTCTGAGCACTCTTCACCTAGCACTAGTAGTTTTGATACTCCCAGAACAGACTAATACACAACAGACTAGGGACCAAGGTACATTCCAAAAAAAGAGCTAGAATTTGTCTGTAGACCTATTTCTTGCTAGAGAGTAAGTCATGATGAATATTGAGTCTGCCGGGCGGACCGAGTATAAGGGGGAGGTCGCGTCTTGTTGTACCGCAGCTCGTATTGATTGCAATTATCCAAGGCAGTGCTTGTAATTCAAATGGCATGGATACAGCAGTCCCGTAGATCGGAGCAGCGCAGTGCTTGTAGTTCAGATGCCGGACTGCTACAGATTGTCGTTGGGCTGTTGTTGCTGTTGCTGCATTCGTTAAGAATTCCTGGCTGCTACAGACCGATGTTGGGTTGTCGTTGCTGCTGCTGTTGCGTCGGTAAATGGCCGACCGAGTCCGAGACCAAAGATGTTGAGCTGGAGCAGAAGATTGATTCTGGGGAGCTGGAGCCTTGCTCTTTCGAGGTAGTACAGTTCAAACCATGGTTGCTGGAAAGGGGCTATTCCCATGGTCGAAAGCAAAAAAGAAGAAGAGTATCGTGAGATAGGAATAAACATTGACAACGATGATGACGACTACGACTCAAATCAAATCAAATCAAGCAAAACACCATCTCCACGTCCCTCCCAGCAAACAAAGGACTGGCAATGACTTACAGTGTGATAGGATGGGTTGCTTGTTGTTGTGATAGGATAGGAAGCAGCGAAAAGGGTCTATTCCCATGGTCAGGGGAGGGGGGGGGGGGGGGGGGATTTGCTTTTGCAAATTGCTTTTGCAAAGTGGTTGATTTTGAAATAATGAATTGCAACAGGGGAAAACAGCAATAAATCAAGGTTGTAGTAGGGATTCTACTAGATTCTACACAAGTGTCAAGGAATAAAATAAGCAAAATCCCTGTGCTGCTGCCGGTGTCGTTGCTAATCCCGCGAGTTAGTTCCCTCTTTGCCATATATATTGCTCAACACCCGGAGTTGGTATGTGACAAACGCTTAAAAATACTAATATTACTTAAAACAAAACACTAAAAATACTTCTTTTGAATGGTAATAACGGCTGAAAATATATGCGTGATTGAGTTTTTAAAATCCAGGACTTAGTAGAGATACTACTAGATCCTACTGTACGGGGAAGTTTCCAAAATCCAGGGTTTAGTAGGGATTCTACTAGATCCTACCATACGGTACAGTAACTTTTCCGACACCGTGTTGAGCAACTCAAAATGTATTTTTAGAATATTTTCACACACAATTCCGTGTGTTGAACAAGTACTTAGTTGTTCAACACACAAAGTTGTGTGTAAAAATATCCTAAAAATACATTTTGAGTTGCTCAACACGGTGTTGGAAAAATTACTTTAGAACCAAAAGTGGTACTTTAGTATCGAAAGTGGTACTTTAGTATTTTTTACACATACAACAGGTGGGGGAGAGCAGGTTTATCCTTGTCCCCCTGCAAAACTGTGAGCAAGAAGCCCCCCCCCCCCCCCCCCCCCAAACAGCAGCAGCAACAAGCAATTGACGCTCGCTAGCAAGCTCCCCCCCCCCCCCCCTTCCCTTTGTGCTCTCCCTTACGACCATGGTATTGCATATCTAACCACCCTTCCTCCTTGCTCTCCTCCTCGTAGTATTGGGGGGGGGGGGGGAGGAGTTTTCTATAGGATGCTCCTCCCCCCCCTCCCCCGATACTACTCGGAGTCGTTTGGTTGGCACGACTCATCCCCTATCTAAAGAAAAATTCCTGGCGCGCGCGCGCGCCTCGAATTTTTCTTTAGACAGGGGATGAGCCGTGCCAACCAAATCGGAGGAGGGGTAGTTACATAGTACTCGTACCGGTACGGTATGTATTGATGTAGCGAACCGAATGTAAGGAATGGTAGTGCCACGTGGAACGTACGACGTACGAACCAAAGAACACCCTTGAGTATGCAAGATCTCACTGTATCACCAACGTAGGTACGAACTCTACGATCACTCACTGCATGCAGCAAGCAAATCACACAGGCTTAGCGCAAACAAACTTGCAAAGGATTCCTCCAGCAACAACCAAGCCTACAGCTCACTCTTTTGCTCCTAAAACAATTAGTAGTAGTAGAATAACGGCTTATACGTCCAGGTCCAATAGTCTTCCCTATTGTACCCGTACAAGCCTATCTTGGTCTGATAGTCATCTATTGTACTGATTCCTCCCAACGCGAGGATCACCGGAAGGCCCAACGTGCCTACCTAACCACATCTCTGCCGCCGTCACACGAGGGCCGACTCGAGGACTCTAGCTTGGTCTAGTGCGTGTCTACGGAGAGTATCGAAGCCGCCGCCCCCCACTTCAACACGCGACCAACGACAAAACGACAATGAATTACAGAGAGTTCTTCCAAGGGCCGGGCCCCTTTGGAGAGGCCCTTGCTAGACGAGACATCTACCAAGCCATCTACACCCTCTTCACGGAGGCCAAAGGGGCACAACTCCTCCCCCTCCTTCTGGATATCTTTGACGCACAAGCCATTGGCGGCCTGGGTATCTTCCAGGAAGACGCCGCTGGGGTGGACCGGCTCCGGGTCATCCATGGCCTCCGCCGGTACCCAGGTACCATCACCCAACCCTCAGTCAACCGGGGGAGCTCCTTTGGCTACATCGACGACTTAGTAGGCCAGGAAGGTGAGCTGGTGCAGGTGGATGCCACCTTGCTGTCCAGGGCCGCCGCCAGCAGAGTGTATCTCATGGACCATCACGAGGCTGCAATAGCCCAAAACCCGGAGCAAGATTACATCCCACCTATCCCAGCGGGGATGGCCCACACCAAAATGTTCCAAGCTCACAAGGTGTGCTTCCTCCCTTTCGAACTAGTCCCTCTGGTGTTATGTCGCGGCCTCACACCCAATTAGGCTTTCCAAGTCCTTCAACCTCACATCCTCCAACAAGGACTGGTTGACGTTTGCAAGCCCCTTCTGGACACACTACGAGCGGTGGGCACACAGCCTACCACCCTACTGGGAACCATCCGGCTCTTAGAACCCGGCCCTTCCTTTCGGGCGGAGGCCCATCTCCAGGCCTACATGAAGAAGAATGCCCTCCTACGAGACCTACCAGGCCTGGGTTCAACACCGACTGACCCTACACTCACAGCAGCCTTTGCTGCACTCACAGACAATCAACTTTGGCTGACTGAGAACCTGGACCAAAGAAAACAAGAATCCTCCAAGCTTCACACAGTCAGGGAGGTCTGGGGGCCCCTTTACACTGAAAGACTCCTACTCTTCTGTGGCAAGACATCTGAAGCGGATCTACCCCCCATCTACTCAGCCTGGGCCAAGAAGAGCAGACACAAAAAAACCCACATGATTCTCCAAAGCCAAGTAGCCACGGACGCCTACAACCTTGGCATCCAGGCGCCACTCATCACCACCGCTGTCCTCAAGAGATTCCAAGACTGCAATTTCTATGGAACCGACCCCTTTGATGTTGCGGATGGAATCCTCCCCCTAGCATTCACGCCTCCCGGAGGATCAGCAACCACCCTGAAAAGGGAACATGAGGAGGCTGCCAATGTGGCAGCATATGATACCATGATCTCCACCCAAGGCAATTCCCTCTCCCTCAAGGACTCCCTGGAATTGCAAAAGACCAAAGCCTACATCCCCCTCAACTGGACAGAGGCTACCACCCAGCTTAAGAGCTACCTTGCAGTCCTAGCCACCCTCTTAGGCGCCACACATGATGTGGTCAAGGGTTACCAACGGGGTCTCTCCAGGCTAGAGTGGCAACAGATGCCCCTCCGCCGCGCAATAGCAGATGAAATGGGTGAACGCATCACTCCCACGATAGTGGTGTACTACTTCCAGGTCAGAGTACGGGGTTGGCTAGAGGAGCAGTGGGAATCTGACCTCACACTCCCCGCCCTAGATTTTGGCAAAGACATCCATAGGTTCCGAATGACCCAGAATCTCAACTGGCTCCCAAACGTGTCCAATGTCGATGCCTTGAGAGCCCTCCAGCAGCCTACCCCGCCACAGAAGGGGCCCTCCGGCAGCCCTCCATCCCCCCCCCCCCCCCCCCCCCCCAACAGCGAGGGGGGGGGGCACCGACAAGCGTCCCTCCAACAACGATGACCAGCGACGCAATCCCACCAGAGATCCCAGACTCTCTGACCAATCCAATCCCATCACTGCTAAAATCAAAAACAAAGCAATGAGATTGGTCATCTCTGCCATGAAAGCCAAAGGCAAACCACCTCTCAAACGCCCCGATGGCAAAGAACGCTGCCATTCCTGGCACATCAGAGGCCACTGCTTCTCCGGCTGCCGCCACATCCATGACCATGCCGACATCACGCCAGCAGAGCAGGACCTGCTCTGGGAATGGTGCCAAGAGGCCTATGCTGCCTGAAGACCTGGCAAGCGCCACTCACTTGGCGCCGCGCCCCTCACTCTAATTGCCACGGGGGCCACGACCGCGCCCCCACCCAATACCCCCCCCCACCTCGGCCTATCCACCCTATCCACCCTCGGCACATTCTGCTTCACCACAGCCCTTCCCCACAACCCCAAGCGAGCCGACTCCAAGCGCCACTACACCGGAGCTGACTCCCCATGCCACAACAGTTCGGTCCGCCCCTCCCACAGGATTTAGGTAAGCCCCCCACACACGTTCTCCCTCGACCCCTGTATGACCCCACCCTCGTTCCGGCACCACCACCCCGCGCCACACGGGTTCCTCCTCCACCCAGCGCTGTGCTGGGATCTCCTCCACCCAGCTCCCGGCTGGGATCTCCACCTCCTCCACCCAGCGCCGGGCTGGGATCTCCCCCACCCAGCACCGCGCCGGGCTCATCTCCACCCATCGACTTGCTGGGACCCCCTCCAACGTCCCGCGACTCACTGGCCGCTCCCCCCAGCACCAAGCTGGGCCCTCCACCGTCCAGCGACTTGCTGGCCTTTCCACCCAGCCCAGTGTTGGGCTCTCCATCCCCCAGCGCCGTGCTGGGACCTACCACCTCTCCTCCCAGCGACGCGCTGGCCTCTCCTTGTAACGGCTACCCCAGCGACCGGCTAGACGAGCACATCACCCGGGCTATCTTGGTCTACTACAACAACAGCGCTAGTTGGGGGGACTTCATCTGGACCATCCGGGGACAAGGTGACATCCACCCAGATGTGGCTACGCTCCCCCATCCAGCCAGTCACCTTTTAGCCCACTTCAAGCAAGAGGGCACCCCTGCCTCCTTGACCGGCCCCCCTTGGAACCCCGACAGGATTGCTGCTGCCCTCCACCGGGGGCCTCATCAATCCTCCCGCCTGGGCATCGACTTCCTGCGAGAGGAATATGCCGACATGATGGACAAGCAGAAATAGACTGTCCTCCCAGCCAGCCTCATCCAAGACCTCCCCAACCTAAGGCTGAGTCCCCTTGGGCTAGTCCCACAGAGGGGGCGCAGACCCCGCATGATCTCTGACTACATCTATTCTGAGGTCAACCAAAACACCATCCCCCTAGCCCCAGCAGCAGAGGCCATGCAATTTGGCCGGACACTCCCCCGCCTCCTCAGCAAGCTGCACCATGCCAACAACAGGTTTGGTCCAGTGTATATGTCGAAGATTGACCTCGCTGATGGGTTCTACCGGGTCCAGCTGAATCCCGAGGACACCATGAAACTAGGCGTGCTGTTCCCTTCCAGAAAGGGTGAACCTTCCCTCATTGGCATCCCCCTCACCAACCCTATGGGATGGACATCTAGCCCACCCAACTTCTGTGCTTTCACTGAAACAATTGCCAACCTGGCCAATGTCACTCTATCCACCGGCCTCTTGCAAGCCAAACGCCAACCGCACCGCCTCGACGCACGCTCTGAACACGTCCCAGCGGACACCCTCACCCAACCGGCCCCACGCCCTCCGGCGGCCACCCAAAGCACCACCCCCAGCAAGAAGCCCATTCGTTACTGGGATGTCTATGTGGATGACTTCTGTGGACTTGCTCAGGGCAACCAATGGACCAGACGAGCCGTCAAGAGAGTGCTCTTCCAATCCCTGGACAAAGTCTTCAGGCCCCTGGATGCCACAGACACCCCCTTCAGACAGGAACCAGCTTCCCTCAAGAAAATGCTCCAAGGAGACGCCACGGGGACTACCAAGAAAGATATCCTTGGCTGGCTCATTGATTTCATCAACAAAACCCTCAGCCTCCCCCCCCATTGAGTGGCCCGGCTACAGGAAATCTTGCACTCCATCACTCCCAACCAGCGCCATGTCCCCCTCCAACAATGGCACCAAGTTCTGGGCGAACTCCGATCGATGGCAATTGCCATCCCTGGCTCCATGGGCCTCTTCTCCATCCTCCAAGAAGCCTTGCGACACCAAGATCCAGGCCGGCAGCGCATCCAGCTCACCAAGCGAGTCCACAGCTTCCTTCGGGACTTCCAATGGCTAGCCACGGATCTATCCAACCGGCCTACTTCTATTGCAGAACTGGTGCCAGACTCCTTCCCTGCCACCATGGGCGCCTGTGATGCCTCTGGGGCTGGTATGGGGGGCATTCATTTTGTGCCCCTCCCTGATGGCCAGATCCAACCCATCATGTGGCGACATGCCTTCCCCAAGTGGATCTCCTCCCAATTAGTCACCTTTGACAACCCCAATGGCACCATCACCAACAGTGACCTCGAGCTTGCTGGCTCCATTGCCCACAATGACATCCTGGCCCAGGCTGCCTGCGTCCAATCCCGCACCACCCACAACTGCTATGACAACACAGCAGCTGTCTACTGGCAAAGGAAAGGTGCCACCACTACCACAGGGCCTGCAGCGTATCTCCTTTGCATTCAGTCCCTGCACCAACAACTCCACCAATATGTCCCCCTCAGGGACTACATCCCTGTCCCGGTGAATCATCTGTCCAATTTTCAGTCCATGCACCAGCGTCTCCACCAATATGTCCCCCTCAGGGATTACATCCCTGGACCTGTGAATCATCTTGCTGATTTGCTCTCTCGATCACCCCTCTCTGACACTGCCCTGCTCCATCACTTCAACACAACCTACCTCCAGGACTTGCCCTGGATCTTATGTCCCCTGAGGACTCCCATGCATTCTGCTCTGACCTTGGCACTATCCAGAAGACCATGCACGCTTCAGTCACTGAACTCTATGCCAAGCGCAAGGATGCCCATTGGAATCAATGGGTTCAATTCTGTTTGTCTCAAGGCTTTGAACCCACCCTCCACTCTGTCACAGATCCAATCCCCATCCTCCAAGTCTTTGCCCAGCGCCTCCATGATGGCCGACTCTCCTGTAGCCGCAAGCCCATCCGATCTCGCACAGTATCGGACACCCCCAGGTCTGAGGGCCAGACGCTGGCCCGCTTGGGGGCCAAAGACCCCAGAACCAACTCAACCGGCAGTCTTGACTTCAGGCTCACTGCCCAGTTCAAGGCCTATGCCAAGCTCGACATGGCCCCTTGCCGGGTCAAACCAGTCCCCATTGCCCTTGTCATGCATGCGCTTCAATTTGCATACCATGACTACCCCTCCCCTTCCAGGCAGGCCATTGCCAACATGATCTGCATAGCCTTCTTCTTCTGCCTCAGACCTGGTGAGTACACCGGTACTACCAGGGATGATCAAGCCTTCCACCTCAAGGAAGTCTCCTTCTACCTTGGCTCCAAAATTGTCCACCATGATGGCCCTGCACATGAGCTTCTTGCTGCTACCTCTGTTACCCTCACCTTCACCACACAGAAGAATGGGGACAAGGGTGAAGTAGTGGCTCATGCCAGGAGTGGTGACTCCCTCTGCTGTATTAAATTCCTTTCGTACGTATGAGACAGTTATGGTACTCGAACCTATGTACGTACATTCCTACGTAACTTACAGCACTGCAACCAGAATGATACAATAATACGAGTCGAAGATACAAACAACCAAGTCATGTGCACCTTTAGCGTTTGGAATAATGAGACTTGAAGGTTACATCTTTCTCTATGTGAGATTGGAATAAGACCGAACCAGAGGTGCAATCGTCATTCTGACACCCCAATTCAATACTTAGTGATCGAACAACAGTCATTCTGACACCCAAATTCGATACTTAGTAATCGAACATCAGTCATTCTTACGATCGAAGTTCGATACTTAGTAATCGAAGAAGAACACACTAGAGGTTCGCACATGCAATCTCTTGTTAAGTGTGCTGTTGGTTCGGAGCGCTGCTCACGAACTTGTTACTTGTTTTCTGTATAAAATACGTGCTGTATTAGCGGCAGCACCGACCTTTAGAAGAGACACTTGCTCTCCAGCAAGGATCATCTCTCTATCTCTCATACTTTTAGATTATTTGATTATTCAACCTTAAACCTTGCATCGGGCGTTCTTGCGTCCTACTATAGAACTACAAGCCTAAGATCTATCTGATTGCGTCGGTTATCGATAGTCAGAATAGATCTGATTGGATTAGCATCCAGTCATAGTGGATATCAGAGAAATATTAGACCACAACAGACCGGCACCTCAACCGGCCTGCAGCTAAAGCTCCTGTTGCCCTTCTTTGCCTTTGGATTGAATCAGCTCAACAGCCAGTTTCAAAAGGAAATTAACAGATTAACAGTCGCAAGCTTGTTGAAGCTTGCAAAAGAAGAAGGAGCACCCGTCGACGACAATCCGACAGCAGATCATCGAACGATCGACTACGGCCGACGATCGATAGTTCTCTGATCCGATTACATAACAAAGACCAGACGGACAAGAGAAGTCTTTAATAGAAGCCCATTGCATCGGACACGCCGATAGCAATTTCTCCATCCAAGGACCCCATTGCGAGTTCCTCAGATTATATATTTTTTTCTTCGCGTCTACACTCCTCGTGACACCATCTTGTCAAGGACACATTGACGCCCATCATTTGATTGTGCTAAGCACCAATAAACACCGACTGCAAATATCCATCGATAATTGCCTTAATCCATACGCAATAATTGCAAGACAACCAACAACAACAACCATACAAAGTAACGCATTTTGTTGTGTTTCATCCCATCTCTATTGACGACACGCCGATACAAGAAACAATCCGACAGCAGATCATCGAACAATCGGCTACGGACGACGATTGATAGTTCTCTGATCCGACACGGCACTTGTCATATCCACACCAACCTCTTGGAAATATTGATTGTTAACACACCGATCAGTCAATTCCCCATCTCCAGTACTCTAGAATTTAACAACACCAACCAAGGACGCAACACGAATTTTGTTGCTCCTCCAACCCTCTTTTACCAAGTAAAAGACCCAGTATTTTCAAGACAGACGAAGACGAAAAGCCGTCACAACAATCAATGGTCATCTCTTTGTCATATCAAGCCTCCCTATTGACAGAGGAAATTCCTCATCTTCAGAACGACGATCTGAATAAGCGAATTTTTCGTTGCTTCACCACGTCACCAGCACGTCGTATCCCAACGGAAACGGCCTCTCCTCACTAACGCAAACACGCTGGTACCATTCTGGTCCCATTTCTCCAAGAACTGACAGAGATATCCAATTTTCTCGATGCAAGAAAACTACAACGTTTGGCAAGAACAACAAACGCAGTAAACGGATCTTCGTTGCCTCTCCGCGTCCCCGGCACGTCGTATCTCATCGAAAACAACTCCCCATCTCCTAGTATTAGAGGAAATTCCTCATCTCCAGTATTCCAGAAGTTACCAACATCAACGCCTAATAAACGAATTTTCGTTAGATTATTACGATAGCAAGCGCGTTTTCGAATTCAGCAAAGCTACCCATTCCTGGTGTTCACGCTTCACAAATAGAAGGCCTCTACGCGTTCCTGTATCCGTTACTTCTATTCTCCCGGGCCAGCCAAGCCAACTACACGCCTTACGCCGTTTGTTGAGGCTACAGCGTCTAACCCAGCACGGCGCTGAGGGAAGGGACGACAATTCCGGAATAACGGCGAAATTACACCAAGCAATTCGTTCCGCTCCTTACTGTTCAAGCCATCACAGCGTCTGTATCCCAGAGAAGCGGCGAATTTTCCACCTATCATCAACACGAGAACCCTTTTCGTTGCGCACAGCACTTGTCATACACACGATAACCATATTTGTTGCGCGAATGGCATCACTCCGCCCATTCATCATGAATACCCCAGAACTCGCATCACTATTCCCATCATTTGATCAAGCGCTAGCCACATTCCTACACGACTCCTTCGATATCCCAAAGGAATCCAACAGCCCTTTGTGCGAGACGCTCATCAATAGCCGGTATAGGACATGGTCAGATTTCCTATACATTGAACACATCCATGATCTTGCATATCACGACGGGAGTGCGAGAGTACCACTCACTCGGCATGTACAGCTAAAGTTACAGAGGTTCGTTGATTTTGGTCGATGCCTCACAGAACAAGGCCTAGACTGGGAAGAACGGGAGTACTACACCAAGAAAGCTTTCAAGGACTACTGTCAAGGAATTGTCATAACAAGACGCGCCCCTACTGCTGATGGTGAGCGGTCGACAAAACCGATAGCTCAGCTCACATATGAATCATGGATCCGAAAACCAAGGGACGAAACCACCTTCCCAGTGCTACAAAATGATGCAACATTTGCACATTGGCTTGTACACTTTAAAGCACAACTAGACGCGAATGGTATTAACCCCACTACATTCCTTGATCCATACTGGCCAGATCACGTGCTCACAGGGTACCCCAAGGCCCTCCATGAAGAACAATGTGCATTCTTCTGGACACTCCTCCGGCAAGTGTTCCAAGGTGATTTTTCTTCCTCATGTGTGTTGTACCACCAACGGACACGCGATGGTCGTCAGGCTTACTTTGATTTTGTCAAGCTCCACAATCCAGTGTCACCTACAATGCCTCCAGCAGCACCAGAATCAACTCACGCACCCGTTCATTCCACCAGTAGCACTCCTGCTGTTCATAACAGCCCTCCTACTACTGCCTGCAAAACGGCTGACCACCCCGCTGTTGACAATCCTGAGACCCCTACAGGAATTCCTCGTAGTTCCGATCCTGGATCAACTGCTGATTCCACATCCATCGGGACTTCTTCCTACACTTGGAAATATTTCCCCAGCACTGATTCAGTTCGATTCGCCAAAGTTACCTCCACTCCTAGTATTGTTCACACCAACATTCATACTGGAGATGATCCATCTCAGCGCAAACGTGAGCCACATTCCACTCGCACTCGAACTTCCTATCCACCTCCCACCAACTCTGGATGGACATTTTATCCTCAGTCTGAAACCGTGGTATTTCATCGTGCTCGTTCTGCACCCCAGCCTTCTTGCAATTCTAGTTTGCCACTTCCACCATCTGGGGCATCTTCTAAAGATAGTGTCGTTTCAAGCTCAGTTAGGAAGCCTCTTTATGGGGCATCATTTTATCCAGTTGGGAAGCCTCTTCATGACGCACATCCTATGACCCACGTTTTGCCTGCTGTTTGTATCACCAAGCGGCACCATGATGCTATCAAGATCAAGCTGTATCAATTACATGCTACTCTCTTGATTGCCAATTGGCTCTATGACGACGTCACCTGACAGATCACATTCTACGATTCCACCCAATTCTCGTTGTTTTTGATCAATCGACTTCTATGCTTTGTCTATGATCAAGCCTACAATTGACACATGTACTCCACCATCAAGGTATCAAGCTACGATTACGATTGATTAATACTCGCTTTCTACAAACCATCGGTTCCATCTACGACTCATCAATAGATTGCTTATGAATTGCTTGTACGACTGATGTTTGAGAATCTACGATCAATCGAATTCTACGACTACAAATCCACGATTTGATCTACGATTTGCTCTACACGTTGTTCTACAATTTGTTCTACAATTTGCTCTATGATTTGATCTACGATCAATCTACGATCAATCTACGATCAATCTACGATCAATCCACGCTACCACGATACCTATGCTCATACGTTTCATATACGATTTGATCTACGCTTCGATCTACGATTAGATCTATAGTCACAGTTGATGTCTCGCCTTGATCAATCGAATCTCACACGGTTCAATCATCTTCAATTTGATACTCAATCGATTACTATGATTCGACCGTCAGTCAGTCGTCTCTGATTTGTTACTCAGTCGAATTAGACAACCATCGTGACTCTTTGCAAGGCTCAAATCTCGATCATGCGCATTCGTCATCTACAACTTCCTTCTCCAAGCATTCTGCTATGATTATATCGCATCCTACGATTTGATTGCTACGCTTTGATTGCTACGATTTGATTGCTACGATTTGATCTACGATTTGATCTACGATCCATCTACGCTCCATCTACGCTCAATCTAAGATCAATCTACGCTCCAACTATACCTATGATCCTCCGATCCGATCAACCAATATTTGAGAATCCACTCCAAGTTACGTACGATTGAACCAGTCTTAGTTTCCATTGGTCATCACTTGCCCTGTTGCCCTTCCGGCTCTCTTGCAGGGGCACTTCTTCTGTACAAGACAGCCATCACGACCACTCGCAAGTCCTCCTTTCCAATCATGGGGCACGACAGCAAGTCTTCCCTTCCAATCGTGGGGCACTACATGCATCTTTGGTTCTACGATTAGTATATCAACGATACTACGATTCGATTCCCAAACCTATTCTACGATTTGATTACATCTGATTTGAGCATCTAGGATCAATCGAATTCTACAACTACAAATCCACGATTTGATCCACGATTTGATCCACAATTTGATCCACAATTTGATCTACGATTTGATCTATGATTTGATCTACGCGTTGTTATACAATTTGCTCTACGATTTGATCTATGGTCAATCTACGATCAATGAATTGATCTACGCTTCGATCTACGATGAGATCTATAGTCACAGTTGATGTCTCGTCTTGATCAATCGAATCTCATACGGTTCAATCATTTTCAATTTGATACTCAATCAATTACTGAGTTTTGAGCAATCAATCCCCACGATTTGACCGTCAGTCAATCGTCCCCGATTTGTTACTCAGTGATACCCGATGTCCAATCATGGGACATCTTACTATATGCAAAATCGATGCCTAACCATGGGGCATCTTGGTCTATGCAAATCCATGCCCAATCATGGGGCATTCTTCTCCTTTGATACGGTACTCTTCCTATGATAAAGATTTATTCCTTTCTATCGAGTAAGCGGATGGGGCACATGTTCCTCACATACGTACTCAGGGAATTTTGGTTGTTCTTCTCACAGGATAATGCTGGTGCTTCATCACTTGCAAGAAGATGGGGCATATTAAATTCCTTTCGTACGTATGAGACAGTTATGGTACTCGAACCTATGTACGTACATTCCTACGTAACTTACAGTACTGCAACCAGAATGATACAATAATACGAGTCGAAGATACAAACAACCAAGTCATGTGCACCTTTAGCGTTTGGAATAATGAGACTTGAAGGTTACATCTTTCTCTATGTGAGATTGGAATAAGACCGAACCAGAGGTGCAATCGTCATTCTGACACCCCAATTCGATACTTAGTGATCAAACAACAGTCATTCTGACACCCAAATTTGATACTTAGTAATCGAACATCAGTCATTCTTACGATCGAAGTTCGATACTTAGTAATCGAAGAAGAACACACTAGAGGTTCGCACATGCAATCTCTTGTTAAGTGTGCTGTTGGTTCGGAGCGCTGCTCACGAACTTGTTACTTGTTTTCTGTATAAAATACGTGCTGTATTAGCGGCAGCACCGACCTTTAGAAGAGACACTTGCTCTCCAGCAAGGATCATCTCTCTATCTCTCATACTTTTAGATTATTTGATTATTCAACCTTAAACCTTGCATCGGGCGTTCTTGCGTCCTACTGTAGAACTACAAGCCTAAGATCTATCTGATTGCGTCGGTTATCGATAGTCAGAATAGATCTGATTGGATTAGCATCCAGTCATAGTGGATATCAGAGAAATATTAGACCACAACAGACCGGCACCTCAATCGGCCTGCAGCTAAAGCTCCTGTTGCCCTTCTTTGCCTTTGGATTGAATCAGCTCAACAGCCAGTTTCAAAAGGAAATTAACATGCTGCCCTGTGGCAGCTTGCTCACGACAAGTGCTCCATCTCAGGCGCTGCTGCACCACCGCCCACCCCTTCACCCCATCCCTCAAGCTCGCCAGTTACTTTGACAATGGGGTTCTCACCCTCGTTTGAGCAGCAACTGTCACTTCCTCCATGCGAGTCTATGCCCAAAACCTCTACCACACAACTGGAATCTTGTTGTCGGTCGAAAATACACCTACAGTACTTACGTACATTCTACGACGGTTATATCCATTCTACACTTGGAAAGTTACTTATACTCCTCCAGAGATAAAATGACTTCAAGTATCAAGATACCTACGTCACATCATCATGTGTTCTCTGTCTTACGACGAATTGCACATGGTCTATGACCGGTTTAGACATCCCTACATACAACACGAACAACACAGGGATACCGGTCAATTACAAGAATAACATAGCAAAATTAAGAGCTTGACCTTGAGCTCACATCTCTTTAAATTTCAATTATACCTTTCGGTCGATTTTTAGAGTAACAACAGGTTATAGAGCCCTTATAACTCACACGATTGCTGCCCATCCGTAGGATCGTGTATACCTTAAGCTATCTGTCTCTGGCCGTTCAGCACCTCCACTGTCGGTTAACTCCAGAGGAACTTGTGTGCTTAGCTCCCTGTGCGGCACATTCTTGGCCTCCCCTCGATGTACATCTTCCTTCTGTTCCCTGCTTGTGGATCAGGGGGTGTACTCGCTATCACAAGCCTTGTAACCCACAACCAGCTCTCTGGATTACAGTTACAATTACAAACTAAAGACCACCGCCGTCTTTAATGAAAGCCCTGCATTGCACCGGACACGCCGATTGCAATCACCCATCCATACTTTCCCTTCCGCGTCCATCATCCCCAAAAAAGGACCATCGACGCCCATTTGATTGTGCTAAGCACCACTTCAAACAAACAAACTAACAGACTGCAACTCATCCTACGATAGTTGCTTTATTCACTACCTTTCACACCGCCGTTTGTTCCTCGGAACATTCCTTCGGTCTTCCCTTAGACACGACCGCACCTTTGTTCAGTCATTTCAATATTTCGATCCCCGACCTACTGTATCTACAGATCCTTCTACCAAGAATCTCCCTCTGTAACTACACCGCAACACTGACGGTCGATATTCCTTCGGTTATTTCTGCACCTCCAAGGATCGTTCCGTGACAACGCCGATCATTCGTTATTTTGACAACGCCACGACGTTCCTTCGGTTTCCGCCATAATCCATCACTCGCTCTGCGCAGCGCCAAGCAATTCCAATCAAACAGCAACCTCTATCCCTTTTACCTCCACAGCCTAACCAACAACGCCTTGCAATTGTGACCCAACCGAGGTTAATCGGAGAACGCCGACGCCGACACCGACGTCAACGCCACACACAACACCAGTTAATTACATCGATCTCGTTCTTTGGTCATTTCTGCATCTCCGCGGATCATTCCGACGATCACTCAACATTCATCCCTTCACCGCCGCACCTTTGCTAGGTCATTTCATCGGTTCCGCCGGTTAACTCCTTCCTCGGCAATCCCGCACTCGGTCTCTTCCTGGTGTCCCTTCCTGCAAGCGCTATTCTGGACATCTGTGAACGACGAACATTCCGACGGTCTCTTTGACGGTCGATATTTCTTCGGTTCCTTCTTTGAAAAATTCCTTCGGTTATTTCCGCACCTTCACGGACAATTCCGACGGTACTCCGCCTTTCATTGGTCCTTTTCTCGGTTCATTATCTCCTCCAATTCTCCATCGGCTCTTCTCCCTCCGAGTCATCCGGAACATTCCAACGGCTCCAACAACTCGAATTGAGTGCAAATACGAATTCCTTGCACCTCCCATTCCACCATTTTGTTGGTTCCCCCGGCTCCTTCTTCTTCCTTCTTCGGAACATTCCTTCGGTTATTTCTGCACCTCCGAGGATCGTTCCGCGATAACCCATCGGTTCTTACTTCGAATCGTCTACTGTCTTCTCCGACGATCCGTCCTTGATTTTCCACCATGACACAAACTGCAGTCAGCTGGAATGAAGTCCGGGGAATACACTTCTCCTTTGGCCCCAACTTCACAGCCGGCAACAGACAAAGCGACCTCAACGCAGTCTTTTCCCGGATATTGCCTAATATTGCAAGCCTCTTCCTTGTTGATGATGATGGTGTCGAGACTCTCCGCCCGGACCCAATCCCTGTCCTCAAGTCTCTCATTGTAGCAGCCATCATGGATGGACTCCCACCCTCAGAAGTATCTACAGCGCACAAACGCCATATCTCCTCCTTAATTGCCAATACCACACTTTTTTGGCATTCAAAAGCCATCGGGGGGAGAATGCGAGTAAGAGACAACCAAGTGTTAGATATAGCCGCCCACCGTGCACAACGGGGACACCCAATCATAAACTTGGTACTGCATACCATGCATTGGAAATTTCACAAAGATTGGTACCCATATGAATTCCACAAGGTTTATACCACTACCACTGGCATTCCATCAGACGAAACAGGATTGTCTGTCAAACCGCCTTCCCGATCACGATTGGTCAACAAAAGCAAATGTGAGCAGATTCTACTTACACACTACCTACAAGCAGTATTTGGCAAAAATAAAACGACCGATACACTTCCTCTCAAAAGGAAGTATCACACCAAGCCTACTGCTCCTGTAGTTAGCGAGACTCTTCCTGTTTCCAATCCCATCAAAACCACCTCTGATTTGCTTCCTGTACAAGCAACGGACTCCATTCTTGATACACCCGCTCCCAGTTCCAACCTGATAAACCCCAGCTTGAACCCTGCCAAACCAGCCAAACCCAATTCCGATACTGCTGTTAAGATTTGTCTGCCTTATATGACCCGGTCTTTTGATGATACCAACTTGAACAATTCCAATAGTGCCGACCAACCCGTTCATTGCCAAGTAGCTGATACTCCCACTGCTAATGCTCCTATGCCAAATCAAGCACCACATTACGCCTGGACCTGGATGTATTCTCCCCAAAGTGAATCGGTCTCCTTCCGTCGAGTCCGCTCTGGATCCATCTTTTTTAAACGTGCCACTTCTACAAGTCCTCCTCTCCAACGTCAGGACAAGCTTTCCACTGTGATTGCACCATCTGTATCGCCACCTGCATTGATTAAATTTGGTCATCATTCTGTCCTACCTTCTGTACCAACTAACTTTGGATGGACATTCAACTCTCAGAATAAAATTGCAACGTTCCGGCGCTTGTCAAAATCTGCTCTCTCACCCCAGCCTCCGATGTGCAATCGACTACAACCATCTGCGGCAATTGCTGAGGGCACTGACCTTCCAAACGCCGCTCCGGCATACAATAGATCATTGCAATCACCTTGCTGCAACCAGATTGGCTCCACCCCACAGCCTGTCCTACGGCTCTCCAAACGACATCGCGACGCCTTGAAGATAAAGATGTATCACTTATATGCTAACATCTTGTCAATGAATTGGTTTTATGATACTGTTGACTGAAAATTGCAACCGACTGCAACTTCTCCAACAAAAGTTAGTTGCCTTAACCCATCCAATTACCTCATCACATCCGACAGTCGCTCACCGGTTACGACGTTCGCTGAGCTACCACAACAGGTTCTGCGCTTCCACAACATGGCTCGTCTATCTACTCTCTCTCCCTTCCAGATCGATCATTTGCCATCTCCGTTCGATGGAATGCTCGTTTGATCCTTCGATCGAAGCAACAAATTGCTGTTACGTTCGATCATGGAATACCCATTACCGATTCCTTCCCTCGGTCTCCCTGCATCCCTTTCACGCAACTACGATTTCTTTCTTTTGCTCTCCCTCCAGCAAACCACTAGTAGTTATTCCAAGCTCTACGTTAAATACGGAGTTCTACAATCACACCAGCATCGATTCGATTCTACGACCATATTGATCTTAACAATCCATTCAACCCCTCGTTGTCTGCTACGACTTGATGTTTTCTTCGCCATCCAATAATAATTCAGGTTACAATTGATTCTACGATCCAACGTATCAAATCACGATTCGTACTACGTCCCATCAATTTATCATCCATCAATCTTACCTTTCATCTTCCATTCTGGTACTTGCAATTGACGGTTCCATCTTCCGATCGCTCTCTTTGATTCTGGTCCATACCATCCGCCCCAGATCAAGAGGGCGTGTATACCACAACGACGACCTATGAATCCCTTCACACCGATAGATGCTACAACCATTGCATTTCAAACACGAACCTCTCAACATTGTCCGCCACAATTACGACGCGATTCTCTATATACATTTCCTGGAAGACCATGCCAACACAGACCCATTACTTTCTACGCATCTATTCTACGCGTTGGCTTGTCTACCCACCGTCCTTTGCCGGGGTCTTCTTCAGATCTTTGGCGGTCCTCCCGCCATTTGGCCATCTCCTTCAAACAAAAAACAAAAACAAAAAAATGTCACCCCTGCCAAGTGTTCTTCTGACGATTCTTCGCCTACGCCTTGCCGCCGCCTCTCCCTATGTTCTCCTCTCTCGTTTGCTCAATGGTTCTACTCGAATCTTTGGTTGGCCATCGATTCTACCATCGCTTTCCCTGCCAAGGGGAGTCTACCACCATGCCGAATCCCTTCGCAATCTCGGTCAGGGCATCTGCTTTACCAGTCAATCCTTCGCTTCTACGACTCCCTTTGTATCTACAACCATGGAATTTGCCCTACAGTATTTTATCATTCACAACCATGGAATTCAATTGAATCATGTACTTCACTTCCAACCTATGATTTGCGTTCAGTAATGCCCAACGGTTTTGTATCATTTCCAACCATTGAATTCCATTGAACCGTGTAATTCAATTATATAAGTGAGAATCAAGGGGTGTGCCTCTGAATCAAGGGGTGTGCATTGAATAACCACATGACGCTTAATTTGGACGCGTCTACTTTACAGAGTTTCCTCATAAGCCTCAACACCTTTACTTATGCTCCCACACACGACAAGGATCCCACTGAAACCAATTCCATGAACCGACGAATACTTCAACACTCCCTCCCTCCGTGTTGAATCAAGGGGTGTGTCACCGGTTCATGTAACCCCACCACGAGTAGATTCCAGACATTTACTTGATATCCAGCATCGTCTCCCTACAACAATACACACGACTTAATTTGACGATTCTGATTCGACGCTTCTTCAATCTACGATTCCATCTTATTTTGACAATTCTGATTTGACGATTCTGATTCTCCGCCTTCCTCTTCTCCAAGGACACGTCTCTTTGTACGGCATCCAATAATGACACGATCAAGTCTCTATGCGTCAATTCTGATTGCCCAATCTCATCTTCCAAGATATGAATCTCTCTCACGCCATCCAATCCGTCATGTTTGAATGAATCCCCTCCGATTCCATGCGTTTCTACGACAAGTCCCTTTGAGATTCTACGACAAAGTCAATCGATTCCCTTATCAATTGATTCTCAACCAGCCTCTACAATTTGGTCCAACCCTTTGATAAAATCAATCCTCAACTTCTACGATTTGACTCTACGATCCGAGATACGATCATATCGTTTTCTACGGTCTCGTCTTTTTGTTTGTTTTTGATCCACTTGATTCCATTCCAAGGTCGAATAAAAAAACAAACCTTGATTCCATTCATACTACGGCATCAAAGAATTCCGTCCCAACCCCGGAATAATGTTTGAGTCAATTCAAGCAGTTGCAATTGCTTCTGAACAGTCCGAACAATCCAACGATCACAATTCGACTTTCCGATCATATTGATCCCTACAATCTCTCAATCGCATTCCGATCTCTCAATCGTATTCCATACTCAACCGATTGATATTTGATTCTGGAACCGATATATCTCCTTCTTACCAAGTCAGAAATGAATCCCCTCCGATGATTCCCCCATACGCTTGACCCTACCCTACGATATAGACGATCAATCACAAACATTCTTCTTCTCCACGTTTGGTCCGTCTCTCCAAGATTGAACATGGCTCCGGTACAGGGACACTCCGATCAATCTCTCCTCTCTGATTGCATCCTATGATCCTTCAAGCCTTTCCAATCTCCTTTCCATTATCAATCGATCGTCTTTGATGCTGCTCACTTCAATTCTACTATCAAGTTTATACAAGACGACGTCTCCAGTTTGATTTAACAAGTTTCATTCGATTTATACTATGGTTGATCCCTTTGCCGCCGGCCTTTCTTCCCATATTTGGACTTCTCTCACCCATTCCGGTCGATACCGTCAGCTCCGGATCAGGGGGTGTACACCAGGGATGACCTGAACAATTCTGCACCACTACAAATCTACGACAATTACGATTGAGAACTTGTCTTCTCTGACCAACCGGTTCCTTGATCCGATTCTACCATTCGATCTGTGTTTGATTAAGCCAATCATTGCATCTACGACTCCTTTTGTTCCTACAACCAAGTATTCGGTTCGAATCCGTTGAAACCTTTGATGGGGCCTTCTGTTCCAGTACAATTGATACAGTTGATTCCTCCATACGGATCAATCCTATTCTACGACTATCTACGATCAAGTTTCAAAGCGACTCACCCATGAATCTCCCCTCCATTGAGATCCTCAATAGAGCCTTTTGCTCCAGTGCAATCAATCTATCTCTACGTGTGATCCCAATGTTTCTCTTTATCCTACGTATCATTGGTATCTTTCCCACAAGCATTCTTCTTCTCTCCGATTTTGGATTCCACCATGATCGATTATTTTGACTCTCTACACTTGGCATCAATAGATCTCTCCTCATTGGTCTTCCCTCCATTGAGATTCTCAATGATCAACAACTCCTCTCTTTGATATCATTCCACAAGTGAATCTAAGACCATCTACGATCGATCTCCTATGAATCAATTCTGGTTCCTCAATCTAATCTTCTCTTCAATTACGATTTACGATTTGATTCTACAATCATACCCATCTTTACGATCTATCAATTGTATTCGATGTCTCCTACGACTTGCCGCTTTGAGATTTCAAGACATGATTCACCATTCGACCCACAGATCGAACGATACGTTTGATTCCGCATCTACTACTTGCCGTTGGTCCGTATTTCAGCCCCAATCTCATCTTCCAAGAAATGAATCGCCATCACTTTGAATACGAAATCGATTCTCTTCATCCTCTATCCACCAGAATCCTTTTCTCTATCATCCACGCTTTGACTGTGCTCTTCCATTCACAACGTACTATGATTCCATCCTACGGCTTGGAGCAGCAATCAACCCTCGACGTTTGACTTTATCCTCGACTTAATCCATCTTTCCACCAAGTCCGTTAGATCATCAACCAACCCGATGCTTCCGTTTCGATCACCATTGCTATGGATTAATCACCTTCAGTTCAATGCACATCACATGAATTCAATTCCTCCTCTTGGACGAATCCCACGGCTAGGAGCAATCAATCCTACAGTCTGATCTACGATCAAACGATTTGCGTCTTCCTCTGTCTCGATCCACCTATCCTACTACGTTGGATCCGACCTCCTCTTCAAGGATACGAATCAACCATTTGATTCAACTCAATACTCCATGTGACATTGATAGATTTCAACTTTTGTCCCCTTCGTCGACATTTGACTCTGCAATTCTCTTCTCCTCATCGATCTCCCCTCCGTTGAGATCATCAATCAATCCGTCTCATCGCTAATCAACTCGTTTGATTCTATTTGACGATTGAACCTAAGCCTACATTCAATTTCCACTATGATTTATTCGTTCGACTCGGTCGGTACTCAAGACAATCAATTCCGACATTCGTTTTATCTGTGGCCCCTCTCTACGTGATTCTCCGATCAATCGATTATTGATGTTCCATTTCTTTTGAAGAACAGCACCAATATTTTATTCCACGATACATCCCATCGTGACTCTACAGTCGATCGGTCCTCTCTTCACTGATCTCTTTGACAGAGTCATCAATGTCCTTCCCCATGATCTCTTCACCGATTCTTTGACAGAGTTACGATCCAAACCACATCAATCCTGCGAGTCGATCCTGGTTCTAACACCAATCTCCGATTATCCTTCTCGTCGATTTCGCGACCACTACATACTCAAGCACCTCTCCTTCCCTATTGATGTCTCATGCTTCTCCGTTACGCAATATCAATCTTTCGATTCTACGATTACAATCCTTCGATTCGATATCCAAGCTCATACTTAAGTTTTTTAGAGTTCTACAAGATGGAGAACCGACTTGTAATTCAACACTCTTTTCATCAATCAGTGTTGAATCAAGGGGTGTGTTGTCGGTCGAAAATACACCTACAGTACTTACGTACATTCTACGACGGTTATATCCATTCTACACTTGGAAAGTTACTTATACTCCTCCAGAGATAAAATGACTTCAAGTATCAAGATACCTACGTCACATCATCATGTGTTCTCCGTCTTACGACGAATTGCACATGGAATTGCACATGGTCTATGACCGGTTTAGACATCCCTACATACAACACGAACAACACAGGGATACCGGTCAATTACAAGAATAACATAGCAAAATTAAGAGCTTGACCTTGAGCTCACATCTCTTTAAATTTTAACATCATATACCTTTGGTCGATTTTTTAGAGTGACAACAAATCTCCCCTGCAGCAATCTCTGCCCGATCCCTTCGGGCAGGGGGGGGCTATGGCCCTGCTCCAGGGCAAATGTGATTCTAATGTCATCAAGCTCCTTGCGCGATGGCACAGTGACTGCATGATGAGGTACTTGCATCAACAGTCCCTCCCCATATTCAAAAATCTTGCCACTGTAATGTTCAACAATGGCACGTACTCCTTCCTGCCGGAGGAATGGGTGCCGGATGCGGCCCCCACTCCCCACAGCGGCTCTCTCTAACCTCCCTCCTCTGGAAACCATGATCCCCCCGAGCAGCTCCTCCCACCCTCGCTGCCCTCCCCAAGACCCCTCCGGGTTCATCACCAGCTCCCACCCTGTGGCCTATGGCCTACTGGCAGAAAAGGGCTTAACAGCCAAAGCTGTGCGCCGGTGTGTGGGCAAAGCAACACGGGACCGGACCAGCCTGCAAAAACTAGCCACAGGCTGGCACTTCCCGGATCCCCCTCTAGCATTGCTTAACCCACCAACACACCTATGAACTAAAAACACTGCACATCCAGTACTACAAGTAGGTAGGCTACTGAGGCTATCACAAACGTAGGAACGTAGTGAGTGATAGTTGATGTAGCGAACCGAATGTAAGGAATGGTAGTGCCACGTGGAACGTACGACGTACGAACCAAAGAACACCCTTGAGTATGCAAGATCTCACTGTATCACCAATGTAGGTACGAACTCTACGATCACTCACTGCATGCAGCAAGCGAATCACACAGGCTTAGCGCTAACAAACTTGCAAAGGATTCCTCCAGCAACAACCAAGCCTACAGCTCACTCTTTTGCTCCTAAAACGATTAGTGGTAGTAGAATAACGGCCCACCAGGCCCGCCCGCAGAAAAGGGCTTAACAGCCAAAGCTGTGTGCCGGTGTGTGGGCAAAGCAACACGGGACCGGACCAGCCTGCAAAAACTAGCCACAGGCTGGCACTTCCCGGATCCCCCTCTAGCATTGCTTAACCCACCAACACACCTATGAACTAAAAACACTGCACACCCAGTACTACAAGTAGGTAGGCTACTGAGGCTATTACAAACGTAGGAACGTAGTGAGTGATAGCAAGGTGGTTAAATCGCCTCTGCTCAAACTTCCGACAAAATCTTAACCAAAACAAATCGGGGTCATTCGTAACTATTATGCTCCCTAAACAAAACATACGACGTACAATACTGTACCATAACAGTTCAAAAAGGTGAAAATTGAGTTCGTTGGATCCATGCCGTACGTACCGTACCGGTACATCCGATCCTTTCACCGGATGATCTGACAGACGACAATTTGAAATTACGAGTAGAAGTTTTTAGGCATCACGAACACAGTCCCGTTCGAAGTAATTGTGATACAGGTACCGGTACGAACCTGTACGAGTACGTATCGTACCTCACGGAAGTTGCGCTTCTTGAACACAACCCACCAACCTTACTGAATGAAGCCGAACGAGTCCGAAAAGATCCGTATGCCCATGGGGTAACCGTTTCGTTCGCAATGGATTCGTCACTTGACTGAATAAACTTGGGTGCAGCAGACAAAGACACAGTTCAGATCGTGGAGAGACTATACTGTAATATCAACACAACAAAACGGCGGTTGCCATTGTCTGTAGTTTTCGACGTTGGACGACGTTCCGGACTGCCGCATGCCGTCGTCGTCTCCCCCTTGCGATCCGTGTATGCGTCGAAGACGCACCGAACGAATTGGATCCCTCCCTCAATCGATTCAGGTGGAGATTCTCGGTCTTCTGGGATCGCGGCCGGGTGAGGGAGATGACTTCCGAAGTGGCAACTGTAACGGCCACCACAATCATTGGAAGCTCCGAGACATCCAACGAGCCAAATCGGCGCAACAGAAAGTTTATATTTTGACATTGAGCAGGTATAAAAGCCAACTCGCAACAGATGGTAACCGGACGAGCCAGGATCCAACAACTAGCAGCAACAACGATCCTCCCGACCGAAATATGACGAATGCCTTTGTTCTCGCAACAGCGACAACGACAACGACAACAACAACAACAACAACAACACGCGAATGGATCGACACTCTACAGTCGGGAGGTGCCCAGCATTTAAAACTCGTCCTCCGAATTTGGGAAGGAGGGTCTCGCTGGTGGAACTTGAACCGGAACGAAGATCCCCGGATTTTAGCAAGAGCCGAAATCGAGGGCTACCGCATCGCTGACCGGTCGATGGCAATCGAACGGAGAGAAAACCGAAGCAGTGACTGTGTGGCAGGCCTCCCCAAGATTCCTCGGGTCTTGTATTTTTCGGGTGGTTCGTCAGATGGTTCGGTCCAGGAGCAACCTTGTTGGGCTCTTTTTGAGTACGTGGGTCCCGACGAGGACGATCGATTGGTATGCAACAGCAGGTTAACACCGGGGACTGGCAACCACGTCGACGAAACTGTCCAAACCGACAGCAGAAATTCGGAAAAGCGACCATTCACTGCTGTATTCCGAGCCATTGACCGGTCGTATCTTAACGGGATGATCAAAACCCGAACGGAATATGGCTTTGACGAACCCCACCCACGATGGGGGCGGGTTCCCGTCGACCAGGCATTGGATTATGCCAAAATTATTCTGAACGAAGTCCTGCTTCCCCTCCACCGGTCATCTCGAAGGCTGTTTCGGGACGAACAACAGTCACATCAGGACCTCTCGATCTCTTCGAAAACGTACTCTGGCATGGTGGGTACCTACCGAAAGGCGTTGAAGGACATGACAACGTCGAATCATTACCACGGAGAGGATGATTCTGGAGGAAACTCACAGAGAGAGATATCGGTCAGTTCAATTAGTGAGGGAGATGGTGATTGTCGCTTGACGGAATGCTTCCAGAGGCTTGAACTCGCCCTCGATCTTCTTGAAAACCAAGGTACTGCGACGATCCCTCCCCTCGACCCGGTCCTGGTTCACATGGATTTGCAGCCCCAGAATTTGATCTTTTGCAATCTCGTCGGAAACAAACACCATCGCGACGATAGTTCTTTGCACTGCGGTGAAAGCCGCTGTAAGCATCGCCCTTCCTTTCTTTTTCCCGCAGTCTTTTCGATTCTGGATTGGGAGGATGCGGCATGGGCGGACCCCCGCTTCGATCTAATTTTGCTCTGTCGAAAAGTCTGTGCGAACCGGAAGCAAGCGGACATAATCTGGTCCGACTACGAACAGGCGCTACACGCTTCCTACGACTATGTGCAGCACAGTGGCACGAGCGTTGCAAGCAGTGTCCAAGAGGAAGGTACCAATGGAAAACAGCGAAAACAATCTCGACACTTGGGATCCATTGAGTTTTGGCTTCGATTAGAAACCGTGCACAGCATTACAACTATGCTTCTACAATCGATGGATCTCGTAAACGGTGGGCGTGATCCATGGGAAACGAAAAAAGATTTGTGGGGAAAGTTGCAGCGAGAATTCAAGCGGTGGAACGAATATCATGAATAGTAGATTGAATGCTAGTTTTCTTGCAATGAAATTGGTGAGCTGTAGTAAAGAAAAGCTCCCTGAACTGATTTTCAAGACAAGCAATATTCTTCCTTGTCATTTTACATACTAGTTTTAAGTTTGTACGATCCTGAAATGACTTCGGTACTTTTCATGACATTCATCAGTCAAAATCAAACAAAGAAGTATTCCATCCATCAGTTGAAATTTGTGAGAATACCCTTCAAAAACGCAAATCACAGTATTTGAGTGAATGCTACGCACTTCTTAATAGGTGTTCCCCCCACGGAGGTAAGTTTCTCCGAACCGGGAGTGAAGGCCATTTTCATGTATTCCTGTAATAAAATATTGTGCTCATTTTGTATATGAATTCACCTGCAAACTATGCTTCAAACCCTCCTGACCATGATGAATGAATTGGAAGCAGTTACAATATGACTATGTGCGTTTCGGCACTTGCGTATCGATCACCACAAAGTGAGGTGTAAGATTGGATTTCATATGAGATACATGAAATGATCGAAATTATGGCCGAGAGACAATAGTGTCATATTTAATCAATACTTTCCTTTAACTCTTTTCTAAGAACTTCTGAAACTGGATTAAGATAATTTTGACTTTAGATATAATAATATACATTTTTTCTCATTTTGGAAGGTGATCACGATGAACCTATAAAGCATGTATGAAATAACCCCTTTGTTGAAGAAAGTCAAAAAGTTAACAAATAGTATGTTTCAGAGAAGCTCAAGATTTTGGCTTTGTATGTGCATCCATGCAGCATGTGGGCATTGTGAATATTAAGGAACAATTGTATGGTGTGCAGGAGCACAAAGATTATTATGATACTACTTCGTATCACAGTTTATTTTATTTCATCACTTTATTTCTCATGCGTCACACAAACGAGATTTGGGGTTCTTGGGGAGTCACACACATATGTGGGCTGAACTCTACTGGTCGCCCTTTGCAATTTCATCAATTTTTTGAAATTAATGTCAAACTCATAATACTTTCACCCGCAGTATATCTTCCTAACCCACTGGCAACTGTTTCCAATCTGGTGGCCTGGAACTGAATTTGATGCCTGAAACAAATATTGCATGGCCGCAATTGCTGAATTGGTTTGTCATATCTATTACTACTACCATACTGCTAACAATTGTCCGCACTCCTAAATATCAGGTTTATTGCAAACAGTGCTACTTGTACTTGTCTCTGATTGCTACCGGTTATGGGAAGAAGAAGGTCACCAGAAAGAAGAAACCCCCATTGTTTACTGCAAGACAAAGAAAGAAGACAGGAGTACTTTATACGCCTGCTCTTCTGGACCATATTCCACATAGTACCCCTGATACATGCTATTCTTATTACTACCAGTGTGTTGGGGTAGACAATTTTTCATCTTCCCTGTTTATCCAAAGTACCAAGAAGAAAGAGCATGCTAGTGAAAACTTAGGTCTAACAAACACCCCTAATTGTCCACTGAGTAGTGGTCTAGGGCCAGAGGTGCTCGACTATCAGACAAAGTCAAAGTGAAGATCAAGTTAATGAAAATCATGCGGAATCATAGCATACCTATAGAAGTTGCTGAGAAGGAATTGTATGACTGGGCAATCGGATTGGAGGGTCTTACTTTATTTTCATGGACAAAAGGAAATCTCATAAAGATGAGGGCAAGAGCCATGAAGGACATTTATGCAACTGCGCCTGAAATAGAAGGTGATGGCTTTGAACCTCGTCCTATTGATTGGTGTTATAACATTGTAAACAAATCTATGTCCAGTCATTCTAAAAAGCTCTTCATTCCCTATTAACAAACAAGACGTTGGTAAAGAAAAAAACTCTGTCTTTCCCCCATGCTGACGTCCAAACCTTACCCATCCGCCATCTGGAACTACAAGGTAACGCCATTGATATAGATGAACTCCACCATGGTCAATGGTTGATTGATACTTGGGAAAAGAGATGCAACAAAAATAGTAATGAAATCTTGGTGCCTATAATTCTCTACATGGATGGAATCACAATCAACAATAGTGGTCAAACGACCCTCACCCCACTGAACATGATGCTTGGCATATTCAACACCTTAACTTTGAACTCTTGGCTGGCCAGATGCATGGGAGACTATATATTTTCATCCCACAGGGACACGTGATGAAGGTGGCAAATTAATTGACAATGTGAACAATCTTCACTCTGGCCTTCGTTTGGTGATTTCATCTTTGAAAGATGCCTGCAACCTAATGGATGGTATAGAATGATCTAATTTCCATGGAACAAGAAGAAATGGTCTGTTCAAATGAAATTTGCATTCACATATTTCATTGGCGATACTCCCCAGCATGACCAACTTTGTGGACATTATCAAACTTCCAATACAAAGATGATCTGCAGGCATTGCAATTGTCCAAGGGCGCTTGTTAATAATGCGCATGTCAATGTTCTAAAGGCCCCTGTTTCAATTAAAAATGGAAAGATGAAGGTGTCTAAGGACAATAATGGGGAAGAGTATGATTCTATTTGTCTAGTATGGAGGATGTCTGATTTTACTCATCTTATCCCACAGTGGGAGGAATGAGTAAATGTTGAACAGTATTTCAAGAATGTCTTCCACCACCATGTACATAATGGTAACACTTTTTATGATCTTCATTTTGGAGAAAACACACATAATATTCATCTAGCCTCACCGGGAGAGAGGCTCCATATGCACCAACTTGGTTGTGCAAAGAGAGCAGCGAAGACCTTCTGTGAGTTTTTTAGGAAATGACACACCATTCTTGAGAACAGGAGCAGAAAGTGTGAGGAAGAAATCAACGGTTGTATTGATGTCCTTGAGTTGTTGTTGGGTATGGAAGAGCTCCTCAAATACACTGGAACGTTTGATCAGGTTTTCAAAGAAGACAACAAGGATGTTTTAAATATTGACATAATGGCTGGTCATTTCATTAACTATATAAATAACAATTTACAGCAAAGTAAGGGAGAGGGGAACAATCTGGTAAAGAGTCACATGTATTTTCATTTATAACAGTGCATGAGATTATTTGGTCCTCCAACAGTATGGGGCTCTGCAGTCAGTAAGAGCAATCATAAAACTGAAGTGAAGGCTCCTGCTAAGAGAACCCAACAAATCAAGTCCACAGTAACCAAGAAAACCTGCAAGCAATTAATGGAGTATCATACTATTGATCAACTTGACTGTGAATTCAATTTGTTCATTCACAACTCTACAACAGGACCAAATCATCCTATAGAGGGTGGTTGGTCAGCTGGGTCTAAGTTTTTGATTGATGTTATGAATGGTTTGCCTTACATGAAGTGGGACAAAAAGAAAAACGCAAGCGTAACTTGTTTTTGTTGTTGGATGTTCTCAAATTTCGTTGCAACACCGTACTTCTGGCTGTATGCACCAGCACGCTTTGAGGATCCATGGAGCACAAGAGATATGACAATCATTGTGGGATGAAATTACTTTTTTGGGCTAGTGCATTGTTCAAGTCTGATTCTGGACAAGTTGTAAATGTATGGTACAACTAGGCAAACTTTCAACTATTATTTTCCTTCTGAATCAGATCCAAGCTGACGTTGATCCAAAGGCTTGGAAGAACAGCAGCGCTGTGTTAGTAGATTGATTTGATACAATTGATCAAAATGACAATGTGTTGTTATAATTTATTGCAACAGATGATCTTACTACAGGCAAGACTATGGAAACGCCGGATCTCTTCTCACTACCAATTCAATGGCACAGTCAGATAGATCTTATGTATTGTAGATTTAGAAGTAGTTGGTAACAACTAGTGTAGAATTTTGGGGATATAATCAGTCAAATATTAAAAGTATGAGATAAAGAGAAAAACTTGCCAGAAAGCAAGATATCTCTTTTAATGCAGTGAAAGACAGTGCAACTGCTAATGTAGCGCGGTAGAATCACTTGCTTTGTTATTATGTATATATATTGTGATCATGGATATATTGCGATAATATATTGTGAGAAGATTTTGAGAATGGCTTTCCTAATTGTGAGTATGGAAAAAGCTATCACGTGTATCGTAGTACCGGTACGGCATACATATCTTAAGTATTGAAACACACGGTGATGGTTGTCAACACGGCAGTACCAAAAGCCAAAGATTGCTCATTTTGAAAGGTGATGGGGTTTGAAACGCAATGGGGTACGCTTAGAACATAAGACGTGATCAACTGTATCAATTCTTCTAATTGTATCAACTCTTTCAAATAGATCGTACCTCTATTGTATCATAGACACGAAAGGAATTTATTATCAACTAGACCTCCTGGACGGATGTGGACTGCAAGTTTATTCATGTCAGCTTCTGTGCTTGCTTCATCTTGAAGGTTCTTTTCCCCCTGGAAGTTCTGCTAGTGGGTTTGAGTTAGTAGACAATGGTTACTATGCAGTCACTTGTTGCTTTGTTTTTGTTGACCCAATATTGAGCAAGAGGAAGAAATGGGAAAAACACCGCCACATATTGGTGAAGCAAGGGGAGTTGCAAAATAAATTATAATGGTTGGACTGTAATGTCATCAAGTCAGAAGTTGTCGTGGTCAGAAACTGTGGGAGCAAAGACCAATACTTTGTCCTAGGAAACCAGGAACAATGGTTGTTTAATTTCTGTGACACAATGGCTGGGTTGAAAAAAAATCAAATCACACTCCCAGCGCTTACTCCAGCAATGCATTTGTCTTGCTTTCTAGTGCTTCACCCAGGGTTGCCACCAGTGTTCCACCCAGTGCTGTATCCCCTGGTGCTCCTCGTGTTTCACCCTGATCTTCACCCAGTGTTTCTCCTAGCACTGCACAAGGCTACACTCCCAGTCCTTCCTCCAGCGATGCATTTGGTTTGCTTTCCAGTGCTCCACCTCGGGTTGCCTCCAGTGATCCACCAAGTGCTACATCAACTGGTGCTATCAATGTTTTACCCTGATCTGCACTTAGTGCTTTTCCTAACACTGCACCAGGCGGCACTTCCAGTGCTTCCTCCAGCAATGCACTTTGCTTGCTTTCCAGCGCTTCACCTAAGGTTGTCTCCAGTGTTCCACTTAGTGTTGCATCACCTGGTGCTCCCGGTGTTTCACCCTGATCTTCACCCAGTGTTTCTCCTAGCACTTCATCCGGTGACCCTCCCCGCGCTTCTTTCAGCAATGCATTTGGTTTGCTTTCCAGTGCCTCACCCAGGGTTGCCACCAGTGTTCCATTCAGTGCTGCATCACCTGGTGCTCCTAGTGTTTCACCCTGATCTTCACCCAGTGTTTCTCCTAGCACTGCACCAGGCGACGCTCCCAGTCCTTCCTCCAGCAATGCATTTGGTTTGTTCCCCAGTGCTTCACTCAGAACTACCATCAGCACTGCCCTTAGTGTTGAATCACCAGGATATCCCAGTGTTTCACACTGATCTGCACCCAGTGTCTCTCCTAGCACTGCACCAGGCGACACTCCCAGTGCTTCCTCCAGCAATGCATTTGGTCTGCTTTCCAGTGCTTCACCTCTGGTTGTCCCCAGTGTTCCACCTCGTGCTGCATCAACTGGTGCTCCCAGTGTTTCACCCTGCTCTGCACTTAGTGTTTCTCCTCGCCCTGCAACAGGTGACACCCCCAGTGCTTACTCCAGCAATGCATTTGGTTTGCTTTCCAGTGCTTCCCCTAGGGTTGCCTCCTGTGTTCCACTTAGTGCTGCATCACCTGGTGCTCCTAGTGTTTCACCCTGATCTTCACCCAGTGTTTCTCCTAGCACTGCACCAGGCGACACCCCCAGTCCTTCCTCCAGCAATGCATTTGGTTTGTTCCCCAGTGCTTCACTCAGAACTACCATCAGTACTGCACTTAGTGTTGAATCACCAGGATCTCCCAGTGTTTCACCCTGCTCTGCACCCAGTGTTCCTCCTAGCACTGCACCAGGCGACACTACCCGCGCTTCTTCCAGCAATGCATTTGGTTTGCTTTCCAGTGCCTCACCCAGGGTGGCCTTCAGTGTTCCACCCAGTGCTGCATCACCTGGTGCTCCTAGTGTTTCACCCTGATCTTCACCCAGTGTTTCTCCTAGCACTGCACAAGGCGACACTCCCAGTCCTTCCTCCAGCAATGCATTTGGTTTGCTTTCCAGTGCTCCACCTCGGGTTGCCTCCAGTGATCCACCAAGTGCTGCATCAACTGGTGCTATCCATGTTTCACCCTGATCTGCACTTAGTGCTTTTCCTAACACTGCACCAGGTGCCACTCCCCGTGCTTCCTCCAGCAATGCCTGTGGTTTGCCCCCCTGTGCTTCACCCAGGACTACTCTCAGTTCTGCGCTTAGTGCTGACTCCCCAGGTTATCCACGTGTTCCACCCTGATCTTCACCCAGTGCTTCTCCCAGCACTGCACTAGGCGCCCCTCCCAGTTCTTCCTCCAGCAATGCATCTGGTTTGCCCCCAAGTGTTTCACCCAGCAGTGTCCTGGGCACGCTTTCCAGTGCTTTACCCACGGTTGCATCCAGTGCCAATTCTTCTCCTTGTGCTGCTTCCTGTGCTGCCACTCCTGGCACAGCACCTGCTGTGGCCTTCTGTGTTCCACACCTATGCCTCACCAGCTTCCTCTTCCGTGTGACAGACACGGTATGCGTCTGATCATGGTTAGGATATCTCATTCAGGGCACTGTGGGATGCCCTCCAACTCTCATCCCCACCTGGATTCCTCCAGTCCTTCTTCCCATTCCTTGCCTCCTCCTGATTCCCGCCTAGCACAATCCAATCTTCATGGGGCCATCCTTGTGACTAAAGATTCTGATGCTTTTGGCCATCCCTTTCCCCAGTCTCCGTCATCAAACTCTACCCTCATCACCTTCCAAAATATTGGTCCCCAGCGGAAGTCAGCCTTCATGTCTCGCTCCCGTCACAACTCTCGGCGTGTTGCTCAAAGTAACGCTGGGGTTGCTCTCTATGCAGAACATTGTCTGAATGAACCTCAGCTCCCCCTCTGTGACCTCTTTCACTCTCGCATCAAACAGGCCTCCCCTTCCAGCTTCACCTTCCTTGCTAGCAACCAGCATGAGGCATCCACCGGCACTTGGCGCATCCCTGGTGGTACGGGGTTTACCATTGACCGGATCTTTCATTCTCACAAGCTTGCCCACGGTGCTGATCCTTCGGGGCTTGGCCGGTGGACCTTCGTTCGGTTTCAGGGGAGGGCTCAAGCTACGGTTACCATCTTTTCTGCCTACTGCCCTGTAGAAAATGACAGGGACCTTGGCTCTGTTTGGAACCAACACTGTCGTTACTTCCAGGCTGAGGAGGATCTTCGCTGTCCCAACCCACACATTCTCTTTCACTGTGACCTCACAGCTGCCCTTCAGGCTTGCCTCGAGGCAGGTGACTCCGTCGTCTTAGGGATTGACCATAATTCTGATGTCCGGTCTGACGGTCTTTCCTCTGAGCTCAAAGCACTCGGCTTCAAGGATGCCATCTTGACTACCCACCCTTCAACTTCCCCGCCGGCCACCCACAATTGAAATACTACTCGGACTCCCATTGATGCCATTTGGACTACTGAGCATGTTGATGTCGTCCGAGCTGGTTACTGTGCTTTTGATGGTGAGCACGGCATGGTTTCTGACCATCGCTTGCTCTGGATCGAAGTGTGTAATGGCAGTATCTTGGGCAAATATCTTCCACCTCCTGTGCGCTCCTCTATTCCTCGCCTGAAATCTTCCCACCCTCACCTTCGGCAGCGCTATCTCCAGCGGGTAAAACATGCCTTTGCTACTGCTGGTGTGTTCCCCCTTCAGACTAAGCTTGAGCACCTCGTGGCACTGTATTTATCTGGTGATACCACTGTGCGCGACACTCTCATCACTACCTATGATGTCCTCCATGCTACCTCTGCTTCCATCCGGCTGTCTGTTGAACAACATCTTTGCCGGCTTCGCACCGGCATGATTCCTTGGTCTCCCAAGCTCCAGGTTTACTGTGACACCATTGATTTTTGGAGGCGGATTGTGCAGCTTCGGCAAGGTGTCTCCACCAGTCACACCAAGGTGAAGCGCTTGGCATGTAAGCTTTCCTTATACAAGGGTGAACACTGTGATCTTGCCGCAGCTGTCCTCCATTTGAAGCAAGCCTACAAGCAATACCGTGCTGTAAAAGTCCTGGCTCCTTCGTGGTGTGACTCCTTCAACCAAGGTTTGGTGGATGCCCTTCTTACTGAAGGCAAGCCCTACAACCAGAGCGCCTCTCAGATTCGGGCACGCATGCGCTGTGAACGGCTCCAAGGGGATCTAGGGCTCGCTGCTCGCGCTATCCGTGGTCGTCTCTCAAAGCCTGCTGTTCTGAAAGTGGTTGCTGTTGGCTCCGATGGCACTGAACAAGTCTTGGAGTCTCAATCTGCCATGGTGCCAGCCATGGCTGCCTCCAATGTCTGCCATCAGCAACAATGCCTAGACACTCCCTCCATGTCTCCCCCTTTCATTCAGGCCTTCGGCTACTTGGGAACTGGACCTTTCTCAGCTGATGTCCTTGCCGGCACTTACGTTCCTCCTCCAGGAACTAACCAGTACCTGACTGAATTCCTTACCTGCCTTCAAGTGCCCACTGCTATTCAGTCTTTGGCTCCCTTTGACTATTCTGTTAGCCCTGCTGACAATGCTGCTGCCTGGAAATGCCAGAAGGAACGCACTGCTGGTGAGCCTTCTTGCCTCAGTTTTGCCCACTATAAATCTTTTGCTTTGGACACACAGCTGAATTCCTTTGATACTTTGATGTGGACTGCTCCTCTGCTTGCTGGCTTCTCGCCCTCTGCTTGGCAGGTTATTACCGACGTTGAAATCTTCAAGAAACCTGGTGAATACCGTGTTGACAAGATGAGACTCATACAACTGATGTCGCCTGAGTTTCAGATCAACAACAAGATGATCGGTAAATGCATTCTTGCTCATGCTGAACAAGCCAACGCGGTGGCAGTCGACCAGCATGGCAGCCGGAAGCATCACAAAGCCATCAACACTTGTCTTAACAAGAAGCTTATTTGTGATGTTCTTCGTCAGAAGCGCCGCTCTGGGGCGGTTGCAATGAATGATGCCAAGGGTTGCTATGACCGAATCTCCCATCCCATTGCCAGTCTCACCCTCCAAAGCTTTGGGATTCCAGCTCATGTTTGCGAGGTTCTACTCTCCACTCTCCAGCGTGCCACCCATCACATTAAAACTGGATTTGGCCGGTCCGGTCCTATGTATGGTGATGAATCTATTCCTCTCAGTGGGATTGGGCAAGGCAACGGTCTCGGCCCAACTCTGTGGGCTCTGGTTTCTACCATTCTTTTCCGGATGATGCAGAATGCAGGCCATGGGGTCCACCTACTCACCTCCCTATCCCTTCAACTGGTTTCTTTGGTTGGTTTTGCTTTTGTGGATGATACTGATCTTTTCTGTGCCGGTTCCTCCTCTACTACCTCTGGTGAGGCTCTGGCTGTTGATTTTCAGGCAGCTTTAGACCGCTGGGCTGGTGGTCTCATTGCTACTGGTGGCGCTATTGAACCTGCTAAGTCCTTCTGCTACTTGATCGATTTCAAGTGGACTGGTTCTGGTTGGGACTATTGCTCTGTTGATGAAATGCCCGGTGTTTTCACCATCACTGACAAATCTGGTGCCCAGTCCCCTCTTGACCGTTTTGAGGTTGATCATGCTGATAAGACTTTGGGTGTCTACATTTCCGTGGACGGAAATGAGGAAGCTCAAGTTGATCACCTGCAGACCCAATCCCAGTCCTTTGGATCTCAAATGAGGTCCTCCAAGTGTGAGAAGAACACCTCCCTCTACACCTTCAGGTACTCATTTATGAAGTCTTTTGAATACCCCATGCCCGTCACTCAGCTAAGCGCTTCTACCTGGACCAGAATTCTCCAACCAACTCTGGTCCCAGTGCTCAATAAGGCAGGCATGTCTTGCAACTTTCCTCGCAAGGTCTTCTATGGTTCATCTTTGTATCAAGGCTTTGGTTTTATTCACCCATTTCTTCTCCAAGAATTCAGCCACATTGCTACTCTGCTTCAGGAATCTGTCTGTGGTTCCCAGACAGGCCATATTCTTAGGCTTACAGCTGAAGCCTTTCGGCTTGAACTGGGAATCCCTTTTCATCTTGGTATTACCCCCTACCAGCCTTATGCCTCTTATATCACTCCTTGCTGGTATAAACATGTGTGGCATTTCTTTTCTATGCACCCTGTGAGTATGGTGGAAGACTTTCCTACACTTCCTCTGCTTCGAGCGAATGACTGCTACCTCATGCAAGCTTTTGTCACTGCCAGGCTTTCGGGGCGCCGACCTGTCTCTTCTGAATCTCATCAGGATGTCTCTCCAGGCTATCTCCCTTGCTGATATCTGCACTGCAGATGGCACACGGCTTTCTCCTATGGCCTTCCAGTTGCAGTCCTCTAACCATCTTCAGCGCCCACCTTGACTGGCCTCGATGCCCCCCTCCGTGGTCTTTCCCAGCACTTCAGCTTTGGCAACAGTGCCCTCCGGAAATCCTTCTTACCCCCGTTGGCCTTGCCTTCCGACTGCGCTTTCCACCCCTCCTTTCACCTGGGGCATTGGCTGTCATCCAACTCTTCCTCTGTGTGGCCCTGGTTTTTGTGTCGTTCTACTGACCGGATCTTCTCCAAATGCCTCACTGGGTGGAAGGTCGGTTCTTCGCAAGGTCGAGGACGTTATAGCTTTAACACTACCATCCTTTGTGCTAAACCTACCAGTGCAGACACTATTGTATCCCTCCTTTCCAGTGGGAATGTGTTCCGGATTGTCGGTCAATCCTCCTTTATCTCTCATCCACCCGACGAGGATCCCTTGACCTATGATCCTTTTCAGTGTCTTCCTGCCACCCCAGAGGATGCATTTGATGCTCTCTGCGATTCTCCCCGAGTCCTTCTCCATCAATACTCCCTTCCCCAGGATGGATGTCACGCTCTTGCGGATGCCATTCTGTGTGGCTCTGCCAGTGCTGTCTGTGATGGCTCTTATGATCCCGTTCTCCTCCGCAGTACATCTTCCTTCATCCTCTCCCCCAACACCTCCACCAAGTCTGCCACGGTGTTCCTCACTGGATCTAACCTTGTCAGTGGCTCCCCTGAAGATCAGTCTTCCTACCGTAGTGAATTGGCTGGCATCATTGGTGTCCTCACCTGCTGTATGGCTCTGGTGGACCTCTATGATGTTGCCTCCGGCTCCCTCACCATTGCCCTTGATGGGGATACGGCTCTTCAACAGGCTCAGGGAACCTGGCCCTTGTCTATCTCTCAGAAATCTTTTGACTATGTCTATGTCATTCGCAATATGCTCTCTGCTCTTCCAATCACTGTCACCTTCAAGTGGGTTCAGGGTCATCAGGAGGGTCTTTCTCTTGACTGGTGGGCGCTTTGCAATCATCAAGTTGATGGCATGGCCAAGGCATTTCTATCCATGAATCGTTCTTCTCCTTACCACTATCCCCAACTTGTGTTTGAGCCCTGGGCTCTCTCACAGAAGGGTCTCAAATGCTCTCGCTTTGACAGAGATGCCTTGCACATTCTTATTTTGGGTCCTCCACTTCTTCACTATTGGCACACTCACCGTGATATCTCCATTCCACCACAAGTCACCGATTCTATCCATTGGTGTGCCCATCACTCTGCTTTCAAGCGCCTCCCTCCTGGTATGCAACGGTGGTTTGTCAACTTTGCTTCGGGTTGTATTGGTGTTGGCAATCAGTTACTCCATTACCAGCACCAGGATCACTCCCGATGCCCTCTGTGTGCCCAAGACAAGGAAAAGGTTTCCCACATTCTTTCATGTGCTGACCCCAGGGCTGTCCAGCACTGCTTGTCTTCCTTTCGGGGCCCTTTGCAACAGCGCCTTACTTTTGAGCTTACAGACCCTTCACTGGCTCTCGCCATTGTGGATGTTACCACTAGGGTTCGTCAAGGTAGGCGTATCCACCCTTCCTCCTACTCCCCTGATATTGCATCCGCTATAAGGGCTCAGCGTCGGATTGGATGGCACAACTGGTTCCTTGGGAGGTGGACACCCCTCTGGCATCAGATTCAGGCTGACTATTATTCTTCGATTGGTAGCAAACACTCTCCTCGTCGATGGGCCACTGCAGTGATTCATCAATTTTTCCTCACCTGTTGGGATCTCTGGACGTACCGGAACCAACGGCTCCATGGCACTGGAGGTTTGCTTGAGTCAGACCAACACCAATCTCTCAATGATTCCATTTCATCTGAATTGGCCATTGGCTTAGCCGGTGCTCTGCCTCAATCTCCCTCCCTCCTCCAGATTCCCCTCCAAGTGCTCCGTGGTTACACTCTTACTGCCAAGCGTCAATGGCTTGCGACCATCCAGCTTGCCAGGAGACACTATGCAGTCCCTCTCCCGTCCCAGCAGCCGTATCGCCAGGAGGCTGCCTTGATGAGGGCTTGGCTGCATGGGGCCTAGCCCTGGGTGCCATTCTGGCACACTCAATGGTGTGTCACCAAGTGCCGCTCCAAGTGGGGTCCCTAGGGATCTCACCATGTGTTGCCCCCAGTCCTGCTTTCAGTGTGTGCCCAAGCATAGCACCAAGTGTGGCTCCTTGATTCCCTAGTGCTGCACTCAGTGCCAATCCTTAGCGCTGCACCAATTGTGGTTCCTAATGTTTCACCAAGTGTTGGCCCCAGAGCTACTCCTAGCCCTGCACCAAGTGCTGCCCCAAGTATCCCCCCTGTGGCTCCTGGCGCTGCACCCAGTGCTGTTTCCAGTATTTCACCACCTTCTGCACCTAGCGTTGTCCATGTTTCACAAAGTTCTACCCCCAGTGCTGCTCCTGGAGCTGCTCCAAGTTTGGTTCTTGGCGCTGCACCCGCACGGCGTGTGGCTCTTAGTGTTTCACCAAGTGCTGCTCCCAGTATCTCCGCAGGTTCCGCCCCCAGTGCTGATCCCAGTCTCCCACCAAGTTCTGCACACAGTGATGCCCCTAGAGCTGCACCACGTATGGCTCCCGGCGCTGCACCCAGTGCTGCTCCCAGTATATCACCACCTTCTGCCCTCAGTGCTGCTCCTTGTGTTTCACCGAGTTCTGCACCCAGTGCTGCTTCTCGCGCTGCATCAAGTGTGGCTCCTGGAGCTGCCCCCTGTGCTGCTCCCAGTACCTCATCAGGTTCTGCACCCAGTGCTGATCCCAGTCTCTCACCAAGCTCTGCACCCAGTGCCGCTCCTAGAGCTGCCCCAAGTGTGGCTCCTGGCGCTGCACCCAGTGTTGCTCCTAGTATATCACCACCTTTTGCACTCAGTGCCGCTCCTAGTGCTTCACCAAGCGCGGACTCCAGTGCCCGTTCTTGTTCTTCACCCAGTGCTGCTTGCATTTTATCACCAACCTTTGCACACAGTGCTGTTCCCAATGATGCACCCAGTGCTGCTCCTTGCGCTGCACCAAGTTTGGCTCCTGGCGTTGCACTCAGTGCTGCTCCCAGTATATCACCACCTTCTGCGCTGCTTTTCGCCCTGCCCACGTGTGACTCTTAGTGTTTCACCAAGTGCTGCTCCCAGTATCTCACTAGGTTCTGCCCTCCGTGCTGATCCCAGTCTCTCACCACGTTCTGCACCCAGTGATGCTCCTAGAGCTGCACCACGTATGGCTCCCGGCGCTGCACCCAGTGCTGCTCCCAGTATATCACCACCTTCTGCCCTCAGTGCTGCTCCTTGTGTTTCACCGAGTTCTGCACCTAGTGTTGCTTCTCGCGCTGCATCAAGTGTGATTCCTGGAGCTGCACCCTGTGCTGCACCCAGTAAATCACCACCTTCTGCACCCCGGTGCTTCTCCCAGTGTCTCACCCGGTTCCGCACCCAGTGCTGCTCCCGGTGTCTCACCACGTTTTGCACTTGGTGCCCTTCCTAGTTCTTCACAAAGTCACCCACCTTTGCACACCGTCCTGCTCCCACTATTTTCCCTCCCTGCTGTCTGTTTGTTGGTAGCTGCTCCCAGTTTGGATTATGCTACCGGTATCCTTCAACAGTTTTTACTTGTACCTTCCCTGCTTGCTTTCAGGATTCGTTTGACAAATTTGTCGTTCTACAACTTGGGGCTTAAACTCTCTTCGATTGAGGCGACGTTAAAGTCTGGATACAGACTGAGTAGTTTCGATCCACCTTCAGTGGTTAAAGTTACTTAAATACGTATATTAATTAATTAATGAAAAAAAATCAAATCAATAGTGAAAGCCGGCAATACCAGTGGTGATTTTAAATCCTTCCTGAAACAGCGCTGTAGGTAAGTGAAGATAATGATTCTATTTTTAATTGGTGGATCGTTCTTTTGTACAAAATTTCCTCTACTGCTGCAGCTCTGTTCCATGTTTGCACAATTGATTTTAATATGGTCAATTCTTGTTCCACTTTTCTAAAATCCTGGAACGGTGTAGTAGAAGTACGGTTTTCAGTACCGTACAATTTTGATGATTTTCATTGGTGGAAATTTGGATAAATTCCGGTCTGTTGTTCAGAACTGTGTTTTGAAATTCATTGTCTGGAATGGCGTTGCAGCATTAAGTGTCTGCAACAGCGTTGCAGATTGGATTATCTGGAATGGTGATAATGACTTTTGAATTTGTAATGGACAATATTTCACCGTACATAATTTATACTTCCATTTTTAACTACTTGACAAGTATGTATTACTAAGTAGTGACAAGTTTTACAACAATGGTTATTAGTAGTGTCGTTTCACACATTCCTATGCACCAAAAGGCAAGGGATGGGATAGCTGTTGTACTCCTCCAAATCTTCAGGTGAATTCCAACATTTCTCGTAAAGATGCAGCCAGGTCTCTTTCTATCTTGGATCCAGGATCCTCCAGCACATTGGTCCTGTCCATGAACTCCAAGCGGCCACCTCTGTCGCCCTCACCTTCACCACCCAGAAGAATGGAGACAAGGGGGAAGTAGTTGCTCATGCCAGGAGTGGTGACTCACTCTGCTGCCCTGTAGCAGTGTGCACGCACCAAGTCCTCCATCTCAGGAGCTGCTGTCCTAGCAGCTCACCCTTCAGTCCCACCCTCAGGCTGGCCAGTTACATCACTCATGCTATCCTGACTCCAGTCAGAGCTGAGACTGTCACATTCTCCCATGAGGGTCTATGCTCAGACCCTCTACCTACCACTGGCATCGCCCCTGCAGCCATCTCCGCGCGATCACTTCGGGCAGGGGGAGGGGGGGGGGGGGGGGGGGGGGGGCTATGGCCCTGCTACAGGGAAAATGTGATTCTAATGTTATCAAGGTCCTTGCAAGATGGCATAGTGACTGCATGATGAGGTACTTGCATCAGAAGTCCCTCCCCATCTTCAAGAATCTTGCCTCTGTCATGTTCAACAATGGAACATACTCCTTCCTGCCAAATGAGTGGGTCCCCTCCGACACCATGCCATCCGGCAGCTCTCTTTGATTCATCTCTGGATGATTCTCCCCTCCCTTGCTCTCCTCCAAGTTTCCAGGCCCCCCTCCAGATGCTCTCACCCTATGGCTTGTGGCCCAATGGCAGAAAGGCTTAACATCCAAAGCTGTGCGCCGGTGTGTGTAGGCAGAGCAATCTAAGGGACCGGACTCGTCCCCAGCCTGCAAAACAATCGACAGAATGAAGTTTCCTGGACCCCCCTCTAGCACTGCTTAACCCACCAAACCCACCAATAAACTAAAAGCATTCCACATCCAGTACCTACTACAAGTAGGAATTGCTACTGAGGCCATCACGAATGTAGTGAGTGACAGCATCACACTAAGAATGAATAGCATAGTAATAACAGTAGGGATACGGTGCGTGTACAAGATAAAAATCCACAATAAATACCCAGTACCAAAACCATGTAGAAGTCTACAGGAAATAAACATATGTGTGCTCTGCACACTGAAACCCTCTTCAAAAAAGGAACAACTGAAAAGACCCTGAAAACACAGCCAAATGGCAGAGAAAAACTCCCGAGGCAATTTTTTAAATAGGAATTCCAATCATTGAAATCACCGATGTCATTAATTTCACAACCCTCCATCATCGACCCTTCTCTTTTCTCCTTCCATAGAGCCAAACATACCATGAAGGTTCGCCACCAGCATACAAATAGTACAAAATGATACCACGTCACACAAACGAGATTCAGGGTTATTTCAGAATCACGCGCATATTTGGGTCGAACTCCACTTGTCCCCCTTTGTAATTTCACCCTATTTATTAAAATTAATGTCGAACTCATAATATTTTTATGCACATTTCATTTTCCTACCCCACTGGCATCTGTTTCCGAAGTAGTGGCATGTTACTGAATTTTATGCCTGAAACAAACAGTGCATGGTCGCAATTTTTTAATCTCAATCGTTTCCTTTTTTCTATTGTTATTACTGGCTATTGTATGACTTCAGTAGTAACGATGGTCCGCACTCCCAAATATCAGGTATATTGTGTACGTTGCTACCGGGACTCTCCTCTGATCACTACTGGTTACGGAAAGCAGAAGGTTACCAAGAAGAAGAAACCCCCCTTGTTTACAGCACGACGAAGAAAGAAAACGGGAGTAATTGTTTCTCCCGGTCTTCTCAACCATATTTCACGTAATCCGGGTACATGTTATTCTTATTACTACCGGTGTTTGGGGGTAGATGATTTTGCATCTTCGTTATTCATTAGAAAATCGAGGAAGAAGCTCGAGGATGCTACTCAACAATTAGGTCTAACGAGCACCTGTAACGGTCCACAGAGTAGTGACGGCGCATTACCAGAGGTGCTCGACAATCAAGTTATGTATGACCCTTCTGTCGAACCGATTGGGGTGCCTTGATTGGTCGGGAATTAACAAACATAGAGGATGACAATGATTCTGTCTCCGATGACAATTTTTTCTTTCCTAATGCCGACGATGAGGAAGAAGGAAGTGTGAGCATAGAGGCCCCCCACTCTTTGATTGTCAATGATGAAGAAGGCAACAACATTGATGTTGACGATTCCCATTGTGATTCAAACACGCTAGTAATTACGACACCCAATGTAGGAAGAAACATATCTGACGAATTGAAGGTCAAGATCAAGTTTATTTTGCGTTTTTCTATTTTCTGCAACGGCGTTGCACCAATGCCCTTTTCCCGTATTTTCGATGGTATACTAGTATGGTACAATCATACCCCCCTTCTCATGTGTATTTTGCGTTTTTCTATTTTCTGCAACGGCGTTGCACCAAATGCCCATTTTCCCGTATTTTGGATGGTATACTAGTACGGTACAGTCATACCCCCCTTTTCATGTGTATTTTGCGTTTTTCTATTTTCTGCAACGGCGTTGCACCAAATGCCCTGTTTCTGTATTTTGGATGGTATACTAGTACGGTACAGTCATACCCCCCTTTTCATGTGTATTTTGCGTTTTTCTATTTTCTGCAACGGCGTTGCACGAAATGCCCTTTTTCCGTATTTTGGATGGTATACTAGTTTGCTATTTCTTCTCTGCTTCATAGCTCTTTCTGAATTTCTCATGGTCAACAAGGATGCCGTTGCCGATGGAGTAGTAGATGAATTGCTGAAGATTGCGGTTGCTGTTGCTGACGATGTGTCAAATCGTATGCTGCCACGGGATGTGTTGGAGGAGGAGGAGTGCTGTTGATGCCGATGCAGATGCCGATGCCAATGGTTCAATCGTTCCTGTTGGTGGCTGTTGCTTTCGCTTTGCGTTTTGATCGTTCCCGGTTTCGGTTGGTTCGATTGTTCCGGTTTGCTCAATTGCTGTTGATTGCTCTCTGTCGCCGCTCCGTGTTGCTTGCTATCTGCCGCCGCTATTGTTGTTACCGCTGCCATTTGCAATTTGATTGTGGTTGCTGTTGCTGGTCTACGAAAACATGTAATAATTGAACAAAATGGGTGAGTATCTATTGATGTAGTACTAGTAGAGTAAATTATAACAACAGAATAATATAATCTACATGCTAACCTACACAGTTGGCGTCCGATCAATTCGTTGCTAACGATTTGTTGTTCTGATCTGTTGTTCCACCTCAACGGAAGATTCGCCGCACCTCTATTGTTCCGATTCCTGTTCCGGTCCGATGTTGCAGCCTCCAGCAGGGAAGAAGAAGATGCACCTCCAGCGACACCAGGAAAGATTCGCCGAGCCTCTATTGTTCCGATTTGTTATTCCGATCCGTCCCTATGAAAATAAGAAGAAAAAATAGAAGTGAGGAAAAAGAACATCATCATCAATGCAACAGGCAGGCAGCAATGTCTATCTATCTCACGTTGTTGCCTTCCACTTGGTGCTGCCTTCGATTCCAATCGTTGTTGCCAATATGTTGTTCCGACAATCGTTGTTGGTGCTGCCGTTGATTTGCAGACTTGTAGTAATTCCTATGTCACGAAAAACAGGGACTTGTTCCTGTTGATATATAGGCAATTGATGCAGATTTTGTGCTTTCAAGATGTTTATGTAAGGCGGCCGTCCAAACAAGAATATCTTTCCAGCAACTAATCCCTAATCGAATGCTTTCTACTTCTTTTGCAGTACAAGGCTGTTATATCGGACTGAAATATCTGAGAACGGATCGTTGTGCTCGTGACATCGTCGCCTGAGGCATGTGACGAAGAGGGTCGGATCCCACGTTCTCGGACGAAGTGTTGCTTGCAAGAAACAACACTCTACTCAGATAAGTTGGAAAATGAGCTCGGTCAATTTGATTCGAAAGTGAACTAAATTCACTTTTCGAACAGTGTGAGTAATTTTACAGTGCACTTTTTTCTAAGTACTGAATCTACATGAAATTCGAATCTGTTTGAATTTTTTGAACGTTCGTTCGAATTATTTTGGAATTAGTACTGAATCTACATGCTAGCTAGTACGTAGTACTGAATGCTGTATGTGATCCGTTTGAATTTTTTGAACGTTGAACGTTCGAACGAACGTTCGAACAAATGTTCGAATTATTTTGGAATTAGTACTGAATCTACATGCTAGCTAGTACGTAGTACTGAATGCTGTATGTGATCCGTTTGAATTTTTTGAACAAACCAACGTTCGAACGAACGTTCGAACGTTTGAATTATCTAGCTAGTACGTACTGAATGAATGCTGTATGTGATCCGTTTGAATTTTTTTGAACGTAGGTTCGAATTATTTCGGAATTAGTACTGAATCTACATGCTAGCTAGTACGTAACGTTTTTTCTTCGTACCGGTACGTACTTCGATTTTTTTCTTTTTCTTCGTACATACTTAGGGTTAGGGTTAAGGTTAGGGTTAGGGCTTTGAATTTTTTTCTTCATACGTACTTAAGTAGAACTTATTGGGTAATGACTAAAATTATTCTAAAATTCATACTGACTAAAGTATCAGCCTGTTTCTTGTCCAGTTTGTTTCATAGTCTACCCCATCCATAGAATGAACAATATTCATCCTGAAATTGCAGTCAATGGCACACATTTGCACTCAAAACTACCAAGGACTCACTATTTTGGTACATGCATGTCCAGGGACAAACATTATTATAAAATTCATACTGACTAAAGTATCAGCCTGTTTCTTGTCCAGTTTGTTTCATAGTCTACCCCATCCATAGTATGAGCAATATTCATCCTGAAATTGCAGTCAATGCCACACATTTGCACTCAAAAACTGAGTAGGAATCACTATTTTGGTACATGCATCATGGCCAGGGACAAACATTATTATAAAATTCATAATGACTAAAGTATCAGCCTGAGACTTGTCAATATTGTTTCATAGTCTCCCCAATCCATAGTACTATGAGGAATATTCATCCAAACATTTCAGAAAATAACACACTTTTGCACTCAAAAAGTAACTGAGAAACACTATTTTGGTTACTTGTTCATACAAAAATCAAAAAACAATAACCAAAAATTACGGAGACTACCCTTTGTACACCACATCTCTACGGAGGAATCGATCCACTGGACACGTTAACATCTATATCAAGAACCAATCATATCCTGACAAGGAAAGTTACACTACTTAAAGTTAGGCTGTTTTTGATGGACTAGTACAAAAAGACGTCGGTACATTCAAAAAATGTACTCCATAGAAAATAACAAAACAACAAAAAGGGCTTTTCTTGCAACGCCGTTGCAGAAAATGAAAAGACAATAGGTACGAGAATCAATGCTTGGGCTACGTACGATTACCCTCAGTGGAACCTACGGATTGTGGTCCGCGCCAAAATTTTCAGGACACCACATTGCAGAATATCACGGCACGCGCAAACAAAAGATAGGCAGGCGCCAGTAAAACAACACTCACAGGTAGTACAATTAATAGTAATACAGCACTTCCCGGGAGGCAGTAAATCAAGCACTTACAGCGCGTACAGTATGAATGAAAAAAACATGCCAAACGCTTCCTTCAAACAACATTATTATCATAAAAATAGCGCGCCAAATCAATCAAAGGAAAAAACGGTAAGTTGAGGTGCACGAGTTAACAAAAAAATAATGGTGGAACTGAGTACTAGTTGCAGTCCAGTGACAGGTAGAACCATTGTTACCAATAACACAAACAGCCCAAACAGCAGTGTATCGGGAAGTGACCAAACAAACACAAACGATACTAGCCAAACATATAAAACCAAAGACAGTAGCAACAGAAATATTCTACAGACAACAAAAGACTACGATAACAATAACTTGGAAAACAACATTGTCAAACATGTCAAAGAAAAAGCATTCAGGAAATTTAAATTCCCGCCAGAGATTACATTCGTGAAGGCGACGATATTCAAAATTGTAAAACAAGCAAATAACAATGAAATACCAAATACGATCGATATAAAAGACCAAAAGTGGAGTGGAATTTATTGCCGTGCAGTGACTGCGTGTAGGCACAATGCTCAAACTCTTGGCAGGAAAAACTACAAAGGTACGCAACCAACAAGAAAATGATTGCCGGCATGCAATCGTTCATAAGCCATTCTAACATTTTGGTCGTATGAACACTGACACGTAGACGATAAAAGAAACAACCTGATACCAGATAGTTTCCCAGGAACGGTTCTAATCACGGACACACAAGACGTTAACTCAGAAAATAGGTACCAATTGCACGAAGACTATCGGCGGAAAAATTCACCAGAATTCAAATACTTCATGAAAAGAATTCTTGGAGCGGTGTCACCAAAACAGACAGACTTCAAAAGAAAATCAGTCAGAATGACAATCAGTAACATTTTCACCCCAAGCGATGAAGCTTTTGCATTGCTTTCCCTTTACAACGACTACGACTCGTGGCTAAACACAACAAAGGGCACGAGGTTGAGAAAAAAATTCACTGACGGTAAGTCTGGAAATAAGGAGGGGTGGAGTAACGAGGGACAAGATCTTTACGAATACCTAGTAAGTGAATTAGAAGAACGAAGGGAGGAACAACAGTCAAAAGAATTAGAGACGGAAATACTTAAAATGTACCAAAAGCAAAATGGCAATCGTAAACAACAAGATAAGGAGGAGAACAAAGAGGGAAAAACACGGAAGCGAAAACGTACCTTGGTTGAGATTCTAGGCGAAGATGATGAGGACTACAAATTTTTCATGGAATACAATAAAAACGAACAAGAGTAATTGATGATATCAACATCAATAGTAGAACGGCTAGTTCATTATTATTTTATGGTTTGCACAATATTGTTCCGGGTCTTCTGTTCGAATATAATACAATAAACAAGATAATTTCAAAGGCTGATAAAATACTTTCGTATTTGTTACAAAATATGTTTGTTGTATTTCCGTATTTGATAAGCGTAGCGTGAATATTGTAAAATGTCGGAGAGTATTGCAAATGCGGATAAAATATTTTCTTATTAGTACAAAAATATGGTTGTTGGATTTTGATATTCGAAAAACAAAGTGTGAGTAACGTGAAAGCAACATAACAGAATACATTGCTGGTTATCAAGAAGCTTGTATATTTGTTAAGAAATTTGTATCAATGCTACAACAATATCAGTGTACATAGAGGATATTATTACAAAACATGAGGAGTTTCGTGTGGAAAAAACAAAAATTGAATGGCAAATAAATATTATCGGGGTAAGCATGAAACAAAATTGTAGAATAGAAAGATTCTTAAGCAAGCATGAAAAGGGGCTGGAAAAAACGGTGACGAAAATAGACCTACTTGAAATTGTTGCGTGCAAAAATAGGTAGAGAATTATTTATTGTGCGTGCAACAAAATGTTTCGGAATATTTTAAAATATTGCATGAATTTTACGAAAGCACGAGCATCGTTTATGTGACGCAACTCAATGTGGCGAAATTCTATTTTTCCTCCTGTCACTACGCGTTTACACGTAGTCTGCTAGATATTCTTACTAGCAGTATTCAGTGATTTCAAGTATTAGTATTTAGATTTGTGAGCAATTACGTGTAAGATGACCTCTGAGATCGAACCTCTATCGGTGCTCTATTACTGTTAGCGATTCAGCGAGTCGGCTCGCTTATTTGCCTGTTAGTCATACGTGTGTGTTATTTCATTCGTGTGTGTATTCCCGAATGTTCGTACGTCTGTACGTTTGTTACCGGCGCTTTTCTAGAGTCCCCGTGTCTTCGTACTCGTACTGTTAAGTACTTGTAGAAGATACCTTAAGGGCCGGTCCCTTATTTGCACCGCCACATACATCTCCTACATAAGGAGAATAGCTTTACCCCACCCATAAGTTTAGTGAGTAGATCTGCAATATTAGTTTCACCGGGTTCCTTTCCAATCCGGATAATCTTTCCTGCAATGCATTCGCGTGCCTTATGGTAAGCAATGCTGTTATGCTTCTTCTTGCAAGGGCTTTCCGGATGTGTTACATTCTTAACTACCGAATCATTGTCACAATACATGTTGGTTGGTCCTTCTATAGGTATGCCCATCATTCTGAGCTTATATCGTAGGCCTTCTACCATTTCGATTGCGATCTTGAGTGCCACGATCTCTGAGCCAAACGTGGATGTTTCAACAGTTGTTTGTCTCTTAGAGAACCATAGGATTGGTGCCCTGTTAACAAAGATGATGATTCCCGTATGAGACCTCCTAGTAGCCTTGCAACCAGCATGGTCGGCGTCCACGAAACATGTGGTAGTTACGGAGTTTCCTCGTGGCTCGGGCATATCCGGAGGAATTAGTTCCCCCGCTTCCGGATAGAATTCGGCCCAGTCACATTCATGGAAAATTGATTCATCAAGTTCTGGGATGGAACAGTCAAACACCAACTTTGATTTGCTGTAATTCTTTAAGTATGCAAACAAATGAAACAATTGGTTTAGATGTCCTTCTCGGGCCTGTGCAAGATACCGGGACATAAGTGAAACAGGCATTACAATATCTAGCCTTCCGAGTTCACATATCCAACGGAGTATACCTATCAAACCCTGGTAATAGTTCTGTTTCTCCGGACCAAGTTCTGGTGAGGCATCGATTTCGGGCCTATACCCAGTTGCCAATGGTGATTTTGCGGATTTTGGGAGTACCTTGAAGGCATATTGCCCCCTACTCAATTCCTCTTCAACAGACTTAACGGCTTTGGAGGTATACTTTGTTGAAGACATGGACCAGTACTCGGCCCCATCAACAGATGTGTTACCAATATCCGCCCCTAGATAGAAAGTGGGTGGTTCAACAGTTCCATCCTTCAGTTTGAACTGTCTTTCGATTGCATCCATTTGGAACTTTGGATCCATCCCACATACAAGGATGTCATCCACATATGCCACGCAATATTCGTAATATGCTGAGCCATCTTTCTTTACAGCCGGTCGCATATATACATCTGGATCCGCCTTGCAAGACTTATACCCAAGTCCCCTTAAGTGCTCAGACAGATGAGATCGAAATGATGAGCCCGCTACTGGTAATCCATACAGAGCTCTCACAATTTTGCAGGGCCTTCCACATAACTCCGGTGCAAATCCTTGTTCCAGTGTAGCCACTGTGTAGTACTTTTCCTTAATTGGTGCGGTTAAGTATGCATTTTGGATGTCAGCGCTTAAGACCTCAAGGTCATTAAGTGCAGCAACTAAGAAGAACATCCGAACCGAATCCCTGCTGGGCACGCTTGAGTATGTATACTCCCGTGATATTTCGGGCACTTTATGCCCATCCCCAACGAGTCGGGCCTTCCGTGTTAAGTCTATCTTCACATCAAATACCATGTGCATAGTGATTTTTGTATGTGCCACCGGTACTTTGTCCTCATCATTGAACTCAAAAGCTATGAAATTGTTCTTCATTTCTTTTGCAATAGCCCGGGCCCAATAGTCACTGCCAGATTCCTCATCTATCCTTCTTGCTTCAGCAATTGTTTTTGGTAATCTAACCCCATACTTATGGGATTTGGTCCAATATTTGGTCTTGGCGCTGGAGATAATCCGGTCTTTCTTCCGAATTACCCGATAGGCCCACCACTTGAAGGCTGGCTCATCTATTATGCCTTGATCCTTGGCGAACAGGGCCGTTTCGACGGGGAAACTTTCCTTCATGTCACTTAACTTTGCCCAAGAGGAAGTTCCATCTTTCCAACTGACCAGGATTCTCCACCCTTTGGTTGTCGGCTTAGTCCGAGTTTGTCCGGACTTAGTAGTGATAGTTGCTTGCTGTACTGTCAGAGCCTCTTTATCCTTTTCATAGTCAAGTAGCTCGTTCAGGAGACAATACATGCGCCCTTCATCGTCCACGGAGGAATATAGATTCTCCGCTAGCACATTTGCTGTGTAGATCTCAATGGATCCATCCGGCATAGAAACCTCGTAGGACCTTGTATCTAGGAGTGGATTGTTATTCTTTTCTCCGACTAGGATTCCGCTTGCGTCCCTGTACCGGTTATTAACCGTACTGCGAATCCGTTGGTCCCCTATCTGCAGTAGCACTTGGCTTCCAAGGTACTCATCAAGATTGTCGGTTAAGTCATCAATGTCCGGGGAAGACGCCTCTGGCTCAGCCATAAGTACCTCGTCCTCACCCTCATATTTGCCATCAAATAGGCCCAAGGGTGGTTCCCCTAACTCGTTTTCCAGGTAAGTATCCGAGGGTTTTGCCTCATCGCCGATCTTTTCATTAAGTAGCTTGTTGTGTTCCTCTAACTGTAGGATAGTGTCTGGGTGTTTCCATTCCACTTCAGATATAGGCCGTGTGCCGTTTGTTATGTGTACTTTTCCAGTCTTATACAATACGTAGTGACAATCGCCACCTCCATAAGTATCTCCACATGGGCCCAGCCATCTTCCATATTTCTCCGACTTATCCTGTAGGTCGTACCACCGGATGAAATCGTACCAATCGTGTATCATGTATGGGGTTATATCTGGAGTATATCCATGAACTAACTCAAACCCCGTTCTTCCCATCGCAGATGGGTCCCCAGATGCGGTGTTACTTAACCTTCCGGCCGCTAACATTCCACAAAAGGCCCAGCACCTCCTCGGGCTTCCTTTCTTAGAAGTCATTAATCGTATTGATCTCCTTAGGTCCCCTGCACTGTGTTCTGCCGTATTCTGCCACCAACAGTGGGGCTGTATGTAGGTTTGGCGTATGTGATACTCCGATCGAAGTTTAGTCCATCCGGTGCTGTGTGTCTCATGATTTCCTTGGGCCTTTGCCCCATCAGTGACAAGGTGTTCCGGTATTCCTACCTCATTTATGAAGCAAGATAGTCCGTCGTGGCATCGTTTCTCCCCTCTTACTGGATAGAATGCCACATATCCTTTCCCATTGGTAAAGATCTGTGCGTCAGTATCATTCCGAATGATACTCGGTACTTTGAACTTCATGGTGTCAGCGAACCACCGACCCTTAAGTACTTTTCTGTTTCTCCACTTTTGGGTCTTTAGCCTTCGGGTGATTGGTTGTGTAAGGTTTCTTATGCCTTCCTGGGTAGTGACTTTAATCGTTTCTTCGGCCCTCTTAACACTGATGTTCCACATCTTTGCAATGGCCTCTGAATCATATCTGTCCACTTTCTCCGGAATTCTTATCGGAGGTCCCCATTGTCCGCGGCGGATAAATGATCTCTTCTCTAGGGAAGTTTCCTTATCTATCACATCCTGTTGGCGGCGGAGTAGTTTCCTTTCTTTTGTCCGAGCTTTTGCTTCCTTTTGGATGGCAAGCTCTTCCTCTGTTAGGGAAATCGAAGTTTTGGTTGAAGTAGCTGAAATTCGGAGTATCTCCGAGCTTCCTCTGTCCCCGGTACTCTTAACAAAAGCTGAGTGTAACCGGTCGCCAATCTCTTGTTGAGTATACCCCGGCCGTTGAGTACGGGTTGTACAGATTTTCTGTAGGTATCTGAGACGATAATCCTTGTGTTTCACATTGATGAGTATAGGGTTGTCTGTGGATCGTATCCAAGATTCAGTTGTCCCAGTCGAAACTCCTCCAGAGAGGGCGGCCACTACTCGTGGGAACGACGCGGTTGCTGCTTCTTCATCTTCTCTGAAGTGGGGGGCGTATGGGTCCCAGGTATGGGTTTCGGTTGCAAGGACTTGGTCACATGTATCGAGTTCCCTTCGTGTCGGCTTCCGCGTGTCAAAGTATGACAGAACACCATCAACTAACAATGGTATTGCCAATTCGAAACCGTCGGCCCGAAGGATAAGACTGTGGCTGGAAGAACTGCAGTATCTTCTTGGTATGTCTTCAACCACATTCAAATTGCATTCTCTGATTTGGTTCGGGCATATCAGACTGTGCTGCAATGATTCTCCGAAATAGAGGGCCTGTCCGAATACGAATATGTATGTGATACCGTCCGTTGGGTCTGTCCAAGCAGTAGCACAACGGGCAATAGGAACATCTTTCATTGGTGAGTACACGTCTGAAAATGGAGCAACATCAGCAAATGTCATGATAGAATCCAGTGAATCGAGTAATACCATGTTAGATCCAGCTGCAGTCGTGTCTGCATGGCTATCCAGCTCGCAACGTCCTGGCTTAACACTGGATGACTGGGTCATCTCTTTGAGATGGACTATCGGCCGGCCTACCCGAGGTTCTATCTTAAGGCCCCGGCCGGCGAATCAATTCCCATTCCCGTTTCCAATGTGGCTGTGACAGCCAAACTGGTTCCCAGCTGAACTGTGGGTATTGGGAGGGTTTGTAGCTGTGGCTGCTGCCACTTTTGATTGTTGGTTGCCCCCGCTATTGCTTGCATTCCTTGCTTGTTTTAGCGCTCGGACTTTTTGTTGCTGCTCTTGGGACATGCTCAACCATATTTCTCGTGGATAGAACTTGCATTCAACGGGCCCTTTATAGGTCCCTGGTTGTGCCTTTGAGCCACCACTATTGTTGTTGTTGTTGTTACCTTGTGGCTTGTTGGAAGAGAAGTTGCCGCGTTTGTTGTCACCTTTCCTCTTTTTGTTGTTAGTGAAGGCTGACACATTCCTACCCCTCTTTTGTGGTTGATTCTGGAGTTTCTTTACTCCGAGCATTCGAGTAAGATACGCCGAAGCCTTCTCAAAATTTGCGTAATAATCCGATTCTTCTGTTATTACATTTGGGATGGATTGTTCAAGTCGTACATCCTGTAGGGATCGTACGAAGTCGTACACAAACTGGTCCTCAGGTGGGAATGCGCCGTATCTTATCAAGGTTTGTTTTGCGTCATGCCATAGCCTTTTGTGCCTGTCAAAGTTGTAGTGTTTGGAATCCCCCGTGTACACCGATTCCCGGATAAACTGCCTTTTTGCTTCGACAATTAGTTTTACGTTGGTTGCCTCATAGGCTTGAGAGTAGAGGGCAAAGTATGCCTTTCGGCCGTCACCCCCTACCCCGTGTTTGGTCCCAAAGCTTTGTATATAGGACCAACCGGGTCCGGATCCCACCAGCTTAAACAATATCCCCCAGAGAGTATTGTTGTCTTTAGACCAATGAGAGTTGGCGTGAATCGTGCATCTTATTGCATACTCAGTCCAGTCAGGGTAAGTGTCATCTGGGCCCGATCCGACCGTTCCACACCTGTCGGTTTCTCCGACTGCAGATTGTTGTCTTATCGTGTAAAGTAGGGATGTCTTGGTGACACCCCTCTTATGCCGTAGATATTCACGTAAGTTCTCATCAAATTCCCTGAACTTTGACATTGTAGTCAGTTTGTCGGGTAGTGTTAGATCCTTAACTGCCGTATTTTCATCGTCCTCCTTTGTAGATCTCAAACGTTCCCGTGTATTCATCTCGGCCGTTGGGTCCTTGATCCAGTCCACTTCGGTGGCCGTTGCGCCTATCATAGGCTGGAATTTGATCCAAGCCACAAACAGCTTCAGTCGATCGCCAAATGCCCTTCCAATAAAGACTTCCTGTGGATCCGGGCATAGATGGTGTTTTGCCTTGGTTAGCGACCCTAGAGTGGACTTGATCCCTTCTGAATCGAGGTCTGCAATGGCCTTCACGTTAGAATATCCGTGCCTGAATATTTCGTTTGCCGTAGGCCTGTTGACCCCAAAGGATTCAAGGATTTTCCTGAAACAAACCTCGGCTGAGGTCAGCGACCTTTCTCCTTCGTAGCCGGGGATGCCATCATTGGCCTCTGCCCTTTCTTTGGCTTCTCTTGCTGTCGTTGATAGGGATATGTCCCTGCTTGATAGTCTTGCGACCAGGGTCACCGTGAGTTGCTCAAGCTGTTGTGGGTCCAATCTTGTTGTTACCGATGGAGGTAGTAAGCCTATCAAGTTGCCCGCCGCCTCTGTTGCGGCCGCGTCCGCTGCTTCTGCTTCTGCTACTGCTGCTGCCGCGGTTGCAGCTAGTTGAGCTCTGGTTGGTGGCGCCATGGTGTGTTGTTTCGGAGTATGCTGTAGGAATTAGGCTTGTAATAAGGGGTTTGTTAGCTTTTGCTTTCATGAGGAAGCTGTGATTGTGATTTTCTGAGTTCTGAAGCAACTTGTGGAGTGTTTTTTCTTTCCACGTGCTTTTGCTAGTAAACAGGTTCATATCCACGGTATGAGGATTGATTCCTATCGGAACCCCAATTTTTCAGTTCCTCTATACTTAAGCTCAACAGTTGTTTCCCTTTTTTCGAAACGGTATCGAATATTTGTTCGTCTCTTATTAAATATTTGGTCCAGCATTTTTCGTCATTTCTATTTTTTGTGTATGTGTTTATCCAATACTGGGTATGTATATTACCTCGGCTGGTTTTGTTATCATATCATTTGTATACGAGTGAGTATACTTGGGCTCTTTTCTGTAGGAATTGAATTTGATTCCCATTTGCTTTGTTTCCGAGGTCACGTTTTCGAGGTCGCATGCCTCTCTTTATTAACGGTTCTTTTGTAGCCGTTATATGATTCGCAGTACCGAACACACGTACATCGCATTATTCCGGACGTTATTTTGCCGTTGTATTTTCGACACATCTTTTGCTGTTCCCATCGTTGGGGACCTCTTGCAAGTGTCTATTTTGATGGGTAACAAGCTTTTGGTGTTCATTTCTCTCCCCTACAAACCTCAGTAGAAGCCACGGGTATTAGCCTGGTGTGCTCTGCTGCGCTAGTGTTGTTAATCTTCTAAGCGCCTGAGTCTCTTCTGTTGGAGAGGGTCTTTAACGTCCAGCCTCTTGGCTTCAGACGGCGATTAACCGGTGATCAGTCGGCAATCAGCTTTCATTTTCTTTACCCAGACTCTTTGAGTCCATTTGGGTCTGATAAACTCTATTTTTCCTCCTGTCACTACGCGTTTACACGTAGTCTGCTAGATATTCTTACTAGCAGTATTCAGTGATTTCAAGTATTAGTATTTAGATTTGTGAGCAATTACGTGTAAGATGACCTCTGAGATCGAACCTCTATCGGTGCTCTATTACTGTTAGCGATTCAGCGAGTCGGCTCGCTTATTTGCCTGTTAGTCATACGTGTGTGTTATTTCATTCGTGTGTGTATTCCCGAATGTTCGTACGTCTGTACGTTTGTTACCGGCGCTTTTCTAGAAAATACCTACACATTAGTCGAGCGGGAAGGGTATTCGAATGTCAATCATGCGGCAAATAACACGAGTGACGAAGAAGATGCAAAAAAAGAGCCAATGACGCGCCCTTCTTCGACCCATCTGACTCCTCCCCAACGCCCGATAACTGTCCCGCGACCCTTTTTTTTTTTCGTCGCAAGGTACGGTATGAACTAAAAACACTGCACATCCAGTACTACAAGTAGGTAGGCTACTGAGGCTCACTACGTTTGTGATAGCCTCAGTAGCCTACCTACTTGTAGTACTGTACGTGCGATGCTTATAGTTCATAGGTGTGTTGGTGGGTTAAGCAATGCTAGAGGGGGATCCGGGAAGTGCCAGTCTGTGGCTAGTTTTTGCAGGCTGGGTCCGGTCCCATGTTGGTTTGCCCACACACACCAGCGCACAGCTTTGGCTGTGAAGCCTTTTCTGCGGGCGGGCGTGGTGGGCCATTATTCTAGTACTAATCGTTTTAGGAGCAAAAGAGTGAGCTGTAGGCTTGGTTCTTGCTCGAGGAATCCTTTACAGGCTTGTTAGTGCTTTGCCTGTAATTTCGCTGCTTACAGTTTGATTGCTGCTTGTAGTGAGCAGTTTTGAGTTTTGTCTTGTACCGTACCTACGTTGGTGATACAGTGAGATCTTGCATACTCAAGGGTGTTCATTGGTTCGTACGTCGTGCGTCGTACGTTCCACGTGGCACTACCATTCCTTACATTCGGTTCGCTACATCAACTATCACTCACTACGTTTGTGATAGCCTCAGTAGCCTACCTACTTGTAGTACTGTACGTGCGATGCTTATAGTTCATAGGTGTGCTGGTGGGTTAAGCAATGCTAGAGGGGGATCCGGGAAGTGCCAGCCTGTGGCTAGTTTTTGCAGGCTGGGTCCGGTCCCATGTTGGTTTGCCCACACACACCGGCGCACAGCTTTGGCTGTGAAGCCTTTTCTGCCAGTGGGCCATAGGCCACAGGGTGGTAGCTGGCGCGAGATGGACCCGGAGGGGGAATGGAAGACAGAGGGGGTGGGAGAATCATCAGGGATGATTCAGAGAGACAGATTCGCCAGAGGGGAATCAGAGAGAGCTTCCAGATGGAGTGGGGGCCGCGGCCGGCACCCATTCCTCAGGCAGGAAGGAGTATGTTCCATTGTTGAACATAACAGAGGCAAGGTTCTTGAAGATGGGGAGGGACTGCTGGTGCAAGTACCTCATCATGCAGTCACTGTGCCATCGCGCAAGGAGTTTGACATTAGAATCACATTTGCCCTGGAGCAATGCCATAGCCCGACCCGCTCGAAGGGAGCGGGCAGAGATTGCAGACGGGGAGATGCCAGTGGTATGGTAGGGGGTCTGGGCATAGACTCTCATGGAGGCAGTGACAGTTGCTGCCCGAACCAGAGTGAGCACTCCTTGGTCAAAGTAACTGGCAAGCTTGAGGGATGGGCTGAAGGGAGAGCTGGGAGAGGAGTAGCGCCTGAGGTGAAGGATTTGGCGCGCGCACGCTGCCACAGGGCAGCAGAGGGAGTCTCCACTCCTGGCGTGTATGATGATTTCTCCTTTGTCCCCATTCTTCTGTGTGGTGAAGGTGAGGGTAACAGAGGTAGCAGCAAGGAGCTCGTGGGCTGGGCCATCATGGGGGACAAATTTGGAGCCAAGATAGAAGGAGATATCTTGGAGGAGGAAGGCTTGGTCATCCCTGGTAGTACCTGTGTACTCACCAGGGCGGAGACAGAAGAAGAAGGCTATGCAAATCATATTGGCAATAGCCTGTTGGGAGGGGGAAGGGGAGTTGTGGTATGCAAAGCAGAGGGCGTGCATGACGAGGGTGATTGGGACTGGTTTGACCCGGGAAGGTGCTGGGTCCAATTTGGCATAGCTCTTGAACTGGGCTGTTAGCCGGAAGTCAAGACTGCCAGTGGAGTTTGTTCGAGGGTCTTTGGACCCCAAGGGGACCAGCATCTGTCCCACTGACCGGAGGGTGTCCAGTACTGAGCGAGATCTGAGGGGCTTGTGGCTACAGGAGAGTCGGCCATCACGGAGGCGTTTGGCAAAGACCTGGAGGAGGGGGATTGGATCTTGGACTGATTGGAGGTGTGGGTCAAAGTCGTGTGACAAACAGAATTGAACCCACTGAGTCCAATGGGCATCCTTTCTTTGGGCATAGAGCTCAGTGACTGAAGCGCGCATGGTCACCTGGATAGAGCTAAGGTCAGCGCAGAAAGCATGGGAGGTCGGAGGTGGCATAAGATCCAGGGCAAGTCCTGTGGGAAGGTGGTGTTGAAATGGAGGAGCAAGGCAGGGTCAGAAAGTGGGGAGCGGGAGAGCAAGTCAGCAAGGTGATTGACAGGGCCAGGGATATAATCGCGGAGGGGGACATAGTGGTGGAGGCGCTGGTGCAGTGCTTGGATTCTGAGGAGATAAGCTGCGGGTCCAGTGGTGGTTGTGGCGCCTTTCCTTTGCCAGTGGACAGCAGCTGTGTTATCATAGCAGTTGTGAGTGGTTCGGGCCTGGACACAGGCTGCGTGAGCAAGGATATCATTGTGAGCGATGGAGCCAGCCAGCTTGAGGTCACTGTTGTTGATGGCGCCAGTTGGGTTGTCAAAGGTGACTAACTGTGAGGAGACCCACTTGGGGAATGGATGCCCCCACATGATGGGTTGCATGGCGCCATTGGGGAGTGGCACAAAATGGATGCCCCCCATGCCAAGGCCAGAGGCATCACAGGCGCCCAGAGTGGCCGGGAAGATATCTGGCACTAGTTTGGCAATGGCGGTGGGCCTGGAGGAGAGGTCGTTGGCCAGCCATTGGAAGTCTCGCAGGAAGCTGTGGACCTGGTTGGTGAGCCGGATGCGCTGCCTGCCTGGGTCCTGGTGTTGAAACGCTTCTTGGAGAATGGAGAAGAGGCCGATGGAGCCAGGGATGGCCAGCGCCATAGACCAGAGTTCTCCCAGGACTTGGTGCCAATGTTGGATGGGGACATGGCGCTGGGTGGGGGCAATGGAATGCAGGATGGCGTGTAGGCGTTCCACGCGATGGGGAGGAAGGCTGATGGTTTTGGTGATGGAATCAATGAGCCAGCCCAGTATGACTTTTTTGGTGGTCCAAGTGGCATTGCTTTGGCGCATCTTCTTGAGGGAAGCTGGTTCCTGTCTGAAGGGGGTGTCGGTGGCGTCAAGCGGCCAGAAGACTTTGTCCAGGGATTGGAAGAGGACGCGCTTGACCGCTCGCCGTGTCCATTGGTTGGCCTGGGCTCGGCCACAGAAGTCGTCGACATAGACGTCCCAGTATCGAAGGGGCTTCTTGCTAGGTGTGGTACTGTCGGGGGGGCGGGCGGAGCGCCGGAGCAGGCGTTTGAAACGGGTGCGGGGGGGGGGGGGGGGGCTTCCGCGAGGAGGTCCAGGCGGTGGGGTTGGCGGCGTGCCATGGCCAGACCTGTAGAGAGGGTGGCATTGGCGAGGTCGGTGATGGTTTCAGTGACGGCACAGAAGTTGGAGGGGGCTGGATTTCCACCCCATGGGGTTGGTGAGGGGGATGCCCACAAGAGGGTCTTCCCCGGGGCGAGCGGGGAACAGGACTGCGAGCTTCATGGTGTCAGCAGGGCTTAACTTCACGCGGTAGTGTTGTTGGCCAAAAAATACAACGCTTGTCGGCATCAAATTCGATTGGAAAAGCCGACAAAACGAAACGACCGAGGTGCGGGAAGACGATACGAGATACGAATATTCCAAAGCTTAGAATCAAACGCACCTCCACTACATGAAAATCCCTAAGTGGTAAAACGGTATCACTTAGGACTACAAACAAAAGGGGTTAATCGGTTAGAAACAAGACATATCCAAAGACCTGACCAATAAGTGAACACTTGGAACCCTTAAGTATGTTCAAAAGAATACACTTGATATCCCGTGAGGAAATTACTTATTGCAATCAAGAAAATCAGTACCGAGTCCAGATGGGCCTCATATCTAGCATATATACGTCCGAGAACTGTTTCGCGGGGTTCGAATTTACTTCTCGCGCACAAATTTTGTGCGTGATTTTAACACGGCAATATTTCTGGATACCCTGAAATTCGCGACGATCGTATAAGGGTATATGTAAACTCAGCACTATTTCTGTGCGCGTGATGCACATTACTCTACTCTCAAATAAAAATAATTTATTTCAGTCTCTAGCAGAACCGAATTATTATTCTGTACGAACAACACTTACTTCTATTCACGAATAAAAAAGAAATCTTGAGTCAGTATTAATTCCAAAATATTAATCTACCAAACAACAATTCGATTCTGCTCCCCTAGTTGTGAATTATATTTCTTGACTACAATATTCCCTTTTTAAAATGTAGATTCTATTATGCTTGATTTATTCCTATTGCGACGTATTACGAATCCTCCATTATTTCTAATATTCTCAAAATTAAGTTCAAGATTAGTAGTAGTTTTGTATTATGTATGTACTGTTATTTTCTACATTAGTTCACCCATAGATAAACTTTCATTCATCAATGCTGTTATTGCCGGATCAATATAGATGTTTCTTTTCTTTTTCTTTTTTGGTCCACTACAATTAGTGGAGCTGCTACTAGTAATATTTGCATCGCCCTGCTTATTGTTGGTGTAATTTGTCGAACTTTCGTTCCTAAATCTGTCCCTCATCATTTCTTCCACTTTCCTTCCTGTTTCTGGGTGTTTTCGCATCTCGCCAATTTTGTCGCACAAGTCACTGAACAACTCTTGTCCTTCCTCCATCCATCCATTTCTGCTTCCACTGTCTGAATCGCAGAATTTTTTTTTTTGTCGCGGAATCGTGGCATCACCCTTTCGCCGCTGCTGGTTCACCCATACATGATGCTCATTGTAGATTAGTACCAATGCAAATGCTTCATCTGCTATAGTAAATATATCACTCAGCAAGTGCCTCTCCTTCCGTTGTTTGAAATTGGAATTTGTCGGATTGATTGCCGACATGATTCTTGTAACAAAATAATAAAAATCTTCATGTTCCGCGTCTTTGTATGTTCTGTATTGAGGGTTTAAAATACTACCTGTGTTTTCATATTCTGTGTCTTGAATAACTGCAACAGTACCAGGGAATGTGATAGGGACTCGACCTTTTCTGTAATCGTCTGTACGGAAGTATCATAAGTATCAACGGGCAGCATGTTAGTGTTGTCGGACCAAAAATAGATTCTCAAAATCCTAATTTCAACAACCAATTCTCCCACCTGTATTTACCTATCCAGTTTTTTCTCGCTAATGTTTGTGAGTTGTGCCTCAATGCAGTCAGTACTGTCCCTACTCGTTTCCTGTAAAAGGAACAGAATGCCGCAAGTGGAATATTTGGTGGCTTCATAACCGCACTTTCTCCAACAGCTTTATTTATTACATGCGCCGTTACCTTGTCATTGATAGGGAACTTCATGTTGGGGTACCAATGTTTTTTTACGTAATCCCTTAGCTGCTTCTCCACTCTTTCACTCATATCACTCAAAGCCTTAAGCATATCGTTGTCTATTATAAGTCCATATTCGTCTGTAATTGTACTTACTGCTCGTTCTCTTGTGTCGCCGGCATTGTAACTCCCCTCTCCCTGCATGGTTGCCTCCGTTTGTTTAGGTACCATTACTACCTTTCCCACCCCTATATGTGGTTCCCTCTCTTGTTTCCGTAAGCGTTTTGCCACTTCCTCTGCCAATTTGTCATATTGGATATTTTTCATGACATGTTCGGCAACATCCTCTAAATTGTAGCATTCTCCGTTAGATGTTTTCTCTACCACATTTGTTTTTGTTCCTTCTTTCTGTTGGTTCGTTACTGTAGTGGTGGTTGTGTTGGTAATGGTCAGCGCTGGTTCGTCACTCTGGTTGATGGTGTTTTGTTCTTCCGTGTTTGTAGTAGTAGAAATTGTGTTGTCGGAACCATTTTTTTTACTGTTGCCCTTTGATGCGTTCATAGTTGTGGTATTACTGTTACACACTTTGTTAGTAATTGCGGTGTTTGTTTTAACTCTTCTTTTCTTACCGTTGTTGTCCCCTGTATTTTGATGATCACCGGGCCGGATGGTTTTGTTGTTTCGAAGGGTCTTCCCCTCGGATTTTTTGCTTCGTCGTGTCTTTCCGATAGCATTCATATTTTTTTATTTTATTTTCTGAATACGGTGTCGATCAAGAATCATGTGTTTCTTTTTGTGTGGTTTTGTGTGTGTACTAATAATTTGTCGGGTTGTGTACGGTGTTTTGTGTTGTGTGTGTTGTGTGTGTCGTGTGTGTGTGTGTGTGTGTGTACGGTGTTTCGTGTAGTCTGTGTACGATGTTTTGTGTGTAGAATTTTTCCGTGGGTTCTGTACTATGTTGTTTGCCCGAACATCTTCTGTGTGTTGTCTGGTTTTGGGCGCGCTGTTATATTTGTAGCAGTAGAGCACGTACCTGTGCAAGCCACCCCTCCCGCGCCATAATTTTTTCAGAAGGCAAACATTTGATCACACTAAGGTTATGTATTTCAATCTTCTAGTCACATGTAGAATCTCGTAGACTGCTGCACCTAACATGCCGTACTGTCTTGTGTGCCATTTGTATCTACAAACCACATCATTGTCTGTACTGTGTGTGTCAAAGTTGTTCCCAATATGCATTTAAAAGTTGTTCCCAACATGCATTTCGTAAGTCATGTGATATGCATTCATGGCCTGGTACAAAAACTTTGGTAGTCATTACCAAATGAGACTGTTTGTGCCCTGGAATTGCACCAAAAATACCCTCATCATGTTTGCCATTTTGAGAGTCAAACCACAACATTTTGGGCATTCTGAGTGGCAAAGTTGTTCCCAATATGCATTTGATGAGTCATGATAAATGTATTCATAGTTTTGACCGGATACTTTTGGAGTCATTACCCAATCAGTTAGTTTGTGCCCTAGAATTGCACCAAAAATACCCTCATGTTTGCCATTTCGAGAGTCAAAGCACAACATTTACAGCATTCTGTGTGACAAAGTTGTTCCCAATATGTATTTGATGAGTCATGAGGAATGTATTCATTGCTTGGACCAGATACTTTTTGAGTCATTACCCAATAAGTTAGTTTGTGCCCTGCAATTGCACCAAAAATACCCTCATGTTTGTCAGTTGGAGAGTCAAACCTTAAGATTTTGGGCATTCTATGTGACAAAGTTGTTCGCACTATGCATTTGATGAGTCATGATGAATGTATTCATGGCTTGGACCCGATACTTTTTGAGTCATTACCGAATAAGTTAGTTTGTGCCCTGGAATTGCACACAAAATACCCCCGTGTTTGCCATTTGGAGAGTCAAACCACAACATTTTGGGCATTCTGTGTGACAAAGTTGTTCCCAATATGCATTTGATGAGTCATGATGAATGTATTCATGGCTTGGACCAGATACTTTTTGAGTCATTACCGAATAAGTTAGTTTGTGCCCTGGAATTGCACCAAAAATACCCCCGTGTTTGCCATTTGTAGAGTCAAACCACAACATTTTGGGCATTCTATGTAACAAAGTAGTTACCAATATGCATTGGATGAGTCATGATGAATGTATTCATGGCTTGGACCCGATACTTTTTGAGTCATTACCCAATAAGTTAGTTTGTGCCCTGGAATTGCACCAAAAATACCCCCATGATTGCCATTTGGAGAGTCAAACCTTAAGATTTTGGGCATTCTGTGTGACAAAGTTGTTCTCAATATGCATTTGATGAGTCATGATGAATGTATTCATGGCTTGGACCAGATAATTTTTGAGTCATTACCGAATAAGTTAGTTTGTGCCCTGGAATTGCACACAAAATACCCCCGTGTTTGCCATTTGGAGAGTCAAACCACAACATTTTGGGCATTCTGTGTGACAATGTTGTTCCCATTATGCATTTGATGAGTCATGATGAATGTATTCATGGCTTGGATCCGATACTTTTTTAGTCCTTACCCAATAAGTTAGTTTGTGCCCTGGAATTGCACCAAAAATACCCCCATGATTGCCATTTGTAGAGTCAAACTTTAAGATTTAGGGCATTGTATGTGACAAAGTAGTTACCAATATGCATTTGATGAGTCATGATGAATGTATTCATTGCTTGGACCAGATACTTTTTGAGTCCTTACCCAAAAAGTTAGTTTGTGCCCTGTAATTGCACCAAAAATACACCCATGTTTGCCATTTGTAGAGTCAAACCACAACATTTTGGGCATTATATGTAACAAAGTGGTTTCCAATCTGCATTTGATGAGTCATGAGGAATGTATTCATTGCTTGGACCCGATATTTTTTTAGTCAGTACCCAATAAGTTAGTTTGTGCCCCGGAATTGCACCAAAAATACCCCCATGATTGCCATTTGTAGAGTCAAACCACAACATTTTGGGCATTCTATGTGACAAAGTTGTTTCCAATATGCATTTGATGAGTCATGATGAATGTATTCATGGCTTGGACCCGATACTTTTTGAGTCATTACCCAATAAGAAGTTAGTTTGTGCCCTGGAATTGCACCAAAAATACCCCCATGTTTGCCATTTGTAGAGTCAAACCACAACATTTTGGGCATTGTATGTGAAAAAGTTGTTTCCAATCTGCATTTGATGAGTCATGATGAATGTATTCATGGCTTTGACCAGATACTTTTTGAGTCCTTACCCAAAAAGTTAGTTTGTGCCCTGTAATTGCACCAAAAATACCCCCATGTTTAGCCATTTGTAGAGTCAAACCACAACATTTTGGGCATTGTATGTGAAAAAGTTGTTTCCAATCTGCATTTGATGAGTCATGATGAATGTATTCATGGCTTTGACCAGATACTTTTTGAGTCATAACCCAATAAGTTAGTTTGTGCCCTGTAATTGCACCAAAAAAAAAACCCATGTTTAGCCATTTGTAGAGTCAAACCACAACATTTTGGGCATTCTATGTGACAAAGTTGTTTCCAATATGCATTTGATGAGTCATGATGAATGTATTAATGGCTTGGACCCGATATTTTTTTAGTCATTACTATCCAATAAGTTAGTTTGTGCCCTGGAATTGCACCAAAAATACACCCATGATTGCCATTTGTAGAGTCAAACCTTAAGATTTTGGGCATTCTGTGTGACAAAGTTGTTCCCAATATGGTTAGGGTTATATCCTGTTCGCAAATTCAGTAATTATTTGTTCGTATATGTGGACTTCTCGCAAGTTCTTTACCCCTGCGGAAAATTATCTAGTACCAAGACGTGCACGAGTCTACATCTGTCTTTTTCGAACGTACGTACGAGATTATTTTTCGAACGTACATACATACCGTACAATCTAGTATGTACGAGATTCTTTTTCGAACGTCGTACGTACGAGATTATTTTTTGAACGTACATACATACCGTACAATCTAGTATGTGGGAGATTCTTTTTCGAACGTCGTACGTACGAGATTCTTTTTCGAACGTACATACATACCGTACAATCTAGTATGTAGGAGATTCTTTTTCGAACGTCGTACGTACGAGAATCTTTTTCGAATTCTTTTCGTACGTACGTACGAAATTGAATTATCTAGTACAAAAAACGTGTAGAATTCTACACTAGTCTAGAAATCTACACTATTACCAAATCGTGTAGAATTGTACAGGATGTATGATTTTTTTTTACCTCGCGACAAAAAAAAAATCTTTCCCACACAAACACTAGTAAACTTTTCTTACCTCGCGACAAACAAAAAAGATCACTTTTTCTACCTCGTGACAAAAAAAATCACTTTTTCTACCTCGCAACAAAAAATAAATACACTTCATAATCTGCCTTCTTACATCCGACTTATTTGAGTAGAGTGTTGGTTCTTGCAATCAACACTCCGTCCGAGAACGTGGGATCCGACCCTCTTTGAGCACAACGATCCGTTCTCATTTATTTTAGTCCGAAATAACAGCCTTGTACTGCATGACAATAGAAAGCATTGGACGAGAGGGAAATTGATGGATAGATATTGTTTGGACTGCAGCCTTACATATACGTCTTGAAATCAATGAACCTGCATCCCTTGCCTCTATATCAACTGGAACAAGATACTGTTTTTCGTGACATGGAGTAAGAAGTATTCTACGGCAGCAACTACAATTTCATCGGGTCTATTGTCGGAACGACGGAACGTCGGAACAAGCAAAGGTAAGAATGAGAGAGATCGGCATCTGCATTGGCATCGGCATCGGCATCGGCATCGGCATATTGGTCTTCCACTCCACCGGCATTACTGATTCCATTCTGTTTTCTTCTTATTTTCACAGGAACGGATCGGAATCAACCATCGAATCGGAATCGGAAGCAACCATCAAGCAACCATCGAATCAGAATCCGAAGCAACCATCGAATCATACGAATACTCGGCATCGTATCGTCGGCATCGAATTGCTCCTCTTCCACCAGCGCTCGACATTGAAGGTGCAGCATCGATCGTATCAACGTCACCATCGAATCAATTGGCATGTAGATTATATTATTCTGTTGTTATTATTTACCCTATGTACTACATCAATAGATACTCACCCATTTTGTTCCTTTATCATATATTATTTGAATAGGATCGTCGGCAACAACAACGGCAACGACTCGTTGTACCACAGAGAGCATCAACAGCAACCGGGAACGATTGAATTGCAAAGCAAGAGCAACAGCGAGAGCAACAGCGGCAAGCGGCAGCGAGAGCAACAGCAGCCAGCGGCAGCGATAGCAACAGTCGCAACCGGCAGCAGCGAGAGCAACAGCGGCAAGCGGCAGCGAGAGCAACAGCAGCAAGCGGCAGCGAGAGCAACAGTCGCAACCGGCAGCAGCGAGAGCAACAGTCGCAACCGGCAACAGCGAGAGCAACAGCAGCAAGCGGCAGCGAGAGCAACAGTCGCAACCGGCAGCAGCGAGAGCAACAGTCGCAACCGGCAACAGCGAGAGCAACAGCAGCAAGCGGCAGCGAGACCAACATCAGCAAGCAACAGCGAGACCAACAGCGGCAAGCGGCGGCGAGACCAACAGCGGCAAGCGGCAGCAATAGCTCGGCAAGAAATCAGCGGCGCACAGCAACCAATCAGCGAAACGCTCCTCCTCCTCCTCCACCGGCGCTCGGCAACAAATCAGCGAAAGGCTACTCCTCCTCCTCCTCCTCCACCGGCAAGCGGCAACTAATCAGCGAAACGCTCCTCCTCCTCCTCCACCGGCAAGCGGCAACGAATCGTTGGCATAGAATCGCTCCTCCTCCACCGGCAATCGGCAACGAATCGTTGGCACCGAATCGCTCCGAATCGATCCAACACCAATCTATCCAACACCAATCGATCTGCAACACGAATCGATCTGCAACAGGAATCGCTCGAACACCAATCGATCTGCAACACGAATCGATCTACTCCTCCTCCACCGGCGCTCGGCGACGAATCAGCGAAACGCTACTCCTCCCCCGGCGCTCGGCAATCGGCAACGAATCAGCGAAGCGCTCCTCCTCCACTGGCAAGCGGCAACGAATCAGTGGCATCGAATCGCTCCTCCTCCACCGGCGCTTGGCAACGAATCAGCGAAACGCTCCTCCTCCTCCTCCAACGTCAAGCGGCAACGAATCAGCGAAACGCTCCTCCTCCACCGGCACCGGCGCTCCAATTGATCTGCAAAACCAATCGATCTGCAACACCAATCGATCCGCAATACCAATCGATCTGCAACACCAATCGTTGGCAACATCAATCAATCTGCAACACCAATCGATCCAACACCAATCCATCGGCATCGTCGGCAACAGCAACGGCAATTGGTCTTCCACTCGTCCATCAGCAGATCGATTTGTCGTCATCTTACAACGGCAGTTCATCTCCTCCAACAACAATGGGATTCAAAAGATCACCAGAGAACATTGCAGCAAGAGCCAAAAAACAAAGAGCAAAGAGACAACAGGAATACAGAAGTCAATGGAGAACGTCTTCAAATTTTCTTAAGGTTGCTGCACCGGTGTCAACAAGCCACAAAACTTATACAAATTTGTCTCGGATAAAACCGAGGAAGAAGGAAAAGAATAGGCTCTCAACATGCAAAGATGGCGTCTATACAATAGCCCTGAAAAAATATTGCCGAGCAACTGTGGTGGAAGGTAAATACATGGAGACAGATTGGGGTGGCAAGATAGGAGGAAAGAAGAAGTATCAACCGGAACAGGCTTTGTCAATTGAAAACTACAATACATTGGATAGTACGAAGGATGAGCATATTCTAGCGTTTGATCATTCTAAACAATCATTGTGAATTTTTGCCAAAGTTTCACGCCATTTTGCGGAACGACACCTCGCTTCGAAGAATAATATCGAATTGTTGAGACAGTTTGCTCCTGCCATTGTTGGAGCAAAACCAACCGTTGGAAGAGGGGTTAAGCGCGGCAGTATCAATGATGATTATGCTATCATTGGAATTCGACCAGAAAGATTGGATTCAAATATTGGTGAGTATGTTTTCAAAAGTCATGTCGATCCCAGCATCAAACTAGAGCTAGAAGAGACAACAGTTGAAATTGTGAAGCATATGCATCATAGTTTAATTGACGTCGAACCATTTGTTGCGGAGGAAATGGATGTGTTGTCTCAGATTCTGTCTCGTACAAAGCTAAATGCAATTGGGCAGCAGGCCTTAGCATTTTCGATCGGTCGCAACTACCATTCTAGATGCCATGTGGACGATGACATGTACTACACTCGTTTGACAGTAATTGCTCCTGCGGAAGTGTCTGCTGACGAGGTGATTTATTATTTTGTCTTCCCCACGTATGGAGTGAAAGTTCCATTGAGGTCAGGAGATACTCTATTGTTCAATCCATTAGTATTACATAGCTGTTCGAATCCCAAATTCGAAGGGTGTTATATTATGAGCGCCTATGTATCTCGCAAAACTGTGCTTAGAGCTAGCCCTCTATAGTAATATTAAAAAATGGTTTAAAGTTAGCCGGTACATTCACCCTTGGTACTCAATCGGAACTGCTGTCCGAGCTTTCGCTCTCTGAACTGGATAGAGAATCACTGGATTCGTTATCATTCAATGCCATCTCAAACGGTTCCAACTGGATGTCGTCCTGTAGTGTGCATGCGTTGTACAAAGATTCGTAAGACGGTGGTGTAGCAGCATTTTTGCTTTCAAAATAATTTAGCCATGAGATCCGATTCGATATCACTAGCCAATCGCAATTGGTTATGGACCCATCAAGGCCTTGCTCTGGAACAACTGCCAGCTCGGAATGGATAGTGTCGACATGAAATAGGTACAGTGAATTCATCAGGCGACCACGTTGGACAAATTCAGAAGCTGTTTTCTTAGGCACATCTTGAAACCGACGAGCCACAGCATACATTCCGTTTGTATCAATTGGATAGCCACCAATACTACTGTATGGCTGCTTCAAACTCTGTACAGTTAAGAAGCATACCAGATGGCACGGTATGAGCTTGGGATTGTTATTTAAATCAAAGTCCAATTTCATCAAACACCAATCCATCCAGACGGAGTTCAGCAGAGAACTATCCGATCTATATGAAGGATGCGAGCGAAATATAAAATTAGACCCACAAGCAACATCGAAACGATTGTGCTCTGTAACTCCACAAATGTGTGAAGGATTCTCCAATAAAGGTAGCACAGAATCACAAACAAAGTCGAGTATGTCAGAAGGAAAAAATGGTTTGCTTTTGTTCGTAGAACGAAGCCACTTCATTGTTGATTCCCCATTTTCGGTTCTCATTATATGAAAATGAGAACCGCCACCATCAGGTCGTTCAATTGGAGGAGGATCAGGCGGATGCAAGTTGAAGTGATATGTTGCCTGGCTTAGCATCATTTTCTCGGACTTTCGCTTCGCCGTTTGACCGATTAGTGATGCAGCATTACCTTGCGTGTTCTTGGAAGGAGCTTTAATCTCAGTTTTATGGTGAGACTCATTCGGAGCACTATCCCAGCCTGCGGGGCTCCCCCATAAAGAGATATAATCTGGTAGGTGAAAGTACAGGTGATTCTTGATTAGTTTTGTTCCCATCCCTTTCCTGTGACATGTTGAGTTTATACAATTAATAAAGTGAACAATTGTTTTTGGGAGATTCTTTAAGGAACCATATTTCATTCGACCGTGTTTAAGAAATTCTTCCATTGATAGAATTAGCTGAATTACCTCTATCTGTTTCTTTACAAAACGATGGTCACCAATAATGTCAGATCCATGTTTGGAAACCATAGCGATCAGAAGAGAAATAAGCATTCCAGAGAAATCATGCCCTTCTTTCTTCGTAGTTGATAATAGCTGAGTCCCAAATTTGGTGCGAGGAAAATCTCTATCAGACTGGCGTGATAACAAACCACCGTACCGTTGTGCTAAATGGCCAATACTGTTAGCAACAGCCACACCGTGCTTCAAATTGGGGGCATAAACACATGGAACACTTCCGCGGAGCAACAATTCAATTGACTCGATGGCCCGTTTGGCAGTACCAAGCTGGTGCATGTGCAAACAATTACCGGGAGTTGCAAAATGAATGTTGTTCTGATTAGTACCAAAGCATAAATCATGAAATACATTCCTTATGTTGTGATGAGAGTTGTTTTTGAAGTTCTTATTGATATCGTTTAGATCTGTGCCGGGAAAACAATGGAAATCAACAGGTGACCACTTCTTTGTTGCAGGTTGAACAGAAGGAATGTTTATGTTTGGAGAATAACAGTTGCAGTGACGGCACATCCGCATGACACCCTTATTGAAGGAGCCGTATTTTCCACACAATTTATCGTGAAGTTCTGTGTCGCCAATAACATAGGCAATGGCAAATTTCATTTTTACCCTCCACTGTTGATTTGCGTACGGAAGATAATTCCATTCGATACCACCGTCTTCGTTACACGCGGCTTTGAAGGAACGAAACGCTACTTCCAAACCATTGTGAAGATTCTGAATTTTTTCCTTTGAAGTGGCAGGACGAGAGTGTCTGGTTGACTCCCATTCGGGGTCGGGATGGAAGTAAATAGTTGTCCATGCTTCAGGTCGAGAACAAGTCTCCACATTAAAAATACCAAGTGTCATGTTCAATGGTGTTAACGTAAGTCGTCCGTGCGCATCCAAAGATATGCCGTCCATGTAAAATATAATAGGAACAAGAATTTCTTGCGAATTGGGATTGCAAATTTCTTTCCAAGAAGATTTCCACCACGAGCCGTGATGCAATTCTGAGATTACAGAATTAGGATTCAACTCAGGATTATTGTCGGGAGACAGAGGGGTGGAATAGTCGGGAAAGGAGAGGTTTTCTTCTATCATTAGCTGCTGGTCAGAAAGAAGAGAATAAATGGCATCCTTAAAAGAACGGACATACACCTGAGTGGGCTTATTATCAGGTAACCAATTCAGTATATGAGGATGAAATTTCATATCGGAGAGACCAAGATTGGATTGGAGATTGTCAAAAATTGCTTGCCGAGATCTAATTTTGGCATCGCAAAAATCAAAACCCGGTCTCATTTGACTTTTCTTTGCCCACTGGAAAATGGATTTGAATGTGTTCAGTGGCAATTTATGTCTGGCCATTAAATTCATGAGTTCCAATTCAGCAAGAAGATGAGGGGGCGGCGGTAGTTTTGTGTGGCTTTGAAATGCATCCTCTCTTTCGTTCAAATTAATGCTTTCATGAAAAGATGGTGGTGGAGGGGCGGGCTGAGCAGTAACGACATTAACAGCAGAACCATTAGTGTTATCTTCTTCGTTGTCTCCACAATCAATGTTGTTGGTAGAATTGTTGTCGTTATTTTCATTTACGTCATCGTCATTGTCATCCTCGTCATAGGAATTGTCGATATCATTATTCAGCGGGAATGCATCTTCATCTTGAACAGCAGAAACAGCCATGTAAGATTCAATGGCGTTCCGATCCATTGGCGGTAAAAAGACATCATGTACAATCTGTTGGTTTAGAACAGAATGAAGACCCGTCGCTGACTGACTTGTGACAGTGTGTTGCTGGGAGAGATGAGAAGGGGGAACAGATGGACCGTTTTGTGTCATAGTCATCCCAAAATCAGACGGAGAATGTTGAACAGACGGCAAGGTAGGCTGCACTTTGATAGAGGTGGAGAGGTTATAGATCTTTCGTTTAATTAGACCCTGACTATGGTAGAAATCCCGGCACTCATCAAGACAATAAAGATGTCTTCTTAGGCCAACGGAGACGTATTTCAAAGTACCCTGCTTGTTTGCCGTGGATTTATATCCTAAAAACTTGGAGTTTTTGCCATTCAGCGCGCAACAACGGCAGTAGAATAGAAGAGGGGTTTTCATAACAGGAGGCATTATGTTGCGGAGTTGTTTGAAGGAAAATATCAGTAGATGGGGTCGAAACGAAGGAGATCACAAAGATGAATCGTTGAAAGGAAAAAATTACATGTGTTACTTTGTGTGTGATGTGTTTTCTTGTACGGTAGATTTCCTTACTACCGTACTTCGATTGCAAAAATGGTCCGTAAAGTAATTACTACTTAGTGATGATTGCAACATTCCTCGTACAATATGTTTAGTAGTGAACAGTACGTACAGTCAACTCCTTAAGAGGGTTAATACACAGCGCCGGACGGGTCAATCCCATCAGTTATTCCAAACATTTGTTGGCAGGCGCGTCAGTTCTTCCATAAGGTGCACGGAAATGTGAATCGAAATGGAAATCGTGGACAATAGCGTTGTTGATTATCGAAATGGAAATCGTGGAGAATTGTTTTGTTGATTGCGATCAAGTTGATTCCGACTTTCATGTACCCGTAAAACCAACTAGTACGCTATTTTTGCATGAGTTATTACTAGTAGATACTAGTACGAAATCGTGGACAATTGCGTTGTTGATTATCGAAATGGAAATCGTGGACAATTGTTTTGTTGATTACGATCGAGTTGATTCCGACTTTCATGTACCGGTAAAACCAACTAGTATGCTATTTTGCATGAGTTATTATTAAATTCCTTTCGTGTCTAAGTTGGTAGAGGTACGAGATCGAAAATAATGAGACCTCGAAAATTACCGGGCTCATTCTCACGATCGAGAATCGATACTTAACTGGAGAAGAAGAATCGATCGTCACTCAAGTTCGATACTTAGTGATCCAAGGAAGAGCACATGCCAGATATTAGCATATGCTGTATTTTGTTAAGTGTTCTGTTTTCAAGAAAAGACAGCAGAGGTTCGAAGCGCTGCTCACGAACCTGTTTCTCTGCTGCACAAAATACACGTTGTATTAGCGGCAACGCGATATATTTTCCTGTAACACGGTATTTTGCCGTATATTTGTAATACCGTGCTGTATTAGCGGCAGCACACTCTAAAGCGGTAACTTGCTCTCCAGCAAGCCGACACGCTTATACCTTTTAGATTACTTGATTATTCAACCTTAAACCTTGCATCGGACGTACTTGCGTCCTACTGTAGAACTACAAGCCTAAGATCTAACTGACTGAGCCCACCGGTAGTCAGAATAGATCTGATTGACGCCGAGTCTTCAGTCGTAGTGGATATCAGAGAAATATTAGATTACAACAGACCGGCACCTCAACCGGCCTGCAGCTACAGATCGTGTTGCTCTTCTTTGCCTTTGGAAGAATCAGCTCAACAGCCAGTTTCAAAAGGAAATTAACAGATTAACAGTCGCAAGCTTGTTGGAGCTTGCAAAAGAAGACGACAACAACGGAACCAATCCGACAGCAGATTATCGATCGACTCGACTACGGACGACGATTGATAGTTCTCTGATCCGATTACAGCAATCCGAGAGACGCCGAAGAAAAGACAACAACGAAACAAAGAGAAACTGTAACAGCACTACATGTCCGACATCCCCATCGCCGGTCGAACACGTAGCAGGTCCACAGGATTCCAAACACTCCAGCCCGGAAGTGCTGCAACCACACCCCTTCTGCCTACAGCAGCAGGCATGGCACCTGATCAACAGAATAATCCAAGCCCAGAGGGTGAAGAGGACACATCTATCACTGACCTCTTTCCTTCATTCGACCAACCATTAGCCACCTTTTTGCATGAATCCTTCGATGTCCCAAAGGAGTCCCACAGCACCTTGTGTGAGGCGCTCGTAGCTGGGCAGTACAAGACATGGCTGGACTTCCTGTACATCGAGAATATAGGTGATCTCGCTTACCTCGAGAGAGGAACAAGAACACCGCTTTACCGGCATGTACAGATGACTCTACAAAGAGTTGTCGATTTTGGACAACATCTCACAGAACAAGGACTGGACTGGGAAGATAGAACCCACTATACCAAGGCCGCCTTTAAGAGCTACTGTCGAGGGATTATCAGAGCCAGAAGAGAATCTGGGACTGACATTGAAACAACGGCGCGCACTATCGGCACATCTCAACGACAACAGGAGAGATCCTCCAAACCAATCGAACAGCTCAGATATGAGTCATGGACCAAGAAATCACGGGATGAAACCACATTCCCAACCCTGAAGAATGATGCAACCTTTGAGCGTTGGCTTGTCAAATTCAAGGCTAAACTGGAAACATCCGACATAGATACGCGCACATTTCTCGATCCAAGCTGGCCTGATATACCACTCATCGGGTACGAGAAGGCCCTTCATGACAAGCAGTGTGCATTCTTCTGGACTCTTGTTCTACATGCCCTCCAGAGTGACCTCTCCTACTCCTGTGTGCTCAGCCATACCACTTCTAGAGACGGCAGACAGGCCTTCTTTGACTTTGTCGCATTGCATGATAGGTCCAAATCCAAAGTGTATGACACCTCCATTGTGATGCAACACCTATTGGACATTGACTTACGAACATGGAAGGACACCAAAGTCAAGTTCATCACCCAATGGTTTGCTCAGCTAGACCATCTCAACACACTACGCGACCCGCAGAGGCCACTTGATTTTGATACCGTTAAAACACACCTTTGCAAGGCCTGCAGTAGCAGCTTCCAACTCAGTGAACAGTTCTGCAAGGTTGATGATCCACCTGCAGCACAGGATTTGACCAAGTTTAGACAGCATGAAGCCGCTGCTATCAGTGAATTGAAAAATACCCTCCTCCTTGAAGCCACCAGACTGGACTCCCAGGCTTCCCTGTCGCAACCTCGAAGTCGGCTGTCTGTCAAAGCCAATACTCATGATTTGTCTTCTATGACACAGTCCACATATTCTGCTATCACTGATGACTCGGCCTCATATTTACCTCCTATTGATTTTGATGGTGACTACCAGGACTACGCTGTTTACAAGGCTGGCAGAACACCAGATCCAACCACAAGACTACCATCTGCAGTTTGGAAAACTCTCTCTAAACAGGGTATGAAGCACTGGCTCGGCTTCTCAGCTGACGACAAGAAGCGACTAGTTGCCTGCCTACGATCTGAGCTCCTTGATGTTGCATTACCACCGGATCCCAATTCTAGCAAACCGATCACACGTCAGATCTATGAACACCACACTGATCAGCAGGTCCCCTCACCTGATATTGAACAGATCCTCTCACCTGCTGAGGAAAGCGCAGCCAGATCTGCATTCCATGCATCCCTTGGTGTATATCAGGCATCTTCTCAATCCGATAACAGACCGCTCAAGTCTTCTGTTTCTCCCGCACATCCAGCTCGTTTCCTTGCAGATAATCCTGATATTCTTTACAAGAAAGAAGGCAATGTCTATGTCCCTGTTGAACAGAGTTCACGGTCTGTAAAATTCCACTATTGGGCATCACCGGACTGTGAATCTCTTGTTTCACCAGCAAACCCCGCCGCTACTTACCACTCTAGCAAAACTACTGTATCCACACCCGGTTATGCCATGGTTGACAGGGGTGCAAATGGATGTATCATAGGAAATGATGCATGCCTTATCTCTAAGGACATCCCACCTAGATTTGTCAATGTAACTGGTATCAACAATCACCAAATCCAAAACATCCCTATTGCAACGTGTGGCGCCTACTCTGTTTCCAACAGAGGTCCGGTCATTATCATCTTTCATGAATGTGCCTACACTGGACAACACCCATCTATCTTGTCCTCTCCTCAGATGGAAGCATACCACTCGATTGTGGATGATACCTCTCTCAAGACCGGTGGAACCCAAGTCATTACCACTACTGATGGCCATGTCTTTCCACTCAGTATATGCCATGGCTTACCTTATCTTGCCATGCGCAAGTATACCCGTGCAGAATTTGCTCATCTACCTCACGTCGTCATGACAAGTGATCTGCATTGGGACCCATCTGTGCTAGATACCGCATATACCCCCCAGGATGATACCTTCATTCAGAAATACCCGCCTGTTTCCACATCACTTCCATATCAAGATTATGATGAATTTGGCGCGCTTAGGGATATCAACATTGGCACCTCCTCTACAGTCACCTCATTCTTGTCCAACAGCACTACTACCTCCTCCCTACAGGCTTTGGATGTTTCTGATACTTCATTTTGGCTTAGCCCCACTGATTACATCCATCAAGACATCCTTAGTAGGTGCTCTAATCAATCTCCTTCCACCTTTCTCACTGCTGCAGCCCATGTTCAATCGCCCACTGATATCGATTACCTGTCCCTGAAACCCTTCTTTGGATGGATCTCCCTTGACCGTATCAAGGCCACCTTCAACAATTCCACACAGTATGGCTCATTGTCACTTAGTCCCGATGGTAACATCTTCAAAAGGTTCCAATCACCACAGCCTGCCATGAATGTCAGGCCTTTCAATGATGATGTCCTCTCTGATGTCATCTATTCAGACACCCCTGCTATCAATGGTGGTTCCAAGATTGCTCAAGTTTTCTTTGGTCGCAAATCTCATATCATCCATGTTGAAGAAATGAGGTCTACTGCTGATTTTCTTCCTTGTCTCCAAAATTTTGTTCGACAATGGGGTAGACCACTCAGATTGCTCTGTGATCATGGATCTTATCAGTCCAGCAAATCTGTTCTTGACTACCTCAAGATGATGTGGATTGGCTTATGGCAAAGTGAACCATACCATCAACACCAAAATCTTTTTGAACGGCGATACCAGACCTTCAAACGCATTGTCAATAAAATCATGGATCGCACGGGCACTCCACCACACCTCTGGCTTCTTTGCATGCGATATGTTGGCCGCCTCATGAATCATTTGTCTGATCCCACTCTCTCTGACAAACAGCCTTTCTTTATTGCTACTGGTACCATTGGTGATATCAGTCCCTACCTTAGTTTCTTCTGGTTTGAGCCCGTATACTACAAGACTCCAGATACACAGTTTGGCTCTCAGACCACTGAATGCCTTGGCCACTTTGTTGGCATTGCTGAACATGTTGGCAATAGCTTATGTTTCACCATCTGGGATCCCATCACCAATAAGCTCCTTGACCGCTCTGGTGTACGCACTGCTTTAACTCCCGAGCATCGCAACAAGCGTGCTGGCTTGTTCACTGATGATGGCTTTCTTGCATGGCGCAAGGCCAAAGATGCTTCCATCACTCCTAAATCTTCTGGTGATAGTCCCTCCTTTCGACATCCTTCATCCCCCAGTCCGGTACCAGCATCATCTCCTCTGCGCCTCCCAAAGCCATCCTTGCCTACCTTCCTTTATTCCAAGGTTCCTAATACACGAAGCTATGTACCTTCTCCACTCCCTTACCTGTTACTGAAGATGATTTTGGTCCCCCTGAGCTAGCATATTTTGATGTCAGTGACGCAACACCTCCACCTATCAATCCTGCTACCCCATCTGTTGGCCCATCTAAAGTAGTTGTTACTGATGAAGAAGGCAACGCCCAATTTGACGATGATGGCACACCCATCACCATCCCTGCTATCCCTGTTACTGAATTGCAAGGTCGGTCTTTTCTCATGGTCCTCCCTAATGGCACACAGAAAAGAATGACAGTTGTTGACATTGAAAACAGTCTTGAGCAAAACAAGGACTTCATCAAATTCAAGTGCAAGCATACAGATGATGAACTTGAAGATATCATAGCATACAATGACGTCATGAACTACATCCACAGGGATGTAACTCAAGAAGATGGCAAACTTTGGTCTTTTCGACGCATACTTGGTCATCAAGGTCCCCTTGACAACAAGCACCCACAATACAAAGGTTCCAAATATAACCTATGGATTGAATGGGAAAATATGGAGCGCACCTATGAACCTCTCTCCAATGTAGCTGCAGACGACCCTGTTACTGTAAGCAAATATGCCAAGGACAACAACATGCTTGATCAACCTGGTTGGAAACACCTCAAACGCATTGTTTCCCTTGCCCGCAGAACCAAGAAGCTAGACAGGCTTATCCACCAAGCCAAACTTCGCTCCTTTCGAACTGCTCCACAGTACCAGTATGGATTCAAGGTACCCCGCAATCATGACGAAGCCATCCAGTTTGACACAGCCAATGGCAATACCAAATGGCAGGATGCCATAGCGCTGGAAATGTCGCAGCTTCAAGAATATGACACCTTTATTGACAAAGGTATCTACAAGGCTAGCAATATACCCATTGGATTCCAACAAATCAAGGTCCACATGATTTATGCAGTCAAGCACGATGGCCGACACAAAGCCCGGCTAGTTGCAAATGGTAATCTCACTGAAGCTCCCATTCACAGTGTGTATGCAGGAGTTGTTTCACTTAGAGGCTTGCGCATGTGCCTATTCCTTGCTGAACTGAATAGCTTAGAAGCATGGGGAACCGACATTGGGAATGCATACCTAGAAGCTGTTACCTGTGAGAAAGTATGCATCAAGGCTGGTGCTGAATTTGGATCACTAGAGGGACACCTACTAGTGATTTACAAGGCTCTATATGGACTTCGATCATCTGGCAAGTGTTTTGGTGATATGCTCGCTGCCTGCCTCATTGAACTAGGTTTTGAAAGATCCAAGGCAGAGCCTGAAATCTTTATCAAACCTGGCAACAACAAACATGGGGAGCCAGTATACGAGCTGATATGCACATATGTTGACGACCTTTGCTTATGTATGGCCAATCCTGAAACCTTTCTGGTCATCCTACAGTCTGAACCTTACAATTTCAAATTAAAGGGCTCTGGTCCAATGAGCTTTCATTTGGGATGTGGTTTCGAAAGAGATGAACATGGTGTGCTCTGCATGAACCCCATCAAGTTCATTGAGAAAATGGAGGCCTCCTATGAACAAATGTTTGGCTGCAAACCCACCACTAGGTTCCACTCACCCCTTGCTGAGAATGATCATCCAGAGCTAGATTCATCATCATTCCTAGGTGATACTGATATCCAAAAGTATCAAAGCATGGTGGGCTCACTCCAGTGGGTCATTGCCATTGGACGTTTTGATGTGCAGACTGCTGTCATGACCTTATCAAGCTTTCGTGTGCAACCTAGGGAAGGCCATCTCAACAGAGCCAAACGAATCTATGGATATATTTCCAAGTTTCGTCATTTCAAAATCAGATTCAGAGTGGGCATACCAGATTTTGTACTCACTCAAGGCAACAGTACAGACTGGTCCAATACCGTATATGGGGAGCATTCTGAAGACCTACCAAGCGATGCCCCTAAACCCCTAGGTAAGGTAGTTGTATTGTCTCATTTCTATGATGCAAACTTAATGCATGACATCCTAAGTGGTAAAGCTGTCACTGGTATCCTGCACTTTGCAAACAAGACCCCCATCATGTGGTTCTCCAAGAAGCAAGCAACCTCTGAAACAGCAACCTTTGGCGCCGAATTTGTGTCTGCTAGAACCTGCATTGAGCAAATTGTTGACATTCGACAGTCATTCAGGTATCTAGGTACTAGAGTACACGACACATCCTACACATGGGGAGACAATGAAAAGATGATCCAAACCTCTACATTCCCATATGCGAGGCTACACAAGAGGCATCACATTCTATCATATCACTATGTTAGAAGCATGATCGCAAGAGGTTTCATCCTCATGCAACATCTTGCAGGTAAGGATAACTGCGCTGATATCCTCACCAAGCATTGGGGACACTCAGTAGTGTATCCTTTACTCAAGCCCATCTTTCACTACTGTGGAAACACCGGTGATCTGTTGCAGGATGACTGCACCAGATACTAGAGGATGCTTTCATGTGGACACATGGGGAGTATTAAATTCCTTTCGTGTCTAAGTTGGTAGAGGTACGAGATCGAAAATAATGAGACCTCGAAAATTACCGGGCTCATTCTCACGATCGAGAATCGATACTTAACTGGAGAAGAAGAATCGATCGTCACTCAAGTTCGATACTTAGTGATCCAAGGAAGAGCACATGCCAGATATTAGCATATGCTGTATTTTGTTAAGTGTTCTGTTTTCAAGAAAAGACAGCAGAGGTTCGAAGCGCTGCTCACGAACCTGTTTCTCTGCTGCACAAAATACACGTTGTATTAGCGGCAACGCGATATATTTTCCTGTAACACGGTATTTTGCCGTATATTTGTAATACCGTGCTGTATTAGCGGCAGCACACTCTAAAGCGGTAACTTGCTCTCCAGCAAGCCAACACGCTTATACCTTTTAGATTACTTGATTATTCAACCTTAAACCTTGCATCGGACGTACTTGCGTCCTACTGTAGAACTACAAGCCTAAGATCTAACTGACTGAGCCCACCGCTAGTCAGAATAGATCTGATTGACGCCGAGTCTTCAGTCGTAGTGGATATCAGAGAAATATTAGATTACAACAGACCGGCACCTCAACCGGCCTGCAGCTACAGATCGTGTTGCTCTTCTTTGCCTTTGGAAGAATCAGCTCAACAGCCAGTTTCAAAAGGAAATTAACAGTTATTACTAGTAGATACTAGTAATACATTATTTTCGCTAGTACTTCATCATTATAATTGATTATTTCATTATCTTTCTGACGAGGAAAACAAATACCAACGTGTTAGGTGTTACTACGACCTAATCTTCGAATAGATAATCTACTCTACTGATACTACTAATACTAATCATCCAATCGACAGTCGAACCAACCATGGAGGGAATTTACAAACTACAAAAGGTGGTTCAGGAACACCCAGCCAATCTCGAACAAGAACTCCGGAAAATGCTTGTTTATCACAAGAAAGAGACTGCTCGAATCCAAAAAATGATTCGTAAGATTTGTGCAGGAAAAAGGAATGATCCAAACGTTAAAATTGAAAGCGACGATCCTACTAGCAATGATCAAGTCGATCCGAATGTAACCAGCAGCATCTATCCACAAAGCGGGTTATTTGAGAGGAGCGAACAACATTGGAGTGGCGATTCCGACGGTGTAGCTTCTGAAAATACAGCGGATCTTCCTGGCGTTAAACACGAACAAATCCCTTGAGTGCAATAGCCCGCCTGGGGTGAATTCGACTTGGAGTTGACATGGAGTTGGAGCTGGGATTTGAGTTGGAGTTGGAGGATTTGGGTCGGAGCCCATTATACCGGTATGGTGGAAACATGTTGAGAAAATGAAATAAGTCATTCGTGCACAAGTTGTACACAAAATAGTGCTTGTCACGAAACGAATATGATATCCTTAACCCTAAAATAGTTATTTTATTTGAGGAGTGACGAGATATTTGTCTCAAAAGTAAAGGTGTGCGACGCGCGAGGTATTTTAGTAGACACGCGACCTAAAAAGGTAGGAAATTTAAAAAATAGGGTCGAGAATTGTAAAAATAGCGCGCGATAGCCCGCGGGGGGTCGAGAAACAGTTCTCGGACGTACCACGAACAAGCATATGCCCCATCGAACAGAATACTTAACCCCGAAAATGACCAATACCATCAAATGACCAATACAGTAAGACCAACACGACGCTAATACAGCAACAGCAGTATCGGTACGATGAAACCCATAGTGAAAAGACCAGGGAAGATCTCTACCATGTAAAATACAGCAGAGAGCCCCGATACAGTGAAAATACACAGTAAAAATAAGAGCGTCTCTCTGAGCTCACTTCTCTTTAAATTTCAATTATCCTATACCTTTCGGTCAATTTTTAGAGTAACAACAGGTTATAGAGCCCTTATACCTTCTACTAACAAGTGGATACCTTAAGCTACCTATCTCCGCCCCGTACAGCACCTTCACTGTCGGTTACAGCCAGAGTATACTTGGTACAGGACTCGCACGCCGGGCTGTATCAATTGACCTCCCCCCCGCCTCTCTCTCCTCCTTACTCGCGTATCAAGGGGTGTATACAGATCCTTCTACCAAGAATCTTCTTCTGTAATACACGACCAAGCATACATATCAAGGGGTGTATCTACAGAACATTCTACCAAGAATCTCCTTCTGTAATACGCATCGCAACATCGACAATTACGATCGAACAATTCTACCAAGATACACATCCACGGACGATCACATCCAAGAATAACACCGAATGTTCGTTCCCAAGGTTGATTCGTTTCGTTTCTACTACGATCACTTACATTAACACCAACGTCACCGAGTAATTACATCGAACGGCTATCCACCAACTACGATCCCACACCATCAAATGTTCCGACATCGACGATTTGACGATCGAATGATATTTATGACGATCGCACGATTACGATTACATTGAAACAAGATAAAGACCACCGTCGTCTCTAAATCATGCCGCCCGCACCTCCATTTGACTGGAATCAAATCCAGGAAATTGCAATCCGATTTGGGACATTCCCAACCAAAGGCAATGCCCACAAACATGAGGCCCTCAACGACTCATTCCACCATGATCTAGAAGACACTGCTGGCCTGTTCCTCACAGACGACGACGCTGACACCAAAGGACCCAAGACACTGGCTCCAGATCCCGTTACCATGCTCAAGGAAATTATTGTAAATGCAATCATGGATATCATCCCCCCCAAGGAACACACTGAGATCAATAAGGGACACATATCTAACCTTTTTGCAGACGCTTGTCTCTGGTATGTTGCTCCAAACAAAACAACGAAGAGAATCAGAAACAAACACTCGATGGACAAGGCAGGAGCACTAGCCATCAAACAAGGACAAGACACCCTCCTCATAGAAATCAGAGCAGCACACTGGGGCTTCAAACCAAATTGGGATGCAGTACACTTTGATGAGGTCTATGACACGAAAATCTACAGCTTCCCTGAAACAAATGACAACGACGAAGATGCCACAGCTACACCCTCCATACCCACTGCAGAAGGCGCCAACATGAGACAATTGACGACCCTACTACAGCAATTGGTCAACAATGGCAACAATAATAACAATGCTGGTGCCAACCACCAAGCGACACTTGACCTACCATGGAATCCAGCAACCTTACCACCACCAGTTAAGGAGAGATACTATTGGCGAGATGAATTCCTCACCAGAGATGATATGAAAGACTTTCCAATCACCTACACAGACTCATCGGGAAATGAAACAATTGTCAGGCAAAACTACTACCTACACAACCTAGGCAGTGGTAGAAATGACCAGCGCCTGATCACTAGAAGTGGTGACTGCTTTGATCTAACCAGAGCCTCTGACAAGTCCAAGGAAGCAGCTAGAGACAAACTATTTCTCTCAGGATTCCCACAACTAAAGGATTCAACCCATCCTCAGGTTAAAAAATGGTACAGAGAAATCACTGCTCATGCACAGCAACACCACATCTACATCCACTCATACTACCTCTACAGGTGTGAAGCTGATCATCTCCGAGGATTTACCATTGGAGACAACCTCCCACATGATCTACCTGCAAGATATGAATTAGCGATTCACGAATGGGGTAATCTCATCTACACTGCACTCAGAACTGATAAGATCATCCCTGACTCATGTGGAAGAATGAAGTCCACCATTCAAAGCTTTGAAGGGGGACAAGGTTACGAAGCTCTGTACACAGTCATTGCTCAGACGCATCCCAACTCCAAAAGGCCATCCAATGCAGGTAGAATGATCAGAAATCCTCCCAATCAAGATGCGAATGAATCACTTGAAGAATACTACTTCCGGTACAAGGATTATTTGAGACTTAGAGTTTTCCTCCAAAATCAACCCAGCACCATCAGTTCAACAGAAGAAGTCAGCAACCTCATTGAAGGAACCACTCTCTCACATGAACTCTTTGAGAAAACAGAAGATGAACGTGACTCAGATGACCAATTCAAGCGAGACAAATACAAAGCAGGCAGGCTCCTACAGACTCTGCAAACATATGAGCAAGAAATCAAAGCTGAGAAGAAGTACAAGGACAAAACCTCCAAACCAAATCTGCCCAAGCACTTACCAAACACAGGAACCAGACCAGGCCCTCGCCGAAGTGATAGGTTCCAAAAACGCGCTGGTAACAACACTGTTAGAACACCTTCTACTTTGACTTCTCACTCAATCAGCCTGATTGAATCACTTGGGTACCCTGAGATGGATGAAGAATCTGACAATCCCTTCCTCCATCAAGCATATTGCAATGCCATCACTGCATTTGACAAAGAACCCAGTCTCTTTGACACCTCCAGGCAATGTATTGTTTGTCATACCTCTGGACACAACTTTGACAACTGCCCTGCCCTGCAAGATGTTGAGTCACTCAGGAAACATAGGATTGCCACTGCCGTTTACATCAGCAAAAACATGAGAGAAACCAAAAAGCTCTTGGATTCTACTCAACGCATCTCCCAAATCCACATTGAAGATGAGGATCCAGATGAAACCTCCCCAGATGATGAACCAGAGGACCAACTTTTTTGCCGCCAAGAATAGACAGTCTTTCTTGCAGCCATATGACATCACCTCAAGATGAACCTCAAGGATTTGACAATGCCACAGCCCCTCAAGTGAACAGCTTATGCCCCTTGTTGGACTCCAGCAGTGTCAGCTCCTACGAATTTTTCCAGATTGGTGCTGTCGATCTTCTCCCCAGGGATAGCCTCCAGCCTTCAATCCCAATTGATGTCTACTGTGATATGGAATCACTTGAAGTTACAACCCCTGTATTGGAATCACACCTGGAGACCAATGGAGATCCCAACTTTGATTGAGACAATCCTATCCCAGGTGGCACCAACCATGTCAAGAATCTTGTCCCTTCTGATCCTATTGCAGCTGCAGCATATTTCCAACAAGGTGTCAGAGCGCAGATTGATACAGGTGCCAAAGTTTCCTGCACAAATCTAAAGCATATCCTGCATGACTACAAACCTTACACCAAGCTGAGAAAATGTCCGGTCAGGCTCACAGCAGCAATAGGCGGAAAGGCAGCCACCTGCATTCCAGAAGGATCTGGCTACTTGCATATTCCAGCACCCAATCACATAGGCAATCTAAAAGTCTTCTTCTATTATTCTCCCTCCCTTTCACATCGACCACATTGCTGAGTGAGAATGACCTCTGTGGAATGACATCACAAATGAGACATCAGTTCAGTGGGCAGTCCATACACAAAACCTTCACTGACAACCTTGACTCATCTGTTCAACAAAATGGCAACCTCACGATTATTTGTCATCACAAGCAGAGCACTACCAAAAACATTGTCCTACATGGAAGCATCATTGATGGTCAGTGCTTCATACACCCAGTACTGATTCCAGACCTTGACTTTGCATCCCCATATGCGAATTGTGCGACTTCCTCAGCATATGCTTTAGCCACTGACTTAGAGTTCAAGACAGCTTGTGATCTAGCCTCTAAAGAAGCCATTAGCAACTTCAGGTATGATACCTACACAAATCTTGTTACACTACAAAAATGCACTGAAGCCGCCAAAACACAACCTGCTACCAGCAACACTCCTCTGTTTGATGCAAAATCCTTTTTTCCACGATCGTTGACAAACATATCCCCATTCAAGCCATCAAAGCCAAGACATCAAAACTCCTCTGGCATCAGCGGCTCGGACACCCATGTGATGACTTCCTATACAACCACGCTCACAAGCACACTCTGGGCGTACCAAAGTTCCAACGGCAAACCAGTATGCTTGACCAATGCCCAACTTGTATCCAGTGTAAACAAACAAAACATCCTGCTGGATCCCATTCCACACGAAAGGCTACCCAGCCCTTTCAGGGCTCATCTATTGACTTTGCTTTTTCTGGTACCAAATCATCAAACAGTAAACAAAAGCGTGACTACGAAGGCATTCATGGCGAGACAGCTTGGATCCTCATCACAGATCACTACACTGGTATGAAGTATGGTGATACCAGAATCTCCAAAGCAGCACCGCTCCATTGGCTTGAACAGTTCTTCTCCCAGCACAACCCAGCTTGTGCCAACAAATATGTCTCCGTAGACCAAGGTGGCGAACTCTATCACAATCCTGATATCAGAAACCTCCTCTCTGCGTTTGGATACTCCATTTTCCCAACTGGTGCTGATGCTTCTCACCAGAATGGTACCGTTGAACGAGCTCAACGAACCCTTGCTAACTCAATGAGAACCATGTTGAGTGGTGCAAATTTGCCCATCAAGTTCTGGCCTTTTGCATTCTACCATGCCCTGAGGTTGTCCAATGTGTTCCCTGAAGGTCGCCAGCACCATTCACCCTTAGAATTGGCAACTGGACATAAGGAAAATCTTGCTGACTTCTGAACCTTTGGCTGCAGAGTTTGGGTTAGACCTCCAGGCAAGCGACCAATCAAGCTCAAACCCAATGCACGCAAGGGGATCTTCCTGGGTTTTGTTCCATACACTACCCAAAACATTCTTTGGTATGATACTGAGACGCACAGAGTCAAGATAGCCACCCATGTCCGGTTTGACGAAGGCATGAATGACTTACCACTTACTGACCTCCCTACCAATCTCAAGCACTTGCTCAGGACTGATGACAACATTCCTCTCCCCCCGGAACCAAATGAGGTGTCATCCAGTGATTTTCAATTCTCCATCTCACCTTTTGCAGATCTCACCAACCTCAGGCTCACTGCTTCACGTTCCTGTGCTGACCAAGCCTTTGGCCTCCGATATGCAAATGATTTGCTACTTGGCAGAGCCTACGTCACAGATATCCTTCCCAAAAGTCCTGCCTCCAAGCTTTTCTCCTCCCATAAGAAGTCTCTCTCCAAACTACAAGGCGCCTATATTGTATCTATCAATCACAACGGTGTGTTTAATGCTGATGATGTTACCTCAGCCTTGCATGAATCACACTCGAGGGGTGAGGGATTCTTCAATAGATACACCCATTACCTTTGCACTTGAAGAAAAATTGTCTATGAAAGAAGTCAGGAAACACTCAAATGAATATGGACTTTTTGCTCCCAATACCTCCTGGAAGGAACCTACCGATGAAGAAGACCCACCATTTTTAAACAGGCTTTCCTCCATCAAAACCATCAAGCGAATTGGCACCAAATACAAGAACCTCCTTCAATCCAGAATCAACCAAGTTGATAGCACTGAAGCCCTCCATGCCTCCATCCAAAAACACTTGGCACCAACTGAGGATGACATGGATGTTGTCATTCCCACTATTGATATTGCATCACTTTGAGCCATCACCAAGCTTCATAAGGCAGGCAATCATGCATTACCCCTAGATGCAGATTCACTACCAACTGAACAAATTGAACTCTTAATCAAGGCCATCAATTCAGAAGCAACTACACCCAAAGAACAAGCAATAGGGCACTTCACGCGCAGAAACCTCAAGTCATTATCAACATGGGCTGAATGGGAAGCTGGAGAACGCAAACAACTTGATCAGTTTGAAGACTTAGAAATGTTTGGATCACCCATTCCATACCCTAAGGATCCAGAAGCCATCATTCTCAGGCCCCATTGGCAATACAATGTCAAAAGGAATGGCGTCAGACAAGCAAGACAGTGCTGCAATGGAAGAAAATATGCAGCTCCAACCCTGCATGCAATTGCCATGTCATACTCATCATGTGTTGAACACCCCATCCAAAGATTGTTTTTTGCCATTGCAGCTAGCCTCAATCTCAAAGTGTATGCAGGTGATGCTGCTGATGCCTATGCGCATTCTCCAGGACCCAACATCCCTACATACATGACTATTGATGATGCATATGCAGAATGGTATAAACACAAGCATGGCAAAGACATAGACAGAAGATTGGTGCTTCCTGTCCTTTGAGCACTTCAAGGCCATCCTGAATCCGGGAGACTCTGGGAAAGCCACATCAACAAGATTTTGAAAGGCCCTGATCTCAACTTCAAGACCACCACTCATGACAGAACAATCTATACGACAGTCTTTGAAGGTGAAACAGTCTACATGCTGAGACAAGTCGATGATTTCGCACTGGCTTGCACATCAGAATCCATATCTGACAAGATCTATGACATCATTGGGGTGAAACTCAAGCTACCTAAGGAAGATGTAGTAATCCCCTTCACAAAAATGGGATTGCTTGAAGACTTCAATGGAATTGATGTCAAACAGACAGCTGACTACATTGAACTGTCCTGTGCAAATTACATTGACAGAATCATGACATCCCATGGTTGGGAAACTGATTCCAAGATGAAACCTCATTCCAAGCCATCGGCGCCATTATCAACTGAAGTGCTGAGTCAATCACATACAGATGGACCATTAGAAGGCACCAAGGAACATGCTGAATTGCAATCCACATCTGGATTCTCCTACAGGACACTCTTAGGTGAAATGATGTTTGCATATGTCAGCTGCCGGCCAGACATTGGCTATGCAGTGACCCTGATGTCAAAATACAGTTCCAATCCCACTGCATTCCCCTATTCCAGTCTGAAGAACAGAGCTCGATACCTCAGAACAACCAGATCTTGGGGTATTAGGTTCTACAGACCAAATGCTGAGCCATCTCTGCCTTCAGGGGAACCATACGACGACGTAGTCCAAGATGCATCACTCCCAAAATTCCCTGAAGATATCAAACAAGCCAAATTGATGTGTTTTGTTGATGCTGCATATGGCAATGATCCGAAACATCGCAGGTCCACCACAGGATATGTTTTCACTTATGCTGGTGGAGCAATTGTTTACAGATCCAAAGCTCAGTCCCTCACTGCGCAGAGTTCCACAGAAGCTGAGTTCATTGCTGCAGTCACAGCAGCCAAGACAGCCAGATATCTCAGGTCTATACTCAAGGAATTAGGATTTGTCCAAGTTGGCCCAACTCCGATCTATGAAGACAATGCATCAGCAATTGAAATCATAAATGCCCAGAAGCCAACTGAAAGAACCAGACATATTGAAATCAGGTTCTTTGCTATCCAAGCATGGAAAGAAAATGGTGAAGTCAAGATGATTCATATTCCTGGAGTTATCAACCCTGCTGATGATCTAACCAGCAAACCATTGGGATGGATCTTGCACGCCCGCCATGCAAGATACATCATAGGACACTACCCAGGTTAAACCAGTCAACAGTATGCGCTTCGACGATTGCTAGGATTGATTCGATCTGACTTCAAATCAGTTCGATCCAGGTTAAATCACGCACGTTAAAACGCGGAAGAACCACCATCCGATTCGATAACCGACTTAGATCTACTCCGACAGTAATCCAACATATCATCCAAACTGGTATGTTATCATGTTGGATCAAGGGGTGTGTTGTCGGCCAAAAAATACAACGCTTGTCGGCATCAAATTCGATTGGAAAAGCCGACAAAACGAAACGACCGAGGTGCGGGAAGACGATACGAGATACGAATATTCCAAAGCTTAGAATCAAACGCACCTCCACTACATGAAAATCCCTAAGTGGTAAAACGGTATCACTTAGGACTACAAACAAAAGGGGTTAATCGGTTAGAAACAAGACATATCCAAAGACCTGACCAATAAGTGAACACTTGGAACCCTTAAGTATGTTCAAAAGAATACACTTGATATCCCGTGAGGAAATTACTTATTGCAATCAAGAAAATCAGTACCGAGTCCAGATGGGCCTCATATCTAGCATATATACCACAAACAAGCATACACCCCATCGAACAGAATACTTAACCCCAAAAATGACCAATACCATCAAATGACCAATACAGTAAGACCAACACGACGCTAATACAGCAACAGCAGTATCGGTACGATGAAACCCATAGTGAAAAGACCAGGGAAGATCTCTACCATGTAGAATACAGCAGAGAGCCCCGATACAGTGAAAATACACAGTAAAAATAAGAGCGTCTCTCTGAGCTCACTTCTCTTTAAATTTCAATTATCCTATACCTTTCGGTCGATTTTTAGAGTAACAACAGGTAGAAGCCATCAGCGAGATCAATCTTGGACATGTAGACTGGGCCAAATTGAGTGTTCGCCTGGTGCATTTTGGTAAGGAGCTGGGGAAGGGTGCGTCCAAACTGCATGGAGTCAGCCGGGGCGAGGGGGATAGTGTCGGGGTCGACACCAGAGTAGGTGTAATAGGAGATGATTCAGGGGTGTTGGCCTTGCTGGGGGACTAGCCCCAGAGGGCTGAGACGCAGGCCAGGAAGGTCGTTGACGAGACTGGCGGGGAGGACCGTCCACTGTTGCTTGTCCATCATGTCGGCATACTCGTTGTGGAGGAAGGCAATGCCTTGGTGGGAGGACTGGTGCGGTCCCCTGGAAATGGCTGCTGCAAGCCAAGGTGGGTCCCAAGGGGGTCCAGACAAGGATACAGGCGTGCCGTCTTGCCGGTAGAGGTTGAGGAGGGTGCCGGCAGGGTGAGGGAGAGTGCCTACGGTGGGGTGAATATTGCCTCGGCCGCGGATGGTCCGGATGAAGGCGTCCCAACTGGGGCTGTGCGTGTAGATTTGGACGGCGCGCGCAACGTGCCGATCCAGCCTGTCGGGGGCCGGCGGAGAGGCCAGCGCGGCGCTGGGAGGGGAGGCCCGCACGTCGCGGGGTGGAGAAGCCAGAATGGGGCTGGATGGGGGAGAGGCCAGCCCGGTGCAGGGTGGTGGGGGGGGGGGCCGTACGGCGCGGGGTGGAGAGGCCAGCATGTCGGGGGAAGGTGGAGAGGCCAGCACGTTGCTGGGTGGAGGTGCCAGCACGTCGATGGGTGGAGGAGGTGCCAGCACGTCGCTGGGTGGAGAGGCCAGCATGGCGCTGGGCAGGGAGGCCAGCATGCTGGAGGGTGGAGAGGCCAGCATGCGGGGGGGGGGGGGTGGAGAGGCTTGCTCGCCGGGCGGAGAGGCGAGGATGGTGCGGCCGGGGGGAGGCGCAGGTACGGCGCAAACTTGACGGTATCCGTCGCATGGGGACGGTGCAGGAGTGGGAGCATACATGGGTCGAGCTACAACGCTTGTGTGGCGCTTACCTAAGTCCAGAAACGGCGACGGTGGGAGGGGAAACGGTTGCGGGGCGGAGTGGTGTGGGCGCGTGTGGAATTGGTTGCGGTGGGATGGACCGGGGAGTTGGGGGGTGCGGGATCCGTTGGCGGGACCGGGGAGCGGATGGGTGCGGGATCCCTTGGCGAGACCGGGGAGCTGATGGGGGCGGAGGGCCCTGGCAAGACCGCTGTGGGGTGGAGGAGGCTCTGCGCCAACGCGATGGAGGTGCTTGCCAGGGCTTCAAGCAGCATAGGTCTCTTGGCACCATTCCCAGAGAAGATCTTGCTTCTCGGAGGTGATTGTGGAGTGGTCATAGAGGTGCCGGCAGCCAGTGAAACATTGGCCGCGAATGTGCCAGGAATGGTAGCGTTCTCTGCCATCTGGGCGCTTAAGGAGTGGTTTGCCTTTGGCTTTCATGGAGGTGATGACAGATTGTATTGCGGTGTTCTGGATCTTGGGGGTAAGAGGATTGGATTTGGCGTAGAATCGAGGATCTCGGTTGGGATTTCGAAGCTGATCATCGCCAGATGGGCGCATGCCCCCCCCCCTTTAGTTGGAGCGGGAGTGCGTTCTGTGGTGGGGGTAGGCTGCTGGAGAGCTCGTAAGGCGTCTACATTGGACACATTGGGAAGCCAGTTGAGGTTTTGGGTCATTCAAAACCGTTGGATGTCCTTGCCAAAGTCTGGGGAGGGAATGGGAGTGTCGGATTCCCATTGCTCCTCCAGCCAACCCCTCACTTGGATTTGGAAGTAGTACACCACAATGGCTGGGGTGATGCGCTCCCCTACTTCATCAGAGATGGCCCTACGGAGGGGCATTTGCTGCCATTCGAGTCTGGAGAGGGCTTGTTGGTAGCGCTTCACCACCTCATGTGTGGCGCCTAGGAGGGTGGCCAGGACAGCCAGGTAGCTTTTCAGCTGGGTGGTGGCTTCGGTCCAATCCAAGGGGATGTAGGCCTTACTTTTTTGCAGCTCGAGGGAGTCCTTGAGTGAGAGGGAGTTGCCTTGGGTGGAGATCATGATATCATAGGCTGCGACATTGGCCGCTTCTGCATGCTCCCTCTTCAGGGTCGCTGCTGATCCTCCTGGTGGAGTGAAGGCTAGAGGGAGGATGCCATCGGCCACATCAAAGTGGTCGGTTCCGTAGAAGTTGCAGTCTTGGAACCTCTTCAGTACCGCTGTAGTGATGAGGGGCGCTTGGATGCCAAGGTTGTAGGGGTCTGTGGCTACTTGACTTTGGAGGACCATGTGGGTCTTCTCGTGCTTGCTCTTCTTGGCCCAGGCGGTGTAGATGGGTGGGAGGTCGGCTTCAGTGGTTTGGCCACAGAGAAGGAGGAGTCTTTCGGTGTACAGTGGCCCCCAAACTTCCCTGACTGTGTGTAGCTTGGAGGAGTCTTGCCGTCTTTGGTTAAGGCTCTCACTCAGCCTCAGTTGGTGGTCTGTGAGTGCAACGAAGGCTGAAGTGAGTGTGGGGTCTGAAGGAGCTGGGAGGCGTAGGCCTGGTAGGTCCCAAAGGAGGACATTTTTCTTCATGTAGGAGCGCAGGCTGGCCTCTGCCCGGAAAGGGGGACCCGGTTCTAGGAGACGTATGGTGCCCAGGAGGGTAGTAGGTTGTGAGATGTGGGGGTAGAGGACTTGGAAGGCTTGCTTGGGTGTGAGGCCTTTACATAGCACCAGTGGGACTATCTCAAAGGGGAGGAAGCATACCTTGTGCGCCGGGAGCATCTCCGTGTGGGGCGCTCCTTCGGGAATGACCGGAATGTAGCCCTGTTCTGGGTGCTGGGAAATGATGCCCTCATGCTGTGCCAGAAGGTACACACGGCTGGCTGCCGCTTTGGAGAGCATGGTCGCATCTACCCGCACCAGCTCGCATTCCTGTCCATCTACATCATCTATGTATCCAAAGGAGTGGCCGAAGTTGGCTGAGGATTGGGTGATAGAGCCGGGGTACCGGCAGAGGCGGTGGATGACTCGGAGGCGGTCGACACCCACATCATCTTCTTGGAAGATGCCCAAGCCACCAATGGCTTGCCCTTTGAAGATATACAGCAAGAAGGAGAGCAGCCTGGCGCCTTCAGCTTCAGAGAAGAGGGCGTAGATAGCTTGGTATACATCATGCCTAGCCAGCGCGGGTCCAAAGGGCCCCGCGCCTTTGAAGAGCTCTTGATAGTTCATCGGACAAGGTGATACCACTAGTCGCGAGGGGATGATAGAGACAAGGTGCTGCTGTGGCGGTAGTTAGTAGGTAGGTGCGGTGTGTCTGTGAACCCTGCGTTGGGATGAATGGGCCCGGGAGACTGTTGTATACGAGTCCGGAATCTGCTGTGGTAGGTAGGCTCGTGGGCCCTTCCTGTAGGGAGATTCTCGCGTGGGGAGAGTCCGGTGATCCTCGGTCGGGATCGGTCCGAATACTCTCGTAGGCGCGTTGGGCCTTGAGGATGTATCCGGTAGGCACGCTGGTGGGCGGCCTTTGTATGTTGTCACTCAAAAAAATCGACCGAAAGGTATAGGATAATTGAAATTTAAAGAGATGTGAGCTCTGAGAGAGACTCTTATTTTCGCTATGTATTTTGTACTGTATCAGGGCTCTCTGTATTTTCATGGTAGAGATCTTCCCCGGTTATTTGTTATTGTCTTCTTTACCGTCGTACCGATTCTTCTGTTGCTGTTGCTGTATTAGCGTCGTGTCAGTTTTACTGTATCGGTCATTTGATGGTATTGGTCATTCATGTTGTTAAGTATTCTGTTCGATGGGGCGTATGCTTATTCGTGGTATATATGCTGTATATGAGAGGGCCCATCTGGAATCGGTATTGATCTTCTTGATTGCAATAAGTAATTTCCTCACGGGATATCAAGTATATTCTTTTGAATGTACTTATGGGTTCCAAGTGTTTACTTACTGTTCAGGTCTTTGGATATTTCTTGTTTCTAACCAATTATCCTTATTTGTTTGTAGCCTTAGGTGATATCGTTTTTATCACTTAAGGATTCCAAGTAGTGGAGGTGCGTTTGGTTCTAATGATCAGTGGAATATTTGTATCTCGTACTCCGCACCTCGGTCGTCGTTTCGTCGGCTTTTTTGATCGAATTTGATGCCGACACAGTCCGTATTTTTTGCCGACAACACACCCCTTGATCCAATACTCTACTTGTGTTGTATTGGATTACTGTCGGAGTATATCATGTTGAATTGTATCGATAGGCAAATCGAACGTTCGGATCGTATCATTCAGATCAAGTCAAATCAAAGAATAGGCTTGAGTAATTTTGATTGAATCAAGATCAATTGGAGATGGTCATTTGAAATGGCCTAATCCGGTTGTCAATCGAAGCAATCGAATGGAATGATTTAACCTGGGTAGTGTCCCATGATGTATCTTGCGTGTCGGGCGTGCAAGATCCATCCCAATGGTTTGGTTAGATCATCAGCGGGGTTGATGACTCCAGGGATATGGATCATCTTGATTTCACCATTTTCTTTCCATACTTGAATGGCAAAGAATCTGATTTCAATATGTCTGGTTCTTTCAGTTGGCTTCTGGGCATTGATGATTTCAATCGCCAACGCATTGTCTTCGTAGATAGGAGTTGGACCCACTTCGACAAATCCTAATTCCTTTAGTATGGATCTGAGATATCTGGCTGTTTTGGCCGCTGTGACAGCAGCAATGAACTCAGCTTCTGTAGAACTCTGAGCAGTAAGTGACTGGGCTTTAGATCTGTAAACTATTGCTCCACCAGCATAAGTGAAGACATATCCTGTGGTGGACCTACGATGTTTTGGGTCATTGCCATACGCGGCATCAACAAAACACATCAGTTTGGCTTGCTTGATATCTTCAGGGAATTTTGGGAGTGATGCATCTTGGACTACGTCGGTGTATGGTTCTCCTGATGGTAAAGATGGCTCAGCATTTGGTCTGTAGAACCTAATACCCCAAGATCTGGTTGTTCTGAGATAGCGGGCTATATTCTTCAGACTGGAATAGTGGAATGCAGTGGGATTGGAACTGTATTTTGACATGAGAGTCACTGCATAGCCTATGTCTGGCCGGCAACTCACATATGCAAACATCATTTCACCTAAGAGCGTCCTGTAGGAGAAACCAGATGTGGATTGCAATTCAGCATGTTCCTTGGTGCCTTCTAATGGTCCATCAGTATGTGATTGTAGTTGGCTCAGTACTTCAGTTGATAAAGGCGCTGATGGCTTAGAATGAGGTTTCATCTTAGAATCAGTCTCCCAACCATGGGATGTCATAATCCTGTCAATGTAATTTGCACAGGACAGTTCAATGTAGTCAGCTGTCTGTTTGACATCAATCCCATTGAAGTCTTCAAGTAACCCCATTTTCGTGAAGGGGATTACATCTTCCTTAGGGAGCTTCAGTTTCGCGCCAATTATGTCATAGATCTTGTCAGATATGGATTCTGATGCACAAGCCAGTGCAAAATCGTCAACCTGCCTCAGCATGTAGACTGTTTCACCTTCAAAGACTGTCGTATAGATTGTTCTGTCATGAGTGGTGGTCTTGAAGTTGAGATCAGGACCTTTCAAGATCTTGTTGATGTGGGTCTCCCATAGTCTACCTGATTCTGGGTGGCCCTGTAATGCTCGGAGAACCGGGAGCACCATCCTTCTGTCGATGTCTTTGCCGTGTTTGTGTCTGTACCATTCTGCATATGCATCATCTACAGTCATGAAGGTTGGAATTTCAGGTCCAGGACTGTGTCCAAAAGCATCTTGGGCATCTGCTCCGTAGACTTTGAGATTGAGGCTTGCTGCAATGGCAAAGAACAATCTTTGGATAGGATGTTCAACACATGACGAGTATGACATGGCAATAGCATGTAGGGTTGGAGCTGCGTATTTGCTTCCATTACAACACTGTCTTGCGCGGCAGACGCCATTCCTCCTGACACTGTACTGCCAATGGGGTCTGAGAATAATGGCATCTGGGTCCTTAGGATATGGGATGGGGGATCCAAACATTTCTAAGTCTTCAAACTGATCAAGCTGTTTTTGCTCACCAGCTTCCCATTCAGCCCATGTGGATAAGGGCTTGAGATTCCTTCGAGTAAAGTGTCCAAGTGCTTGTTCTTCAGATGTAGTTGCTTTGGAATTGATAGCCTTGATTAAGAGTTCAATTTCTTCATTTGGTAGTGAGTCTGCATCTAGGGGTAATGCAAGATTTCCTGGTTTATGAAGCTTGGTGATGGCTCTGAGCGATGCAATGTCAATGGTGGGAATGACAACCTCCATGTCATCTTCTATTGGGGTCAAGTGTTTTTGGAATGGATGCATGGAGTGTTTCAGTGCTATTGACCTGGTTGATTCTGGATTGGATGATATTCTTGTATTTGTTGCCAATTGTCTTGATAGCCTTGATGGATGAAATCCGGTCCAAGAATGGTGGATCTTCTTCATCAGTGGATTCCTTCCAGGAGGTATTGGGAGCAAATAAACCATATTCATTGGAGTGTTTCCTGACCTCCTTCATAGATAATTTGGCTTCAAGTGCAAAGGTAATGGGTTTATCGATTGAATCCCTCACCCCTCGAGCGTGGGATTTATGCAAGGCTGTGCTAACATCAGCAGCAGAAAACACACGGTTGTGATTGATAGATACAATATAGGCGCCTCTGAGCTTGGAGAGAGATTTCTTATGGGAGGAGAAAAGCTTGGAGGCAGGGCTTTTTGGAATGATGTCTGTGACATACACTCTGCCAAGGAGTGAATCATTGGCATATTTGAGACCAAATGCTGGATCTGGACAGGAGGGGGGAAAAAGGGAGCCTGAGATTTGTGAGATCTGCAAAAGGTGAGATGGAAAAGGTGAATTCACTGGATGACACCTCATGTGGCTCTGCTGGAAGAGGAATGTTATCATCGGTCCGGAGCAGGTGCTTGACATTGGGTGGAAGATCTGCAAGGGGTAAGTCATTCATCCCTTCATCAAACCGGACATGAGTGGCAATCTTGACCCGGTGTGTCTCAGTATCATACCAAAGGATGTTTCTGGTACTACAATGCCCTAAATATTAAGGTTTGACTCTACAAATGGCAATCATGGGGGTATTTTTGGTGCAATTCTAGGGCACAAACTAACTTATTGGGTAAGGACTCAAAAAGTATCGGGTCCAAGCCATGAATACATTCATCATGACTCATCAAATGCATAATGGGAACAACTTTGTCACACAGAATGCCCAAAATGTTGTGGTTTGACTCTCCAAATGGCAAAAATAAGGGTATTTTTGGTGCAATTCCAGGGCACAAACTAACTTATTGGGTAATGACTCAAAAAGTATCTGGTCCAAGCCATGAATACATTCATCATGACTCATCAAATTCATAATGGGAACAACTTTGTCACACAGAATGCCCAAAAGGTTGTGGTTTGACTATCCAAATGGCAAAAATGAAGGTATTTTTGGTGCAATTACAGGGCACAAAATAACTTATTGGGTAATGACTCCAAAAGTATCCGGTCCAAGCCATGAATACATTTATCAGGACTCATCAAATGCATATTGGGAACAACTTTGTCACACAGAATGCTGGAAATGTTGTGGTTTGACTCTACAAAGGGCAAACATGAGGGTATTTTTGGTGCATATACAGGGCACAAACAGTCACATTTGGTAATGACTACCAAAGTTTGAGTACCAGGCCATGAATGCATATCACATGACTCATCAAATGCATGTTGGGAACAACTTTTAAATGCATATTGGGAACAACTTTGCCACACACAGTACAGACAATGTTGTGGTTTGTAGATACAAATGGCACACAAAACAGTACGGTATGTTAGGTGCAGTCTACGAGATTCTACGTGTGACTAGAGGATGGAAATACATAACCTTAGTGTTATCAAAAGTTTCCATTCTGAAAAAATTATGGCGCGGGAGGGCTGGCTGCAACAGGTACGTGATCTACTTCTACAAATATAACAGCGCGCCCAAGCCAGGGCAAACAACATAGTACAGAACCCACGGAAAAACTCTACACACAAAACATCGTACACATACTACACGAAACACCGTACACACACACAACACACAACACACACAACACAAAACACCATACACAACCCGACAAAATTATTAGTACACACACACAACCACACAAAAAGAAACACATGATTCTTGATCGACACCATATTCAGAAAACAAGAAAAAAATATGAATGCTATCGGAAAGACACGACGAAGCAAAAAATCCGAGGGGAAGACCCTTCGAAACAACAAAACCATCCGACCCGGTGATCATCAAAATACAGGGGACAACAACGGTAAGAAAAAGAGAGTGAAAACAAACACACCAATTACTAAAAAAGTGTGTAACAGTAATACCAAAACTATGAACGCATCAAAAAGCAACAGTAAAAAAAATGGTACCGACAACACAATTTCTACTACTACAAACACGGAAGAACAAAACACCATCAACCAGAGTAACGAAACAGCACTGAGCATTACCAACACAACCACACCTACAGTAACAAACCAACAGAAAGAAGGAACAAAAACCAATGTGGTAGAGAAAACATCTAACAGAGAATGCTGTGATTTAGAGGATGTTGCGGAACGTATCATGAAAAAAATCCAATATGACAAATTGGCACAGGAACTGGCAAAACACTTACAGAAACAAAAGAGCGAACCACATATAGGGGTGGGAAAGGTAGTAATGGTACCTAAACAAACGGAGGCAACCATGCAGGGAGAGGGAACTGATAATGCCGGCGACACAAGAGAACGAGCAGTAAGTACAATTACAGACAAATATGGGCTTATAACAGACAACAATATGCTTAAGACTTTGAGTGATATGACTGAATCAGTGGACAAGCAGCTAAGGGATTACGTCAAAAAACATTGGTACCCCAACATGAAGTTCCCTATCAATGAAAAGGTAACGGCGCATGTAATACAAAGGGCTGTTGGAGCAAGTGCGGTGATGAAGCCACCAAAGATTCCGCTTGCGTCATTCTGTTCCTTTTTCAGGAAACGAGTAGGGACAGTACTGACTGCATTGAGGCACAACTCACAAACATTAGCGAGAAAAAACTGGATAGGTAAATACAGAGAGGAGAATTGGTTGTTGAAATTAGGAATTTGGGAATCTATTTTTGGTCCGACAACACTAACATGCTGCCCGTTGATACTGATGATACTTCCGTACAGACGATTACAGAAAAGGTCGAGTCCCTATCACATTCCCTGGTACTGTTGCAGTTATTCAAGACACAGAATATGAGGACACAGGTAGTATTTTAAACCCTCAATACAGAACATACAAAGACGCGGAAGATGAAGATTTTTATTATTTTGTTACAAGAATCATGTCGGCAATCAATCCAACAAATTCCAATTTCAAACAACGGAAGGAGAGGCACTTGCTGAGTGATATATTTACTATAGCAGATGAAGCATTTGCATTGGTACTGATCTACAATGAGCATCATGTATGGGTGAACCAGCAGCGGCGAAAGGCTGATGCCACGATTCCGCGACAAAAAAAAAATTCTGCGATTCAGACAGTGGAAGCAGAAATGGATGGATGGAGGAAGGACAAGAGTTGTTCAGTGACTTGTGCGACAAAATTGGCGAGATGCGAAAACACCCAGAAACAGGAAGGAAATTGGAAGAAATGATGAGGGACAGATTTAGGAACGAAAGTTCAACGGATTACACCAAGAAAAATAAGCATGGCGATGCAAATATTACTAGTAGCAGCTCCACTAATTGTAGTGGACCAAAAAAGAAAAAGAAAAGAAACGTCTATATTGATCCGGCAATAACAGCATCGATGAATGAAAGTTTATCTATGGGTGAACTAATGTAGAAAATAACAGTACATACATAATACAAAACTACTACTAATCTTGAACTTAATTTTGAGAATATTAGAATGAATGGAGGATTCGTAATACGTTGCAATAGGAATAAATAAAGCATAATAGAATCTACATTTTAAAAAGGGAATATTGTAGTCGAGAAATATAATTCACAACTAGGGGAGCACTATCGAATTGTTATTGGGGAGATTAATATTTTAGAATTAATACTGAGTAAAGATTTCTTTTTTATTCGTGAAAAGAATTAAGTGTTGTTCGTACGGAATAATAGAGACTGAAATAAATTATTTTTATTCGAGAGTACGTCCGAAGAGTAATGTGCATCACGCGCACAGAAATAGTGCTCCGTTAATTTATAGCCCGCCACTTGCCCGCAAATTTCAGGGTGTCCAGAAATAGTGCCGTGTTAAAATCACGCACAAAATTTGTGCGCGAGAAGTAAATTCGAACCCCGCGAAACAGTTCTCGGACGCTAGTGTATGGGACAAAACCCAGGAATATGCCTTTGCGCGCATTCGGTTTGAGCTTGATTGAGCGTTTGCCTGAATGTCAAACCCAAACGCGGCATCCAAAGGTCCTGAAGTCAGAGAGATTTTCCTTGTGGCCGGTTGCCAATTCTAAGGGTGAATGAGGCTGGTTGCCTTCAGGGAATGCATTGGACAACCGCAGTGCATGGTAAAAAGCAAAAGGCCAAAACTTGATGGGCAAATTTGCACCAGATAGCATGGTTCAAATTGAATTAGCCAAAGTTCGATGTGCGCGTTCATCTGTACCATTTTGGTGAGAAGCATCAGCACCAGTTGGAAAAATTGAATATCCAAACGCAGAGAAGAGGTTTCTGATATCAGGGTTGTGGTAGAGTTCTCCACCCTGATCAACGATGATGTATTTGTTGGCGCAAGCTGGGTTGTGCTGGGAAAAGAAATGTTCCAACCAATGTAGGGGTGCTGCTTTGGAAATCCTGGTATCTCCATATTTCATACCAGTGTAGTGGTCTGTAATGAGAATCCAAGCGGTCTCACCATGGATGCCTTCGTAATCCCGCTTCCGTTTACTGTTTGATGATTTGGTACCAGAAAAAGCAAAGTCAACAGACAAACCCTGGAAAGGTTGCGTGGCCTTTCGTATGGAATGTGAACTGGCAGGGGTTTTTGTTTGCTTACATTGGATGCAAGTAGGACATTGATCAAGAATGCTGGTTTGACGCTTGAACTTTGGTACTCCAATGATGTGATTATGAGCTTGATATAGGAAGTCATCACGTGGGTGTCCTAATCTTTGGTGCCAAAGAAGTTTCGATGTCTTTGCTCTGATGGCTTGAATGGGGATGTGTTTGTCCACAATATTGGTGAAGAACAATTTGGCATCAAGAAGAGGAGTGTTGCTGGTAGCAGGTTGTGTTCTGGCAGTTTCAGCGCATTTTTGTAATGTAACAAGATTCATGTAGGTATCACACCGAAGGGTGTTAATGGCTTGGTCGGAGGCCAGTTCGCAAGCTGTCTTGAACTGTACGCCGGTTGCCAAAGCGTAGGCCGAAGATGTTGCACAGTTGGCATATGGGGATGTAGAATCAATGTCCGGGATCAGTATTGGGTGAGTGTAACATTGACCATCAATAATGCTTCCATGGAGGACGATACTTTTGGCAGTGTTCTGCTTGTGATGGCAAATAATGGTGAGATTTCCATTTTGCTGAAGAGATGAGTCATGGTTGTCAGTGAAGACTTTGTGAATGGACTGTCCACTGAACTGATGTCTCATGCAAGATGTCATTCCACAAAGGTCATTCTCACTCAAAAGTGTGGTTGAAAGGGAGGGAGAATAATAGAAGAAGACTTTGATATATCCGATGTGGTTTGGTGCTGGGATATGCAAGTAGCCAGATCCTTCAGGAATGCAGGTTGCCGCCTTTCCTCCAATCGCTGCTGTGAGCCTGACCGGACATTTCCTCAGCCTGGTGTAGGGTTTGTAGCCATGCAGGATGTGCTTGAGATTTGTGCAGGAAACTTTTGCACCGGTGTCGATCTGAGCTCTGACACCATGATGGAAATGGGCCGTAGCCGCAATAGGGTCTGGTGGGACCAGGAATTGCACATTGTGGGTATCAACTGATGTAGGGTTGTCTCTGTCAAAGTTGGGATCTCCATTGATTTCCAGGTGTGATTCCAATGCAGGGGCTGTAGCCTCAAGTGATTCCATATCACAGTAGACATCAATTGGGATTGAAGGCTGGAGGCTATCCCTAGGAAGGAGATTGACAGCACCAATCGTGACAGATTCGTATGAGCTGACACTGCTGGAGTCCAAGGAAGGGCAAAAGCTTTTCACTTGATGGTCTGTGGCGTCGTCAAATCCTTGAGGGTCATCTTGAGGTGATGTCGTATGGTGGCTGCAAGAAAGACTTTCTATTCTTGGCCGTTGCAAAAATTTTGGTCTTCTACTGCATCATCGGGTGAGACCTCATCTTGATCTTCATCTCCAATGTGGATTTGAGAGATACGTTGGGTAGAATCCAAGAGCTTTTTGGTTTCCCTCATGTTTTTGCTGATATAAACGGCGGTGGCAATCCTATGTTTCCTAAGTGACTCAACATCTTGCAGTGCAGGGCAGTTGTCAATAATAAGACCAAAGCTGTACGGCAACGTTGGTTAATTTGGTTACTTTTAGTATTTACGTTATTTTGCTCTTTTTACGGTGTTGGAAAGAGTTATCGATAAGATTATGATCGGATTGTTTCTGGACCATATTGTTCACTCAATTACTAATTTGTCTTTCCTTTGTGTGGGGATGTGGGGATACTCATATCGAGAGATCGTTCCTCATATCGCATACCTCTATTCAGTGCTTTAAGTATCCCTTGATACTCACGTGCGCTTATGTATATTTTACTTATTGCGCTCATCTGGTGATAGATCTTGGAATCGTACGTCTCGCTGTATTTACGTATCACGTATACGTATTTACGTATCACGTATACGTAAATTCTCACGTATACGTAGATTCTACTTTTCGCGTATACGTAAATTGTACGTTTACGTATCATGTATCTTTTAGTAATTCAACACACCCTTGGATGGTCCTCGGACTATCTGGCTCATAGAGATATATCGGTCGTACCTTTTTATGGTGGCTTCCTGGATGGTGCTTGGTGGGGTAGTCAGCCAGATTATGCTTTCCCGGTTCCCAGAAAATGTCGAATTGGCCCTGTTGCGCCCTGTCTTTTAACCAATAGAATCGCATATCAATAGCCTTGGACCGCTTTTGCTTGATCGTGCCATTGAGTATGCCCTCTGCTGTATTATTGTCGGGTTTTAGTGGTGTGGCCGGTTGGGGGTGGCCTAATTCGATCAGACACTGTCGGATGGGCAAAGCTTCCCGTGCATTCAGGAACAATGATGCAACTTTGGCTTCTGCCGCGGACGCCATCACATTTTTTATGATCTTGGCTAACACTAGGATTGGTCCATTGAAGGCGTCGGCCTTGGTGTTCCCCAAGAAAATGGTATCCGCCCGCGCGGCTCTTGGCGCCCGGGCATACTAGGTATGCTGCGTCACTGTCAACACGGAGAATCATATCACTGGCCCGGTAAATGATGGTGGCGTCAGGATTACACGCTGCGTAGTTGAGGAAGTACTTCGTGGCAGCTAACGCGGTTTGGTTGTTCTTGGCTGACGCTATATCGTTGAGTGCATGTAACATTGTGCTGTCGATTGCCCCGTGCGTAGAATAGGAATTTTCCGGTAACTTGTTGTATGAATTTGATCTCTTTGTCTGATAGAGTAGTCGTGTCCTCTATTTTTGCGTATTGTATCTTTGCGCCGTACGCAGGTACGTCAGCGCGTGATGGTCCTGCGTATGTGCGTGAGGGCCGCACGTGCTCGAATTCCTTCAATGCTTGCTCCACGTAACCCTCCATGGACAATTTGACCTCGCGTTTGTCGTAGTCCCAACGTAGGTGGACCCCCATGTATTGTTTTCCTGTCCAGTCAACCTTAAAGGTGTATTTGGCCCCGACTGCTTTGACTAGATGATCCACGTCGTCTTGATTGATGTATTTGATCCCAAAGTCATCCACGACTAGGGTGAAGCTTATGTCCCTCTCATCGTGTAGGAAGAGTCCCTTGGTGTGGGGTGCCTTTCGGTATCCATGTCATCGTAGGTGCGCCACTAAGTCATCATGCGCAATTTTCCCACTTTGTTTGAGCCCGTACCATGCCTTTTTGATTCTGGCATAAACGTATTCGCCCCTCTTGAGTCCATCTAGGCTGTAGGCCGTTCTGATACGGGGGGGAATCATGTCCCATCGAAACTTTACGTATTCGGGTTCATCTAGCGAGGAGCATAAGTACATGTTAGAAATGTCGCCGGTACAATACCTGGCCCCTGGGGTGGACACTACACTGTTCCAATGGGTCTTAATGGTTTCCATGCTCGCCGTTCTGGTGGATACGTCACCGAGGTACTCCAGCTGGTCACCTCCTGCCGTGATGCGAGTTCTGTACGGATCGGATTTCTCGGGGCGTATGGCTACAGTGTATCGTGGATAAGTGACCTTCTTATGTACTGGCACCGCGTGTCTATCGATCCAATCTAATACATCCATCCCCTCCACTCCGTTGGGTTGGAACCCTTGGAATAAGCGGCCGAACTCGTCTTCACCTGATCTGAGCCATAATTCTTGTACCTGTGCCTTGGGGTGTTTGATTAGATCGCGGTATGCCGCCCACTTGTTCAAGTCATCATCCCATATGGAACCCCCACATGCTAACTGTGGCCTGTGCGTTAACTGGTTGATCTGTAGGGCCTGTTTTGGTACAGGGAGACGAATTGGGTCGCGCGGGTACATTCCCATTAGCGCCTTGGGCTTAATCTTGGGTTTGGAGTAGTATTGGTCGGATTTATAGTACCGGGAAACTTCACCATGCGTGTAGTCGGCTATGTCCCCATCAGTGAATCGTACCCTGTAGTATTGGTTGGTTTGATCATATTTTACGACCTCGCCTTCATACCACCCTGAGTTGAACTTCTTCCTAATGATGGTGCCCACAGCCCAGGGGTGTCCGCGGCGGGCGCTACGTTGTTGCGTAGGAGGCACCCTTGGAGGTTCGCGCGCGTTCGCTGGCTCGCTGATTGAATTTGTGTTGGGCATGTTGGCCACCCTTGGAGGTTCGCGTGCTTCTATGACGGTGTCTCTAAGTGTGGCTCTGGGCCCATTTTGTTTTTGTCGTGTACCCATATGTAAAAGATCCCGTATACTCCGTAGGGCCTCATTTACTTGGGTCCCCTGTTCCATATATGGGACTGGTGGATGGGGCTTACTGGTAACTTCCTTTAGGTCTTGGAGGATCATGAGCAGCCGGTCCGTAGATGAGGTATGGGGCATATCTGTCTTGGGAAAAAAAACGCCACTGTGTTGCTGATTCGGTTGGCGCGGCTGGCCTCCCCGATGCACGTGTAATTCCTGTAGTGCTTTAAGGCCGGTCCAATGTAGAAACCCCTTGTCCCATGACCCTGCCACGCACCGCGTTCTTGCGCTCTGTCGTGAATGATCACCCGACAGCCCATAGGGGCGAGGGGGTGTTTGTTGTAGTCATAGATCCCGCGTCTGAGCTCATATGCTGATAGCTTGGGCTGGGTACGTGAAGCCCGCAGGAGGTTGAGGGTAATGAGGGCCTGTGGAATCAGTAGGTCCCAGTCGTCCACCGGGAACTGGTCATCCACCCCATTCAACCCCGCTATGAAATGGTTCTTGAAGGTCTGTATTGCCCTTTCTGCATGGTTGAGCCGGTGGTCCCCGGGTGATGCTAGTTGGTAGTCGAGGTTGTTCTTTGTGATGTACGCAATTAGTTTCTTGGAGGTTTCGTTGTCCATTCGTACTATTTTTGCGCTCACGTTGTCCTCCTTCAGCCGCGCATAGCACGCCATGAATCCCTGTAGGAGGTCTTCGCTCTTGCGTTCAGCGTGTCAACCGATACCTCCCACTCACAGAAGAAACGACTATGGGACACCTACAGATGGGCTCCACGTCAATGTAGTTGGAATCGTAGTCGTACATGAGGAATACGTACTGGTGCCCACGGCGTGACGTGACGGGGTATCTTCCCGGGAGGTCCCACGCAATGAGTTCCTTTGTTTCGTCTTTGGTGCGCGGCCCTGCTTGGATAGTTGGTTGCATTTCATTCATGGATACGACGTCTACGCTGACGTTATGTATCTTCTTTTGGCCGACGCGGGGCGGCTCTGTATCAATCATTGATTTGTTCTTTGGCTTGCGTGTGCCCTTGTTCCTTGGTTTGTGTGTGCTTTGGATGCCTTGTCGAACCATCTGTAGGTGACCCATAGTCGTTTCTTCTGTGAGTGGGAGGTATCGGTTGACACGCTGAACAGTGAGACCCGGCCACGTGGCAAATGAGCCGCGCTCGATGGCGCGGATCCATGTCTCTTTTGTGGGATATCCTGCTGATGCATGGTAGAATCGGATCAGCTTGGGGATGGCTTGAATCTGGTATGCCCCTGCCCCCGTGTGTATTGAATATTCGTTTTCGTTATTGTTTTGGTCGGCGCTGGTTGCGCCGGCTGTGGTTTTGTTTTGCGGCGGGGGGGGGGGGGGGGGGGGGGTGTCACCCTTGGAGATTTGGCCGTCCCCTTCGGTGGGTCAGGCTGATGGAGGGGAACCATGTATAGATTCCTTAGGGGGTCACATTGACCGGTGAGTATGACGCGTTGTGTGGGGCCGAGTACTGTCACGTCGTCCTTCGAGAACTCAACGTGGCACCCGGCATTGCATAGTTTAGGGACGGAGACCAATGGCAGCTCCACCTCATCGAATTTGTGGCACCCGCGTGCCTCTAGGGGGAGCCGGGGGATGTCTAACAGGTCAGTGGCTGTAGAAAGCATCGTGCTCCCATTTGCGCACCCGACTGTCAGTGCTCCCGGTGTATCTTGGTGCGCCCCCCCTTGGTAAGTGGACGGGACAAAATGGTCTGTAGCCGCCGAGTCCAGGGCCCCAAAGCCAGGTGGGGCATGGATATGGAATGCAACGTCTGGTGCAAAGGTAACCGTACGCTGGGTTGGCTGGGGTGGGATGTCACGCAAGGGATCACGTAGGATACTGAGTAATTGAGATTCGTGATTACTATATTTATGTATGCTACTACTGTGGTCCCCCACACACCGTCAAGATCTCGGGGGAACATCAACAATCATGGTCCGGCCGTTGCCGTTAGGATTGGGACCATTCCACTTCAACCACCGGTCGGTGTTCCTTGTGGCCCCACCCATCTGATTGTCGTAGGTGGCGCCTTCCTGGTGGTCGGCCTTGGTCCGGCGGTTGTAACAACTCCGGCCGTCGTGGGTGAGATTAACGCCGCACGAGTGGCAGTTGTATTTGTACTGCTTCCACGTTTGAAGCGTGGGCTGTCGTGTGGCTGACCCATTGGTGCGGCTTGCGTCAGCTGACTAGAGGCGATTCACATCGGCTTGGAGGACGGCCATCGCCGTCTCCCATTGGTTAGACATGGTCATGGTTGACGCCGCCGTTGCTGTTTCAGTGACCTGGGAGTAGATTTCTTGGCATACCTGGGCCAGCTCACGTTGTTGTTTTTCGAGTTCGGTGACGCGCTGTGCTGCCTGAATGTCTGCTATGTTAGCTGTATTTGTTGTGTTGTGGTAGCTGCTGTACAGTTCCTTCAATCGTTGTCCCCAGAACTTTTTGTATTGGGTGAATCCACCTGTTACCAATGTGTCCCGGTGTTTCTTCCAATCCTCGTCTACTCGGTGCAGTGTGGTGGGGTCATGTTTGCTGCGTGCAAACGCCTCTCGCGAGTAATCGATCATCTGTGCGTCGGTCACACTTGCCGTCTTGGGGAGCAAGTTGATTTGATGTTGGTACTTAGTGAGTTGTCGGAAGTACTCCTTGGGCCCAATTGGGTTTGGCGTGTACGACAATGTATTCATTTTCTTGGTGAGCTCGCGAGTGAGTTGATGCTGAGCGTCGGTAGTACAAAGGTCCTCTTCCATGACTTGGAAGGCTGTGAGCACAGTGGTTCCCCGGGGGAAGGCCTCCGACCCCGGGTCCTTCAGATCCCCGAGCATGTTGGGGAATTTTCTGTCTGTGATTAGTAGGGCCTCCCTGTCATATTTGTTCCATTCTACATATAGGGCCCGGCGCCGCTTCCACAGCTTGTATGCGTCTGACGTGAGCTTGATCATGCTATCGAGTTCTTGCGGTTCTGTCAGGGCTTTGGGGAATGGCGCTTGGGGGTCCCTAGCGCGGTATTGTGCCTCTGTTTCCAGTAGGAAGGCGTAACCCCCTCCCTGAATGTACTTGATGGAGGGTACTTCGGATAATGCATTCGCTAGTGCATTCTTGAACTCGTATACATCTATGCTCGTTGGTACGGTTACCGGCTTCAATTGGGTCTCATCCAAGAAGTGATCTTTGAGGGTCGCGTAGTCCTTCTTCTTGGTCATCTCGTCGTCGGTATCACTATCCTCACTGTCCTCGGTGTAGTCGTATAGCAGCCTGTTCTGGGTCTGTAATTGGGAGTTCTGTTCTTCAGTGTACTCGAGTATATCCCGGCTGTACTGTTCGAGCTCTACCAGTTGGTCTCTTAGATCACGGATTTCAGTTGAGCCTATGTTCCTGGAATTGTCAATGCTGGTGTCGGGGGTAACTCCTCTTGTTGGGGGACTATGTATTCCTTCGGTTTGTGTTCCTTCTGGCATTGGGCGTGTTAATCTTATCGATAACTAATAAGACCAAAGCTGTACGGCAACGTTGGTTAATTTGGTTACTTTTAGTATTTACGTTATTTTGCTCTTTTTACGGTGTTGGAAAGAGTTATCGATAAGATTATGATCGGATTGTTTCTGGACCATATTGTTCACTCAATTACTAATTTGTCTTTCCTTTGTGTGGGGATGTGGGGATACTCATATCGAGAGATCGTTCCTCATATCGCATACCTCTATTCAGTGCTTTAAGTATCCCTTGATACTCACGTGCGCTTATGTATATTTTACTTATTGCGCTCATCTGGTGATAGATCTTGGAATCGTACGTCTCGCTGTATTTACGTATCACGTATACGTATTTACGTATCACGTATACGTAAATTCTCACGTATACGTAGATTCTACTTTTCGCATATACGTAAATTGTACGTTTACGTATCACGTATCTTTTAGTAATTCAACAGTCAAAGTTATGCCCAGAGGTATGACAGACAATACACTGCCTTGAGGTGTCAAACAGACTAGGCTCTTTGTCGAATGCAGTGATGGCATTGCAGTATGCTTGATGGAGGGAGGGATTATCAGATTCTTCATTCATCTCAGGGTATCCAAGTGAATCAATCAGGCTGATTGAGTGAGAAGTCAAGGTAGAAGGCGTTCTAACCGTATTGGTGCCAGCACGCTTTTGAAACAACCTATCATTGCGACGGGGACCTGGTCTGGTGCCTGAGACAGGCAATTGCTTGGACAGATTTGGTTTGGAGGTTTTGTCCTTGTACCTTTGTTCAGCTTTAATCTCTTGCTCATATGTTTGGAGGGTTTGTAGAAGCCTACCTGCCTTGTATTTGTCCCGTTTGAATTGGTCATCTGAGTCGCGTTCATCTTCTGTCTTTTTGAAGAGCTCATCCAAGAGAGTGGTTCCTGCAATAAGGTTGCTGACTTCTTCTGTCGAATTGATAGTACCAGGTTGGTTTTGGAGGAACACTCTAAGTCTCAAGTAATCCTTGTACCGGAAGTAGTATTCTTCAAGAGATTCACCTGCATCCTGGTTTGGAGGATTTCGGACCATTCTGCTGGCATTGGATGGCCTTTTGGAGTTGGAATGTGTCTGAGCAATAACTGTGTATAGCGCTTCTTATCCCTGTCCGCCTTCAAAGCTCTGAATGGTGGCCTTCATACTTGCACATGAGTCAGGGATGATTTTGTCAGTTCTGAGCGCGGTGTAAATGAGATTTCCCCATTCATTGATAGCCAATTCATATCTTGAAGGTAGGTCGTGTGGAAAATTATCACCAATTGTAAATCCTCTGAGGTGATCAGCTTCACGCCTGTAGAGATAGTATGGATGGACATAAATATGATGTTGCTGTGAATGAGCTGTGATTTCTCTGTACCATTTCCTAACCTGAGGGTCCGTTGCATCCTTTAGTTGTGGAAATCCTGAGAGGAATAGTTTGTCTCTAGCTGCTTCCTTGGACTTGTCAGAGGCTCTGGTTAGATCAAAACAGTCACCACTTCTGGTGATCAGGCGTTGGTCATTTCTCCCACTGCCTAGATTGTGTAGGTAGTAGTTTTCTCTGACAATTGTTTCATTTCCCGATGAGTCGGTGTAGGTGATTGGGAAGTCTTTCATATCATCTCTGGTGAGGAATTCTTCTTTTCTATAGTATCGCTCCTTAACGTGTGGTGGTAAGGTGGCTGGATTTCATGGGAGGTCAAGGGTTGCTTGATGGTTGGCACCAGCATTGTTGTTGTTGTTGTTGTTGTTGTTGTTGTCGACAAGTTGTTGTAGTAGGGTGGTCAATTGTCCCATCTCGGTAGGGGGGACGGTTGCTGCAGGTGTATCTGGGATGGCTACCTCATCATCTGATGGTGGGTCTCCGGTGTAGGCTTCCATGAATAGGTCTGGGCGCCAATTTTTTTGAATCGCCAGTGGGTGATTGTGATTTCAATTAGAACAATTGGCTCATCATCTGTGTTGGTCCGAATGGCATGCTTTGCAGCGGCGTCAAAATCAGTTTTGTATCTCATGCGTTTTGTAGATCCACCATTTCTGACATGCTTGATAACACATTTGTCGAGGAGATTGGCAATGTGGCCTTTTGTTATTTCATCCGGTGGTGGTTCCACTATGTTGATGGCAATAGCCTTTGCAATGCAATTGAGGATGTGGAGTTGTGGATCCGGAGCTATTTCTAGTGGTCCATCTTCTTCTTCTTCTTCCTCGCAGGTGACGAAGAATTCTGAGAGTTCATCTTTGCCAATGATTTCAGAGTAGGCTTTGTTAAGGGAAGTGGCCGCAGCTGGGTTGCTAGCGCTTGAAAATCGAAATTCGATTCCATAGATTGGAGTCCAGTCAAATGGAGTCGTCGGCATTGTGGAGAAAATTCGTCGTTTGTTGTTACGGTGTCAGCGTTCGATTTGGTGTTGGAATCAGTATCGTAGATACGAATTAATTCGTCCTTGCGATGTAATTTAAGTAACCTTGTTTATCGATTGCGGCGGTATTTGGTGTCAGTGATTGATTGTAGAAAACAATCAATTCCGAATGACTTCGATTGTGGGTTGATCGAGTGACCGGTGATCGTCGGAACAATCCGCGGAGGTGCGGAAGAGCGAGAGGGCCGAGGAACGGGATCGGTGTAATTAACCGGTGCTTGGTCGTGGATTACAAAAGAAGATGCTGGTAGGATCTGTATCACACCCCTTGATTCACGAGCAGGGAGGTGAAGAGGGAGAGAGAAAGAATGAGATGTGGGGAGGCCAAGAATGTGCCGCACAGGGAGCTAAGCACAGAATTTCCTCTGGATGTAACCGACAGTGGAGGTGCTGAACGGCCGGAGATAGGAGCGTAGCTTAAGGTATACACAAGTGCTCTTGCGGGACACGAGTGTGAGTTATAAGGGCTCTATAACCTGTTGTCACTCAAAAAAATCGACCGAAAGGTATAGGATAATTGAAATTTAAAGAGATGTGAGCTCTGAGAGAGACTCTTATTTTTGCTATGTATTTTGTACTGTATCAGGGCTCTCTGTATTTTCATGGTAGAGATCTTCCCCGGTTATTTGTTATTGTCTTCTTTACCGTCGTACCGATTCTTCTGTTGCTGTTGCTGTATTAGCGTCGTGTCGGTCTTACTGTATCGGTCATTTGATGGTATTGGTCATTCATGTTGTTAAGTATTCTGTTATATATGCTGTATATGAGAGGGCCCATCTGGAATCGGTATTGATCTTCTTGATTGCAATAAGTAATTTCCTCACGGGATATCAAGTATATTCTTTTGAATGTACTTATGGGTTCCAAGTGTTTACTTACTGTTCAGGTCTTTGGATATTTCTTGTTTCTAACCGATTATCCTTATTTGTTTGTAGCCTTAGGTGATATCGTTTTTATCACTTAAGGATTCCAAGTAGTGGAGGTGCGTTTGGTTCTAATGATCAGCGGAATATTCGTATCTCGTACTCCGCACCTCGGTCGTCGTTTCGTCGGCTTTTTCGATCGAATTTGATGCCGACAAAGTCCGTATTTTTCGCCGACAACATTGTAATCCTCGCGTTGGGAGGATTAGTGGAGGCTTGTACGGGTACAATAGGGAAGACTATTGGACCTAGATGTATAAGCCGTTATTCTACTACTAATCGTTTTAGGAGCAAAAAGAGTGAGGAGCTGTAGGCTTGGTTCTTGCTCGAGGAATCCTTTACAGGCTTGTTAGTGCTTTGCCTGTAATTTTGCTGCTTACAGTTTGATTGCTGCTTGTAGTGAGCAGTTTCGAGTATCGTCTCGTACCGTACCTACGTTGGTGATACAGTGAGATCTTGCATACTCAAGGGTGTTCTTTGGTTCGTATGTTGTGCATCGTACAGCACATTCCACGTGGCACTACCATTCCTCACATTCGGTTCGCTACATCAACTATTCTACCGGTACGGGTATGAAACTGTTTCCAGAATGACGTAGAACCGTACCGTACGTACCATAAGTAATACTCGAAAGCAAATATTTTCGGTACCGTAATTGCCATTCCCGAAACGGAGGGAACCTAAGTGAAATTGAGGTACGTACCACAAGTAATACTCGAAAGCAAATATTTTCGGTACCGGTACCGTACGAAAGTATTCGCGAAAGCGAAATACGATACGGTTGTCACACATGATTGTTTTCGATTAGTGCTTTGCAGGGGCCCTGTGGAGTTGTTGAGTACGTAGTTATTGTATGTATTGTAAGTATGTGTCAGTAAAGTTATGGTAAGAAGTACTCATACAATAACGCGTACAATTTCTACTAGTACTAGTGTGCATCAAGTCAGATCAGAATTACCAAAGGTGTTCTGATCTGTACCGATTCTTACCAGTTCCAATTCTACCATGATTAGCCAACCAACCAAATTCATGTGTAAGCTATCAGCAAGGTATCTACATTCATAGGGTTGGGGTTAGATTTGAACAAGCAAGCTGTACGAGCTACCGGTAATTACGAGCTGCCAGAACTACAAGCAAGCTACCTACCTTCATACCGATCATACCAATCAATTTATATTACTATTGAACTGACGTCATTCGCGCAAGCTCTTTTTTAAATTCCAACAAGCAAGCTGTACAAGCTACCGGAAATTACGAGGTACCAGATCAAAAAGCAATCTACCTACCTTCATATTGATCATACCAATTGATCTATACTACCAATCAAGTGAGTCATTTGCACAGTGCAAATCTCTCCAATCCCTAACCAAAATAAAATTCAATCGTCAACCCAAAAACCCACCAGATTTGAAAGCAGTGCAAATCTTTCCAATCCCTAACCAAAATATAAATCAATCGTCAACCCAAAAAACCATCAGATTTGAAGACAGTGCAAATCCTGCCGATCCCTAACCAAAATATAACTCAGTCATCAACCCAAAAACCCACCAGATTTGAGCAAAGTGCAAATCCTGCCAGTCCCCTACCACAATATAACTGAGTCATCAACCTAAAAACCCACCAGATTTGAACACAGTGCAAATCCTGCCAATCCCTAACCAAAATATAACTCAGTCATCAACCCAAAAACCCACCAGATTTGAGCACAGTGCAAATCCTGCCGATCCCTAACCAAAATATAACTCAGTCATCAACCCAAAAACCCACCAGATTTGATCACAGTGCAAATCCTGCCAGTCCCAGACCAAAATATAACTCAGTCATCAACCTAAAAACCCACCAGATTTGAACACAGTGCAAATCCTGCCAATCCCTAACCAAAATATAACTCAGTCATCAACCCAAAAACCCACCAGATTTGAGCACAGTGCAAATCCTGCCAGTCCCCGACCAAAATATAACTCAGTCATCAACCAAAACAACCCACCACATTTTAACACAGTGCAAATCATCCAGTCCCTAACCAAAATAGAATTCAATCATCAACCCAAAAACCCACCAGATTTGAACACAGTGCAAATCTTTCCAGTCCCTAACCAAAATATAACTCAGTCATCAACCAAGAAACCCACCATATTTGAACACAGTGCAAATCTTTCCATTCCCCAACCAAAATATAACTCATTCATCAACTCAAAAACCCACCATATTTGAACACAGTGCAAATCCTGCCAGTCCCCGACCAAAATATAACTCAGTCATCAACAAAAAAAAACCACCAGATTTCAACACAGTGCAAATCTTTCCAGTCCCAGACCAAAATATAACTCAGTCATCAACCCAAAAACCCAACAGATTTGATCACAGTGCAAATCCTGCCAGTCCCAGACCAAAATATAACTCAGTCATCAACCCAAAAACCCACCAGATTTGAGCACAGTGCAAATCTTGCCAATCCCTAACCAAAATATAACTCAGTCATCAACCCAAAAACCGACAATATTTGAACAGTGTACAAATCCTGCCAGTCCCCGACCAAAATATAACTCAGTCATCAACCAAAAAAACCTACCACATTTTAACACAGTGCAAATCATCCAGTCCCTAACCAAAATAGAATTCAATCATCAACCCAAAAACCCACCAGATTTGAACACAGTGCAAATCTTTCCAGTCCCTAACCAAAATATAATTCAATCGTCAACAAAAAAAAACCACCAGATTTGAACACAGTGCAAATCTTTCCATCCCCCACAAAAATATAAATCAATCGTCAACCAAAAAACCCACCATATTTGAACACATTGAAAATCCTGCCAGTCCCAAACCAAAATATAACTCAGTCATCAACATAAAACCCCACCAGATTTGAACACAGTGCAATTTCTGCCAGTCCCTGACCAAACTATAACTCAGTCATCAACCCAAATACCCACCATATTTGAACACAGTGCTAGTCCTGCCAGTCCCAAAACAAAATATAACTCAGTCATCAATCAATAAAACCTACCAGATTTCAACACAGTGCAAATCTTTCCAGTCCCAGAGCAAAATATAACTCAGTCATCAACCCAAAAACCCACCATATTTGAACACAGTGCAAATCCTGGCAGTCCCCAAACAAACTATAACTCAGTCATCAACCCCAAAACCCACCATATTCGAATACTGTGCAAATCCTGCCAGTCCCAGACCAAAATATAATTCAATCATCAACCCAAATATTAAATTCCTTTCGTACGTGTAGAGAGAACCACAGGCCGGTACTTGAACTTACGTAGATTTCTACGTAATTTACAGTACTACAACTGGAGTGGTACGATAATACCGACCGAGTCATATGCACCTATATAAGCAAGATTGGAGAATCTCCGTAAGCAGGATTGAGTCATACGCACCTCTGTAAGCAGGATTGGAATATTCTTCTATCTAAGGCCGAATGACCGGGAAGGTCCATACTTTCTGTAAACAGGATTGGAATATCCTCATATCTTATGGTAAATGACCGGGAAGGCCCATTCCTTCTGTTTTCACGACCAAAGTTCGATACTTAAGATCGGAAGCAAGGTTCTTTCACGATCAAAGTTCGATACTTAAGATCGGAAGCAAGGTTCTTTTGGTTCCAGTATAGCCGTTTGATACCTCCAATCATGTGTTTCGATATTCAAGGAGGTTCGAAGAAGCTTCCTGTAACAGCTGCTTCAGTGATCACGATTAGAAGGAAGCTTCTCATGGTAGCAGTGATTCTACAGTGCTGTACGATTAGCGGTGTACTGTATTTATTCATCACTGCACTAAAAGAGATATCATGCTCTCCAGCAAGATTACTCTCTTAGCTCATACTTTTAACATTCAACTGATTTATATCCCAAAATTCACACTAGTTGCTACCAACTACTTGTAATCTACATACTAAGGTCTGTCTCGCTGCAATCTGAATAAGTCACAGCAAGAGGAGATCTGGCGTTTCCCTAGTCTCGCCTGTAGTCCGATTATCCGTTGCCGAAAGTATCCAATCACAATTGTCACGCGTAGAGTACAATCGTTCGTCTACTAACACACTAACACAGCGTTGCTGTTCATCAGAAGCCTTTGAATCAGACTCTCAACGAATCGGATTCAGAAGGAAAATAATAGATTAACAGTCGCAAGCTCTCAGGCAGCTTGCATAACAATCAGAACAGTCAACGAGAATCCGACAGCAGATCATCGATCTCTGATCCGATTACACACAAGAAAGACACCAATCGGACACGCCGAAAGTCATTATTAGAAGCCCATTGCATTGGACACGCCAATCGCAATCTCTCCATCCAAGAATCCCTCACTCGACAGATTCCAATTTCTCCCGTGCCGCGATCTCATCATTACTTAGATACCGACACCCCATCAACATTTACGATGCTTACCATTTGATTCTACAATCAATCACCAAATCTACGATTGCTTATTCGCCGACGACAACACATCTTCCGTACGTCGTATCTCTTCGAAATCGGCTTACCCTCGTTACTGCAGATACGAAGGTATCACCTTGACCCTATATCTCCCAATATTGATGGCGATACTGATCACTCTGACAAATGACAACAACGGTAATGAATTTCCGTCGGTTTTCGCAGTAATCGAATACATCCTTTGCCAACACCGCCGACAATCCATTTGCCAACAACGTTGTTCGGCAACAACTACCATCGCTCGATTATTCACGGTACGCTCGATTATTCGCCGCCGACGACGCTTTGTTGCTTCAAAACTCCTCTGTTGACAATCGCCGACGCTATTTATAATCAACGCCGCCGCCACCAACGACAAAGATCTTTGAGTTTCACTGTAAACAACGAATTTTTGTTCTTCCACAATCAACATTTTGCAAACACCCGTCGCTTCGTTGTCCCGCAACAACAACAACAGGAAACGAAATTTCGTTGCTTCGTCACTTCAACGACCCGTCGTATCTCATCGAAAACGACTTCCCCTCATTATTGTGAACATACTGGTACCATCCTTGTCCCCTATCTCCCCATATTGACAGAAATATCAAACTTTCTTCAACACGAGTCCATATTGCCACTATGTCCATTTACGATCCTGATCTCAGTCCACTGTTTCCATCATTTGATTCGAAACTTGCACATGTCCTAAATACAACACTGAATGTTCCTCAAGAAGCATGCAACCACATTTGTGAAGTTCTCATTAAAGCAGGAGCAACCACCTGGACTCATTTCATTTGTGATATTCATGAATATGCCTACATTGCTGACAAATATGGCAAAATTGTTGACCTAGAATACCAAGCTAAGACCGACCCCCGTTCTACCAGTGCAAAAGATCAACACACATTTACTTCATTTGTTGATTTTATAAATGATATCATGCTCCAAGTTGGCTGTTACTGGTATGACCACAATCAGTACACTCGAGATGCTTTCCTTGCCTTTTGTAATGCGCGCAACCAGCACCCTGAACTGACTGGTGTTCCAACCAAGGCTAATGCTGCTACTCTGGCATCACAACCCAGCATACAAGCTAAACCTTGCCTGACAAAACCAGTCCTATCACAGGCATCATCTACGACAACAACACATGTTTCTACGACGATTCCAGGACCGGCATCATCTTCGGTATCCGCTTCCGTAACGCCTCCAGTACCTGTTCTCGTCACGCCTCCAACACATGTTTCTGTTACACCTCAAACATCTGCTTCCTTTCCATCTCAAGCACCTAATTCTGCTTGCGAAACGCCTGTCACTACTCTTATTGCCAACAATGGGAACCCTCTTGAATCCCTTGATACGCACAGGTTAGCTTCCAATACTGATCTCGTCCCTGTTTCCACACGTACTCCAACCTACACTTGGACTTACTTCCCTAGCACCGAATCAGTCCGTTTTCGTAGAGTTGTCTCTTCAACCATTCCTACTGTCCACCCGGACACTCCACCTGGTGATGCCTCTCATACTTCTCCAAGGCGTCACTCCCCACGTCCTTCCCTTGAGCCTTCAACTCACTCAAGATGGACATTTCATCCAAAATCTGCTATTGTGACATTCTACCGTTCACCCAAGCAATTTTCTTCTCACAAGCCCAGTACTTGCATTCCTTCATTGCAACTTCCACCATCTGGGGCATTTTCTAAGGATAGTGTCGTTCCACGCTCAGTTCATGCCAACCATAGTGCCGTTCCAAATCCAGTACATGTCTATTCACAGTCAGGTGCACCTTCTTGCCCTAATCGGAAGCCTCCTTATGGAGTACATTCTCTGACAAATGACTTGCCTGCTGTGTGCTTCACCAAACGGCATCGTGATGCTATCAAGCTCAAGCTGTATCACCTACATGCTACCATCTTGGTCGCTAATTGGACATACGACGGCGTTGCTTGAGAATCAAGTCGAACGATTTCGATCCATCATCCTTGATTCCCTTGATTCGTCTAGTAACTCTACGGTCAAGCTCCATCAAATCTCCGGTTTGATTCCACTCAATTGATTACTACGATTGGATTGACGTTTCTACGATTGATCCGCTTCGACTCTACAATTCGCTCTATTCCGCTTCGATTCTACGACAGGGTTCTCAAGCTGCGATCGTATTCTATTGGTTTGATCAATCGATCTCTACTAAGAGTCAATCACATTCTACGAATCGATTTCTCCATCCCATCGATTATACGGTTCATTCCATGTTGATATCCGTGATAGATTACTTTCTACAATTTGATTGAATTTGATCCATTGCTCACTACGAATCCAATATACGGTGATTCAAAATCTACGATTTGAGCTTCGATTATGATTGACCCAACGATTGATCCAAATCTACGATCAAGATCCATCAAAATCCACGAGTAGATTCCTTACTCAAGCTTTGGGTTACGATTCATGATTCAATCAACCAACCTCAAGATACGACGATACTATGCTTCGATTTCTACGATTTTGATTTATGCTAAAGCTACGTGCTACGGATTGATTATGTTCCACATTCGATTCTATGATTCGTCTGTCAGTTCGAATGGCTTGATCCATGAAAAATGGGGCACATTCTACAGAATCGATTATCAATCACATTCTACGATTCGATTCATTTCTAGATTTGGTATGAATTTGTCTGGATCAATTCTACGATTGAATCCTATTGGTATGATTCAATTCGAATCAATTCTACAAATTACGCTTCCAGCCTCAGTTACGATTGTATTTGACGCTCAATTCTACGATTGAATCCCTATGCCCATCTGGGACATCTATGAATTTTTGCCTGCAATCAATTCTACGGTTGAATCCTTTTGCTACGATTCAATTCTCTGAATCGATGCTCCACTAAGATCGTTCTTTCCGAAGTATGTGATACACTTGATCACGTGCAAGAAGATGGGGCATATTAAATTGCTTCCACATACGTACTCACGAAATTTACTTGTTCTTCTTTTCGAGCTATGTGACACACTTGATCACGTTCAAGAAGATGGGGCATATTAAATTCCTTTCGTACGTGTAGAGAGAACCACAGGCCGGTACTTGAACTTACGTAGATTTCTACGTAATTTACAGTACTACAACTGGAGTGGTACGATAATACCGACCGAGTCATATGCACCTATATAAGCAAGATTGGAGAATCTCCGTAAGCAGGATTGAGTCATACGCACCTCTGTAAGCAGGATTGGAATATTCTTCTATCTAAGGCCGAATGACCGGGAAGGTCCATACTTTCTGTAAACAGGATTGGAATATCCTCATATCTTATGGTAAATGACCGGGAAGGCCCATTCCTTCTGTTTTCACGACCAAAGTTCGATACTTAAGATCGGAAGCAAGGTTCTTTCACGATCAAAGTTCGATACTTAAGATCGGAAGCAAGGTTCTTTTGGTTCCGGTATAGCCGTTTGATACCTCCAATCATGTGTTTTCGATATTCAAGGAGGTTCGAAGAAGCTTCCTGTAACAGCTGCTTCAGTGATCACGATTAGAAGGAAGCTTCTCATGGTAGCAGTGATTCTACAGTGCTGTACGATTAGCGGTGTACTGTATTTATTCATCACTGCACTAAAAGAGATATCATGCTCTCCAGCAAGATTACTCTCTTAGCTCATACTTTTAACATTCAACTGATTTATATCCCAAAATTCACACTAGTTGCTACCAACTACTTGTAATCTACATACTAAGGTCTGTCTCGCTGCAATCTGAATAAGTCACAGCAAGAGGAGATCTGGCGTTTCCCTAGTCTCGCCTGTAGTCCGATTATCCGTTGCCGAAAGTATCCAATCACAATTGTCACGCGTAGAGTACAATCGTTCGTCTACTAACACACTAACACAGCGTTGCTGTTCATCAGAAGCCTTTGAATCAGACTCTCAACGAATCGGATTCAGAAGGAAAATAATACCAAAAACCAACCAGATTTGAACACAGTGCAAATCCTGCCAATCCTAACCAAAATGTAGTTTAGTCATTGATCCAAAAACTGACAATATTTGAACAGTGTGCAAATCCTGCCAGTCCCTGACCAAACTATAACTCAGTCATCAACCAAAAAACCTACCACATTTTAGTACAGTGCAAATCATCCAGTCCCTAACCAAAATAGAATTCAATCATCAACCCAAAAACCCACCAGATTTGAACACAGTGCAAATCTTTCCAGTCCCTATCCAAAATATAACTCAGTCATCAACCAAAAAACCCACCATATTTGAACACAGTGCAAATCTTTCCATTCCCCAATCACAATATAACTCATTCATCAACTCAAAAACCCACCATATTTGAACACAGTGCAAATCCTGCCAGTCCCCGACCAAAATATAACTCAGTCATCAACCAAAAAAACCCACCAGATTTAAACACAGTGCAAATCTTTCCAGTCCCTAGACCAAAATATAACTCAGTCATCAACCCAAAAACCCAACAGATTTGAACACAGTGCAAATCCTGGCAGTCCCCAAACAAACTATAACTCAGTCATCAACCAAAAAAACCCACCATATTTGAATGCTGTGCAAATCCTGCCAGTCCTGGACCAAAATATAACTCAGTCATCAACCCAAAAACCCACCAGATTTGAGCACAGTGCAAATCCTGCCAATCCTAACCAAAATGTAGTTCAGTCATTGATCCAAAAACCGACAATATTTGAACAGTGTGCAAATCCTGCCAGTCCCTGACCAAACTATAACTCAGTCATCAACCAAAAAACCTACCACATTTTAGTACAGTGCAAATCATCCAGTCCCTAACCAAAATAGAATTCAATCATCAACCCAAAAACCCACCAGATTTGAACACAGTGCAAATCTTTCCAGTCCCAAATCAAAATATAATTCAATCATCAACCCAAAAACCCACCAGATTTCAACACAGAGCAAATCTTTCCATCCCCCACCAAAATATAACTCAGTCATCAACCCAAAAACCCACCAGATTTAAACACAATGCAAATCCTGCCAGTCCCCGACCAAAATATAACTCAGTCATCAACCAAAAAAACCCACCAGATTTAGACACAGTGCAAATCATCCAGTCCCTAACCAAAATAGAATTCAATCATCAACCCAAAAACCCACCATATTTGAACACAGTGCAAATCCTGGCAGTCCCCAAACAAACTATAACTCAGTCATCAACCCAAAAACTCACCATATTTGAATACTGTGCAAATCCTGCTAGTCCTTGACCAAAATATAACTCAGTCATCAACCCAAAAACCCACCAGATTTGAGCACAGTGCAAATCCTGCCAATCCTAACCAAAATGTAGTTCAGTCATTGATCCAAAAACCGACAATATTTGAACAGTGTGCAAATCCTGCCAGTCCCTGACCAAACTATAACTCAGTCATCAACCCAAAAACCTACCACATTTTAGTACAGTGCAAATCATCCAGTCCCTAACCAAAATAGAATTCAATCATCAAACCAAAAACCCACCAGATTTGAACACAGTGCAAATCTTTCCAGTCCCAAATCAAAATATAATTCAATCATCAACCCAAAAACCCACCAGATTTCAACACAGAGCAAATCTTTCCATCCCCCACCAAAATATAACTCAGTCATCAACCCAAAAACCCACCATATTTGAACACAATGCAAATCCTGCCAGTCCCCGACCAAAATATAACTCAGTCATCAAACAAAAAAAACCACCAGATTTAAACACAGTGCAAATCTTTCCAGTCCCTATCCAAAATATAACTCAGTCATCAACCAAAAAACCCACCATATTTGAACACAGTGCAAATCTTTCCATTCCCCAACCAAAATATAACTCAGTCATCAACCCAAATACCCACCATATTTCAACACAGTGCGAATCCTGCCAGTCCCCGACCAAAATATAACTCAGTCATCAACCAAAAAAACCCACCAGATTTGAACAATGTGCAAATCTTTCCATTCCCAGACCAAAATATAACTCAGTCATCAACCCCAAAACCCACCATATTTGAACACAGTGCAAATCCTGGCAGTCCCCAAACAAACTATAACTCAGTCATCAACCCAAAAACTCACCATATTTGAATACTGTGCAAATCCTGCTAGTCCTGGACCAAAATATAACTCAGTCATCAGCCCAAAAACCCACCAGATTTGAGCACAGTGCAAATCCTGCCAATCCTAACCAAAATGTAGTTCAGTCATTGATCCAAAAACCGACAATATTTGAACAGTGTGCAAATCCTGCCAGTCCCTGACCAAACTATAACTCAGTCATCAACCCAAAAACCTACCACATTTTAGTACAGTGCAAATCATCCAGTCCCTAACCAAAATAGAATTCAATCATCAAACCAAAAACCCACCAGATTTGAACACAGTGCAAATCTTTCCAGTCCCAAATCAAAATATAATTCAATCATCAACCCAAAAACCCACCAGATTTCAACACAGAGCAAATCTTTCCATCCCCCACCAAAATATAACTCAGTCATCAACCCAAAAACCCACCATATTTGAACACAATGCAAATCCTGCCAGTCCCGGACCAAAATATAACTCAGTCATCAAACAAAAAAAAACACCAGATTTAAACACAGTGCAAATCTTTCCAGTCCCTAACCAAAATATAACTCAGTCATCAACCAAAAAACCCACCATATTTGAACACAGTGCAAATCTTTCCATTCCCCAACCAAAATATAACTCAGTCATCAACCCAAATACCCACCATATTTCAACACAGTGCGAATCCTGCCAGTCCCCGACCAAAATATAACTCAGTCATCAACCAAAAAAACCCACCAGATTTGAACAATGTGCAAATCTTTCCATTCCCAGACCAAAATATAACTCAGTCATCAACCCCAAAACCCACCATATTTGAACACAGTGCAAATCCTGGCAGTCCCCAAACAAACTATAACTCAGTCATCAACCCAAAAACTCACCATATTTGAATACTGTGCAAATCCTGCTAGTCCTGGACCAAAATATAACTCAGTCATCAGCCCAAAAACCCACCAGATTTGAGCACAGTGCAAATCCTGCCATTCCCTAACCAAAATATAACTCAGTCATCAACCAAAAAACCCACAATATTTGAAAAGTGTGCAAATCCTGCCAGTCCCCGACCAAAATATAACTCAGTCATCAACCAAAAAAACCTACCACATTTTAACACAGTGCAAATCATCCAGTCCCTAACCAAAATAGAATTCAATCATCAACCCAAAAACCCACCAGATTTGAACACAGTGCAAATCTTTCCATCCCCCACAAAAATATAAATCAATCGTCAACCAAAAAACCCACCATATTTGAACACATTGAAAATCCTGCCAGTCCCAAACCAAAATATAACTCAGTCATCAACATAAAACCCCACCAGATTTGAACACAGTGCAATTTCTGCCAGTCCCTGACCAAACTATAACTCAGTCATCAACCCAAATACCCACCATATTTGAACACAGTGCAAGTCCTGCCAGTCCCAAAACAAAATATAACTCAGTCATCAATCAATAAAACCTACCAGATTTCAACACAGTGCAAATCTTTCCACTCCCCAACCACAATATAACTCAGTCATCAACTCAAAAACCCACCATATTTGAACACAGTGCAAATCCTGGCAGTCCCCGACCAAAATATAACTCAGTCATCAACCAAAAAACACACCAGATTTGAACACAGTGCAAATCTTTCCAGTCCCTAACCAAAATATAATTCAATTATCAACCCAAAAACCCACCAGATTTGAACACAGAGCAAATCTTTCCATCCCCCACCAAAATATAACTCAGTCATCAACCCCAAAACCCACCAGATTTAAACACAATGCAAATCCTGCCAGTTCCCGACCAAAATATAACTCAGTCATCAACCAAAAAAACCCACCAGATTTAGACACAGTGCAAATCTTTCCAGTCTCTAACCAAAATATAACTCAGTCATCAACCCAAAAACTATTAAATTCCTTTCGTGTCTAAGTTGGTAGAGGTACGAGATCGAAAATAATGAGACCTCGCAAATTACTGGGCTCATTCTTACGATCGAGTTCGATACTTAGCTGGAGGAGAAGAATCGATCGTCAATACCAAGCTCATTCTTACGATCGAGTTCGATACTTAGTGATCCAAGAAAGAACACATGACAGATGTTAACATATGCTACCTTCTGTTAAGTGTCTTATTTTCAAGAAAAGACAGCAGAGGTTTCGAAACTCTGCTCACGAATATACGTGTTGTATTAGCGGCAACACGATATTCACCGTAATACGGTAATTTACCGTACAAAATACTCGTAATTTCATCGTGCTGTATTAGCGGCAGCACACTCTAAAGCAGTAACTTGCTCTCTAGCAAGCCGACACGCTTATACTTCTAGATTATTTGATTATTCAACCTTAAACCTTGCACCGGACGCCTCCTTTGCGTCCCATTTGTAGAACTACAAGCCTAAGATCTAACTGATTGCGTCGATTGGTCGATAGTCAGAATAGATCTGATTGGATTCGCATCCAGTCGTAGTGGATATCAGAGAAATATTAGAACACAACAGACCGGCACCTCAACCGGCCTTGCAGCTAAAGCTCCTGTTGCTCTTCTTTGCCTTTGGATTGAATCAGCTCAACAGCCAGTTTCAGAAGGAAATTAACAGATTAACAGTTGCAAGCTTGTTGAAGCTTGCAAAAGAAGAAGGAGCAACCGTCGAGGAGCAACCGTCGACGACAATCCGACAGCAGATCATCGAACGATCGACTACGGCCGACGATCGATAGTTCTCTGATCCGATTACATAACAAGGACCGCATCCACGCCGTATCTCATCGAAAGACGATAAATTGGAGACGATAGCAGCGTTACAGTCAACACTGGACCCATCCTCTCATGCCGGACATCCCTGTCGCCGCCAGAACGCGAAGCAGGTCGACAGGACGAAGCAGGTCCACCGGATTCCAAACACTCCAACCTGGGAGCGCTGCAACCACATCCCTACTGCCTGCAAACGACATGGTCGACCCACAGGACAGGTTGCACGACGGTGAAGAAGAAAGCACACCTATCGAACACCTCTTCCCATTGTTTGACCGACCACTAGCCACCTTCTTGCATGAAATCTTTGACATACCGAAGGAACAAAATGACGCCCTGTGCGAGGCTCTCATTGCTGGAAGGCTCAAGACATGGCTAGACTTCTTGTATATCGAGAACATTGGCGATCTAGCTTTCCTCGAAGGGGGCGTAAGAACACCAATTTACCGACATGTACAGATGTCCATACAGCAAGTCATCGACTTCGGGCAACATCTCACAGCACAAGGACTAGACTCGGAGGATAGAACCCATTATACCAAGGACGCCTTTAAGCGCTACTGTTTTGGTGCTGTCAGAGCCAGAAGAGAATCTGGAACGGATATTGAAATCACCACCACGCGCAACAGCACCGGCACACCTCGACGACAACAGGAAAGATCCTCCAAGCCCATCGAACAGCTTAGATATGAATCCTGGACCAAGAAATCAAGGGATGAAACCACTTTTCCAACCCTGCAAAACGATGCACGGTTTGAACGCTGGCTTGTCAAATTCAAAGCAAAGCTGGAAACATCTGACATAGATACTCATACTGTTCCTCAACCCAAACTGGCCTGATATACCACTCGTCGGGTATGAAAAAGCTCTTCATGACAAGCAATGTGCTTTCTTCTGGACTCTCGTCCTACATGCCCTTCAGAGTGATCTCTCCTACTCCTGCGTGCTCAGCCATACTTCCTCAAGAGATGGCAGACAAGCCTTCTTTGATTTTGTGTCATTGCATGACAGATCCAAATCCAAAGTCTATGACACCTCCATTGTGATGCAACACTTATTGGACATTGACTTGAGGACATGGAAAGATACCAAAGTCAAGTTTATCACCCAGTGGTTTGCCCAGTTGGAACACCTCAATACACTACGCGATCCACAGAGGCCACTTGATTTTGATACTGTCAAAACACACCTTTGCAAGGCCTGTAGTAGCAGCTTCCAACTCAGTGAACAGTTCTACAAAGTTGACGATCCCCCTGCAGCACAGGACTTGATTAAGTTTAGACAGCATGAAGCCATTGCTATCAGTGAATTGAAAAATATCCTCCTCCTTGAAGCAACCAGACTGGATTCCCAGGCATCACTGTCCCAACCTCGAAATCGAATGTCTGTCAAGGCCAATACACATGATCTATCCTCTGTGACACAATCCACATATTCTGCTATCACTGATGACTCAGTCTCATATTTACCTCCCATTGATTTTGATGGTGACTACCAAGACTACGCTGTTTATAAGGCTGGAAGAACACCAGATCCAACCACAAGACTGCCATCTGTCGTTTGGAAAACTCTATCCAAGCATGGTATGAAGCACTGGCTTGGTTTCACAGCTGATGACAAGAAGCGCCTAGTTGCCTGCCTCAAGCCTGAGCTACTTGATACTGCATTACCACCAGATCCCAATTCTAGCAAACCAATCACACGTCAGGCTTACAAACACCATACTGTCGAGCAGGACCTCTCACCCGCTGCTGAGCAGGTCCTATCGCCTGCTGACGAGAGCTCGGCCAGATCTGCGTTCCATGCATCCCTTAGGTGTATACAAGTCATCTTCTCAATCAGACACCAGGCCTCTCAAGTCTTCTGTTTCTCCTGCACACCCAGCTCGATTTCTTGCAGACAACCCTGATATACTTTACAAGAAAGAAGGCAATGTCTATGTCCCTGTTGAACAAACCTCACGATCAGTGAACTTTCACTATTGGGCATCACTGGAATGTGAATCTCCTGTTTCACCAGCAACCCCCATCGCTACTTATCACTCAAGCAAAACTGCTGTATCCACACCTGGTTCTGCTATGGTTGACAGAGGTGCAAATGGGTGTATCATGGGCAATGACGCATGTCTTCATCTCTAAAGATATTCCCCCCAGATATGTCAACGTAACTGGTATAAACAATCACCAAATCCAGAACATCCCTATTGCAACATGTGGCGCCTACTCTGTCTCCAACAGAGGACCTGTCATTATCATCTTCCATGAGAGTGCATACACCGGACAACACCCATCTATCTTGTCTTCCCCTCAGATGGAAGCATACCACTCGACCGTGGATGATTCCTCTATCAAGACAGGCGGATCCCAAGTCATTACCACTACTGATGGTCATGTCTTTCCACTCAGTATATGCCATGGCTTACCTTATCTCGCTATGCGCAAGTGTACCAGTGCAGAATTTGCTCTTCTTCCCCACGTCATCATGACAAGTGATCAGCATTGGAACCCATCTGTACTGGATAACGCATATACCCCACAGGATGATACCTTCATTCAGAAATACCCGCCTATGGCCACATCACTTCCATATCCAGATTATGATGAATTCGGCGCACTTAGGGATATCAACATTGGCACATCTTCTACAGTCACCTCATTTTTGTCCAACAGCACTACCCCGTCCCTCCAGGCTTTGGATGTTTCTGATACTTCATTTTGGCTTAGCCCCACTGATTATATCCATCAGGAAATCCTGAGTCGGTGCTCTAATCAGTCTCCTTCCACCTCCATTATCGGTGCCGCCCATGTACAGTCCCCCACTGATATTGATTACTTGTCTCTCAAGCCCTTCTTTGGATGGATTTCCCTTGATCGTATCAAGGCCACATTCACCAATTCCACCCAGTATGGCTCACTCTCCACTAGTCCAGATGGTAACATATTCAAACGATTCCAATCCCCACAGCCGGCCATGAATGTCCGACCTTTCAATGATGATGTCCTCTCTGATGTTGTATATTCAGACACCCCTGCCGTCAATGGTGGCTCCAAGATTGCTCAAGTTTTCTGTGGGCGCAAATCTCATATCATTCATGTTGAAGAAATGAGGACTACTGCTGACTTTCTCCCTTGTCTCCAAAATTTTGTCCGGCAATGGGGTAGACCACTCAGACTGCTCTGTGATCTTGGGTCCTACCAGTCCAGCAAATCTGTTCTTGACTACCTCAAGATGATGTGGATTGGCTTATGGCAAAGTGAACCATACCATCAACACCAAAATCTCTTCGAACGTCGGTACCAGACCTTCAAACGCATTGTCAATAGAACCATGGATCGCACGGGCACTCCACCACACCTCTGGCTTCTATGCATGCAATATGTTGGTCGACTCATGAATCATTTGTCGGATCCCACTCTATCTGACAAACAGCCTTTCTATATTGCTACTGGTATCATTGGTGACATCAGCCCCTACAAGAAGGCAATGCTCAATTTGCCGATGATGGCACACCCATCACCATCCCTGCTATCCCTGTTGCTGAATTGCAAGGCCGATCTTTTCTAATGGCCCTCCCTGATGGCACACAGAAAAGAATGACAGTTGTTGACATTGAAAACAGTCTTGAGCAAAACAACGACTTCATCAAGTTCAAGTGCAAACATACGGATGATGAACTTGAAGATATCATAGCCTACAATGATGTCATGAATTACATCCACAGGGATGTAACTCAAGAAGATGGCAAACTTTGGTCCTTTCGACGCATACTTGGTCATCAAGGTCCACTTGACAACAAGCACCCACAATACAAAGGTTCCAAATACAACCTATGGATTGAATGGGAGAATATGGAAAGGACATACGAACCCCTATCCAACGTAGCTACCGATGACCCGGTCACTGTAGCCAAATATGCAAAAGACAACAACATGCTTGACAAACCTGGCTGGAAACATCTCAAACGCATTGTTTCACTCGCTCAAAGAACCAAGAAACTAGACAGGCTAATCCACCAAGCCAAGCTTCGCTCCTTCCGCACTGCTCCTCAGTATCAATATGGATTCAAGGTACCTCGAAATCATGAAGAAGCCATCCAGTTTGATACAGCAAATGGCAACACCAAATGGCAGGATGCCATAGCGCTGGAAATGTCACAGCTTCAAGAGTATGACACCTTTATTGACAAAGGTATCTACAAGGCTAGCAATATACCCATTGGCTTCCAACAAATCAAGGTCCACATGATTTATGCAGTCAAGCACGATGGCCGACACAAAGCCCGGCTAGTTGCAAATGGTAATCTCACTGAAGCTCCCATTCACAGTGTGTATGCAGGAGTTGTTTCACTTCAAGGCTTGCGCATGTGCCTATTCCTTGCTGAACTGAATAGCTTAGAAGCATGGGGAACCGACATTGGGAATGCATACCTAGAAGCTGTTACCTGTGAGAAAGTATGCATCAAGGCTGGTGCTGAATTTGGATCACTAGAGGGTCACCTACTAGTGATTTACAAGGCTCTATATGGACTTCGATCATCTGGCAAGTGCTTTGGTGATATGCTCGCTGCCTGCCTCATTGAACTAGGTTTTGAAAGATCCAAGGCAGAGCCTGAAATCTTTATCAAGCCTGGCAACAACAAACATGGGGAGCCAGTATACGAGCTGATATGCACATATGTTGACGACCTTTGCTTATGTATGGCCAATCCTGAAACCTTTCTGGTAATCCTGCAGTCTGCACCTTACAATTTCAAATTAAAGGGCTCTGGTCCAATGAACTTCCATTTGGGATGCGGTTTCGAAAGAGATGAACATGGTGTGCTATGCATGAACCCCATCAAGTTCATTGAGAAAATGGAGGCCTCATATGAACAAATGTTCGGCTGTAAACCCACCACCAGGTTCCATTCACCCCTTGCTGAGAATGACCACCCAGAGCTAGACTCATCATCATTCCTAAGTGATACTGATATCCAAAAGTATCAAAGCATGGTGGGCTCACTCCAGTGGGTCATTGCCATTGGACGTTTTGATGTGCAGACTGCTGTTATGACCTTATCAAGCTTTCGCGTGCAACCTAGGGAAGGCCATCTCAATAGAGCCAAACGAATCTACGGATATATTTCCAAGTTTCGTCATTTCAAAATCAGATTCAGAGTGGGCATACCAGATTTTGTACTCACTGAAGGCAGCAGTACAGACTGGTCCAATACTGTATATGGGGAGCACTCTGAAGACCTACCAAGCGATGCCCCTAAACCCCTGGGGAAGGTAGTTGTATTATCTCATTTCTATGATGCAAACTTAATGCATGACATCCTAAGTGGTAAAGCTGTCACTGGTATCCTGCATTTTGCAAACAAGACCCCCATCATGTGGTTCTCCAAGAAGCAAGCAACATCTGAAACAGCCACCTTTGGCGCTGAGTTTGTATCTGCTAGAACCTGCATTGAGCAAATTGTTGACATTCGACAGTCCTTCAGGTATCTTGGTACTAGAGTACACGACACATCCTACACATGGGGAGACAATGAAAAGATGATCCAAACCTCTACATTCCCATATGCGAGGCTCCACAAGAGGCACCACATTCTCTCATATCACTATGTTAGAAGCATGATCGCAAGAGGCTTCATCCTCATGCAACATCTTGCAGGCAAGGATAACTGTGCTGACATCCTCACCAAGCACTGGGGACACTCAGTAGTAGTGTATCCTTTACTCAAGCCCATCTTTCACTATTGCGGAAACACTGGTGATTTGCTACAGGATGACTGCATCGGATCCTAGAGTATGCTTTCGCGTGGACACATGGGGAGTATTAAATTCCTTTCGTGTCTAAGTTGGTAGAGGTACGAGATCCAAAATAATGAGACCTCGCAAATTACTGGGCTCATTCTTACGATCGAGTTCGATACTTAGCTGGAGGAGAAGAATCGATCGTCAATACCAAGCTCATTCTTACGATCGAGTTCGATACTTAGTGATCCAAGAAAGAACACATGACAGATGTTAACATATGCTACCTTCTGTTAAGTGTCTTATTTTCAAGAAAAGACAGCAGAGGTTTGAAACTCTGCTCACAAATATACGTGTTGTATTAGCGGCAACACGATATTCACCGTAATACGGTAATTTACCGTACAAAATACTCGTAATTTCATCGTGCTGTATTAGCGGCAGCACACTCTAAAGCAGTAACTTGCTCTCTAGCAAGCCGACACGCTTATACTTCTAGATTATTTGATTATTCAACCTTAAACCTTGCACCGGACGCCTCCTTTGCGTCCCATTTGTAGAACTACAAGCCTAAGATCTAACTGATTGCGTCGATTGGTCGATAGTCAGAATAGATCTGATTGGATTCGCATCCAGTCGTAGTGGATATCAGAGAAATATTAGAACACAACAGACCGGCACCTCAACCGGCCTGCAGCTAAAGCTCCTGTTGCTCTTCTTTGCCTTTGGATTGAATCAGCTCAACAGCCAGTTTCAGAAGGAAATTAACAAAAACCCACCATATTTGAACACAGTGCAAATCTTTCCATTCCCCAACCAAAATATAACTCAGTCATCAACCAAAAAACCCACCAGATTTAAACACAGTGCAAATCTTTCCAGTCCCTAACCAAAATATAATTCAGTCATCAACCCAAAAAACCACCAGATTTGAGCACAGTGCAAATCATGCCAGTCCCCGACCAAAATATAATTGAATCGTCAACCCTAAAACCCACCTGATTTGAAGACGGTGCAAATCCTGCCGACCCGACCAAAATATAACTCAGTCATCAACCAAAACAACCCACCAGATTTGAACACAGTGCAAATCTTTCCGGTCCCTAACCAAAATATAATTCAAATGTCAACTCAAAAACCCACCAGATTTGAGCACAGTGCAAATCCTGCCAGTCCCAGACCAAAATATAGCTTAGTCATCAACCCAGAAACCCACCAGATTTGAACACAGGTGCAAATCTTTCCAGTCCCTAACCAAAATATAATTCAATTGTCAACAACAAAAAAACACCAGATTTGAACACATTGTAAATCCTGCCAGTCCCAAACCAAAATATAACTCAGTCATCAACCCAAAAACCCACCAGATTTGAACACATTGCAATTTCTGCCAGTCCCCGACCAAAATATAACTCAGTGATCAACCCAAAAACCCACCAGATTTGAGCACAGTGCAAATCCTGCCAATCCCTAACCAAACTATAACTCAGTCATCAACCCAAAAACCCACCATATTTGAACACTGTGCAAATCCTGCCAGTCCTCGACCAAATTATAACTCATTCATCAACCAAAAACCCACCAGATTTGAACACAGTGCAAATCTTTCCAGTCCCTAACCAAAATATAATTCAGTCATCAACCCAAAAACCCACCAGATTTGAGCACAGTGCAAATCCTGCCGATCCCTAACCAAAATTTAATTCTATCATCAACTCAAACACCCACCATATTTGAACACTGTGCAAATCCTGCCAGTCCCAGACCAAAATATATCTCAATCATCAACCCAAAAACTCACCAGATTTGAAGACAGTGCAAATCTTGTCATTCCCTGACCAAATTATTAGTCAGGCATCAACCCAAAAACCCACCATATTTGAACACAGTGCAAATCCTGCCCATCCCCGACCAAAATATAACTCAGTCATCAACCCAAAAACCCACCAGATTTGAACACAGTGCAAATCCTGCCAGTCCCCGACCAAAATAGAACTCAGTCATCAACCCCAAAACCCACCAGATTTGAACACAGTGCAAATCTTTCCAGTCCCTAATCAAAATATAATTCAATTGTCAACCCAAAAACCCACCAGATTTGAAGACAGTGCAAATCCTGCCCATTCCCAACCTAAAATTAACTCAATCATCAATAAAAAAAACCACCAGATTTGAAGAGAGTGCAACTCTTGCCAATCCCCGACCAAAGTATAACTCAGTCATAACTCAGTCATCAATCCCAAAACCCACCAGATTTGTATACAGTGCAAATCTTTCCAGTCCACAACCAAAATATAACTCAGTCATCAACCCAAAAACCCACCAGATTTGAACACAGTGCAAATCTTTCAAGTCCCATTTTTCAGAGGGTGAAAGAAACTATTTTTTAATTTTTAGTTTTTCAAATTTTCAAGTATATAATTCAAGTATATCTTTCAATTCTTTGACTCCAGACAATGATTCAATTTAATGATTTAAGTCTATGATTCCAGTTTATGATTCCATTGTCTGACTTAAACCTATAATTCATTTCTTTGATTAATTTCTTTGATTCCATTCTATTACTAATCATTCGATGATTCAATTCTATGACTCAATTCTATGACTCAATGTTTTGACTCACTTCGATGATTCAATTCTATGATTCAACTCTATGATTCAATTCCATGATTCAATTCTATGACTCAAGTGTTAGATTCAAGGCTATGATTCCGTCTCATTCATTTGCGTCTCATTCATTCACTTGTGTCTCATTCATTCATTCATTCGCGTCTCATTCATTCACTCGTACGATCAGATTCCTGTAGAAGCAAGATGACTAGTACGATCGAGAGCCTCGGTTTGTCGTCGCGTCTTGTTCGATCGTACGTAGGTACCGTTTTCGCCGACAACAGGGAAAAATTCGATTCGTATGAGAGTAGATAGCTGTAAGTACATCAAGTCTGACTCATTCATGTACAAATTGTACCAATTCTAACAAGTCCGATATTATTTTTTCTCACCAACTCTCTCATCTGGCAAGGTTGACGACGACAACGACCAACTTGATCTAAGACAGATTTTAATCGTATGATTTTTTTTAAATTCAGGTTGAATCTTATGGATACGTGCAACCATAAAAATGAGAGTTCGGTACCATAAAAATGAACGCGCGCCACTAGATATTACTATTGCTTTTAGATGAAGCATCTCATTTCCGTAAATAATTATTTGGGTCCTGTTTTTAATGATTTTTAGTTGTAGCGTTTGTACCAAGTCTACTTGTTAAAAACAGATTTTTTTAATATTTCTACATATTTCCCCCCCCCCCCAAACCCCCCCAATAAACTCCGTCTACAAGGTTACGTTGTCAACTCTTAGGATTAGGGTTAGTGTTTAACGTTCAACTAACAACTCCACCAATTTGTACTGTAAGCAAAACCTTGAATTAACACTCATGATTTAAATTGGTCTCATGACTCATTTCGAACCAATTTCGGACCGGCTCGAAATTTCCGAGACGATTTTTTGCACCTCTATTGCAGAAAAAACTCGAAACTCCTCTAACTTCTTTCCTTCCTAATCCATCTAATTGCAACTGAATAACAAACAAATAACAGATACTAAATTAACTAATTCAATTTCACCACACTGGGGGGGGGGGGCCATTCAACCATCGCGTCGTCGTCATCATCGAAGGGGCGAAAGAACAAGAAAGGGCGAAACGCAGTGTCATCGACATTGACGACGACTCGTCATCGTCGTCGACGCCCATTACACTGCTCTAAGCTCCAAATCGCGCGTTGGTTCCAAGCCCCTTGTTGCTTGCATCCTTTTAATGTATTCAACCTTCCCAGCATACTCGTACGTACACTTGATTACGTGCGTTGACGACCACAAAAAAGTTGTTCTTATGAGAGTAGATCGCTGTAAGTACATCAAGTCCGACTCATTCACGTACAAATTGTACCAAAAAAGTCCGATTGTATTTCTCACCAACTCTCTCATCTGGCAACAACGATAATGGCGACGATGATTTTTTTCTTTATTCAGGTCAAATCTTATGGTTACTTGCAACCAAAAAAATGAGAGTTTGCTACCATAAAAATGAATGCGCGCCACTAGATATTACTATTGCTTTTAGAAGAAGCATCTCATTTCCGTAAATAAATGTTTGGCTAAGCTTTTTAGCGATTTTTAGTCGTAGCGTTTGCACCAAGTCTACTTGTTAAAAACAGATTTTTTTAATGTTTCTACGTATTTTCCCCCCCCAACCCCCCCCCCCCCCCCCCCCACATAAACTCCGTCTACAAGGTTACGTTGTCAACTCTTAGGATTAGGGTTAGTGTTTAACGTTCAACTAACAACTCCACCAATTCTGAACAGCTGCTGAACAGAAAATGCATAAGTGACTGGACTGAGGTATTGTATCAGTGACACATGACTGAATTATACCTGTACGGGTATGAAACTGTTTCCAGAATTAGGTAGGACCGTACGTACCACGAGTAATCGTAGATAATTAACGTCATGATGTAACACGAGTCGCTAGCTCAATTTAAAAAGAACCTAATTATAAAAAAAAACAGATTGACTAGTTCAATTTTTTGTGTCTGAGAGAACAGCCAGTTGAACTGACGTTCACTTCGTCTTGATGTGTAGAGATGATGTTATTCTTTTCGTTCTTCTTTTGGTACTGCAAAGTTTATTCTAACAATTTCATTATCCTTTCCCACCGGTAATCTTATTTATTACTTGAACCGTACCTGTACCGTTATGCCGTTTTATTCGAGAGGTCATTTTATCGACGTTAGCATAACTGAAAACCGGTACAGTTTCGTAACCAAGAAGATCTTTCCGTCAGCACTTACACCAAGTTTCACTATCATGGAGAACGCATCCAACGCTAAAACATCATCGGCTAGTAGGCCCGCACCACCATATTTGTTTTCGCTGTTCGGAAACGAAAACACCTCGCATTCATCTCTACCATATCTCTCACAAATCCAGACGACAGCAAGCAACCGTGCCAACACAACTCTAGATATCATCAACATGGCGCTGGAAACCATTGGTGATGACGAAGAAACAGCCGGTGTGTTCCTCCCGCCATCGCCGATGAGCAAACGACAATAGTCGTTTCCATTGTTTTTCTGCTACTACAACACATACCGTGCCCGGATTCTCATCCAGAGAAAGGAGGGGACGGAACACAAGGACGAGGGCAGAGGTCGCCATCCATCATGAAGAAACAAGGTAACTCAGGCTCAACACGGATCGCTTAGCTTCCTCCAAAACGCTTAGATACGTTGCAGACTAGCAACGTGATTTGTTGGCTATGGCAAATCTCCATAATTGAATTCATCTATAATACACTTTACAATTGCCTATCATCTAGTACTTCATGATCGATTCTACTGTAGGTACTATTGGATGGAGGGTATCGCCACTTTTCTCCGCAAAGAAACGCGTGCTCACAAGGTTGAGCCATTTGGTCCATAATGTCTAGAAATCACGCGGTTAAGGGCATACAGGCAGACCGTGAAACGTACACCAGACAGGCTGGATCACTTACTCGTGATAGTCGCCAAAGTAAATAACTGTTTATACGATTCATTCTAACGCATATACGGCACGTAAAGAGAGGTCAATGGAGGTGCGATCCAAGTATCCCTCAATCGCAATGCTCACAATTTTAGAACCTAATCAATATCACAACAAATCTATCTACCACTATCCAAAGTAGGAATTACAAAAAAGACGATACGAAGTAGAAATCAAAGTTTATCAGACCCAACGACTCACCAAAACTGGAGATCTAGTCAACAATCGGCTACCGCTTCCAATGGGTCAACTAGCGATTCACACGACAATGGAAGGGGTGAGACTGACTACCGGCTGATCACCGGTTAATCAGAGACCCTGGAAGGCTATGTCCATGTTTGAGCACTTAGATGGGTAATGGCACTAGTGCAGCTGGGCTTGAGCTAATACCTCTCACTTCTCTCAAACAACATAACGGCCTAAGGGGAAAGGGCAAATGCCATCAATGCAAGACATCAAATCCGGGGCCAAAGCAGTCGCAGTCTTTACATTCAAAAATAAACGTGTTCCGATTCAAACATGGAGAGGCCCACATTGCGCCTCAAACAACACGATGAGGACTGGCAACACACCTAGGTGTGCATAGAAACGGCAACAAGCTACTGGCCCCAACAACTTGAGGTGTATGGCTTCACGGTAGTAGATGGGAATACAATCAAGGACTAACTGAGCACTGGGGGCGTATGTCATTTGTACGAGGAAGAAAATACTACCATAAGGCAGGACAGCGCACAGATGTGTGCACTAAGCTGTTCCTACTAGCCGCTACTCGGAGAGGGCAGTTGAATTATTCTAGAGCAGTTTCAACTCCCACTCATTAGAGGGATCCATTGAACTAGTAACCATAACATAACGGGAAAACAAACCAACGGTCCCAATTCCTGGGGGAAACAATCCAACGGCCCTGATTCCTACGGGAACAAGGAGCGAGCTGATTCGAAACGGCCACCAAATTCCCACGTGATTGAATCCAACGGCCAGGAAAAGGAGTCATAAGCCAAGTCAACGGCCCCAACTCAGAATTGGAACCCTAACCGTTTACTTAAGTATAGGGCAACTGAGAGATTGGTGTTTGGAATAGAAACAATGATAGGATTTTGCATGGAGAAGTCACTAGAAAATATCCACTACTAGTGATATCGCGTGGATAGCGATTATTCAGAAATACTAATTTCTCCTCAGAAAATCATTCATATATCACTTCCAGAACAAGCAAACAACTACTCCAGGAGCAAACTACTACCCATGGCGCGAGGAAGACCAATCCAACAGAATCAATGCAACAACAACAACGCAGCCGCCGCCCCGGCAGCTGTTGCTCCAGCCAACAATGTACCCAAAGTTCCTGGCAACCTTGGATTCACTGCGGCGCAGATGGAATTCATCAGAACCATGATGCTGGACACCAACCAGGCTCCGGCACTCACACAGGAGGTCCAGGATGCAGTCAAGCGGGCTGAGCGACTAGAGGGAATCCCAGGATACGCAGGGGAAAGGTCCCTAACTCCTACTGAGATAGTGTTCAGGGAGATTCTGGAATCTTTCGGGTTGAACCGGATTACCGCAGATGAACTATTTTGGACTGGTTACAGCAGCACCCACTCCCTACGAGACATGGATGAATCAGCTATCAAATCCCTGGTGAATGGGGTCAACAAGACCAAACACAACTACTGCCCGGACCCAAAACAAGTATACGTTGGAAGAGTTTTTAGGGACCGGCTCAAGTTGTTTGTGGCTTGGATTGAATTCCAACCTCTCATTGGGGCCACTGCTACCCCGGTTGACTGGATGTCCAATCCAGATGCAGAGGCCAAGACTCAGGCGCGCCTCAAGTCCCTGAAGGAAGATGACAACAACACGGCTGCTGGAGACCTGACTCTCCAGGAGCCACTCACAGCAATGTCAAAATTCAAGGAGTTTGATGAGAGATTCTGGGAGTACCTCAGACATAAAAGGGGTGTCACTAAAACATCCTTACTCTACACGATACGGAGGGACTCCATAGTAAGCGACGCTGAAAGGGCTGGAACCGTTGGGCCTGCTCCGACAGTCACGTATGCTGACTGGACTGAATATTCTATACGGTGCACGATTCACTCCGGGTCCCACTGGACCAAGGACAACAACAGGCTATGGGAAATCTTATTCAAGTTGGTAGGGGCGGGTCCCGGTTGGTCCTACATTCAAGGAGTCGGTTCCGAAGGAGATGGAAGGAAGACATATTTCACACTATACTCCCAGGCATATGAATCAACGAATACCAGACTCCTAATAGAGGAAAAGAGGGCCTTCCTACAGAGCTCTACCTACTCCGGGGATACCAAGAACTATAGTTTTGACAAGCACAAAAGACGGTGGTATGATGCAAAGGAGTTCCTGTTGTGGCACAAGGCTTTCCCACCTGAAGACCAGTTTGTTACTGACTTCTGTCACTCCATATTGGACCCAAGACTTGAAATCGCAGTCCAACTAGTCCTAAATGAAGAAGGGGGTATGTACAACAATTTTGACAAAGCAGCTGCTCACTTCACTCAAGCGCTTGGTATTAAGAAGATGCAGGTCAGCCGGAAAGGCGGTCGAAGAAATATCTCTTCCTTCAGGGGAAAAAGAGGTAACAAACGCAACAATGAACGCAACTCCTCCTCCAACAAGAAATCTGGCAACAAGAAACAGAAGACTTCTGTCGGCGGCTCTACATACAACGGATCTCTCGAGGGCAAGATCTATCCAAAAGAAGTCTGGGTCACTATGTCTGCGGCCCAGAAGAACCAAGTCTGGGCTCTTTGCCCACCTCTCAACTCCCCTGGAAAGCCTGCGCAGGTTTCTCTTGTTGAAGCCAAGGGCAAGAACACTGCAGTGAAGGGATCCGCTGGCGACCAATTTTGTAGCCATACCCACAAGAAGAAGAATCAAGATTGATTTGCCGGCCGGGGCCTGTCAATTGTATCCAAGGTAGGCCGGCCAGTTGTTCATATCAAGAGCTTTGGCTCACCATCCTCCCATACCGGCCAGTGCGAGCTGGACAGCCACGCCAATACCACGGCTGCAGGGTTCAATATGGTATTACTTGATTCATTGGATTCCATTTTGACATATGTGGATGTTGCACCATTTTCTGACACTTACTCACCACTTAAGAATGTCCCCATTGCTCGTTGTGCCACAGCTTGGACCGACCCAACCAATGGAATCACCTATATCTTGGTGTTTGGGCAGGCTCTGTTCTTCGGCGCCAAGTTGCAACACAGCTTGGTATGTCCCAATCAAGTCCGAGACTGCAACTTCAACAAGGTTGAGGACACCCCAAGGCGGTACGACTCCACTTCCACACACGGGATTACTCTCCAATCTGACAACACCGAGCTCTTTATCCCTCTAAAAATTGACGGAGTCATATCCTATTTTGACTCCCGCAAGCCTATGAAGAAGGAACTAGCAACCTGTGAGCATGTATGGGCTACAGATACTCATACATGGGACCCCTACTCCTCCCACTATGCTGAGGAAGAAGACGCCACCAACGCCTCTTTCCCACAAGTTGTTGCTACCCTTTCAGGGTGCTTGCTGGCTTGCGGGACTCCAGTCAATTAATTAATTAATTAATATACGTATTTAAGTAACTTTAACCACCGAAGGTGGATCTAAACTACTCAGTCTGTATCCAGACTTTAACGTCACCTCAATCGAAGAGAGTTTAAGCCCCAAGTTGTAGAACGACAAATTTGTCAAATGAATCCTGAAAGCAAGCAGGGAGGGTAGAAAGAAAAACTGTTGAAGGATACCGGTAGCATAAGCCAAACTGGGAGCAGTTACCAACAAACAGACAGTAGGAAGGGTAAAATACTGGGAGCAGCAATGTGTACAAAGGTTGGTGAGACACTGAGAGCAGCACTTGGTGAAGAACTAGTAAGGGCACTGGGTGCAGAACGTGGTGAGACACTGGGAGCAACCCTGAGTGCAGAAGGAGGTGATTCATCGGGAGCAGCACTGGGTGCAGCGCCAGGAACCACACTTGGTGCAGCGCAATGAGCAGCACTGGTTGCAGAACTTGGTGAATCTCTGGGAACAGCACTGTGTGCACAAGGTGGGGAGCAGCACTGGGTGCAGAAGGTAGGGATATACTGGGAGCAGCACTGGGTGCAGCGCAAGGAACCACACGTGGTGCAGCGCTAGGAGCAGCACCGGGTGCAGAACTTGGTGAAACACTGGGAGCAGCACTGGGTGCAGAAGGTGGTGATAGACTGGGAACAACACTGGGTGCAGCACTAGGAACCACACGTGGTGCAGCTCAAGGAGCAGCACTGGGTGCCGCGCTGAGTAAAATACTGCTGCTAGGTGCAGTGCTGGTAGAAGCACTAGGTGCAACACTTGGGATAACCCTAGGAACCACACTGAGCACGGCGCCTGGTGAAACACTTGGAGCAGGACTGGGTGCAGTGCTAGGAGGGACACTATGGGAAACACTTGGTGAAACGCGAAGAGCCACACTTAGGACAGCACCAATAGTGGCATTGAGAGCAGCACTGGGTGAAACACTAGGAACCACACTTGGTGCAGCGCTTGGTCAAACACTTGGAGCAGCACTTGGTGCAGTCCTAGGAGTGACACTATTCGCAACACCAGCACTTGGAGCAGCACTAGAATTGGCCCAGGGCGCAGTACTTGGTGAAACACTGAGTGAGACACTAAGAGGCACTTGGGGCAGCGCTAGGAGTGGCGACATGAGCTGCACTGGGGGAGACACTGGGAAAAGCACTGGGTACAGCGCTGGGTGAAATGTGTGGCCCATCCCATAGGATCCATTCCGCCAAGCCTGCATCAAGGCAGCCTCCTGGCGATACGGCTGCTGGGACTGGAGAGGGACTGCATAGTGTCTTCTGGCAAGCTGGATGGTCGCAAGCCACTGTCGCTTGGCAGTAAGAGTGTAGCCTCGAAGCACTTGGAGAGGAGTCTGAAGAAGGGAGTGAGATTGAGGCAGAGCACCGACTAAGCCAATGGCCAATTCAGACAAAATGGAGGCATTGAGTGATTGGTGTTGTTCAGCCTCAAGCAACCCCCCAGTACCATGGAGCCGTTGGTTCCGATACCTCCAGAGATCCCAGCAAACGAGGAAAAATTGGTGAATCACTGCAGTGGCCCATCTACAAGGAGAACGCTTGCTACCAATCAAAGAATAGTAATCAGCTTGAATCTGATGCCAGAGGGGGGACCAGCTCCCAAGAAACCAGTTGTGCCAGCCAACATGACGCTGAGCCCTTAAAGCAGAGGCAATAGCAGGGCAGTATGAGGAAGGGTGGATACGCCTACCTTGACGAACCCTAGTGGTAACATCCACAATGGCAAGAGCCAGAGAAGGTTCTGTAAGCTCAGAGGTAAGGCGCTGCTGCAACGAGCCCCAAAAGGAAGACAAGCTGTGCTTGACAGCCCCGGGTTCTTCACATGAAAGCACATGGGAGACCTTCTCCTCGTCCTGGGCACACAGAGACAAACCACCGTTGCATACCAGGAGGGATGCGTTTGAAAGCAGAGTGATGAGCACACCAATGGATGGAATTGGAGACTTGTGGTGGAATGAAGATATCACGGTGAGTGTGCCAATAGTGAAGAAGTGGAGGACCAGAAATAAGAATGTGCAAGGCATCTCTGTCAAAGCGAGAGCATTTGAGACCGTTCTGTGAGAGAGCCCAGGGCTCAAACACAAGCAGGGGATAGTGGTAGGGAGAGGAACGATTCAAGGATAAAAATTCTCTGGCCATGCCATCAACCTGATGATTGCGAAGGGCCCACCAGTCAAGAGAAAGACCCTCTTGATGACCCTGAACCCACCTGAATGTGACAGTGATTGGAAGAGCAGAGAGCATATTGCAAATGACATAGACATAGTCAAAAGATTTCTGAGAAATAGCCAAGGGCCAGGTGCCCTGAGCCTGTTGTAGAGCCGTATCCCCATCAAGGGCGATGGTGAGTGAGCTGGAGGCTACATCATAGAGGTCCACCAGAGCCATACAGCAGGTGAGGACACCAATGATGCCAGCCAAGTTGCTCCGGTAGGAAGACTGATCTTCGGGTGAGCCACTGACAAGGTTAGATCCAGTGAGGAACAAGGAGGGAGACTTGGTGGAGGTGGTGGGGGATAGGATAAATGCAGATGTACCCCGGAGTAGAAGGGGGTCATAAGAGCCATCACAGACAGCACTGGCAGAGCCACTCAGAATGGCATCCGCAAGAGCCTGGAATCCATCCTGGGGAAGGGAGTATTGATGGAGAAGGACTCAGGGAGAAGCCCAGAGAGCATCAAATGCATCCTCTGGGGTGGCTGGGAGACACTCAAAAGGATCATAGGTCAAGGGATCCTCATCTGGTGGATACGAGACAAAGGTAGATGGACCTACAATCCGGAACACATTCCCACTGGACAGGAGGGAGACAAGAGTGTCTGCACTAGCAGGTTTGGCGGAAAGAATGGTAGTGGTGAAGCTGTATTGGCCTCGGCCTTGCGAAGAGCCAACCCTCCAGCCAGTAGGACATTTTAAGAAGAGCCTCTCAGTAGAAGGACACAAAAACCAAGGCCACAAAGAGGAGAGCTTGGATGACAGCCAATGCTCCAGGTAGAAGGAGGGATGAATGGCTCGATCAGAAGGGAAGGCCAACGGTACTAAGAAGGATTTCTGAAGGGCGCGTTGCCAAAGAAGCCGAGCTGGAAGGAGCCATGGAGGGGGCAACGCAGCCAGTCAAGATGATTGCAAAGATGGTTTGAGGACTGCAACTGGAAAGCCATTGGAGAAAGCCTTTTGCCATTCCGCAGTGCAGATATCAGCAAGGGAGATTTGCATCATAGAAGTGTGTCAACACTACTGTCTTCCCAAGTGGTGCAGGAGCGTTGTCGGGTAGCTCTTCAGAATGCTCCCCATAGACGGTGTTGGACCAATCGATGGTGTCTGGTTTAGTCAATATAAAATCTGGGGGTTCGACTCGGAACCTGATCTTAAAATGTCTAAACTTGGAGATACATCCGTAGATACGTTTGGCACGATCAAGATGTCCTTCTTGTGGTTGAGCTCTAAAACTTGAGAGCGTCATCACGGCTGTTTGGACATCAAATCGTCCAATGGCAATGATCCATTGAAGTGAGCCGATCATGCTTTGGTATTTCTGGATACCAGTTTCTTCAAGGAATGCCAAAGAGTCCAATTCAGGATGATCGTTCTCGGCAATTGGTGATTGGAACCTAGTGTTAGGTTTGCATCCGAACATTTGTTCATAAGATGCTTCCATCTTTTCGATGAACTTGATGGGATTCATGCAAAGAACACCAGGTGCATCTCGCTCAAATCCACAACCCAGATGATAATTCATAGGTCGGGATCCCTTCAGTTTGAAGTTGTATGGCTCTGACTGTAGGATCTCCAGAAACGAATTGGGATCTGCCATGCAAAGACATAGGTCATCGATATATGTGCATATGAGTTCATATACACGTTCCCCATGCTTGTTCATTCCAGGCTTGAGGAAGATTTCCGGTTTGGCGCGGGATCTTTCGAAGCCAAGTTCAATAAGGCAAGCTGCTAGTAAATCACCAAAGCACTTGCCTGATGATCTGAGTCCGTATAGAGCCTTGTAGATGATCAATAGGTGACCTTCTAGTGGTCCAAATTCTGGACCTGCCTTGATACAGACTTTCTTGCAGGTCACTGCTTTGAGATAAGCATTTCCTATATCGATACCCCATGCTTCCAGGCTGTTCAGTTCAGCTAGGAACAGGCACATGCGTAGACTGCGGAGTGATGCAACACCGGCGTATACACTGTGGACGGGGGCTTCAGTAAGATTGCCGTTTGCAACAAGACGAGCATTGTGTCTACCATCATGTTTGACAGCATATATCATGTGTACCTTGGTCTGTTGGAACCCGGTTGGGATGGAGCTTGCCTTGTACATTCCTTTGTCAATGAAGGTATTGTATTCCTTGAGCTGTTCCATTTCCAGAGTGATGGCGTCTTCCCATTTGTGGTTTCCGTTGGCTTGATCAAATTGGAGGGCTTCTTTGTGGTTACGAGGTACCTTGAATCCATATTGGTACTGTGGGGTGGTACGGAAAGACTGAAGTTTGGCTTGATGCACAAGTTGATCAAGTTTCTTGGTTCGTCGTGCTAGGTTGGTGATTTGTTTGAGACGTTTCCAACCTGGGAGGTCAAGCATGTTGTTGTCTTTCCCATATTTGGCAACGGTAACAGGATCATCAGCCGCAATGTTGGCTAATGGTTCATATGTCCGTTCCATATTTTCCCATTCAATCCAAAGGTTATACTTGGAGCCTTTGTACTGGGGGTGCTTGTTATCCAATGGGCCTTGGTGTCCTAGGATTTGGCAAAACGACCAAAGTTTTCCATCTTCTTGGGTCAAATCACGGTGGATGTAATTCATGACATCATTGTATGCAATGATATCATTAAGTTTGTCATCAGAGTGTTTGCACTTGAATTTGATGAAATCCTTATTGCGTTCAAGACTGTCTTCTACATTGACGATGGTAAGGCGCTTTCGAGTACCATCGGGATTGGGTACAAGGAAAGATCGTCCTTGTAGATCGGCAATTGGGATCATCGGGATGGTAAGAGGTTTACCATCATTGTCAAATTGTGCATTGCCTTCTTCATTGGTAACAACTACCTGTGATGGGTCTACTGTAGGAGTAGCAGGGTGGGTGTGTGGAGTCGTGACATCACTAACATCAAAGTATGCTAGCTCCGGTGGATCAAAATCATCTTCAGTAAGGAGGAACGCCATCGGATGTTTTGCTGAAGATGTGTGTCATAGGAGGACCATCAAAACTCTCCCCATAGTTGTTAGGGAGTGGAGAGGGGGACCAGCTTGGGCTGTCCATTGACCTTCTGATACAGAAAGCTTGGTAACAAGGGGTGGGCGGGTGGTTTGATAATAACCTGATTACCAGATGCGGAAGGTTGGCTATTGTCAGGTATCTGAATAAGAGGTGACGCGTCTGTTGCTTGGTAGGGACTGGAGGCGTGCTGCCTTCAGGTGCCATAGGATTGTCGAGGCTTTGCTTGGTGTCGGAGTCCGTAGTGGATTCGGAAGTATGAGGAGTAGGTGGAACATCCTGTGGTTTGGGCTTCTCAGTCATAGCATCTGCAGTGGTATGCTCCCCATGTTTAGTGAGTGTAGGGGCGTCACCGGTTGCGTACAATCGAGGTACTGAATCCTTTGCTTTACGCCATTTGATGAAGCCGCCGTCAGTAAAGAGGCCAGCTTGTTTGTTGCGTGACTCAGGCGTAAGAGCAGAGCGTACACCAGAACGGTCAAGCAACTTGTTAGTAACTGGGTCCCAGATTCGGAAATATAGTCCATTGCCAACATGTTTGGCAATACCAACGAAATGACCAAGGCGTTTGGTAGACTGGGTACCGAGGAAAGGGGAGTCATTGGTCTTGAAGTAAACGGGTTCAAACCAGGAGAAACTGGTATATGCGCTTATATCACCAAGGGTACCGGTGGCAATGAAGACCGGTTGTTTGTCCGATAGAGTAGGATCAGAAATAACATTGAGGAGTCCGGTGACGTATGTCATGCACAACAACCATAGATGTGGTGGTGTGCCTGTATGGTCCATGACGCGATTGACAGTACGCTTAAACGTTTGATAACGCTGTTCAAATTGGTTGTGGTGCTGGTGATAGGGTTCACTCTGCCAAAGTTCAATCCATAACATCTTGAGATAATCAAGGACCCTCTTACTAGATTGGTAGTTACCATGATCACATAGGAGGCAAAGAGGTCTGCCCCATTTTCGAACGAAGTTCTGAAGACATGATAGGAAATCACCAGTGGTGCGCATCTCTTCAACATGTATGATATGAGATTTACGACCAAAAAAAATCTGGGCAAGTTTGGAACCGCCATCAATTGCTGGGACGTCGGAGTACACGACATCAGACAAGATGTTGTGATTGAATGGTCCAACATTCATTGCCGGTTGAGGGGAATGAAAACGCTTGAAGAGGTTACCATCAGGGCTAACCACTAAGGATCCATATTGCGTTGAATTCTCAAAAGTAGCTTTGATGCGATCTGTAGAAACCCAACAAAAGAAGGGCTTCAGAGATAAGTAATCATGCTCGTTGAGATAATGTTCACAAGGTGTACTTGCAACACGGGGTGTGTCATCAACAGTACAGGCCGTGGGAAAGGCAAGGACCGTATCAGAAATTGGAGGCGGAATACATCAAGCTAAATGTTCCTGATGAACATAATTGGTAGGGGTAAGCCAGAAGGAGCGGTCATTGGTTCCATGATCATCGATAGGGAGAAAGGGTGATTGAGTGCAATGACTGGAATACAAACTGAGTGATGTAACCATGGATGAACCAGGTGATAAAGAGATATCTAATCCTTCAAGACAACGTGGGTTTCCGTATTTGTCGTATTCTGGATAAGGAAGTTGCTGCGACTGAGGATACTTCTGAAGGAAGGTTTCATCCTTAGCACTGATAATGGTATTGAGAACGGATGGGTCCCAATGTTTATCCAATGTCATGATAACATGTGGGAGTGTGTCGAATTCATCAGTGGTATATTTTTGCATGGCAAGGTATGGCAAGCCATGGCAAATGCTGAGGGGCAGTGCGTATCCATCAGAGGTGGTGATTACTTGCCCACCGCCTGCCTTGATGGATGTGTCATCGACAGTAGAGAAGTATGCTTCCATTTGTCCGGAAGACAGGATACTATAAGGGTGTCTTCCCGTGTACGCACATTCGTTGAAAATGAGGATAATGGGTTTTCTATTAGAGATGGAATACGCTCCACATGTTGCAATGGGAATATTCTGTACCTGGTGATTGTTGATGCCGGTGACATTTACATACCGGGGCGGGATATCCTTGGAGATGAGACATGCATCATTACCGATGATACAACCATTGGCACCACGTTTGACGATAGCGAATCCAGGGTTGGAAACAGTAGCCTTATGAGCACAATAGGTGTATGGAGATACTTGGTTATCATGTTGGGAGGTTAAGTCATCTTCGGGGTTATACCATTGGTGAAAATTGACAGAATAGGAAGATTTAGCCTTCACAGCGAATCAAAAGCCAAAGTATATGACAGCTCGACTCAATTGCAAGCTTTGCTGAAGTTGAATCTCAGCAACTGGAAAGAATCTAAAGTGAAGTTTATCACACATTGGTTTGAAGAATTGAATCACTTCAACAAGCTTCGTCCTCCCAACAAGCCCCTTGAGTACCATACTGCAAAATCAGCATTATGTCAGGCATGCTATTCCAGCTTTCAGCTAAGTGAACAGTTTGCTAAAGTCAAGGATCCAGGCAGCACGAATAGTAACGTGACAGATGCAGTCACTGAGGCAGCTGCTATCCACAAACTCAAAATCACGCTCCTACTCAAAGCAACTCGACTCGATTCTCAGTCCGCAATGTCGACTCTGAAGTCCATAGTACGTGCACATGTACACGACTTCTCATCTGGACAAGGCCAAAACCATGATGACTATGCTCTCGATATCAAATTCGAAGGTGACTACCAAGACTATGCGGTATTCAAGGCTGGACGTTCACCTGACCCTACCACACGCTTGACCACTGGCATATGGAAGGCCCTATCACGTCAAGACATGAAGAGTTGGTTGAGTTTTTCCCCGGAAGGCAAGAAAATAGTGGTCGCATCATTACGGCGCAAATTGCTCCCAGATGATCAGCCGGATCTGAATGCTGTCAAACCCATCACCCAGAAGGCATACACACATGGGCATTCCGTCTCATTCCTTGAAGATGATACCTTGAACGGTGATACACACACCAATGTCTCAGCAGACTTCCATCCCGCTGTGGAAAATGACCTTAGAGGTGTCTTCCATGCATCACTTGGTGTATACAAGTCTCAGACATCTTCCCCCAAGGACCAAAGACCCCTCAAGTCTTTTGTGTTGCCTGCACATCCCGCAAGATTCCTCTCTGAGAATCCTGACATTTGGTACAAAAAGGACGGTGATACCCAGATACCTGTGGGATATTCCGTCAATTTTCATCAATGGTATAACCCTGACGATGATCTGACCTTCCCACATGATAATCAAATACCATCGTACACCTACCGTGCTCACAAAGCTACGATCACCAATCCCGGCTTCGCTATGGTTGACCGCGGTACAAATGGTTGTATCATCGGTAATGATGCATGCCTCATCTCCAAAGATATTCCGCCCCGATCTGTCAATGTCACAGGCATCAACAATCACCAAGTGCAGAATATTCCCATTACAACATGCGGCCCCTATTCCGTTTCAAATAGAGGTCCCATCATCCTCATTTTCAACGAATGTGCATATACAGGACAACACCCCTCTATTTTGTCTTCTGGCCAGATGGAAGCATATTTCTCCAATGTAGATGACACATCCATCAAAGCGGGCGGTGGACAGGTAATCACCACCTCCAATGGATATGCACTGTCTCTCAGCATTCGACATGGTTTACCATACCTTGCCATGCGAAAGTATACGACTGTTGAATTTGACACGCTCCCACATGTTATCATGACATCCGATAAACACTGGGACCCTTCCGTCCTCGATACCACAATCAGTGCTAAAGATGAACAATTTCTTCAGAAATATCCTCCTCAGTCGCAACAACTTCCATATCCCGAATACAACCAATACGGAAACCCACGTTGTCTTGAAGGATTAGATATCTCTGTATCTCCTGGCTCATCCACAGTTATGTCTCTCAGTTTGTACTCCAGTCACTGCACTTGATCACCCTTTCTCCCTATTGATGATCATGGAACCAACAACCGCTCCTTCTGGCTTACACCTACCAACTATGTTCATCAGGAGCGCCTCGCATGCTGCATTCCCCCTCCAATCTCCAAGACGGTCACTGCTTTTCCCACGGATTGTACTGCTAGTGATGCTACACGTATCGCAACTACACCCCATGAACGCTATCCCAACGAACATGACTACTTATCTCTGAAACCTTTCTTTTGCTGGGTTTCTACAGATCGCATCAAAGCTACCTTTGACAATTCAACACAATATGGTTCGTTAGCGGTTAGCCCTGATGGTAACATTTTCAAACGCTTTCATTCCCCCCAGTTGGCTATGAACGTTCGACCATTCAATGACGACATCTTGTCTGATGCTGTTTATTGCGATGTCCCAGCGATTGCTGGCGGTTCCAAACTTGCCCAGATTTTCTTTGGTCGGAAGTCTCATATCATACATGTTGAAGAGATGCGCACCACCGGCGACTTTCTATCATACTTTCAGAATTCCGTTCGAAAATGGGGCAGGTCTCTTTGCCTCCTATGTGATCATGGTAACTACCAATCTAGTAAGAGGGTCACCGATTATCTCAAAATGTTATGGATTGGACTCTGGCAGAGTGAACCCTATCACCAGCACCACAACCAATTTGAACGGCGTTATCAAAAGTTTAAACGTATTGTCAATCGCGTCATGGACCGTACAGGCACACCACCACATCTATGGTTGTTGTGCATGACATACGTCGCCGGACTCCTCAATGTTATTTCTGATACTACTCTGTCGGACAAACAACCGGTCTTCATTGCTACCGGTACACTTGGCAATATAAGCACGTACACCAGTTTCTTCTGGTTTGAACCTGTTTATTTCAAGACCAATGACTCCCCTTTCAGTATCAAGTCTACCAAACGCCTTGGTCATTTTGTAGGCATTGCCGAACATGTTGGCAATGAACTTTGTTTCGGCATCTGGGATCCAGTCACCAACAAATTGCTTGACCGTTCTGGTGTACGTTCTGCTCTTACACCTGAGTCTTGCAACAAACAAGCTGGCCTCTTTACAGATGACGGCTTCATCAAATGGCGTAAGGCCAAGGATTCCTTACCACGATTGTACGCCACTGGTGACGCTCCTACACTCACGAAACATGGGGAGCATACCATTCCGAATAGTCCCACTGCAGATTCTACACCACAGGACGTCCCAGCTACTCCTACTCTTGGCATCTCAACTACGAACTCCGACACCGATCGAAGCCTCGACACTCCTGCGAAACATGACAACACCACGCTGTCTGTACCTTCCGAGCAACCAGGTACAACACCTCCCACATCTGATAATCAGGTTATTATCATACCACCCGCCCACCCCTCGTTACCAAGCTTTCTCTATAAGAAGGTTGATGACAGCCCGAGCTGGTCCCCTTCTCCACTCCCTAACAACTATGGGGAGAGCTTTGATGGTTCTCCTATGACACACATCTTCAGCAAGACATCAGATGGCGTTCTCCTTACTGAAGATGATTTTGATCCACCGGAGCTAGCATACTTTGATGTTAGTGACGTCACAACTCCACACACCAACCCCGCTACTCCTTCCGTAGACCCATCACAGGTAGTTGTTACCGATGAAGAAGGCAATGCACAATTTGACAATGATGGTAAACCCCTTACCATTCCTACGGTCCCGATTGCCGATCTACAAGGAAGATCTTTCCTTGTAACCAATCCCGATGGTACTCGAAAGCGTCTTACCATTGTCAATGTAGAAGACAGTCTTGAACGCAATAAGGATTTCATCAAATTCAAGTGCAAGCACTCTGATGACAAACTTGCCGATATCATTGCATACAATGATGTCATGAATTACATCCACCGTGATTTGACCCAAGAAGATGGAAAACTTTGGTCGTTTCGCCAAATCCTAGGACACAAAGGTCCACTGGATAACAAGCACCCTCAATACAAAGGTTCCAAGTATAACCTTTGGATTGAATGGGAAAATATGGAACGGACATATGAACCATTAGCCAACATTGCGGCTGATGATCCTGTTACCGTTGCCAAATATGGGAAAGACAACAACTTGCTTGACCTCCCAGGTTGGAAACGTCTCAAACAAATCACCAACCTAGCACAACGAACCAAGAAACTTGATCAACTCGTGCATCAAGCCAAACTTTGGTATTTCCGTACCACCCCACAGTACCAATATGGATTCAAAGTACCTCGTAACCACAAAGAAGCCCTCCAATTTGATCAAGCCAACGGAAACCACAAATGGGAAGACGCCATTACTCTGGAAATGGAACAGCTAAATGAATACAATACATTCATTGATAAAGGCGTGTACAAGGCAAGCTCCATCCCAACCGGGTTCCAACAGACCAAGGTACACATGATATATGCTGTCAAACACAATGGTAGACACAAGGCTTGTCTTGTTGCAAACGGTAATCTCACTGAGGCCCCCATTCACAGTGTTTATGCCGGTGTTGTATCTCTCTGCGGTCTACGTATGTGTCTGTTCCTAGCCAAACTGAACAGCCTAGAAGCATGGGGTACCAATATAGGTAATGCTTACCTCAAAGCAGTTACTTGCGAGAAAGTCTGCATCAAGGCAGGTCCCGAATTTGGATCACTAGAAGGTCACCTATTGATCATCTACAAGGCCTTATATGGCCTCAGATTTTCGGGCAAGTGCTTTGGTGATTTACTAGCAGCTTGCCTCATCGAACTCGGCATCAAAAGATCCCGCGCTGAACCGGAAATCTTCCTCAAGCCTGGAATGAACAAGCATGGGGAACGTGTATATGAACGCATATGCACATATGTTGATGATCTATGTCTTTGCATGGCAGATCCCAATTCTTTCCTGGAAATACTACAGTCGGAGCCATACAACTTCAAACTGAAGGGATCTGGACCTATGAATTATCATCTGGGTTGTGATTTGAGCGTGACGCGCATGGTGTTCTCTGTATGAATCCCATCAAGTTCATCAAAAAGATGGAAGCATCTTATGAACAAATGTTCGGATGCAAACCTAACACTAGGTTCCAGTCACCCTTTGCGGAAAACGACCATCCCGAATTGGACTCCTCAGCTTTTCTCGAAGAAACTGGTATCCAGAAATACCAAAGCATGATCGGTTCACTCCAATGGATCATCGCCATTGGACGATTTGATGTTCAAACAGCCGTGATGACACTCTTGAGTTTTAGAGCTCAACCACAAGACGGACACCTTGATCGTGCCAAACGTATCTATGGATATATCTCCAAGTTTAGACATTTTAAGATCAGGTTCCGCGTGGAACCCCCAGATTTTATATTGACTAAACCGGACACCATCGATTGGTCCAACACCGTCTATGGGGAGCATTCTGAAGAGCTACCCGACGACGCTCCTGCACCACTTGGGAAGACAGTAGTGTTAACACACTTCTATGATGCAAATCTCATGCATGATATTCTCAGTGGTAAGGCTGTAACCGGCATCCTTCACTTTGCGAACAAGACTCCTATGATGTGGTTCTCAAAGAAACAAGCTACTACGGAAACAGCCACCTTTGGAGCTGAATTCGTTGCAGGAAGAACTTGCATCGAGCAGATTGTTGATCTACGTCACTCATTCCGATACCTCGGAACACAAGTCCATAACATCTCCTATTCATGGGGAGACAACGAGAAGATGATTCAAACGTCAACCTTTCCTTACGCAAGGTTGCATAAGCGTCACAATATCCTATCGTTTCACTACATACAAAGCATGATAGCAAGAGGCTTCATTCTAATGCTGCACATCCCTGGTAAAGATAACTGTGCAGATATCCTCACCAAGCATTGGGGACACTCAGTTGTGTATCCACTGCTCAAGCCCATCTTCCACTTCTGCGGGAATACCGGCGACCTCCTCCAAGACGATGGAAGCATCATGTAAACGTGATGACCTTTCACAAGGAAACATGGGGAGTATTAAATTCCTTTCGTGCCCAGAAGTACCAAAGCTACCCAATGGTAGATATTCTATTCGTACAAATCAATGAGTCCCGTATCAACCAAAAGTAATCGATTCCCACGGCATATTGATTCCCACGGAGCATCGATTCCCATCGCGCATTGATGGTGAGCAATCTCTGTTTTATAATATTGCCATTGTTCTTCGGTGAGCAAACTCTGATTTTATAAAGTATCACACGAGCTATGGGAGCAATTCCTGATCTTAACGATAAACATATCATGGGGTCTTCCTAACGAAACAAGAGAACAAAACCGTTGTTTTGTTCTTCTCACACAATATATATATACATACATACAGATATATACGGTCAACGACCAATGCATGTGCGGAAATAATCAGCAAGTAACCTCATCATTACGCAACAGCAGTTGCAACGCATTTATCTCAATAAAAGAGATATCTTGCGTTTCAGCAAGATTTCACTTTATCTCATACTTTTAACATTCAACTGATTTATATCCCAAAATTCACACTAGTTGCTACCAACTACCTGTAATCTACATTACTAAGGTCTATCTCGCTGTATCTGAACAAGTTCACACGTCCGAGAACTGTTTCGCGGGGTTCGAATTTACTTCTCGCGCACAAATTTTGTGCGTGATTTTAACACGGCAATATTTCTGGACACCCTGAAATTCGCGACGATCGTATAAGGGTATATGTAAACTCAGCACTATTTCTGTGCGCGTGATGCACATTACTCTACTCTCAAATAAAAATAATTTATTTCAGTCTCTAGCAGAACCGAATTATTATTCTGTACGAACAACACTTACTTCTATTCACGAATAAAAAAGAAATCTTGAGTCAGTATTAATTCCAAAACATTAATCTACCAAACAACAATTCGATTCTGCTCCCCTAGTTGTGAATTCTATTTCTTGACTACAATATTCCCTTTTTAAAATGTAGATTCTATTATGCTTGATTTATTCCTATTGCGACGTATTACGAATCCTCCATTATTTCTAATATTCTCAAAATTAAGTTCAAGATTAGTAGTAGTTTTGTATTATGTATGTACTGTTATTTTCTACATTAGTTCACCCATAGATAAACTTTCATTCATCAATGCTGTTATTGCCGGATCAATATAGACGTTTCTTTTCTTTTTCTTTTTTGGTCCACTACAATTAGTGGAGCTGCTACTAGTAATATTTGCATCGCCCTGCTTATTGTTGGTGTAATTTGTCGGACTTTCGTTCCTAAATCTGTCCCTCATCATTTCTTCCAATTTCCTTCCTGTTTCTGGGTGTTTTCGCATCTCGCCAATTTTGTCGCACAAGTCACTGAACAACTCGCGACCTTCCTCCATCCATCCATTTCTGCTTCCACTGTCTGAATCGCAGAATTTTTTTTTTGGTCGCGGAATCGTGGCATCACCCTTTCGCCGCTGCTGGTTCACCCATACATGATGCTCATTGTAGATTAGTACCAATGCAAATGCTTCATCTGCTATAGTAAATATATCACTCAGCAAGTGCCTCTCCTTCCGTTGTTTGAAATTGGAATTTGTCGGATTGATTGCCGACATGATTCTTGTAACAAAATAATAAAAATCTTCATCTTCCGCGTCTTTGTATGTTCTGTATTGAGGGTTTAAAATACCTGTGTTTTCATATTCTGTGTCTTGAATAACTGCAACAGTACCAGGGAAGGTGATAGGGACTCGACCTTTTCTGTAATCGTCTGTACGGAAGTATCATAAGTATCAACGGGCAGCATGTTAGTGTTGTCGGACCAAAAATAGATTCTCAAAATCCTAATTTCAACAACCAATTCTCCCACCTGTATTTACCTATCCAGTTTTTTCTCGCTAATGTTTGTGAGTTGTGCCTCAATGCAGTCAGTACTGTCCCTACTCGTTTCCTGTAAAAGGAACAGAATGCCGCAAGTGGAATTTTTGGTGGCTTCATAACCGCACTTTCTCCAACAGCTTTATTTATTACAAGCGCCGTTACCTTGTCATTGATAGGGAACTTCATGTTGGGGTACCAATGTTTTTTGACGTAATCCCTTAGCTGCTTCTCCACTCTTTCACTCATATCACTCAAAGCCTTAAGCATATCGTTGTCTGTTATAAGCCCATATTCGTCTGTAATTGTACTTACTGCTTGTTCTCTTGTGTCGCCGGCATTGTAACTCCCCTCTCCCTGCATGGTTGCCTCCGTTTGTTTAGGTACCATTACTACCTTTCCCACCTCTATATGTGGTTCCCTCTCTTGTTTCCGTAAGTGTTTTGCCACTTCCTCTGCCAATTTGTCATATTGGATATTTTTCATGACATGTTCGGCAACATCCTCTAAATTGTAGCATTCTCCGTTAGATGTTTTCTCTACCACATTGGTTTTTGTTCCTTCTTTCTGTTGGTTCGTTACTGTAGTGGTGGTTGTGTTGGTAATGGTCAGCGCTGGTTCGTTACTCTGGTTGATGGTGTTTTGTTCTTCCGTGTTTGTAGTAGTAGAAATTGTGTTGTCGGAACCATTTTTTTTACTGTTGCCCTTTGATGCGTTCATAGTTGTGGTATTACTGTTACACACTTTGTTAGTAATTGCGGTGTTTGTTTTCACTCTTTTTTTCTTACCGTTGTTGTCCCCTGTATTTTGATGATCACCGGGCCGGATGGTTTTGTTGTTTCGAAGGGTCTTCCCCTCGGATTTTTTGCTTCGTCGTGTCTTTCCGATAGCATTCATATTTTTTTATTTTATTTTCTGAATACGGTGTCGATCAAGAATCATGTGTTTCTTTTTGTGTGGTTTTGTGTGTGTACTAATAATTTGTCGGGTTGTGTACGGTGTTTTGTGTTGTGTGTGTTGTGTGTGTCGTGTGTGTGTGTGTGTGTACGGTGTTTTGTGTAGTATGTGTACGATGTTTTGTGTGTAGAATTTTTCCGTGGGTTCTGTACTATGTTGTTTGCCCGAACATCTTCTGTGTGTTGTCTGGTTTTGGGCGCGCTGTTATATTTGTAGCAGTAGATCACGTACCTGTGCCAGCCACCCCTCCCGCGCCATAATTTTTTCAGAAGGGAAACTTTTGATCACACTAAGGTTATGTATTTCAATCCTCTAGTCACATGTAGAATCTCGTAGACTGCTGCACCTAACATACCGTACTGTCTTGTGTGCCATTTGTATCTACAAACCACATCATTGTCTGTACTGTGTGTGTCAAAGTTGTTCCCAATATGCATTTAAAAGTTGTTCCCAACATGCATTTTGTAAGTCATGTGATATGCATTCATGGCCTGGTACAAAAACTTTGGTAGTCATTACCAAATGAGACTGTTTGTGCCCTGGAATTGCACCAAAAATACCCTCATCATGTTTGCCATTTTGAGAGTCAAACCACAACATTTTGGGCATTCTGAGTGGCAAAGTTGTTCCCAATATGCATTTGATGAGTCATGATAAATGTATTCATAGTTTTGACCGGATACTTTTGGAGTCAGTGAATGTATTCATGGCTTGGACCCGATACTTTTTGAGTCATTACCCAATAAGTTAGTTTGTGCCCTGGAATTGCACCAAAAATACCCTCATGTTTGTCAGTTGGAGAGTGAAACCTTAAGATTTTGGGCATTCTATGTGTCATAGTTGTTTCCAATATGCATTGGATGAGTCATGATGAATGCATTCATGGCTTGGACCCGATACTATTTGAGTCATTACCCAATCAGTTAGTTTTTGCCCTAGAATTGCACCAAAAATACCCCCATGTTTGCCATTTGTAGAGTCAAACCTTAAGATTTTGGGCATTCTATGTGACAAAGTTGTTTCCAATATGCATTGGATGAGTCATGATGAATGCATTCATGGGTTGGACCCGATACTATTTGAGTCATTACCCAATAAGTTAGTTTGTGCCCTGGAATTGCACCAAAAATACCCCCATGTTTGCCATTTGTAGAGTCAAACCTTAAGATTTTGGTCATTCTATGTGCCACAGTTGTTCCCAATATGCATTGGATGAGTCATGATGAATGTATTCATGGCTTGGACCAGATACTTTTTGAGTCATTACCGAATAAGATAGTTTGTGCCCTGGAATTGCACCAAAAATACACCCATGTTTGCCATTTGGAGAGTCAAACCACAACATTTACAGCATTCTGTGTGACAAAGTTGTTCCCAATATGTATTTGATGAGTCATGAGGAATGTATTCATTGCTTGGACCGGATACTTTTTGAGTCATTACCCAATAAGTTAGTTTGTGCCCTGGAATTGCACCAAAAATACCCTCATGTTTGTCAGTTGGAGAGTCAAACCTTAAGATTTTGGGCATTCTATGTGACAAAGTTGTTCGCACTATGCATTTGATGAGTCATGATGAATAAATTCATGGCTTGGACCAGATACTTTTTGAGTCATTACCCAATAAGTTAGTTTGTGCCCTGGAATTGCACCAAAAATACCCACATGTTTGCCATTTGGAGACTCAAACCTTAAGATTTTGGGCATTCTATGTGACAAAGTTGTTTCCAATATGCATTGGATGAGTCATGATGAATATATTCATGGCTTGGACCAGATACTTTTTGAGTCCTTACCCAATAAGTTAGTTTGTGCCCTGCAATTGCACCAAAAATACCCCCGTGTTTGCCATTTGGAGACTCAAACCACAACATTTTGGGCATTCTATGTAACAAAGTTGTTTCCAATATGCATTGGATGAGTCATGATGAATGTATTCATGGCTTGGACCCGATACTTTTTGAGTCATTACCGAATAAGTTAGTTTGTGCCCTGGAATTGCACCAAAAATACCCCCATGATTGCCATTTGTAGAGTCGAACCACAACATTTTGGGCATTCTATGTAACAAAGTTGTTTCCAATATGCATTGGATGAGTCATGATGAATGTATTCATTGCTTGGACCCGATACTTTTTGAGTCATTACCCAATAAGTTAGTTTGTGCCCTGGAATTGCACCAAAAATACCCCCATGATTGCCATTTGGAGAGTCAAACCACAACATTTTGGGCATTCTGTGTGACAAAGTTGTTCTCAATATGCATTTGATGAGTCATGATGAATGTATTCATGGCTTGGACCAGATATTTTTTGAGTCATTACCGAATAAGTTAGTTTGTGCCCTGGAATTGCACACAAAATACCCCCGTGTTTGCCATTTGTAGAGTCAAACCACAACATTTTGGGCATTCTATGTGACAAAGTTGTTTCCAATATGCATTGGATGAGTCATGATGAATGTATTCATGGCTTGGACCAGATATTTTTTGAGTCATTACCCAATAAGAAGTTAGTTTGTGCCCTGGAATTGCACCAAAAATACCCACATGTTTGCCATTTGGAGACTCAAACCTTAAGATTTTGGGCATTGTATGTGACAAAGTTGTTTCCAATATGCATTGGATGAGTCATGATGAATATATTCATGGCTTGGACCAGATACTTTTTGAGTCATTACCGAATAAGTTAGTTTGTGCCCTGGAATTGCACCAAAAATACCCCCGTGTTTGCCATTTGTAGAGTCAAACCACAACATTTTGGGCATTCTATGTGACAAAGTTGTTTCCAATATGCATTTGTTGAGTCATGATGAATGTATTCATGGCTTGGACCCGATACTTTTTGAGTCCTTACCCAATAAGTTAGTTTGTGTCCTGGAATTGCATCAAAAATACCCCCATGTTTGCCATTTGTAGAGTCAAACCACAACATTTCCAGCATTCTGTGTGACAAAGTTGTTTCCAATATGCATTTGATGAGTCATGATGAATGTATTCATCAGTTGGACCGGATACTTTTTGAGTCATTACCCAATAAGTTAGTTTGTGCCTTGGAATTGAACCAAGAAGATCCTCATCTTATCCATTTGGAGAGTCAACCCACAACATTTCCAGCATTCTGTGTGACAAAGTTGTTCCCAATATGTATTTGATGAGTCATGATGAATGCTTTGATGGCTTGGACCAGATATTGTTGTAATCATTACCCAATAACTCAGTTTGTGCCCTAGAATTGCACGAAAAATACCCTCATGTTTGCCATTTGGAGTGTCAAACCACAACATTCCCAGCATTCTGTGTGACAAAGTTGTTCCCAATATGCATTTGATGAGTCATGAGGAATGTATTCATTGCTTGGACCGGATACTTTTGTAGTCATTACTATCCAATAAGTTAGTTTGTGCCCTGGAATTGCACCAAAAATACCCTCATGTTTGCCATTTGGAGAGTCAAACCACATCATTTTGGGCATTCTGTGTGGCAAAGTTTTTCCCAATATGGTTAGGGTTACATCCGGTTCGCAAATTCAGTAATTATTTGTTCTTATATGTGGACTTCTCGCAAGTTCTTTACCCCCCTGTACCATGTTGATACACTACTAGTGTGTATCTTGTACTACAAGCGTGTATTAATCATCTCGCGTCAAATCCTACACCCCAACCCTAACCCTAATCCCTTACCCTAAACCCTAACCCAAGCCCTAACGAATTCAATATCCCAAAATATCTAGTACTTAAAACACGTAGAAACGTACACGTGTAGAAACCTATGTGGATTGAGTAACGAAAATTATGAAGTACTAAAAATGTGTAGAAATCTACTCACGTAGAAACCTACACGGATTCAATACCAAAAATTATGTAGTAAGAAGTAAACATCTTTTTGTGTAGAAACCCTACGCGGATTCAGTACTGAGAATTTATCTAGTACTAAAAACGTGTAGGATTCATGTAGAATTCTACATGATGTACTACGGTAGATACATTGATTCGAAAATCATACGTGACGCGAAAAAAAAAAAAAAAAAATCTCTCTCACACAAACACACAGTATTTTTATTTTCTACCTCACGACAAAAAAAATCACTTTTTCTACCTCGCAACAAAAAAAAGCAATCTACCTCGCAACAAAAAAATCACGTCATAATCTGCCTTCTTACATCCGACTTATTTGAGTAGAGTGTTGGTTCTTGCAATCAACACTCCGTCCGGGAACGTGGGATCCGACCCTCTTCGTCACATTTGACGTGTTAGTAGCACAACGATCCGTTCTCATTTATTTTAGTCCGAAATAACAGCCTTGTACTGCATGACAATAGAAAGCATTGGACGAGAGGGAAATTGATGGATAGATATTGTTTGGACTGCAGCCTTACATATACGTCTTGAAATCAATGAACCTGCATCCCTTGCCTCTATATCAACTGGAACAAGATACTGTTTTTCGTGACATGGAGTAAGAAGTATTCTACGGCAGCAACTACAATTTCATCGGGTCGATTGTCGGAACGACGGTGAGTGAACAACGTGAGATATATCAACAATGCTCATCTGTACCAACCAAATTACAGATGATGTATTTTCTAACTTTGGCTTTTCTTCTTACTATTTCAGGGACGACAACGAGGCAATTTTCGAATCGATCGGACGAATCGAAGGAGGCGTTGGCATCGGCGTCAGCATCGAATTGATCGGACGCCAACAGCAATTGTCGGCAACAGCAATCGCCGGCAACAGCATCAATCCGCAAACAGCAATCGTCGCCAACAGCAACAGCAACAACAATCGTCGCCAACAGCAGCAACAGGAACAGGAACAGCAACAGCACAGTCTTGGTTAGTGGCGTGTAGATTATATTTTTCTGTTGATATTATTTACTCTACTACATCTATGTAGAACATCAATAGATACTCACCCATTTTGTTCAATTATCATATCACATAGGCAAATAGGATCGTCGTCAACGGCAACGCCGAAACCGGCAACGCTGAAACCGGCAACGCCGAAACCGGCAACAATCGACCCAACAGCCACCGGGAACAATCGGATCGAACCGCGAGAGCAACAACCGCAGCAACAGCGCCGGCAACAACAACAACAACAACAGCAGCAGCAACAGCAATACCCCTAGGCAACAACGGCAACGAATCATTGGCATCGAAACGCTCCTCCACCGGCGCTCCACCTGAATTGCTCCTCCACGAGACGAATCCCCATTGTTGTTGGAGGAGGAGACGAATCACCGTTGTTGTTGTTGCTAGAGGAGGAGGAGACGGATCCCCGTTGTTGTTGTTGTTGGAGGAGGAGACGGATCCCCGTTGTTGTTGTTGTTGTTGTTGTTGGAGGAGGAGACGAATCCATGCTCTGTTGGATGATGGGAGCGGATTCGCTGCTGGATGGAGGAGACGAATCGCCGTTGTTGGAGGAGGAGACAAATCCCTGTTGTTGTTGTTGGAGGAGGGGACCAATTGCCGTTGTTGTTGTTGGAGGAGGAGGAGAAGAATCCCCGTTGTTGTTGTTGTTGTTCTTGTTCTTGTTGTTATTGGAGGAGGAGGAGACAAATCGCTTCTCGCTAGTCACTCTCGCTAGTCGCTCTCGCTAGTCGCTCTCGCTGCTGCTGCTGCTGCTTTCGCTAGTCGCTATTGCTCTTGCTAGTCGCTAGTTGCTAGTTGCTGTTGCTGTTGCTGTTGCTGTTGCTCTCGCTAGTTGTTGGTTGTTGGTCCTTGGTCCTTGGTCCTTGGTCGTTGGTCGCTGGTCGCTGTTGCTGTTGCTCTTGCTAGCCACTGTTGCTGTTGCCCTCGCTAGTTCTTGTTGCTGCTGTCGCCGTTATTTGGATTGCTTCCTTGAAATACAACCAAATTTGTCACTCTGCAATGTTGAGTTCGTTCCTTCTAATCCGCTCAATGGATCAATACGAAACTTGGCGGGCGTCTCCTCATATATGTAATGAAGAGGCCCCTGAAATATCGTTGCTGTTGGTGCCGTTGTTATAGAGATATCTGCTGTTGCCATTATTTGGGTTGCTTCCTTGAAATACAACCAAATTTGTCACTTTGCAATGTTGAGTCTGTTCCTTCTAATCCGCTCAATGGATCAATACGAAACTTGGCGGGCGTCTCCTCATAGATGTAATGAAGAGATCCCTGAAATATCGTTGCTGTTGGTGTCGTTGTTATAGAGATATCTGCTGTCGCCATTACTTGGGTTGCTTCCTTGAAATACAACCAAATTTGTCACTTTGCTATGTGGAGTCTGTTCCTTCTAATCCGCTCAATGGATCAATACAAAACTTGGCGGGCGTCTCCTCATAGATGTAATAAAGCGAACCCTGCAATATCGTTGCTATTGGTGTCGTTGTTATAGAGATATCTGCTGTCGCCATTACTTGGGTCGCTTCCTTGAAATACAACCAAATTTGTCACTTTTCTATGTTGAGTCTGTTCCTTTTAATCCACTCAATGGATCAATACGAAACTTGGCGGGCGTCTCCTCATAGATGTAATAAAGAGATCCCTGAAATATCGTTGCTGTTGGTGCCGTTAGTGCAGAGATATCTGCTGTGACTATTGTTTGGGTTGCTTCCTTGAAATGTAGCCAAATTTTGCCCCTCTGCTTCACCGGTTCGATTCTTCTGATCCGCTGGATCAATCAATTCGAAACTTGGGCGGCTTGTTCTTATATATGTAATAAAGCGGACCCTGCAATATCGTTGCTGTCGGTGTCGTTGATATGGAGATATCTGCTGTGACTGTTATTTGGGGTGTTTCTTTGAAATACAACCAAATTTTCCCAATCTGCTTCACCGGTTCGATTCTTCTATTCCTCTCAATCAATCAATCCGAAACTTGGAGGACGTCTCCTTCTCGATATAATGAAGAGGTCTGTGCAATATCGTTGGCAGCGGCGACCTCGGTATGGAGATATCTGCTGTCACCGTTATTTGGGTTGCTTCCTTGAAATACAACCAAATTTTCCCAATCTACTTCACCGGTTTGATTCTTCTAATGTGCTCAATCAATCGATTCGAAACTTGCAGGCCTTGTCCTTCTCGATATAATGAAGGGATCCCTGCAATATCGTTGCCCGCGGTGACTTCAGTATGGAGATATTAATATTCACCGTTTTTTTCCTTTGCTTACCTTCAAAATGGACCTTGTGTGTCCAATGCTTTGCCGGTTAGATACTTCCAATCCACTCAATCAATCGATTCGAAACTTGCAGGCCTTGTTCTTCTCGATATAATGAAGGGATCCCTGAAATATCGTTGCCCGCGGTGACTTCAGTATGGAGATATTAATATTCACCGTTTTTTTCCATTGTTTACCTTCAAAATGGACCTTGTGTGTCCAATGCTTTGCCGGGTAGATACTTCCAATCCACTCAATCAATCGATTCGAAACTTGCAGGCCTTGTTCTTCTCGATATAATGAAGGGATCCCTGCAATATCATTGCCCGCGGTGACTTCAGTATGGAGATATTAATATTCACCGTTTTTTTCCTTGTTTACCTTCAAAATGGACCTTGTGGGTCCAATGCTTTGCCGGGTAGATACTTCCAATCCACTCGATCAATCGATTCGAAACTTGCAGGCCTTGTTCTTCTCAATATAATGAAGGGATCCCTGCAATATCGTTGCCCGCGGCGCCTTCAGTATGGAGATATCTGCTGTCCCTTGGGTTTGGAGGGGGTGTTTTCTGTGGAGGTGAAAATTCGGATTTGGAGTCCTCTGCTAGGCCCTCCTATTGCTTCTAATCAAACGCATACGGCAGATCCCTTTGAGACTTGCAGGCCTTCTTAGTATTGTTGTCCAGAATCGTTTGCCTATTCTACCAACTTTTTGGAGTTCTTGGTTTATGAGATACAAGGGGGGGGGGGGCAGGTCCCTATCCATTGTGGATTTGAGTTGGAGTTGGAGTCGGGACGCCCGTTAAATGGTGGCAACATGTTGAGAAGATAAAAATAGTCATGATTCGTGCATAACTTGTACACAAAATAGTGCTTGACACGAAAAGAATATGATATCCTTAACCCTAAAATAGCTATTTTGTTTGAGGAGTGACGAGATATTGTCTCGAAAGTAAAGGTGTGCGACGCGCGAGGTATTTTAGTAGACACGCGACCTAAAAAGGTAGGAAATTTAAAAAATAGGGTCGAGAATTGTAAAAATAGCGCGCGATAGCCCGCGGGGGGTCGAGAAACAGTTCTCGGACGCAGTAAGAAGAGATCTGGCGTTTCCATAGTCTCGCCTGTAGTCCGATTATCCGTTGTCGAAAGTATCCAATCACAATTGTCACGCGTAGAGTACAATCGTTTGTCTACTAACACACTAACACAGCGTTGCTGTTCTTCAGAAGCCTTTGAATCAGACTCTCAACCGATCAGATTCAGAAGGAAAATAATAGATATAAATTAGTTGAATGTTAAAAGTATGAGATAAAGTGAAATCTTGCTGAAATGCAAGATATCTCTTTTATTGAGATGAAATACGTTGCAACTGCTGTTGCATAGTGATGAGATTACTCGCTGATTATTTCCGTACATGCATTGGTCGTTGACCATATATATCCGTATGTATATATATATATATATTGTGTGTGAGAAGCTTCAAACAACGGTTTTCTTCTCTCGTTCCTTTAGGAAGATCCTATGATATGTTTATCATTATGATCAGGAATTGCTCCCGTAGCTCGTGTGATACTGTCTGAGATCAAAGTTTGCTCACCAAAGAACAAGGGCAATATTAGAAAACAGAGATTGCTCACCGTTAATGTGCGATGGGAATCGATGCGCCGTGGGAATCGATATGCGGTGGGAATCGATTACTTTGGTTGATACGGGACTCATTGATTCGTACAAATAGAATAACTGGCGCCGTGTAGCTTTGGTATTTCTGGACACAAAAGGAATTTAATAAGTACGGTATCAATGAGTTGTAGATGGTCTTCGAATGTGTTGCTGAAGCATGCAATGTCATCGATCTAAATTTCAAGATTTGGAATGTCGTGTAGGACACGTTCCATTATTTCTTGTGCTACGTCTGGGGATTGAGAAACTCCCATTGGTAGGCAATTGTATTTGTAGAGACCAAATGGAGTTGTGATGGTGGTTAAATCTTTACTTTTGTCGTCGAGGACAAAGGTGTAATATTGCATCGATATGTCCATTTTGGTGAGGTATTTGTATCTGGAGCGTCTGAATAATATGTCTTGAATGCGGGGAATAGGATATACTTTGCGCTTGATGGCTTTGTTGAGGGCGCAAAAATTGGAGACCCATCGGATTTTTCCGTCTTTCTTGGGGATTATGAGCGTTGGAGAGATCCAATTGGAGCGATCTTGGCGAGAAAGAACGCCAATGTCTACAAGTCGATCAAGTTCCTTCTTGAAGAGTGGTAATTGTTTATGGGGCACAGGATATGCGCGAGAATGATTGGGTTTGATGGTTGGATCAATGTCAAGGTGGATTTCTTCGTCGGGGTAGTGGTTTAGTGTTCCGTCAAAGATGGTTTGGTATTTGCATAGCACGGAATGTAGTTGTTCACGTTGATCGTGTGTCAAATGTGTGCATTTGTCGCAGACTGTTTGAACGTCATGTTGATCATACGTGGATTTCTGAATGACGGTTTTGTTCGTGCTAACTGCAAAAGAGTCGTTGGGGGTAATTTTGTCAATGTGCCGGGTGTGAATGTGAAGGGCTAGGGCGGCAGAGTCTGCGTGCATGCGTGGGAATTGCCGCATTGGTATGGTATGTGTGGCTGTTTTGATTTTGTTGTTGTGAAAGTTCAAAACGATCTGAAAATGGCAAAGGACATCACGTCCGATGATCATGTCATAGCGACAAGGAGCTTGGAACACGCGAGCGTCGAGAGCGGGAAGAGTTATATTGGGTGCAAGTTTGGGAAGTGTAAAATGCGGAAGGGATATTTGCTGAGAAAAGTTGAATTCTCCAGCCATGGTGATGCCAGAAATAGGTGTAGTCGTGGTCAGGACGATTCTGACCAGAAGAGCATGGTTACTGAACCAGGTTGTCTTGGAATCGGAGTCACATAGGATGAGGTAGGGGCGTGGGGAGGGGCAGTTTTGGAGAAGGCAAGCAATGGCGATGGTATAGGGAACGGATTCCGTGGGCGGTGGTTGTCAGTAATCTGGTTGACTGTCGTACTTGGGCTCGTCGTCCTGATGGTAGCAGTCGTTGTTGTCGTCGTCGTATTCCTGTGTAAGTGGGGCGTCCGTTTGTGATTGTTGGTCATGGAAGTAGTTATCTTCGTGACGTGCGCCGGTATTGGGATGCTGATGGGTGCCGTGGTCGTAGTAGAAGTCGTCACCCATTTCTAAATGGTGAGCATCATTGTCTGTGGCTGAGCGCGTTCTGTACGGACTGGTATGGGATTTATTTGCGGATTGTGAACGCGTAGTGCGTCCGGAAGAAGATTGTTGGCCCAAGCAATTAGAACGGTCGGAGCGGTCAGAGTGAGGATTCTGATAAGGAGTGTACCGGCGTGGATTATACCCATGGTTAGGACGACATGTTTGGGTTGAATTGTCGCAAGTGCGCAGGCTGTAGGACGGGCGACAATACGCGGTGTTGTTGTTGCCATACGTATGCTCTGAAGATGAGGAGTATCAAGGGCGATTATTGGCATGTCCGTTGCGGCCATTGCGTCCACTATTGGTGTAGGTGGATTGGCGATTGGATTGCCGAGAGACTTGACTTGCGTCATGGTGCAAACGTTGTTGTTCCATGAAAGCAACGAGACGATGAAGGGGATAGTTGACTGTCATCCAGTTGATTACCTGTTTCATTGAATTTGAGTTGCCAGCTCGGGACCATGAGACAAAAGAAAGCATTTTCATGGTGGTCTTAGTGGGAAAGAGTCTCATTCCTCCGGAGCCTGGCAAATGAACACTAAGGATGTTGATCAAACGAAGGCGACCGGCGGCGGCGAAGCAATTCATATCATAAGTCTTGGTTGCATTGGACATGTATTCTTGTTGAATAAGAAACGCGTTGGATGGAAGAAAGAGGGAAATGAATGCGTTGAGGTTGTTAGTAAAGTCGGCATCTTGATTGTGAGAACCTGCGTCATTGACGATTTCGTCCCAGGTATGCTTGAGATCGCCACCGAGGACTTCGCGGAGCTTGTAGTGTTTACTAGGATCGTGCTTGATGTTGAGATTGTGTGGTCCAACGGTGTCAATGAAGTCGACAAAAACGCGAATGAGACGTTCATAGTCGCTGGAGTTGGGACAAAATGTGGTATCCTGCTTCTTGACGGTGGATGCCGCCGGTGGAGGAGGGGAAGGAGGAGGGAGGTTCGTGCCTGGGGTGCTAGGAGTGGATGCCATAGATGCCGCAGCAGGGGTACTAGAAAGGTACCGGGTTACGCTGTAAACCAGGCGAACGGTGGGGTAATCCTCATAGCAAAGCTTGGGTTTGAAGAAAAAAGGAGCCTGCTTAGCAGCTTGAAGTTGAGCGACAGCAGACATGGTGAGTTAGACGTTACGGTTAGTTTTTAGATATTTTTATCGATAAAAAAAATTCAAAGCGATATTGTGATTGAATTCAATATGAACTACGCTGTGTATGAAATTGTGTGCTATTGAGTTTTAGTGTCTACTATGACTTTGAGATAGTTCGAGAAGCTTCCCAGCTAGTTCAGTGATACGATTGGAAAAGAACTGGGTTCTTTGATAATTGGAATTTGGATGAGACTTCAAGGAGAAGGTTCTATTTGATGTTTGAATACGATTGAACAATGACAGATGATCGGGAACGATGTCATTGACTCATGACTGAGGGAGTTTGTCAATGACGCGTGACTGGACTGAAGTGTGTCAATGACGCGTGACTGGACTGAAGGAGTGTGTCAGTGACTCATGACTGAAGTGTCTGTGCGTTGTTCACACTTGTGTTGGGACATAACCAAACTGGGAACCTATTGGTATGCGGATGCTGCGTTTGCTGTGCACAAGGATATGAGGAGTCACTCAGGAGGAATGTTAACAATGGGACAAGAAGCGATCATTGGGAATTCAACCAAGCAAAATGCTGTCGGTCAAAAATACACGTACTGTACATACGTACATTCTACAGGGAATTATATCCATTCTACACTTGAAAAGTTACTTATAGTACTCCTCTAGAGATAAAAATGACTTCAAGTATCAAGATATCTACGTCACATCATGTGTTCTCTGTCTTATGTCGAATTCATCACTTTTCCTCCCTCGTGTGTTGCTCGAGTGCTACGACGTTCTTTGCTCTCCCACCAGCAAACAACTAGTTATTCCTAGATCTACGTTTGATACGAAGTTCTACAATCACACCATCGGATCGATGCTGCTATCATCTCGATTCCTACAATCTATCCATCGTTGCCGCTCCTGCATACATACAATCAGCGCAATCCCAATGCCGCAAGAACATGCTTTGCTTGGATCCAAGTCTCCTATCTGCATCAGAATCAAGGTGTGTGCATTGGATAACTGCATGACGCTCAATACGCGTACCAATTCCAGAGTTTTTCCTTGGTACGCTTAAGGGAATTTACTTATGAGCCTCCGGAAATTTACTTATCGTCCTCCACAGCTACAAGCAAATTCAAGTATCTATCCACAGATCCCACTAAAAAACACATCAGCAAACCGCCTGGTAATTCAACACTCCTCCATCAAGTGTTGAATCACGGGGTGTGTTGCCGGTTCAGACCATTCGTGTTAACCCAACACAAGCAAATTTACGGATCTTACTTAACGTGCTTAAAGGTAACTGAGCGTTCAAGTATCAAGACAACGATAAGATTCAAAGCTTCAATAACATACGAGCTAGATCAGATCTCAAACAGAAGGAACCCTTGCATTGATCACACTCCATTGATATTCCGATCGCACCCTCCAATAATGATCAATTCCAAGTGAAGCAATAGATTCTCAACCATTTGGTTTAATCAATACTCCGTACCATCCCTACAGTCACTCGATTCCCGTATCAAATCTCCTCAATTGAATCTTCTGCTCCAGCTCCATCGATTCGTCTCATCCCTCACAGACTCATATGATTCGTTTTGACGATTGAATTGAAACTCAGCTCTACATTTGATTTATACTATGGTCGATCCCTCGGCCGCCGACCATCGTATTCGACACTCAATCGATTCTCAAACCTACCATCAATCCCTCGATTACGATTGGTAACTCTTCCACGATCAATCAACCCTCTCCATCGACGATCTCAAACTCCAATCTAATCAGTACTATGATTACTTTCAATCTCTCCTCTTTGATTGCATCCTGCGATCATTTGAAGCCTTCCATTCCGCTCCATTATCAATCAATCTTCTTCGATGCTGCACATTCCAATTCTACGATCAAGTTTATGCAAGACGACTCTGATTCCCCAAGCAATCCTCGCCGTTTGATCCCTACGGCTTGGAGCAATCAATCCTCGACGGTCGACTTTATTCTACGTATAATCAATCAAATACCCCTCCGTTGATGATCAACAACTCCAGCTTAATCGATTTGATCCTTATCCCATCCGCGATATCAAACAGGCATTGTCCACCCATTCTCTTCTCATCATTGATCTCCCCTCCGTTAGATCATCAATCGTTCCTTCCTCTCCAGTTCAATCAATCCGTCTCATCGCTAATCAACTTGTTTTATTAAATTCCTTTCGTGCTTATGCAAGGGAACCACAGGCCGGTACTTGAACTTACGTAGATTTCTACATAATTTACAGTACTACAGCTAGAGTGGTACGATAATACCGACCGAGTCATATGCACCCCTGTAAGCAAGATTGGAGAATCTCTGTAAGCAGGATCGAGTCATATGCACCTCTGTAAGCAGGATTGGAATATTCTTCTCGAAGACCGAATGACCGGGAAGGCCCATACTTTCTGTAAACAGGATTGGAATATTCTCATATCTTATGGTAAATGACCGGGAAGGCCCATTCTTTCTGTTTTCACGATCGAAGTTCGATACTTAAGATCAGAAGCAAGGTTCTTTCACGGTCGAAGTTTGATACTTAAGATCGGAAGCAAGGTTCTTTTTGTTTTCATGACCAAAACAAGGTGAATTGCCTGGTTCCGGTATAGCCATTTTGATACCTCCAATCATGTGTTTCGATACTCAGGGAGGTTCGGAGAAGCTTCTTGTAACAGCTGTTTTGTTGATCACGATTAGAAGGAAGCTTCTCGTGATATGATAGCATGTGATTCTACAGTGCTGTACGATTAGCGGTGCACTGTATTCATCACTGCACTAAAAGAGATATCATGCTCTCCAGCAAGATTACTCTCTTATCTTATACTTTTAACATTCAACTGATTTATATCCCAAAATTCACACTAGTTGCTACCAACTACCTGTAATCTACATTACTAAGGTCTGTCTCGCTGTATCTGAATAAGTTCACAGTAAGAAGAGATCTGGCGTTTCCATAGTCTCGCCTGTAGTCCGATTATCCGTTGCCGAAAGTATCCAACCACAGTTGCCACGCATAGAGTACAATCGTTCGTCTACTAACACACTAACGCAGCGTTGCTGTTCTTCAGAAGCCTTTGAATCAGACCCTCAACGGAACGGATTCAGAAGGAAAATAATAGATTAACAGTCGCAAGCTCTCAGGCAGCTTGCATAAGAAGAACCGCCGCAAACTATCCGACAGCAGACACATCAAATCGATAGTTCTCAGATCCAATGCACACAAGAAAGACACCAATCGGACACGCCAAAGTCTTTAATAGAAGCCCATTGCATTGGACACGCCAATAGCAATATGTCCATCCAAGAATCTCTCACTTGACAGATTCCATTTTCTTCCACGTCGCAATCCAGGTGACACACCCACTGTGACACCATATCTCGTATCAAGATACCGACGCCCATCATTTGATTGTGTTAAGCATCATTATCAAACCACCGACTGCAATTATTCCATCAATAATTGCCTTATCAGACCTATGATGCTTACGATTTGATCCTACAATCAATCACCCTCTTGACACACAAGAATCTACAATCGACGATCTCCGATTAACCAAACTTCATTGTTTCGCCACGCCACCGGCAGATCGTATCCCGTCATACGATCGATTCTTCGTCAAAGACACCGCTTCGGCACCACCTCTTGTCAACGATTTGTTGCCTCGCCACATCTCCTGTACATCGTGTCGCATCGAAAACGACTTCCCAAGATCTTCGATTTCCACTGTGTACGACAACGACGACGACAACGGTATCGACCATAACCGATTCTATGATCGATTCTTCGTCGACGACAACGCTATCAAGAACAACAACGATAACGAGTTTTCGTCGCTTCACGTATCTCATCGAAAACGACTTCTCCTCATTATTGTGGACGTACTGGTACCATCCTGGTCTTCTATCTTCCAATATTGATCGAGATATCAAAGTTTTCGTGACGACACGCCCATTCACCAGCAGTCCAACATGTCGGATTCCGATCTCCAATTACTGTTCCCATCCTTTGACTTGAAACTTGCTCGTATCCTACATAAAACCCTGGATGTTCCTCAGGAAGCTCGTAACCATCTATGTGAAGCCCTGATTCTGGCAAAATCAACCACCTGGGATTGGTTTATTACCGATATCATTGATTATGGTTATGTTGCTGACCTCGAATACCACGTTCAGACCGGCTATCGTTCTATCAGTATGGACGATCAACGCACATTAACTACATTCGTTGATCTTACATATCTCATCAATTCCCAAGCTGGCCGCAACTGGTATGACCATAATCAGTACACTTGGGATGTTTTCCTTGCATTTTGCGATACTCGAGACCAGTCTCCTGGAATGGCTGCTATTCAAAACAAGGCTAATGCTATGATTCCTCTGGCACCATTGCCACGGGTTACTAAAGTTCCTCTGGCATCACAGCCCAGCGAACAAGCTAAACCTTGCCTGACAAAACCAGTCTTAACACCGACGTCACCTCCATCACCAGTTCTCGTAACGCCTCCAGTACCTGTTCTCGTCACGCCTCCAGCACATGTTTCTGTTACACCTCAAGCATCTGCTTCCTTCCCATCTCAAGCACCTAATCCTGCTTACGAAACGCCTGCCATTTCTACTATTGCCAACAATGAGAACCCGCTTGGATCTCCTGAAACGCATAAGTTAGCTCGTCCCAATACTGATCTCGTCCCTGCTTCCACAAGTACCACATCCTACACTTGGACTTACTTCCCCCGCACTGAATCAGTCCGCTTCAGAAGAATTGTCTCTTCATCCATTCATCTTGTCCACTTGGGCACTCCACCTGGTGATGCCTTTCATACTACAAACCGAGAACGTCACTCCCCATGTCTTTCCTCTAAGCCTTCAGCTGATCCAAGATGGACGTTTCATCCTAAATCTGCTACTGTGACATTCCACCGTTCACCCAAGCAATTTTCTTCCCACACGCCCAGCACTTGCAATCCTCCATTGCAACTTCTACCATTTAGGGCATTTTCTAAGGATAGCGCCGTTCCAAGTTCAGTTCATGCCAAGGATACTGGTGCAGTTCTACACTCAGTCCATGTCTATTCACAGCGTGGTGCATCTTCCTGCCAAGTTCCAAAGCCTACTTATGAGGCATATTCCTTGACCTTTGACTTGCCTGCTGCGTACATCACCAAACGGCACCATATCCATCGATTCCTACTATGATTCTATTCATTTGATCCCTCGATTCCTACTATGATTCGATTCCTTTCAAGTTGGTATATACAATCACTTGATTTATACAATCACAGTCTTTGTACTTGATTCTCAAGAAACGGTTGATTCTACTACATCTTCATTCCGGATATCGTGTTGTCTTACTACTCTTTCCGACTATCTTGCAGGGGCATTTCTTCTATGCAAGCCAGCCATCATGACTATTTACACGTATTGCCTCCACGGTTCAATCCAAGATAGGTATCTACTGTTGACATTGCTTGATATGGGGCATGTTTGGATTCCTCTAAATCGATCGCTTTCCTACGATTTGATCATATTCCATGATCAATCCTTTTCTACAATCGAATCCAAACTCTGATCCAATACCAATGCTCTGAAAATCTACGATCAATCGATCCCTACGTTTTGGGCTTCGTTTACGATTGATCCAACAATTTCAAGTTGGTTACCACGATCAATTAGTTTCTACGATTTGATTGAATTTGATCCATTGCTCAATACGAATCCATTATACGGTGATTCTGCGACATGCTTTTGATACAATGCAAGTTGTCAAGTTCTACGATTGCATTTGACCCATCGATTCCTACAATTTGATTCATTTCAAGTTGGTATCTACTGTTCCACATTCGATTCTATGATTCGTCTACGAACAAGACCCACCAACTGATATGTATCCCCAGACAGTCCATTCCAATAGCTTGATCTATGCAAAATCGATGCCTAATCATGGGGCATCAAATTTATGGGGCACATTCTACAGAATCGATTATTGATCACATCCTCCGATTCGCTTCTACGATTTGCTTCTACGATCCGATCTACGATCACAAGGTTTCCATCAATCATCTTTGATATGATAATCAAGGTTTCCATCAATCATCTTTGATTTGATACTCAATCGATTCCATTCTACGATTCGTCTACGAGCAAGATCCACGATCTGATGTGTGCACACATTCAATCAGTATCAAATCAACAATACTACGATCCGATTCTACGACTTGATTCTCAACCTACGATACGTTTCGTTCCGGATATTGCGTTGTTTTTGATCAATCGTTTCTACGATTCGATATACGACCAATTGGTATCTACACATTGATTCCCTACGAATCAAATCTACGATCGATCTCTGATCAAACAAATGATCCGATTCTACGATTACGATTGCATTAGACCCACCATCGATTCCTACAATTCGATTCATTTAAAGATTGGTATCTACATACGAATCGATTATGGTATCTACACATTGATTCCCTACAAATCAATTATTGCTTGGTGTCTCCATTCCATCTACGATTTGTCAATTGAATGCTTATGACTTGATTCTAAGATCAATACTTCAAGAATCTACGATGAGCTTCGACTATGTTTGGATTCCTACGAATCGACACTACGATTCGAATCTCCAATTCAAGTCTTGATACGATCCTACGACTTGCTCCATGTATCGGTATATCGGTTCAATCTACAATTGCTCCACTAAGATCAATCCAATCTACGATTGCTCCACTAAGATCGACCCACTACAATTGATTCCAAATCTACGATTAGTTGATGCCCACCTGGGACATCTATGAATTTGTCTCAATCAATTCTACGATTGAATCCTATTGATACGATTCAATTCGAATCAATTCTCCAAATTACACTTCCAGCCTCAGTCACGGTTGAATTTGATCAATCATTTCCTACGATTTGATCCTACGATTTAAGCTTCGATTACGATTGTATTTGATCAATCGCATCCTACAATTCTTTGATCAATCGCATCCTACGATTCGATTCTCCGATTCAATCTACTACGATTTGATTCTACGACTTGATTCTCAAGCTGCGCTTGTCCTCTATGACTTGTTTCCAAGTATCTCCGATTGATCCAAATCTCCGATTGATCCAAATCTACGATTAGTTGATGCTCAAACAAGAGGCATATCTTCTCCTTTGGTATTCTTCCTGTGATAAAGGCTTCTGTATCTTCCTTTTTCGAGTAAGAAAATGGGGCATAATGAATGCTTCAGGAAATTTATTTTCTTCTTCTTTCCGAAGTATGTGATACACTTGATCACGTGCAAGAAGATGGGGCATATTAAATTACTTCCACATATGTACTCACGAAATTTACTTGTTCTTCTTTTCGAGCTATGTGACACACTTGATCACGTTCAAGAAGATGGGGCATATTAAATTCCTTTCGTGCTTATGTAAGGGAACCACAGGCCGGTACTTGAACTTACGTAGATTTCTACATAATTTACAGTACTACAGCTAGAGTGGTACGATAATACCGACCGAGTCATATGCACCCCTGTAAGCAAGATTGGAGAATCTCTGTAAGCAGGATCGAGTCATATGCACCTCTGTAAGCAGGATTGGAATATTCTTCTCGAAGACCGAATGACCGGGAAGGCCCATACTTCCTGTAAACAGGATTGGAATATTCTCATATCTTATGGTAAATGACCGGGAAGGCCCATTCTTTCTGTTTTCACGATCGAAGTTCGATACTTAAGATCAGAAGCAAGGTTCTTTCACGGTCGAAGTTTGATACTTAAGATCGGAAGCAAGGTTCTTTTTGTTTTCATGACCAAAACAAGGTGAATTGCCTGGTTCCGGTATAGCCATTTTGATACCTCCAATCATGTGTTTCGATACTCAGGGAGGTTCGGAGAAGCTTCTTGTAACAGCTGTTTTGTTGATCACAATTAGAAGGAAGCTTCTCGTGATATGATAGCATGTGATTCTACAGTGCTGTACGATTAGCGGTGCACTGTATTCATCACTGCACTAAAAGAGATATCTTGCGTTTTGGCAAGATTTCACTTTATCTCATACTTTTAACATTCAACTGATTTATATCCCAAAATTCACACTAGTTGCTACCAACTACCTGTAATCTACATTACTAAGGTCTGTCTCGCTGTATCTGAATAAGTTCACAGTAAGAAGAGATCTGGCGTTTCCATAGTCTCGCCTGTAGTCCGATTATCCGTTGCCGAAAGTATCCAACCACAATTGCCACGCGTAGAGTACAATCGTTCGTCTACTAACACACTAACGCAGCGTTGCTGTTCTTCAGAAGCCTTTGAATCAGACCCTCAACGGAACGGATTCAGAAGGAAAATAATATGTTTGATTCTATTCAACGATTGAATTGAACCTAAGACTACATTCGATTTCCGATTTCCACTATGATCGATTCCTTTGACTCAGCCGGTACTCAAGACAATCAATTTCTTGGACATCATCACTTTCGTCTCCACAGACATTCGTTTTATCTTTACGGCCCCTCTCTATGTGATTCTCCGATGTCACCTTCGAAGATATGACTCCCATCTGTCGAGATTCTCCCCTTCTGAGTCCTCTGTTCCAGTTCAATTGATACAGTTGATTCCTCCATACGCTTGTTGACCCTACCCTACGACATGGACGATCAATCACAGCGTTCGATTCTCCGATTCCCCAGTCTCCTTTCCAGGATACGCATCAATATTCAGCCTTGTCTTCAATTTGATTTGACAAGTTTCATTTGATTTATACTATGGTTGATCCCTCCGTCGACTGCCGATCCCTGCTTCTGCTCCACGTTTGATTCTAAATCTATGGCTTGAAGCAGTCAATTCAATCCTCGACGTTTGACTTTATCCTACGTATAATCGATCTCTTTTCAGCGTCTCCACTCTGCTGGCAATCTACGATTGATCAATACTCAACATGTTTCCAACCTGGTTCTAAGATCCATTTTGGTTAATAGACTCATCGGCTCCTCGATTTCGCAACCACTACATACTCAAGCACCTCTCCTCCCTCATTGATTTACGATTCCAATCTTCAATATCAATCTTTCGATTCTACGATTACAATCTTCCAATTCGATATCCAAGCCCATACTTAAATTTTTAGAGTTCTACAAGATGGAGAACTGACTTGTAATTCAACACTCCTTCACTAAGTGTTGAATCAAGGGGTGTGCTGTCGGTCAAAAATACACGTACTGTACATACGTACATTCTACAGGAATTATATCCATTCTACACTTGAAAAGTTACTTATACTCCTCTAGAGATAAAAATGACTTCAAGTATCAAGATATCTACGTCACATCATGTGTTCTCTGTCTTATGTCAAATTGCACATGATCTATGACCGGTTTAGACATCCCTACATACAACACGAATAACACAGGTATACCGGTCAACTACAAGAATAACATAGCAAAATTAAGAGCCTCACCTTGAGCTCACTTTCTCTTTAAATTTAAAATATTCGTTATACCTATCTGGTCGATTTTTAGAGTAAAAACACAAAAGATCAACACAAAGAGTTCAACAGAAGCAGAGGAGGTGGTGGGAGTCAACGACAATATGCCATTCATGATCTGTTGGGCCAGGTACTTTCTGATCGCCCAGGGGCTGCATGTCATCGAATCAACAAGAATGCTTACCAGTCCCCACTCGCAACTGAAAATATCCTCTATCAATATAATGAAAGCTTGATTCAACTCGTGCAAAGCGGCAAAGCATCCAGCACCAAGAGGACCCGTCACATCAAGATTAGATACTTGTTCTTCATCACAGACAGGGTGGCAAAAGGGGAGGTGACCATTGAATATTGTCCAACCAAGGAAATGATTGCCCACTAGTTCACCAAGAAGCCATTGCAAGGATCACTATTCCGCAAGTTTAGAAATACCATTATGGGCATTACAGACAGGAGTGACTACACCACGTACAGGAATGCATACTTACAAAGCAAGGCGGGCGCGCACCATGTCTAATAGCATTGCTCAGGTCAACAAGCCGGCCAGCGAGTAAATAGGCAATCACTCCCGGGAGGAATTAACCCTTCCGGTTCACGATTAATTTGGCTGTGGTATTCCAACGCTCACGATTGAAAATTACCCACGATTCAAGAAAATCTGAAAAGCAATGCAACGCAAGCCGGTGTTCAATATTGAACACTGGATGAAGAACATATCCAAATTCTCCATGTGTTTCTCTATGTGCAATGTACGTTGAATTTCGATTCAACGGCTGTTTACTGTTACAAGCCTTTCAACCGCTCCTCGGAGTAGTTGACAGAGCTAGCTCACAATCTTAGTTTTTAACCAATACATAACTCAAACCTTATTTTAGTACCTTTTTCTAGAGGCATACGACACTGTTTAAACAGTCAAAAAACTGCTTTGACCTTATTACAACCGGTAAAGACTACTTCAACTACTCGAGTAAACACTACTACAACTACTATAAACAACCACCAATTGATCCTGAAGATTGTTCAGTAACAAGAGAAAACAATGTCTTACTCTGTCATTCCCTTCAAGTATGACTTTGATCAAGAGTCTATCGACAAAGTGGAATACAAGAACACCCAAGAAGTCAATGGAGCTCAAGAAGTTACCAAGATCAAAATCCCCTTGATTACTGCAGGATCAACCAAACTACAAATTCTTTTTACCATCAATGAGTTCATCTGATCCAAGAAGATGCTCAACCTAACCACAGGACCAAGAATCTATGACAAGTTTGTAGATCTCCTTAGAGACTACACCGACTGTAGCTGGTGGAATAGCTATGTGTCAACCAATGTGCCACAGAGAACTGTGGACAACTTCCAAACCACAGTGAAAGAATTTATCAACTACAAGTTTGACAACAACCTCGATGCATACCAAAACCATAGAAGATTTCTCACCAATATTAAGAAGACAACCACCATGACAATACACCAATTCGTAGCACAAGTCAACTTCCACAATCATGTTATCCTCCCATTACTTCCGGGACACCCACCAGAAGATGCAGAGATCAAGGAAAGAGAGTTCAAGAATCTAATCTTTGAATCGATGCCTGAAGACTGGAAACACACCTACCAACAACACCACTCTCCCCATAGAGATTCCCTCTCTGAAATGATGATGAGATTCGAACGATTTCAATATGCGCAGAATAGAAAGAAGAAATCATCAGATAACCAATCTCAAAACAGCAACAACAATGCCAACAACAATCGTAACAACCGGAATGGAAACAACAACCGAAACAATTGCAACAATCGCAATCGCAACAACAACAACAACAATAACCAACGCAACAACAACAACAACAACAACAACAACAATAACCAACGCAACAACCAAGGCAACAACAAAGGGCCGACTAGAATCTCCAACGACTCACCATGTCCTATCCATCCGGGTACCAATCACACTTGGGGTCAATGCTACACCAACAAGTATGGCACAAACTCCAATCAGTCCAATAACAACAGAGACAACACCGACTCGCATGTGAATGATCGCAGCAATTCCAACAACAGCAATCGATCCACTACCTCCTCTTCACATGGCAGTAACTACCATGAACCAGAACAACACATGTGTGTCTTCATCAATGAACCAGAAGAAACCATACCCGCAGCCCCTTGGCCGGATCTCTTCCATGTAGATATGGATATCGACGAAGAATATTACAACGCGGATCTTCAACGATTTCCCTCTGAAAAGACTGATTCCGGCAACAACAAGCAATCGGTTGCTCCTAGCAACGACAATGTCGACATCGACCTTGCTCCAACCACAGTAAGTGTCTGCAACTCAATCAACGGATCCCTTGGAAAGTACTACTTGAAAACCCTCTTCGATTCCGGATCAACCGACAACCTCATAGTGGAATCAGCAATTCCCTCCGGAATCAAGAAGAACCTTCTAGACCAACCAATCCAAATGCAAACAACAAATGGCAAAACCACTTGCAACCACTATGTGACCTTGGAGAACACCATATTCCCAGAACTATCCTACTCAATGAAAGTCCTACAAATCAAGTGCTTTGTAGTCTCCCAGAATATCAACTACCATCTCCTCATTGGACGGAAGACCATGCGAGACCTCGGAATGAAGATGGACTTTGAAAATTGCACCATTGAATGGTATGAGAAGACGATGGACTTCCACCCAAGAAATTATTTCGACAACAAGTCCTTGCTCCACAAGGTCATGTCTGCAGAACCACATGCTATTGCAGAAAGTTACTCCCACCAGTCTATCCAACAATTGTATGTGGATGGAACCACCAAGTATGAGAAAACTGACCTCCACAAGCTAGTCACCGACCAAACCCATCTCTCCTACCAAGAGAAACAAGCCTTGTTACCAATACTCCTCCAAAATGAAGAACTTTTTGAAGGCTTGAATGACAAAGAATTAGGCATTTTCCCTAATCAAACCTTCCACATTGATCTCCAGCAAGGCGCAACTCCATATCATGTGAAACAACCCTATTCTATTCCACTGCACCAACAAGAAGCAGTGAAGAAAGAAATCGATCGACAAGTAAAACTTGGTATCCTTGAACGATGCTATGCCAAAGAATGGGGAATGCCAACGTTTGTAGTGCCCAAACCAGATGGCTCCTGTAGACTCATCAGTGACTTCCGCGAACTCAACAAGGTCACCAAGAACCTTCACTATCCACTTCCAAAGCTCCAAGATATCTTCCACAGAAGAAGAGGCTTCAAATATGTCACTCTTATCGATGTCAGCATGCAGTTCCACACCTTCAAACTTGATGAAGCCTCCACCTGGCTTTGTGTCCTTGTTACTCCGTTCGGAAAGTTTCGACTGCTCCAATTGCCAATGGGCTTTCTCAACTCTCCAAGTTGGGCCCAAGGCTGTATGGAACAAATGCTCTCACACTTGAAGGACATTGAAGTATATATCGATGATATTGGTATCTTCTCAGATACACTTGAATCCCATTGTAAATCAGTCTCTTCTGTCCTGTCTTTACTGAAGTCCCACAACTTCTCTGTCAAGCCCTCCAAGTGCCACTGGTTTCAATCGCAAGCACCTTGGCTTGGCCACATTATCTCTCGTGATGGTATTAGACCCAATCCAAACAAGATTGCTCCAATCCTGAAACTTGCTTTTCCCTCAACAACAATCCAACTTCGATCCTTTGTTGGGGTGATTAACTTCTATCGGAACTTCTATCCCAAACGCGCTGAAGTCCTTGCACCCCTTACCGACCTCTCTGGAAGAGCCAAAGGCAAAATCTCTCCAACTCCAGAGCTTCTTGAAGCTTTCAACAAAGCCAAGTCCCTCATTGCCAATGATATCCTCCTTGCCTTTCCTGATCCAAACAAGCCCTTCCATGTCTATACTGATGCTTCTGATTACCAACTCAGAGCTGTCATCCTCCAAGACGGCAAAATCATCCTTTGCTTCTCAAGAAAACTCAACGCCGCTCAACGGAAATACCCAACGGTCGATAAAGAGATGCTCTGTATTGTAGAAGTCTTCAAAGAATTTCGGAACATTCTTTGGGGTGCTGAAATCATCGTATGGACAGACCACATCAACTTAACCCGCCAAAACCTCACAAGCCATCGCATTATGACTTGGAGAATGCTCCTTGAAGAATTTTCCCCAGTATTCAAGTACATCAAAGGCAAAGACAACGTCATTGCTGACGCGCTCTCCAGGCTCCCACTCCAGCAAGACACTCTGGAGAAGAAGAAGGAGTTCTTCGGTCCTGACCCAACAGATGACTCGGACTTTGAATTTACAACCGACTGTGACTCAACAGGACTCCAACCTTCTCTCTCTTTCTGAATTGTTTCTTAACTACCCAGAAGAAATTCCCATGTACCCCTTAGCCTTCGACCAACTCGCCCAAGACCAAGCAGCCAATGTAGATATCTCTACCAATCCTCGGTACACAACTGAAAACTTCAACGGAATCTACTTGAAAATTGTAGACTCCAACGGCCGGCAGACAATTGTACTCCCTCCAAACCGAGTGCAAGCCACAATCAAATACTACCACCACGTGCTTGGCCATGCTGGCGTGGAAAGATTGTATCGAACCATCAACCAATTCGTATACGCCCCAAACTTGAAGGACCAAATCAACTCCTTCTGCAAAACTTGTGACACGTGCCAACGGTACAAGAATAGCCACCAAAGCCATGGACAGCTCCCGACCAAAGAACACCAATATGTTCCTTGGGACACCATTGCAATCGATGGAGTAGGCCCCTGGAAAATCAAGATCCCTGGGCATGGAACAGTCTCCTTCAACGGCTTTACCATCATGGACATGTGCACCAACCTCCTTGAGATCATCCGAGCCCCGCAAGTGAATCCAACCGGCCTCATGGCAGTCCATGCCCTCGACAATGGCTGGCTCTCCAGATACCCCAAACCAGTAAATTGTATTATTGACCAAGGAACCAACTTCATGAGTAATGACTTCCAACTCCATCTCGCCAACCTTGGAATCAAAGCCAAGGTTTGCTCTGTCCGCAACCCTCAATCCAATGCAGTACTTGAAAGGGTCCATGACACCATGAAATTGGCAATGCAAACTGAGCTCAATACCAATCCTCCACAGACCCTCCAGGAAGCCACCGACATCATTGATAGTGTGTTTGCTTCCGCCCAGTTTGCAGTTAGATCAACCATCAACAAAACGTTTGGAATGACACCCGGAGCCCTTGTCTTCCATCGCGACATGTTTCTACCAATTCCTGTAATTACTGACTTGGCCATGGTCAGAAACAAAAGACAAGCTCAAATCGACAAGAATGCTATGAAAGAGAACAGCCACAGGAAGATTCATGATTACTGTGTAGGAGACCAAGTTATGGTGAAAAATGAAAAGCAAATTCCTGGAGCTTTTGACGCAAGAAGCAAAGGTCCATACACCATCCAGCAAATCCACACCAACGGTACAGTTTCCTTTCTCTTAAGAAATCACGTGATCCAACGTATGAACATTCGGAACCTCAAACCATATCACACCAACTAAAAATTTCTTATCTAAGCAATACTGGTCGCACACGACTAACAAAATTCTGTGCCACCAATCGAACTTTTACGAGAAGGAGAAGAGTGTGATATTCCAACGCTCACAATTGAAAATTACCCACGATTCAAGAAAATCTGAAAAGCAATGCAACTGCAAGCCGGTGTTCAATATTGAACACTGGATGAAGAACATATCCAAATTCTCCATGTGCTTCTCTATGTGCAATGTACGTTGAATTTCGATTCAACGGCTGTTTACTGTTACAAGCCTTTCAACCGCTCCTCGGAGTAGTTGACAGAGCTAGCTCACAATCTTAGTTTTTAACCAATACATAACTCAAACCTTATTTTAGTACCTTTTTCTAGAGGCATACGACATTGGCCGCCATGATAGCCCATAACAAAGGATGCGTGCGCGCGCAGAACGTACGAACATACAACAAATGCATAGGAGGTAGGTATGGGATCGTTGTCCTTTGGGGGGAAATGCTCTCAGGTAATCCAGAATGATAGGTCGGAGTTCAATTCACCAAAATATCAGAGGATCTACCTCAATACTTCTGTATTCTTCTTTCAGACTTGACTCTATTTCATTTCATCAATTTTAGTGTTCAAACAACAGTTACTGTCGGATTCGTAGTATTGGGGCAGCCTTACGGTACGGGGCAAGAGCCTGAAAGCCCCTGTCAAAAATTTGGCGATTATTGCTACTGGGCCTGACCGCAGGTATTATACCTGCTGTTTATGTTCTGCTGGACCTCAGTGTCGGTTTAAAAAAGTAGTATCCTCACCTGCTTTGAGCCTGGTGATAGGTTCCCCTTCCTCCTTTCCCACGCAATCCTATCCGTATTTTTTTCTGGCTTATATTCGTTCCACCCATGTATTTTATTTTTGTAACGTTTTATCGCTATCATTAATTTAGGTCAAATCTCTGTTTTAGCTGGTAAATTTTTTTAGTCTATATTTCTCACCCCCCCCCCTTTCATCGTCGGTCCGTTATTTTTCTGTACTTTGTACCGTACTTTTTTCCCGATTCACATCCTATCATTCATTCATGGTACACCGGTTATTACTCATTCTATTTCCCGACGTATCCTTTTCTGCAATGAGAAAAGTTTCGGATGATCAATTTGTCGACTTCCTATCATAAACCCGTTAAGTCATGGTCACCCATGTCATTACAGCAATTCCGCAATCGGCCTCCAGTTTTTTCCTCCTCCACAGACAATTTGCTCGACTCTCTCGGAGCATACTGCTTCAATCGGTGGGGATTTAAGATCACCACCTTTCATAGAACAAACTACCGCTCCCACCGTAGCAATCATTGATTTAAGTGCGTGTGTTGCGATCTTGAGATCAGAGTTGTATGTTCAAGTCATGATGCACCTTTCGAGACTTGGAAGAACCGGACAGATTCCGATTCTACTTTTTGGTGGTTGGACGAAACTCTTTTCCCAACTTTCGATCAACATTGTTGTCTCCATCAGACAGTTACCCTCGATAAAGGAACAAATTTATTTAGCTCATTTCCCTCCATTCCAGCAATTTATGTCCGAATGTATGATGAATAGCCCATCTCCCGATGACACTTCCCAAAAAATTATGTATTCTTGGTTTCTAGTATCTGGTCTCACTTCCACTTCCAAACCGAGGCAGGTTAAAAAGATGCTACGTCGATCTCGAAATGCGTGTTTTGAATACATGCTCAAATCTTTACCCAATCAACAATCTTGCACCCACTCAACCTGGATGCAGGCATTTGCCTTCAAGAATCCTGAAGCCACTGTTATTCTTCAGACTGACACTGATAATCGGTTCTATAGATGTTTTGTTGCTACCCCAATCGCTTCTGGGAAATATTTCGGGAAATTAACTACTCCAGTGTTTGTCGGTGATTGCTTCCATTACAAAGAACATAATTATGATGGTGTATGTTTTGTTCTTGTAACCAAGACTAGTTACGGCGACACAATACCTCTTGCGTGGGCTATCATTCCTGCGGAAAAGACTTCTGAATTATCTTGGGTTATACAGTGTTGTTGGAAACATGGCACCCCCGTTGACTTGTATACATTTTTCACCGACCAAGGTCCATTAGTAGCTACATTTGAAGCCTTTTTTCATCAATTTGGAATCTCCTTTTTGGTGTCCTTGTGTCTCCAACATCTCACAAGATCTGTTAGATCCAAACACGACCGTTTATTTACTAACTACAAATCCGGTGGTAGTGAAGAGGTCGAATCCTACAACACTTGGGTTGCTTCCTCTCAACAAACGATTACTCGATACATGCTTGCTTTGTCCGATTCAACATTGAGCAATTCCTTCTTCCAAAATCTTATCAGTTTATATTCCGCCCTACTCGATCTCAACAACAATCCTCTTACTAAGCATTTTGCCGATGTCATTTTGTACCTTTTGAAGTATGATCCAAAGCTTTGGACTGTTTTCGCCAACAGTGAGGGCTTTGACGAAAATATGCACCAAGCCAATTCCCGTATTGTTGCCGGGCAATTCTTTTTCTTAAAAGAGCTTCATTCTCTTTTCCAATCCAATTCCCATGTTGAACAATCAATGATCAACGCCGCATCTTTGATTGCAAAAGACTTTGCTCTCAAATTCCGTTACCGGAAACTTTCTCCATCGGATCCAAGTAAAAGATCGCTCTGCATGGGTTTCAAACGCACCAATTTAGCCGAAACTGTTGCTGGCCAACTCCTAGCCTCCAACGAACGTAGAAAACCTCCTCACTGGACCAATGTCGCCTTTGCTTCTCTGTATAATGATTCTGTTTCCAAGCTTATGTCGAAGGTTGGTATTCAATGTGCCGCTAAATCTACTCAACAATCATCTACTTTATCTTCCATTGGACAAATGATAAATCATTTCAACAGCAAAAAGCCGATGTGGTTACATATGTTCCTGAAGCCCAACCTTCGTTTGTTGAAAATCATTACGGAGTAGATGGTGTTTCTGTTGTTTTGAAGCATGAAGACGACTCAGCAACCCACCGAATTGTTTTCAGATGGAATCATTGTTCGAATTACAAATATCCGGATAGAAACCAGCATGAGTTTGAGCAAGATATTATGGCCGCCCGCAATATTCTTAACTTCACTACTTCCTGCACTCGACATGTTGAATTCACGCAGATGAGGTCTTCTATTTGCGCATGTTTTCCCATCATTTTTGACTTTGCCAAAAGACATCCATATTGGCCTTTACCTTTGACTATTCCCGTACCTGGGTTGGTGGAAGGTTTGGTTTACCACGAGTCCTGTTTGTCCCTATGTTCACGTCAGCTCATCAACGAGGCTATTCTGCCCCGTACGCAGTCCGATCCATTCACTTCCACTTCTACATTATTGGAATTGCATTTGCCAACAACAATTGACACACAGAACCTTTATTGTCCGATACACATGCTGCCCGCACCTTGCTATTTGGATTCCACCAATTCAAAAGGAAAACGTATAACTTCCAAAGGAGAGTTAACAACTTTCCGTAACTCCAGTCGTCGTCCTCGGAATAGGAGAGCCTCGGCTTATATTTCCGGTGCTCAAATCAATCGTCCCTTATCATCTCAAGAAACAGACTAAAATTGACCGGGAACATATCCATCATCAAAACATGGTTGACGGTAATCTGGACAGGTCTAGTATCAAAACATTGGACAAGCTAACAAATATCAACCCCAATCAGACTGGATTAACGAACCGAGCAACATCTAACTTTTGTCCACTATCGGATATTGAGCCTGGTGATTTCATCATTTACCATGTCAGCATTTCAGGCCAAGAACTCCATTACTCCCCAAATCCAGATTCTTTTCCATTTGACCTCCAACCGTTCTCCCTCCAGACCAATTCCACTAGTCGGTCTAATGGATCACGCGACAGAATTTCGCTCAACGAATACGACTGATTCTTCTGTGATGAAAATAACTTTGGTGACTCTATGGATGGTGGTGGTATTATACTTCAGGACCAAGAATGTCTTACTTTTTCACTGAACAGTATCACTGACAGATTTGCCTCAACGCTACTTGGTGTTGATTTATCTTCTTTCAACGTTGACTTTCGGTTCTCCGAAAAGCCTGATTTAAACTCACCAGTCAAATCTTGGCGATGGATGTCCCCCTCCAGACAAGCCCAGAACCCACACCCTCTCACGGAGGTTGTATGGTTCTGTTAATTCACCAGTTTCAACGCACCTGCCAACGTTAGATGACGTTCAATTGTGTACCAGATCTAATGATTTGTGTTCAGTTCCTTCCCATGATGGTTCTAGTCCTTCGCTCACGTTAGATAGTGTGTATCTTTCCTGTAAATCCAGGACCCAAATGCTACTAATTAGGTGGTGACACACAAACCATGACAGATAACTCACTTCTGTTTCTTTCATGATTCATCTTATCCATAACAGGAACAATATTCATGGTTCAATCACACAAAATATCTGATTTTGGAATTTTTAATTGCAAATTAGTGTGTATTTTTCCTCCAAATCCAGGACCCAAATGCACTAATTAGGTGGTGACACACAAACCATGACAGATAACTCACTTCTGTTTCTTTCATGATTCATCTTATCCATAACAGGAACAATATTCATGGTTCAATCACACAAAATATCTGATTTTGGAATTTTATAATTGCAAATTAGTGTGTATTTTTCCTGTAAATCCAGGACCCAAATGCACTAATTAGGTGGTGACACACAAACCATGACAGATAACTCACTTCTGTTTCTTTCATGATTCATCTTATCCATAACAGGAACAATATTCATGGTTCAATCACACAAAATATCTGATTTTGGAATTTATAATTGCAAATTAGTGTGTATTTTTCCTGTAAATCCAGGACCCAAATGCACCCATAAGGTGGTGACACACAAACCATGACAGATAACTCACTTCTGTTTGTTTCATGATTCATCTTATCCATAACAGGAACAATATTCATGGTTCAATCACACAAAATATCTGATTTTGGAATTTCTAATTGCAAATTAGTGTGTATTTTTCCTGTAAATCCAGGACCCAAATGCACTAATTAGGTGGTGACACACAAACCATGACAGATAACTCACTTCTGTTTCTTTCATGATTCAACTTATCCATAACAGGAACAATATTCAAGGTTCAATCACACAAAATATCTGATTTTGGAATTTATAATTGCAAATTAGTGTGTATTTTTCCTGTAAATCCGGGACCAAAATGCACTAATTAGGTGGTGACACACAAACCATGACAGATAACTCACTTCTGTTTCTTTCATGATTCAACTTATCCATAACAGGAACAATATTCATGGTTCAATCACACAAAATATCTGATTTTGGAATTTTTAATTGCAAATTAGTGTGTATTTTTCCTGTAAATCCAGGACCCAAATGCACTAATTAGGTGGTGACAACCAAACCATGACTGGAATTTTGAATTGCAAATTAGTGTGTATTTTTCCTCCAAATCCAGTACCCAAATGCACGCATATGGTGGTGACACACAAACTATCAAAGATAACTCACTTCTGCTTCTTTTGTGATTTAATTGATCCATTACAGGAACAATATTCATTGACTAATCACCCAAAATTTCTGATTTTCTAATTTCTAATTGCAAATTAGTGTGTATTTTTCCTCCAAATCCAGGACCCAAATGCACCCATAAGGTGGTGACACACAAACTATCAAAGATAACTCACTTCTGTTTCTTTCATCTTTCATCATATCCATAATATGAACAATATTCATGGCCTAATCACCCAAAATATCTGATTTTCTAATTTCTATTTGCAAATTAGTGTGTATTTCTCCTCCAAATCCAGGACCCAAATGCACTAATTAGGTGGTGACACACAAACCATGACAGATAACTCACTTCTGTTTCTTTCATGACTTCATCTTATCCATAACAGGAACAATATTCATGGTTCAATAAGACAAAATATCTGATTTTGGAATTTTTAACTGCAAATTAGTGTGTATTTTTCCTCCAAATCCAGGACCCAAATGCACTAATTAGGTGGTGACACACAAACCATGACAGATAACTCACTTCTGTTTCTTTCATGATTCATCTCATCTATAACAGGAACAATATTCATGGTTCAATCACACAAAATATCTGATTTTGGAATTTCTAATTGCAAATTAGTGTGTATTTTTCCTGTAAATCCAGGACCCAAATGCACTAATTGGGTGGTGACACACAAACCATGACAGATAACTCACTTCTGTTTCTTTCATGATTCATCTCATCTATAACAGGAACCATATTCATGGTTCAATCACACAAAATATCTGATTTTGGAATTCATAATTGCAAATTAGTGTGTATTTCTCCTCCAAATCCAGTACCCAAATGCACTGATTAGGTGGTGACACACAAACTATGACAGATAACTCACTTCTGTTTCTTTCATGATTCATCTTATCCATAACAGGAACAATATTCATGTTTCAATCACACAAAATATCTGATTTTGGAATTTTTAATTGCAAATTAGTGTGTATTTTTCCTGTAAATCAAGGACCCAAATGCACTAATTAGGTGGTGACACACAAACCATGAGAGATAACTCACTTCTGTTTCTTTCATGACTCATCTTATCCATAACAGGAACAATATTCATGGTTCAATAAGACAAAATATCTGATTTTGGAATTTTTAACACCAATTTATTTTTATTTTTCCTCCAAATCCAGGACAAAAATGCACTAATTAGGTGGTGACACACAAACCATGACAGATAACTCACTTCTGTTTCTTTCATGATTCATCTCATCTATAACAGGAACAATATTCATGGTTCAATCACACAAAATATCTGATTTTGGAATTTATAATTGCAAATTAGTGTGTATTTTTCCTGTAAATCCAGGACCCAAATGCACTAATTAGGTGGTGACACACAAACCATGACAGATAACTCACTTCTGTTTCTTTCATGATTCATCTTATCCATAACAGGAACAATATTCAAGGTTCAGTCACACAAAATATCTGATTGAACCCAAATGCACTAATTAGGTGGTGACACACAAACCATGACAGATAACTCACTTCTGTTTCTTTCATGATTCATCTTATCCATAACAGGAACAATATTCATGGTTCAATCACACAAAATATCTGATTTTGGAATTTTTAATTGCATATAGGTGTGTATTTTTCCTCCAAAACCAGGACCCAAATGTACTAATTAGGTGGTGACACACAAACCATGACAGATAACTCACTTCTGTTTTTTTCATGATTCAACTCATCCATAACAGGAACAATATTCAAGGTTCAGTCACACAAAATATCTGATTGAATCCAAATGCACTAATTAGGTTGTGACACACAAACCATGACAGATAACTCACTTCTGTTTCTTTCATGATTCATCTTATCCATAACAGGAACAATATTCATGGTTCAATCACACAAAATATCTGATTTTGGAATTTTTAATTGCAAATTAGTGTGTATTTTTCCTGTAAATCCGGGACCCAAATGCACTAATTGGGTGGTGACACACAAACCATGACAGATAACTCACTTCTGTTTCTTTCATGATTCAACTTATCCATAACAGGAACAATATTCAAGGTTCAGTCACACAAAATATCTGATTGAACCCAAATGCACTAATTAGGTTGTGACACACAAACCATGACAGATAACTCACTTCTGTTTCTTTCATGATTCATCTTATCCATAACAGGAACAATATTCATGGTTCAATCACACAAAATATCTGATTTTGGAATTTATAATTGCATATAGGTGTGTATTTTTCCTCCAAAACCAGGACCCAAATGCACTAATTAGGTGGTGACACACAAACCATGACAGATAACTCACTTCTGTTTCTTTCATGATTCAACTTATCCATAACAGGAACAATATTCAAGGTTCAGTCACACAAAATATCTGATTGAACCCAAATGCACTAATTAGGTTGTGACACACAAACCATGACAGATAACTCACTTCTGTTTCTTTCATGATTCATCTTATCCATAACAGGAACAATATTCATGGTTCAATCACACAAAATATCTGATTTTGGAATTTTTAATTGCAAATTAGTGTGTATTTTTCCTGTAAATCCGGGACCCAAATGCACTAATTGGGTGGTGAGACACAAACCATGACAGATAACTCACTTCTGTTTCTTTCATGATTCATCTTTTCCATAACAGGAACAATATTCATGGTTCAATCACACAAAATATCTGATTTTGGAATTTATAATTGCAAATTAGTGTGTATTTTTCCTCCAAATCCAGGACCCAAATGCACTAATTAGGTGGCGACACACAAACCATGACAGATAACTCACTTCTGTTTCTTTCATGATTCATCTTATCCATAACAGGAACAATATTCATGGTTCAATCACACAAAATATCTGATTTTGGAATTTATAATTGCATATAGGTGTGTATTTTTCCTGTAAATCCAGGACCCAAATGCACTAATTAGGTGGTGACACACAAACCATGACAGATAACTCACTTCTGTTTCTTTCATGATTCAACTTATCCATAACAGGAACAATATTCAAGGTTCAATCACACAAAATATCTGATTTTGGCAATTTATAATTGCAAATTAGTGTGTATTTTTCCTGTAAATCCGGGACCAAAATGCACTAATTAGGTGGTGACACACAAACCATGACAGATAACTCACTTCTGTTTCTTTCATGATTCAACTTATCCATAACAGGAACAGTATATAAGGTTCAATAAGACAAAATATCTGATTTTGGAATTTATAATTGCCAATTAGTGTGTATTTTTCCTGTAAATCCAGGAACCCAAATGCACTAATTAGGTGGTGACACACAAACCATGACTGGAATTTTGAATTGCAAATTAGTCTGTATTTTTCCTCTATATCCAGTACCAAAATGCACTCATAAGGTGGTGACACAAATACCATCAAAGATAACTCACTTCTGTTTCTTTCATGATTCAACTGATCCATTACAGGAACAATATTCATTGACAAATCACCCAAAATATCTGATTTTCTAATTTCTAATTGCAAATTAGTGTGTATTTTTCCTCCAAATCCAGTACCCAAATGCACGCATAAGGTGGTGACACCAACTATCAAAGATAACTCACTTCTGTTTCTTTTGTGATTTAACTGATCCATTACAGGAACAATATTCATTGACTAATCACCCAAAATATCTGATTTTCTAATTTCTAATTGCAAATTAGTGTGTATTTTTCCTCCAAATCCAGGACCCAAATGCACTCATTAGTTTGTGACACACCAAACATCACACACAACTCACTTCTGTTTCTTTCATGATTCAACTTATCCATTGCAGGAACAATATTCATCGACTAATCACCCAAAATATCTGATTTTCTAATTTCTAATTGCAAATTACGTCCGAGGACTGTTTCGCGGGGTTCGAATTTACTTCTCGCGCACAAATTTTGTGCGTGATTTTAACACGGCAATATTTCTGGACACCCTGAAATTCCCACCCCCAGTTATTGCCTTAAAATAATACAAAAAACAATTCTGTGCGCATGATGCACCGTCCGACATTACTCTACTCTCGAATAAAAATAATTTATTTCAGTCTTATTATTCTGTACGAACAACACTTACTTCTATTCACGAATAAAAAAGAAATCTTGAGTCAGTATTAATTCCAAAATATTAATCTACCAAACAACCATTCGATTCTTCTCCCCTAGTTGTGAATTATATTTCTTGACTACAATATTCCCTTTTTAAAATGTAGATTCTATTATGCTTGATTTATTCCTATTGCGACGTATTACGAATCCTCCATTATTTCTAATATTCTCAAAATTAAGTTCAAGATTAGTAGTAGTTTTGTATTATGTATGTACTGTTATTTTCTACATTAGTTCACCCATAGATAAACTTTCATTCATCAATGCTGTTATTGCCGGATCAATATAGACGTTTCTTTTCTTTTTCTTTTTTGGTCCACTACAATTAGTGGAGCTGCTACTAGTAATATTTGCATCGCCCTGCTTATTGTTGGTGTAATTTGTCGAACTTTCGTTCCTAAATCTGTCCCTCATCATTTCTTCCAATTTCCTTCCTGTTTCTGGGTGTTTTCGCATCTCGCCAATTTTGTCGCACAAGTCACTGAACAACTCGCGACCTTCCTCCATCCATCCATTTCTGCTTCCACTGTCTGAATCGCAGAATTTTTTTTTTTGTCGCGGAATCGTGGCATCACCCTTTCGCCGCTGCTGGTTCACCCATACATGATGCTCATTGTAGATCAGTACCAATGCAAATGCTTCATCTGCTATAGTAAATATATCACTCAGCAAGTGCCTCTCCTTCCGTTGTTTGAAATTGGAATTTGTCGGATTGATTGCCGACATGATTCTTGTAACAAAATAATAAAAATCTTCATCTTCCGCGTCTTTGTATGTTCTGTATTTTGGGTTTAAAATACCTGTGTTTTCATATTCTGTGTCTTGAATAACTGCAACAGTACCAGGGAATGTGATAGGGACTCGACCTTTTCTGTAATCGTCTGTACGGAAGTATCATCAGTATCAACGGGCAGCATGTTAGTGTTGTCGTACCAAAAATAGATTCCCAAATTCCTAATTTCAACAACCAATTCTCCCACCTGTACTTACCTATCCAGTTTTTTCTCGCTAATGTTTGTGAGTTGTGCCTCAATGCAGTCAGTACTGTCCCTACTCGTTTCCTGTAAAAGGAACAGAATGCCGCAAGTGGAATATTTTGTGGCTTCATAACCGCACTTGCTCCAACAGCTTTTTTTATTACAAGCGCCGTTACCTTGTCATTGATAGGGAACTTCATGTTGTGGTACCAATGTTTTTTGACGTAATCCCTTACGTCCGAGAACTGTTTCTCTACCCCCCGCGGGCTATCGCGCGGTATTTTTACAATTCTCGACCCTATTTTTTAAATTTCCTATCTTTTTAGGTCGCGTGTCTACTAAAATACCTCGCGCGTCGCACACCTTTACTTTTGAGACAATATCTCGTCACTCCTCAAATAAAATAACTATTTTAGGGTTAAGGATATCATATCCTTTCGTGACAAGCACTATTTTGTGTACAACTTGTGCACGAATGACTTATTTCATTTTCTCAACATGTTGCCACCATATAACGGGCTCCGTCCCAAATCCTCCAACTCCAACTCAAATCCAACTCCAAACAATCCCATTTTCATTACAATGGATAGGGACCTGCCCCCCCCCCCCCCTTGTATCTCATAAACCAAGAACTCCAAAAAGTTGGTAGGATAGGCAAACGATTCTAGACAACAATACTAACAAGGCCTGCAAGTCTCAAAGGGATCTGCCGTACGCGTTAGAAGCAATAGGAGGGCCTAGCAGAGGACTCCAAATCCGAATTTTCACCTCCACAGAAAACACCCCCTTCAAACCCAAGGGACAGCAGATATCTCCATACTGAAGGCGCCGCGGGCAACGATATTGCAGGGATCCGTTCATTATACTAAGTAGGACAAGGCCTGCAAGTTTCGAATCGATTGATCGAGTGGATTGGAAGTATCTAACCGGCAAAGCATTGAACACGCAAGGTCCATTTTGAAGGTAAACAAGGAAAAAAAACGGTGAATATTAATATCTCCATACTGAAGTCACCGCGGGCAACGATATTGCAGGGATCCGTTCATTATACTAAGAAGGACAAGGCCTGCAAGTTTCGAATCGATTGATCGAGCACATTAGAAGAATCAAACCGGTGAAGCAGAAGGGAGAAATTTGGTTGTATTTCAAGGAAGCAACCCAAATAACGGCGACAGCAACTATCTCTATAACAACGACACCAACAGCAACGGTATTGCAGGGTCCCCTTGATTACATATATGACAAGACGCCCGCCAAGTTTCGTATTGATCCATTGAGCGGATCAGAAGGAATGGACTCAACATAGCAGAGTGACAAATTTGGTTGTATTTCAAGGAAGCAACCCAAATAACGGCGACAGCAACTATCTCTATAACAACGACACCAACAGCAACGATATTGCAGGGGCTTCTTCATTATATCTACAAGGAGACGCCTGCCAAGTTTCGTATTGATCCATTGAGCGGATCAGAAGGAATGGACTCAACATAGAAAAGTGACAAATTTGGTTGAATTTCAAGGAAGCAACCCAAATAACGGCGGCAGCAGATATCTCTATAACAACAACACCAACAGCAACGATATTGCAGGGTCCCCTTGATTACATCTATGAGAAGACGCCTGCCAAGTTTCGTATTGATCCATTGAGCGGATTAGAAGGAACGGACTCAACATAGAAAAGTGACAAATTTGGTTGTATTTCAAGGAAGCAACCCAAATAACGGCGACAGCAGATATCTCCATACAGAGGTCGCCGCTGTCAACAATATTGCAGGGTCCTCTTCATTACATATATAAGAACACGCCGCCCAAGTTTCGAATCGATTGATCCAGAAGATCAGAAGAACCGAACCGGTGAAGCAGAGGGGCAAAATTCGGCTATATTTCAAGGAAGCAACCCAAATAACAGTCACAGCAGATATCTCTGGACCAACGGCACCAACAGCAATGATATTGCAGGGTCCTCTTCATTACATATATAAGAACACGCCGCCCAAATTGGTGTTGGATCGATTGGTGTTGGATCGATTGGTGTTGCGGATCGATTGGTGTTGCTGCTGCCGACGATTGGTGTTGCGGATCGATTGGTGTTGCTGTTGCCGACGATTCGTTCCCGGTTGCAATTTCTTTGATCGTTCCTGCTTGCGGTTGGTTTGAACCCGATGCCGGTGGAGTGGAAGACCAATCAATTGCTGTTGCCGATGCCGATGGAGTGGAAGACCAATCAATTGCAGTTGCCGATGCCGTGGAAGACCAATCAATTGCCGTTGCCAATGCCAATGCCAATGCCGTGGAAGACCAATCAATTGCCGTTGCCAATGCCAATGCCGGTGGAGGAGCGATTCGATGCCGACGATTCGTTGCCGTTGGTGCCTCCTAAGCGCCGGTGGAGGAGTAGCGTTTCCCTGATTCGTTGTCGGAGTAGCGTTTCGCTGATTCGTTGTCGCTTGCCGCTTGCCGGTGGAGGAGTAGCGTTTCCCTGATTTGTTGCCGCTTGCCGGTGGAGGAGTAGCGTTTCCCTGATTTGTTGCCACTTGCCTGTGGAGGAGTAGCGTTTCGCTGAACGGCAACGACGAGTCGTTGCCGTTCTCGTTGCCGCCGATTCTATTCAAATAGATGATATGATAATTGAACAAAATGGGTGAGTATCTATTGATGTAGTACATAGAGTAAGTAATAACAACAGAATAATATAATCTACATGCCGATCGATTCCATGCCACAAACCAAGACTGTTGGCGCCCAATCGATTCGATGCTGCCGCCGCCGCCTCCGTCGCCGCCTCCTTTTGTTGTTGCCTTCAATTCGTCCGATCAATTCGATGCTTACGATTTCAAGGGATGATTCGCCCCACCTACAGGGAACAAGACAACGCACCTCCAGTGACACCAGGAAAGATTCGCCGTCCAATCCGTTGTTCCAATTCGTTGCTTCTGATCCGTTGCTTCCAATCCGTTGGTTCCGATCCATTGGTTCCGATCCGTTGGTTCCGATCCGTTGATCCGTTGGTTCCGATCCGGTCCTATGCAAATATGAAGAAAAACAGAGAGGAAATACATTATCAGTTATGCGGGAGGCAGTATAGTCATTGTCAATCTCTCTCATTCGTACCGTTCTGATTTGTTTTACCGTTGTTCCGATCCAATTCGTTATTCGTTGTCGTTGTTCTTGCTGCTGCCGTAGAATACTTCTTACTCCATGTCACGAAAAACAGTACCTTGTTCCTGTTGATATAATTGCAAGGGACAAAGCCAGTTCATTGATTTCAAGACGTATATGTAAGGCTGCAGTCCAAACAATATCTATCCAGCAAATCCCCTTCTCGTCAAATGCTAACTACTTCTTTTCCAGTACAAGGCTGTTATTTCGGACTAAAATATCTGAGAACGGATCGTTGTGCTCGGTGAAGAGGGTCGGATCCCACGTTCTCGGACGGAGTGTTGATTGCAAGAACCAACACTCTACTCAAATAAGTCGGATGTAAGAAGGCAGATTATGAAGTGATTTTTTTTTTTGTTGCGAGGTAGAAAAAGTGATTTTTTTTGTCGCGAGGTAGAAAAAGTGATCTTTTTTGTTTGTTGGGAGGTAAGAAAAGTTTATAAGTGTTTGTGCGGGAAATTTTTTTTTTTGTCGCGAGGTAGAAAAAAATCATCGATCGATCGAAGTAGGTACTACATCCTGTACAATTCTACAGGATTTTGTAGTAGTGAAGATTTCTACACCTTTTTAGTACTGAATAATTTTAAGTACTGAATCCAAGTAGATTTCTACACGGGAAGATCTTTACACCTTACTAGAAAATTTTCGGTATTGAATTCGTGTACGTTTCTACACCAGTAGATGTCTATACCTTTTTAGTACTAGATAATTTTTCGGTAGTGAATCCGTGTAGGTTTCTACCCCTGTAGATTCGTACACGTTTTTTGTACTAGATAATGTTAGGGATTGTCATGTGAAAAACTCATTTTTTGGTACATACTCTGGTCCTTACTTGGATGTAAATGCTGGTACATGGTACATGGGGGTAAAGAACTTGCGAGAAGTCCACATATAAGAATAAATAATTACTTAATTTTCGAACAGGATGTAACCCTAACCATATTGGAAACAACTTTGCCACACAGAATGCCCAAAATGATGTGGTTTGACTCTCCAAATGGCCAACATGAGGGTATTTTTGGTGCAATTCCAGGGCACAAACTAACTTATTGGATAGTAATGACTCCAAAAGTATACGGTCCAAGCAATGAATACATTCATCATGACTCATTAAATGCATATTGGGAACAACTTTGTCACATAGAATGCCCAAAATCTTAAGGTTTGACTATACAAATGACAAACATGGGGGTATTTTTTGTGCAATTCCAGGGCACAAAGTAACTTATTGGGTAAGGACTCAAAAAGTTTCTGGTCCAAGCCATGAATACATTCATCATGACTCATCCAATGCATATTGGAAACAACTTTGTCACATAGAATGCCCAAAATCTTAAGGTTTGACTCTACAAATGGCAATCATGGGGGTATTTTTGGTGCAATTCTAGGGCACAAACTGAGTTATTGGGTAATGACTACAACAATATCTGGTCCAAGCAATGAATACATTCATCATGACTCATCCAATACATATTGGAAACAACTTTGTCACGCAGAATGCCCAAAATGTTGTGGTTTGACTCTACAAATGGCAATCATGGGGATATTTTTGGTGCAATTCCAGGGCACAAACTAACTTATTGGGTAAGGACTCAAAAAGTATCTGGTCCCAGCCATGAATACATTCATCATGACTCATCAAATGCAGATTGGAAACCACTTTGTTACATATAATGCCCAAAATGTTGTGGTTTGACTCTACAAATGGCAAACATGGGTGTATTTTTGGTGCAATTCCAGGGCACAAACTAACTTATTGGGTAAGGACTCAAAAAGTATCTGGTCCCAGCCATGAATACATTCATCATGACTCATCAAATGCAGATTGGAAACCACTTTGTTACATATAATGCCCAAAATGTTGTGGTTTGACTCTACAAATGGCAAACATGGGTGTATTTTTGGTGCAATTCCAGGGCACAAACTAACTTATTGGGTAAGGACTCAAAAAGTATCTGGTCCAAGCAATGAATACATTCATCATGACTCATCAAATGCATATTGGAAACAACTTTGTTACATAGAATGCCCAAATGTTGTGGTTTGAGTCTCCAAATGGCAAACATGGGTGTATTTTTGGTGCAATTCCAGGGCACAAACTAACTTATTGGGTAAGGACTCAAAAAGTATCTGGTCCCAGCCATGAATACATTCATCATGACTCATCAAATGCAGATTGGAAACCACTTTGTTACATATAATGCCCAAAATGTTGTGGTTTGACTCTACAAATGGCAAACATGGGTGTATTTTTGGTGCAATTCCAGGGCACAAACTAACTTATTGGGTAAGGACTCAAAAAGTATCTGGTCCAAGCAATGAATACATTCATCATGACTCATCAAATGCATATTGGGAACAACTTTGTCACATCGAATGCCCAAAATCTTAAGGTTTGACTATCCAAATTGCAATCATGGGGGTATTTTTTGTGCAATTCCAGGGCACAAACTAACTTATTGGGTAATGACTCAAAAAGTATCGGGTCCAAGCCATGAATACATTCATCATGACTCATCCAATGCATATTGGAAACAACTTTGTTACATAGAATGCCCAAATGTTGTGGTTTGACTCTACAAATGGCAAACATGGGTGTATTTTTGGTGCAATTCCAGGGCACAAACTAACTTATTGGGTAAGGACTCAAAAAGTATCTGGTCCCAGCCATGAATACATTCATCATGACTCATCAAATGCAGATTGGAAACCACTTTGTTACATATAATGCCCAAAATGTTGTGGTTTGACTCTACAAATGGCAAACATGGGTGTATTTTTGGTGCAATTCCAGGGCACAAACTAACTTATTGGGTAAGGACTCAAAAAGTATCTGGTCCAAGCAATGAATACATTCATCATGACTCATCAAATGCATATTGGGAACAACTTTGTCACATCGAATGCCCAAAATCTTAAGGTTTGACTATCCAAATTGCAATCATGGGGGTATTTTTTGTGCAATTCCAGGGCACAAACTAACTTATTGGGTAAGGACTCAAAAAGTATCGGGTCCAAGCCATGAATACATTCATCATGACTCATCCAATGCATATTGGAAACAACTTTGTTACATAGAATGCCCAAATGTTGTGGTTTGACTCTACAAATGGCAAACATGGGTGTATTTTTGGTGCAATTCCAGGGCACAAACTAACTTATTGGGTAAGGACTCAAAAAGTATCTGGTCCAAGCAATGAATACATTCATCATGACTCATCAAATGCATATTGGAAACAACTTTGTCACATACAATGCCCAAAATCTTAAGGTTTGAGTCTACAAATGGCAAACATGGGTGTATTTTTGGTGCAATTCCAGGGCACAAACTAACTTATTGGGTAAGGACTCAAAAAGTATCGGGTCCAAGCCATGAATACATTCATCATGACTCATCCAATGCATATTGGAAACAACTTTGTTACATAGAATGCCCAAATGTTGTGGTTTGACTCTACAAATGGCAAACATGGGTGTATTTTTGGTGCAATTCCAGGGCACAAACTAACTTATTGGGTAAGGACTCAAAAAGTATCTGGTCCCAGCCATGAATACATTCATCATGACTCATCAAATGCAGATTGGAAACCACTTTGTTACATATAATGCCCAAAATGTTGTGGTTTGACTCTACAAATGGCAATCATGGGGGTATTTTTGGTGCAATTCCAGGGCACAAACTAACTACTTGGGTAATGACTCAAAAAGTATCGGGTCCAAGCCATGAATACATTCATCATGACTCATCCAATGCATATTGGAAACAACTTTGTTACATAGAATGCCCAAATGTTGTGGTTTGACTCTACAAATGGCAAACACGGGGGTATTTTTGGTGCAATTCCAGGGCACAAACTAACTTATTGGGTAAGGACTCAAAAAGTATCTGGTCCAAGCAATGAATACATTCATCATGACTCATCAAATGCATAGTGCGAACAACTTTGTCACATAGAATGCCCAAAATCTTAAGGTTTGACTCTCCAAATGACAAACATGAGGGTATTTTTGGTGCAATTCCAGGGCACAAACTAACTTATTCGGTAATGACTCAAAAAGTATCTGGTCCAAGCCATGAATATATTCATCATGACTCATCCAATGCATATTGGAAACAACTTTGTCACATACAATGCCCAAAATCTTAAGGTTTGAGTCTCCAAATGGCAAACATGTGGGTATTTTTGGTGCAATTCCAGGGCACAAACTAACTTCTTATTGGGTAATGACTCAAAAAGTATCTGGTCCAAGCCATGAATACATTCATCATGACTCATCCAATGCATATTGGAAACAACTTTGTCACATAGAATGCCCAAAATGTTGTGGTTTGACTCTACAAATGGCAAACACGGGGGTATTTTGTGTGCAATTCCAGGGCACAAACTAACTTATTCGGTAATGACTCAAAAATTATCTGGTCCAAGCCATGAATACATTCATCATGACTCATCAAATGCATATTGAGAACAACTTTGTCACACAGAATGCCCAAAATGTTGTGGTTTGACTCTCCAAATGGCAATCATGGGGGTATTTTTGGTGCAATTCCAGGGCACAAACTAACTTATTCGGTAATGACTCAAAAAGTATCTGGTCCAAGCCATGAATATATTCATCATGACTCATCCAATGCATATTGGAAACAACTTTGTCACATACAATGCCCAAAATCTTAAGGTTTGACTCTCCAACTGACAAACATGAGGGTATTTTTGGTGCAATTCCAGGGCACAAACTAACTTATTGGGTAATGACTCAAAAAGTATCGGGTCCAAGCCATGAATACATTCATCATGACTCATCCAATGCATATTGGAAACAACTTTGTTACATAGAATGCCCAAATGTTGTGGTTTGACTCTACAAATGGCAAACATGGGTGTATTTTTGGTGCAATTCCAGGGCACAAACTAACTTATTGGGTAAGGACTCAAAAAGTATCTGGTCCCAGCCATGAATACATTCATCATGACTCATCAAATGCAGATTGGAAACCACTTTGTTACATATAATGCCCAAAATGTTGTGGTTTGACTCTACAAATGGCAAACATGGGTGTATTTTTGGTGCAATTCCAGGGCACAAACTAACTTATTGGGTAAGGACTCAAAAAGTATCTGGTCCAAGCAATGAATACATTCATCATGACTCATCAAATGCATATTGGGAACAACTTTGTCACATCGAATGCCCAAAATCTTAAGGTTTGACTATCCAAATTGCAATCATGGGGGTATTTTTTGTGCAATTCCAGGGCACAAACTAACTTATTGGGTAATGACTCAAAAAGTATCTGGTCCAAGCCATGAATACATTCATCATGACTCATCCAATGCATATTGGAAACAACTTTGTTACATAGAATGCCCAAATGTTGTGGTTTGACTCTACAAATGGCAAACATGGGTGTATTTTTGGTGCAATTCCAGGGCACAAACTAACTTATTGGGTAAGGACTCAAAAAGTATCTGGTCCAAGCAATGAATACATTCATCATGACTCATCAAATGCATATTGGAAACAACTTTGTCACATACAATGCCCAAAATCTTAAGGTTTGAGTCTACAAATGGCAAACATGGGTGTATTTTTGGTGCAATTCCAGGGCACAAACTAACTTATTGGGTAAGGACTCAAAAAGTATCGGGTCCAAGCCATGAATACATTCATCATGACTCATCCAATGCATATTGGAAACAACTTTGTTACATAGAATGCCCAAATGTTGTGGTTTGACTCTACAAATGGCAAACATGGGTGTATTTTTGGTGCAATTCCAGGGCACAAACTAACTTATTGGGTAAGGACTCAAAAAGTATCTGGTCCCAGCCATGAATACATTCATCATGACTCATCAAATGCAGATTGGAAACCACTTTGTTACATATAATGCCCAAAATGTTGTGGTTTGACTCTACAAATGGCAATCATGGGGGTATTTTTGGTGCAATTCCAGGGCACAAACTAACTACTTGGGTAATGACTCAAAAAGTATCGGGTCCAAGCCATGAATACATTCATCATGACTCATCCAATGCATATTGGAAACAACTTTGTTACATAGAATGCCCAAATGTTGTGGTTTGACTCTACAAATGGCAAACACGGGGGTATTTTTGGTGCAATTCCAGGGCACAAACTAACTTATTGGGTAAGGACTCAAAAAGTATCTGGTCCAAGCAATGAATACATTCATCATGACTCATCAAATTCATAGTGCGAACAACTTTGTCACATAGAATGCCCAAAATCTTAAGGTTTGACTCTCCAACTGACAAACATGAGGGTATTTTTGGTGCAATTCCAGGGCACAAACTAACTTATTCGGTAATGACTCAAAAAGTATCTGGTCCAAGCCATGAATATATTCATCATGACTCATCCAATGCATATTGGAAACAACTTTGTCACATACAATGCCCAAAATCTTAAGGTTTGACTCTCCAACTGACAAACATGAGGGTATTTTTGGTGCAATTCCAGGGCACAAACTAACTTATTGGGTAATGACGCAAAAAGTATCGGGTCCAAGCCATGAATACATTCATCATGACTCATCCAATGCATATTGGAAACAACTTTGTTACATAGAATGCCCAAATGTTGTGGTTTGACTCTACAAATGGCAAACATGGGTGTATTTTTGGTGCAATTCCAGGGCACAAACTAACTTATTGGGTAAGGACTCAAAAAGTATCTGGTCCCAGCCATGAATACATTCATCATGACTCATCAAATGCAGATTGGAAACCACTTTGTTACATATAATGCCCAAAATGTTGTGGTTTGACTCTACAAATGGCAAACATGGGTGTATTTTTGGTGCAATTCCAGGGCACAAACTAACTTATTGGGTAAGGACTCAAAAAGTATCTGGTCCAAGCAATGAATACATTCATCATGACTCATCAAATGCATAGTGCGAACAACTTTGTCACATAGAATGCCCAAAATCTTAAGGTTTGACTCTCCAACTGACAAACATGAGGGTATTTTTGGTGCAATTCCAGGGCACAAACTAACTTATTCGGTAATGACTCAAAAAGTATCTGGTCCAAGCCATGAATATATTCATCATGACTCATCCAATGCATATTGGAAACAACTTTGTCACATACAATGCCCAAAATCTTAAGGTTTGAGTCTCCAAATGGCAAACATGTGGGTATTTTTGGTGCAATTCCAGGGCACAAACTAACTTCTTTTTGGGTAATGACTCAAAAAGTATCTGGTCCAAGCCATGAATACATTCATCATGACTCATCCAATGCATATTGGAAACAACTTTGTCACATAGAATGCCCAAAATGTTGTGGTTTGACTCTACAAATGGCAAACACGGGGGTATTTTGTGTGCAATTCCAGGGCACAAACTAACTTATTGGGTAAGGACTCAAAAAGTATCTGGTCCAAGCCATGAATACATTCATCATGACTCATCAAATGCATATTGAGAACAACTTTGTCACACAGAATGCCCAAAATGTTGTGGTTTGACTCTCCAAATGGCAATCATGGGGGTATTTTTTGTGCAATTCCAGGGCACAAACTAACTTATTGGGTAATGACTCCAAAAGTATCCGGTCCAAGCAATGAATACATTCATCATGACTCATCAAATGCATATTGGGAATAACTTTGTCACACAAAATGCCCAAAATGTTGTGGTTCGACTCTACAAATGGCAATCATGGGGGTATTTTTGGTGCAATTCCAGGGCACAAACTAACTTATTGGGTAATGACTCAAAAAGTATCGGGTCCAAGCCATGAATACATTCATCATGACTCATCCAATGCATATTGGAAACAACTTTGTTACATAGAATGCCCAAATGTTGTGGTTTGACTCTACAAATGGCAAACACGGGGGTATTTTTGGTGCAATTCCAGGGCACAAACTAACTTATTGGGTAATGACTCAAAAAGTATCTGGTCCAAGCCATGAATATATTCATCATGACTCATCCAATGCATATTGGAAACAACTTTGTCACATACAATGCCCAAAATCTTAAGGTTTGAGTCTCCAAATGGCAAACATGTGGGTATTTTTGGTGCAATTCCAGGGCACAAACTAACTTATTGGGTAATGACTCAAAAAGTATCTGGTCCAAGCCATGAATTTATTCATCATGACTCATCAAATGCATAGTGCGAACAACTTTGTCACATAGAATGCCCAAAATCTTAAGGTTTGACTCTCCAACTGACAAACATGAGGGTATTTTTGGTGCAATTCCAGGGCACAAACTAACTTATTGGGTAATGACTCAAAAAGTATCCGGTCCAAGCAATGAATACATTCCTCATGACTCATCAAATACATATTGGGAACAACTTTGTCACACAGAATGCTGTAAATGTTGTGGTTTGACTCTCCAAATGGCAAACATGGGTGTATTTTTGGTGCAATTCCAGGGCACAAACTAACTTATTCGGTAATGACTCAAAAAGTATCTGGTCCAAGCCATGAATACATTCATCATGACTCATCCAATGCATATTGGGAACAACTGTGGCACATAGAATGACCAAAATCTTAAGGTTTGACTCTACAAATGGCAAACATGGGGGTATTTTTGGTGCAATTCCAGGGCACAAACTAACTTATTGGGTAATGACTCAAATAGTATCGGGTCCAACCCATGAATGCATTCATCATGACTCATCCAATGCATATTGGAAACAACTTTGTTACATAGAATGCTCAAAATCTTAAGGTTTGACTCTACAAATGGCAAACATGGGGGTATTTTTGGTGCAATTCTAGGGCAAAAACTAACTGATTGGGTAATGACTCAAATAGTATCGGGTCCAAGCCATGAATGCATTCATCATGACTCATCCAATGCATATTGGAAACAACTATGACACATAGAATGCCCAAAATCTTAAGGTTTCACTCTCCAACTGACAAACATGAGGGTATTTTTGGTGCAATTCCAGGGCACAAACTAACTTATTGGGTAATGACTCAAAAAGTATCGGGTCCAAGCCATGAATACATTCACTGACTCCAAAAGTATCCGGTCAAAACTATGAATACATTTATCATGACTCATCAAATGCATATTGGGAACAACTTTGCCACTCAGAATGCCCAAAATGTTGTGGTTTGACTCTCAAAATGGCAAACATGATGAGGGTATTTTGGGTGCAATTCCAGGGCACAAACAGTCTCATTTGGTAATGACTACCAAAGTTTTTGTACCAGGCCATGAATGCATATCACATGACTTACGAAATGCATGTTGGGAACAACTTTTAAATGCATATTGGGAACAACTTTGACACACACAGTACAGACAATGATGTGGTTTGTAGATACAAATGGCACACAAGACAGTACGGTATGTTAGGTGCAGCAGTCTACGAGATTCTACATGTGACTAGAGGATTGAAATACATAACCTTAGTGTGATCAAATGTTTCCCTTCTGAAAAAATTATGGCGCGGGAGGGGTGGCTGGCACAGGTACGTGATCTACTGCTACAAATATAACAGCGCGCCCAAAACCAGACAACACACAGAAGATGTTCGGGCAAACAACATAGTACAGAACCCACGGAAAAATTCTACACACAAAACATCGTACACAGACTACACGAAACACCGTACACACACACACACACACGACACACACAACACACACAACACAAAACACCGTACACAACCCGACAAATTATTAGTACACACACAAAACCACACAAAAAGAAACACATGATTCTTGATCGACACCGTATTCAGAAAGTAAAATAAAAAAATATGAATGCTATCGGAAAGACACGACGAAGCAAAAAATCCGAGGGGAAGACCCTTCGAAACAACAAAACCATCCGGCCCGGTGATCATCAAAATACAGGGGACAACAACGGTAAGAAAAAAAGAGTGAAAACAAACACCGCAATTACTAACAAAGTGTGTAACAGTAATACCACAACTATGAACGCATCAAAGGGCAACAGTAAAAAAAATGGTTCCGACAACACAATTTCTACTACTACAAACACGGAAGAACAAAACACCATCAACCAGAGTAACGAACCAGCGCTGACCATTACCAACACAACCACCACTACAGTAACGAACCAACAGAAAGGAGGAACAAAAACCAATGTGGTAGAGAAAACATCTAACGGACAATGCTACAATTTAGAGGATGTTGCCGAACATGTCATGAAAAATATCCAATATGACAAATTGGCAGAGGAAGTGGCAAAACACTTACGGAAACAAGAGAGGGAACCACATATAGGGGTGGGAAAGGTAGTAATGGTACCTAAACAAACGGAGGCAACAATGCAGGGAGAGGGGAGTTACAATGCCGGCGACACAAGAGAACGAGCAGTAAGTACAATTACAGACGAATATGGACTTATAATAGACAACGATATGCTTAAGGCTTTGAGTGATATGAGTGAAAGAGTGGAGAAGCAGCTAAGGGATTACGTCAAAAAACATTGGTACCCCAACATGAAGTTCCCTATCAATGACAAGGTAACGGCGCTTGTAATAAATAAAGCTGTTGGAGAAAGTGCGGTTATGAAGCCACAAAATATTCCACTTGCGGCATTCTGTTCCTTTTACAGGAAACGAGTAGGGACAGTACTGACTGCATTGAGGCACAACTCACAAACATTAGCGAGAAAAAACTGGATAGGTAAATACAGGTGGGAGAATTGGTTGTTGAAATTAGGATTTTGAGAATCTATTTTTGGTCCGACAACACTAACATGCTGCCCGTTGATACTTATGATACTTCCGTACAGACGATTACAGAAAAGGTCGAGTCCCTATCACATTCCCTGGTACTGTTGCAGTTATTCAAGACACAGAATATGAAAACACAGGTATTTTAAACCCTCAATACAGAACATACAAAGACGCGGAAGATGAAGATTTTTATTATTTTGTTACAAGAATCATGTCGGCAATCAATCCGACAAATTCCAATTTCAAACAACGGAAGGAGAGGCACTTGCTGAGTGATATATTTACTATAGCAGATGAAGCATTTGCATTGGTACTAATCTACAATGAGCATCATGTATGGGTGAACCAGCAGCGGCGAAAGGGTGATGCCACGATTCCGCGACAAAAAAAAAATTCTGCGATTCAGACAGTGGAAGCAGAAATGGATGGATGGAGGAAGGTCGCGAGTTGTTCAGTGACTTGTGCGACAAAATTGGCGAGATGCGAAAACACCCAGAAACAGGAAGGAAATTGGAAGAAATGATGAGGGACAGATTTAGGAACGAAAGTTCGACAAATTACACCAACAATAAGCAGGGCGATGCAAATATTACTAGTAGCAGCTCCACTAATTGTAGTGGACCAAAAAAGAAAAAGAAAAGAAACGTCTATATTGATCTGGCAATAACAGCATTGATGAATGAAAGTTTATCTATGGGTGAACTAATGTAGAAAATAACAGTACATACATAATACAAAACTACTACTAATCTTGAACTTAATTTTGAGAATATTAGAAATAATGGAGGATTCGTAATACGTCGCAATAGGAATAAATCAAGCATAATAGAATCTACATTTTAAAAAGGGAATATTGTAGTCAAGAAATATAATTCACAACTAGGGGAGCAGAATCGAATTGTTGTTTGGTAGATTAATATTTTGGAATTAATACTGACTCAAGATTTCTTTTTTATTCGTGAATAGAAGTAAGTGTTGTTCGTACAGAATAATAATTTGGTTCTGCTAGAGACTGAAATAAATTATTTTATTTGAGAGTAGAGTAATGTGCATCACGCGCACAGAAATAGTGCTGAGTTTACATATACCCTTATACGATCGTCGCGAATTTCAGGGTGTCCAGAAATATTGCCGTGTTAAAATCACGCACAAAATTTGTGCGCGAGAAGTAAATTCGAACCCCGCGAAACAGTTCTCGGACGTAGCTGCTTCTCCACCGTATCAGTCATATCACTCAAAGCCTTAAGCATATCGTTGTCTATTATAAGCCCATATTCGTCTGTAATTGTACTTACTGCTCGTTCTCTTGTGTCGCCGGCATTGTAACTCCCCTCTCCCTGCATGGTTGCCTCCGTTTGTTTAGGTACCATTACTACCTTTCCCACCCCTATATGTGGTTCCCTCTCTTGTTTCCGTAAGTGTTTTGCCACTTCCTCTGCCAATTTGTCATATTGGATATTTTTCATGACATGTTCGGCAACATCCTCTAAATTGTAGCATTGTCCGTTAGATGTTTTCTCTACCACATTGGTTTTTGTTCCTTCTTTCTGTTGGTTCGTTACTGTAGTGGTGGTTGTGTTGGTAATGGTCAGTGCTGGTTCGTTACTCTGGTTGATGGTGTTTTGTTCTTCCGTGTTTGTAGTAGTAGCAATTGTGTTGTCGGAACCATTTTTTTTACTGTTGCCCTTTGATGCGTTCATAGTTGTGGTATTACTGTTATACACTTTGTTAGTAATTGCGGTGTTTGTTTTCACTCTTTTTTTCTTACCGTTGTTGTTCCCTGTATTTTGATGATCACCGGGCCGGATGGTTTTGTTGTTTCGAAGGGTCTTCCCCTCGGATTTTTTGCTTCGTCGTGTCTTTCCCATAGCATTCATATTTTTTTATTTTATTTTCTGAATACGGTGTCGATCAAGAATCATGTGTTTCTTGTTGTGTGGTTATGTGTGTGTACTAATAATTTGTCGGGTTGTGTACGGTGTTTTGTGTTGTGTGTGTTGTGTGTGTCGTGTGTGTGTGTGTGTGTACGGTGTTTCGTGTAGTCTGTGTACGATGTTTTGTGTGTAGAATTTTTCCGTGGGTTCTGTACTATGTTGTTTGCCCGAACATCTTCTGTGTGTTGTCTGGTTTTGGGCGCGCTGTTATATTTGTAGAAGTAGATCACGTACCTGTGCCAGCCACCCCTCCCGCGCCATAATTTTTTCAGAAGGGAAACTTTTGATCACACTAAGGTTATGTATTTCAATCCTCTAGTCACATGTAGAATCTCGTAGACTGCTGCACCTAACATACCGTACTGTCTTGTGTGCCATTTGTATCTACAAACCACAACATTGTCTGTACTGTGTGTGGCAAAGTTGTTCCAAATATGCATTTAAAAGTTGTTCCCAACATGCATTTCGTAAGTCATGTGATATGCATTCATGGCCTGGTACAAAAACTTTGGTAGTCATTACCAAATGAGACTGTTTGTGCCCTGGAATTGCACCCAAAATACCCTCATCATGTTTGCCATTTTGAGAGTCAAACCACAACATTTTGGGCATTCTGAGTGGCAAAGTTGTTCCCAATATGCATTTGATGAGTCATGATAAATGTATTCATAGTTTTGACCGGATACTTTTGGAGTCATTACCCAATCAGTTAGTTTGTGCCCTAGAATTGCACCAAAAATACCCTCATGTTTGCCATTTTGAGAGTCAAACCACAACATTTAGGGCATTCTGTGTGACAAAGTTGTTCCCAATATGTATTTGATGAGTCATGAGGAATGTATTCATTGCTTGGACCAGATACTTTTTGAGTCATTACCCAATAAGTTAGTTTTTGCCCTGGAATTGCACCAAAAATACCCTCATGTTTGTCAGTTGGAGGAGAGTCAAACCTTAACATTTTGGGCATTCTATGTGACAAAGTTGTTGTTCCCAATATTCATTTAATGAGTCATGATGAATGTATTCATGGCTTGGGCCAGATACTTTTTGAGTCCTTACCCAATAAGTTACTTTGTGCCCTGGAATTGCACCAAAAAAAAAACCCATGTTTGCCATTTGTAGAGTCAAACCTTAAGATTTTGGGCATTCTATGTGACAAAGTTGTTTCCAATATGCATTGGATGAGTCATGATGAATGTATTCATGGCTTGGACCCGATACTATTTGAGTCATTACCCAATAAGTTAGTTTGTGCCCTAGAATTGCACCAAAATATCCCCATGATTGCCATTTGTCAAGTCAAACCACAACATTTTGGGTATTCTGTGTGACAAACTTTTTTCCAATATGCATTTGATGAGTCATGATGAATTCATTCATGGCTTTTACCAGATACTTTATGAGTCATTAGCCAATAAGTAAGTTTGTGTCCTGGAATTGCATAAAAAATACCCCCATGATTGCCATTTGTAGAGTCAAACCACAACATTTTGGGTATTCTATGTGACAAAGTTGTTCCCAATATGCATTGGATGAGTCATGATGAATGTATTCCTGGCTTGGACCAGAAATTGTTGTAGTCATTACCCAATAACTCAGTTTGTGCCCTGGAATTGCACCAAAAATACCCCCATGATTGTCATTTGTAGAGTCAAACCTTAAGATTTTGGGCATTCTATGTGACAAAGTTGTTCCCATTATGCATTTAATGAGTCATGATGAATGTATTCATTGATTGGACCGGATACTTTTGGAGTCATTACCCAATAAGTTAGTTTGTGCCCTGGAATTGCACAAAAAATACCCCCATGATTGCAATTTGGATAGTCAAACCTTAAGATTTTGGGCATTCGATGTGACAAAGTTGTTCCCAATATGTATTGGATGAGTCATGATGAATGTATTCATGGCTTGGACCAGATATTTTTTGAGTCCTTACCCCATAACTCAGTTTTTGCCCTGGAATTGCACCAAAAATACCCCCATGATTGTCATTTGTAGAGTCAAACCTTAAGATTTTGGGCATTCTATGTGACAAAGTTGTTCCCAATATGCATTTAATGAGTCATGATGAATGTATTCATTGATTGGACCGGATACTTTTGGAGTCATTACCCAATAAGTTAGTTTGTGCCCTGGAATTGCACAAAAAATACCCCCATGATTGCAATTTGGATAGTCAAACCTTAAGATTTAGGGCATTGTATGTGACAAAGTTGTTCCCAATATGTATTGGATGAGTCATGATGAATGTATTCATGGCTTGGACCAGATATTTTTTGAGTCCTTACCCCATAACTCAGTTTGTGCCCTGGAATTGCACCAAAAATACCCCCATGATTGTCATTTGTAGAGTCAAACCTTAAGATTTTGGGCATTCTATGTGACAAAGTTGTTCCCAATATGCATTTGATGAGTCATGATGAATGTATTCATTGATTGGACCGGATACTTTTGGAGTCATTACCCAATAAGTTAGTTTGTGCCCTGGAATTGCACAAAAAATACCCCCATGATTGCAATTTGGATAGTCAAACCTTAAGATTTAGGGCATTGTATGTGACAAAGTTGTTCCCAATATGTATTGGATGAGTCATGATGAATGTATTCATGGCTTGGACCAGATACTCTTTGAGTCCTTACCCCATAACTCAGATTGTGCCCTAGAATTGCACCAAAAATACCCCCATGATTGCCATTTGTAAAGTCAAACCTTAAGATTTTGGGCATTCTATGTGACAAAGTTGTTCCCAATATGCATTTAATGAGTCCTGATAAATGTATTCATTGCTTGGACCAGATATTGTTGTAGTCATTACCCCATAACTCAGTTTGTGCCCTGTAATTGCACCAAAAATACCCCCATGATTGTCATTTGTAGAGTCAAACCTTAAGATTTTGGGCATTCTATGTGACAAAGTTGTTCCCAATATGCATTTAATGAGTCATGATGAATGTATTCATTGATTGGACCGGATACTTTTGGAGTCATTACCCAATAAGTTAGTTTGTGCCCTGGAATTGCACAAAAAATACCCCCATGATTGCAATTTGGATAGTCAAACCTTAAGATTTTGGGCATTCTATGTGACAAATTTGTTCCCAATATGCATTTAATGAGTCATGATGAATGTATTCCTTGCTTGGACCGGATACTTTTGGAGTCATTACCCACTAATTTTGTTTGTGCCCTGGAATTACACCAAAAATACCCTCATGTTTGCCATTTGGAGAGTCAAACCACATCATTTTGGGCATTCTGTGTGGAAAAGTTGTTTCCAATATGGTTAGGGTTACATCCTTTTCGTACGAGATCCTTTGAGATTCTTTTTCGAACGTCGTACGTACGAGATCCTTTGAGATTCTTTTTCGAACGTCGTACGTACCGTACGAGATTCTTTGAGATTCTTTTTCGAATGTCGTACGTACGAGATTCTTTGAGATTCTTTTTCGAAGGTACGAAGTACTTTTTTTTCCGTACGTACAAATTATCTAGTACAAAAAACGTGTAGAATTCTACAGGAGATTGATTTTTTTTCTTCGTATGTACGTACAACGTGTAGAATTCTACAGGAGTTGCAGTATCCTTTTTTTTTTCTACCTCGCAAAAAAAAATCTCTCTCACACAAACACACAGTAATGTTATTTTCTCCCTCGCGACAAAAAAAATCACTTTTTCTACCTCGCGACAAAAAAAAAATCTCTCCCACACAAAGAGTAAACATTTTTTTTACCTCGGGACAAAAAAAACTTACATCCAACTTATTTGAGTAGAGTGTTGGTTCTTGCAATCAACACTTCGTCCGAGAACGTGGGATCCGACCCTCTTCGTCACATTTGACGTGTTAGTAGCACAACGATCCGTTCTCAAATATTTCAGTCCGAAATAACAGCCTTGTACTGCAAAAGAAGTAGTTAGCATTTGACGAGAAGGGGATTTGCTGGATAGATATTGTTTGGACTGCAGCCTTACATATACGTCTTGAAAATAGCAATGAACCGGCTTTGTCCCTTGCAATTATATCAACAGGAACAAGGTACTGTTTTTTGTGACATAGGAGTAAGAAGTTTGTCAATCTACGGAATCTCATCGGGACGATTGTCGGAACGTCAGAACGTCGGAACAAGCAAAGGTAAGAATGAGATAGATACTAGGCATCGGCATCGGCCTCGGCATCGGCAACGCATTACTGATAATGTATCTCTAGAAAAAGTGTGTCGTAACAAATGAACGCAAACGATCTTACGATCAATTGATTTAGTGAGTATAAATAAGAGTAATCGTCTTCTTAATATCGGTATCGTCGATCATCTCTGATGGTCGACAGGTTAATTAATCGTCGTCATTCGTGTAATTTTACCATGCAAAACACATGTAAACTTAAGACAAAAAACACACGCAAACCATCTCCGATCGGTCTTTCTTTGCATCGTATTACCGTGTAATTCACCGTGATATTCTCATTGGAATATCGCAGCAGTATTGTACCTTATCGCGTAGAATTAGTACTAGGTTGTACATAGATTTTAGGGCATGATAGTGTTTTAGAGTTGTTAATTCTTCGAAGAGTGAGCTGTTGGGAAAATTCCCGCTAAGAGGGAATCCACATAAAAGCACCGACGATTATTCACTCATCAGGTTAATAACCTTACGAATAAGGTTATTTCCTTCTTTATGACTTTTCGTACGATATGCCCGCAAAAGACGTATGAATACGCCTTTACACGGTGAATTCTTTTCATCTCCTCTTTGTTTTTCTTCTGATTTTCATAGGACCGGGTCGGAAGCAACGAATCGAAACCATCGAAGCAACCATTGATCGAATCGGAAGCGACGAATCTTCCCCTGTAGGTGCGCTGAATTTTCCCTAATCTTCCCCGGTAGGTGCGAATAGGAAGCAACGAATCGAAACCATCAAAGCAACCATTGAGCGAATCGGAAGCAACGAATCTTCCCCTGTAGGTGCGCTGAATTTTCTCTGATTGGTGATAATTACGAATCGATCGAGCATCGAATTGATCGGACGAATCGAAGCATTGAATTGATTGGACGAATCGAAGGCAACAACAAAAGTAGGTGTCGGCGTCAGCATCGAATCGATCGGACGCCAACAGTCTTGGTTAGTGGCATGTAGATTATATTTTTCTGTTGTTATTATTTACTATACTACATCACTAGATACTCACCCATTTTGTTCAATTATTATATGTTGTCATAGATCAGCTACAGCAACAACCTCCTACGGCGCAACCCCTAAACAACAACAGCAGCGAATCGTCGGCAACGAATCGATCATCTTCCTCCACCAGCGCTCCACCAACGTTGGCAACTCTATCAGTATCGGCAACGGCAATTGATTGGTCTTCCACTCCATCCGCACCGACGTCCACACCGACGTCCACACCGACGTCTGCACCGGCATCCGCACCGGCATCCGCACTGGCATCCGCACCGGCATCCGCATTGTCGGCAACAAATTGTCGGAATAGTAGCAAACGGGGACCATCGAAGCAACCGGGGACCATCGAAGCAACCGGGAACCATCGAAGCAACCGGGAACGATCGAATAGACGCAACCGGGAACCAATCGATCTGCAATGCCAATCGATCCAACACGAATCGATCCAACCGATCCAACACCAACCGATCTGCAACACCAATCGATCCAACCCCAATCGATCCAATCGATCCAACACCAATCGATCTGCAAAACGAATCGATCCAATACCAATCGATCCAATCAATCGGCAACAAATCAGCGAAACGCTCCTCCTTCCCCTCCACCGGCAAGCGGCAACGAGTCGTTGGCATAGAATCGCTCCTCCTCCACCAGCAAGCGGCAACGAATCGTTGGCATTGAATCGCTCCTCCTCCTCCTCCACTGGCAAGCAGCAACAAATCATTGGCATCGAATCGCTCCTCCTCCACCGCCTCCCTAATCCGGGCCTCCAATCAGTTTGCAGATTCTCCCTAAGATACCGGCTTCTCCAATAATACACACCTCCAACGGCACCGGCACCGGGGACGAACGATCGAAGCAACCAGGAACCATTGAATCAACCGAGAACGATCGAAGCAAGCGGGAACGATCGAAGCAACCGGGAACCATCGAAGCAAGCGTTGTCGAATCAGCAAAACGCTCCTACGACAACGAATCACGCTCCTACGACAACGAATCAGCGAAACGCTCCTCCTCCTCCACCGGCAAGCGGCAAGCGACAACGAATCAGCGAAACGCTCCTACGACAACGAATCAGCGAAACGCTCCTCCTCCTCCACCGGGAATCGCTCCTCCTCCTCCACCGGCGATCCACCAACCTCGCTCCTCCTCCACCGGCAAGCGGCAACGAATTTTTGGCATCGAATCGCTCCTCCTCCACCACCAGGAATCCAACACCAATCAATCTGCAACACCAATCGATCTGCAAAACGAACTGATCCAACACCAATCGGTCTGCAATCCAACACCAATCAATCCAGAACGAATCGATCCAACACGAATCGATCTGCTATACGAATCGATCCAACACCAATCGATCCGATCCCACACCAATCGATCCCACACCAATCGATCCCACACCAATCGATCCAACACCAATCGATCCAACACGAATCGATCCAACACCAATCAATCAGCAACACCAATCGATCCGGAACACCAATCAATCCAACACCGCAACACCAATCGATCGACAACACCAATCGATCCAACACCACAACACCAATCGATCGACAACACCAATCGATCCAACACCGCAACACCAATCAATCAACAACACCAATCTATCCAAAACACCAATCTATCCAAGACACCAACGTCGTCCCGGCAACGGTAACGGTAACGGCAACGGCAACGGCAATCGGTCTTCCACTCTATCGTCGGCAACAGCAACGGCAATTGGCCTTCCACTCCAACATCTTCTTGTCGTCGTCATCCAACCGCAATTCGTCTCGGCAACAATGAAATCAACCACAACGAATGGAAAGCAATTGCCAGCACGAGGAAGGAAGCAAAAAGCCAATAGGAAACATGAGAAAAGAAGTCAACAGAAAATGTCTTCAAATTTTCTTAAGGTTGCTGCACCGGTTTCAACTAGCCACGCAACTTATGCAAAGCTGTCTCTGATAAAACCAAGGAAGAAGGAAAGGAATAGGCGTTCAACTTGCAAAGATGTCGTCCGTACAATAGCGCTGAAAAATAAATCCAGTACCGCTGCGGTGGCAGGTAAATACATGGAGATAGATTGGGGTGGCAAGACAGGAGGAAAGAAAAAGTATCGACCGGAACAGGCTTTGTCCATCGGAAACTTCAAAACATTGGATAGTACGGAAGATAAGCCTATTCTTGCAGTTGACGATTCTGAACCATCGTTGCGAATTTTTGCCAAAGTTTCACGCAATTTTGCGTTACGACACCTCGCTTCCAAGCATAATATCGAATTGTTGAGACAGTTTGCTCCTGCCATTGTTGGAGCAAAACCAACCGTTGGAAGAGGGGTGAAGCGGGGCAGTATCAATGATGATTATGCTATCATTGGAATTCGACCAGAAAGATTGGATTCAAATATTGGTGAGTATGTTTTCAAAAGTCATGTTGATCCCAGCATGAAACTAGAGCTAGAAGAGACAACAGTTGAAATTGTGAAGCATATGCATCATAGTTTAATTGACGTGGAACCGTTTGTTGAAGAGGAAATGGATGTGTTGTCTCAGATTCTGTCTCGTACAAAGCTAAATGCAATTGGGCAGCAGGCATTAGCATTTTCAATTGGTCGCAACTACCATTCTAGATGCCATGTGGATGATGACATGTACTACACTTGTTTGACAGTCATTGCTCCGGCGGAAGTGTCTGCTGACGAGGTGATTTATTATTTTGTCTTCCCAACGTACCATATCAAAGTGCCGTTGCGTTCTGGAGATACTCTATTGTTCAACCCATTAGTATTACATAGCTGTTCGAATCCAAAATTCGAAGGGTGTTATATTATGAGTGCATACGTATCTCGCAAAACTGTGCTTAGAGCTAACCCTCTATAGTAATATTAAACAATACTTTAAAGTTAGCCGTTACATTAACCCTTGCTACTCAATCGGAACTGCTGTCCGAGCTTTCGCTCTCTGAACTGGATAGCGAATCACTGGATTCGTTATCATTCAATGCTATCTCAAATGGTTCCAACTGTATGTCGTCCTGTAGTGTGCATGCGTTGTACAAACATTCGTAAGACGGCGGTGTAGCAGCATTTTTGCTTTCAAAAAATTCGAGCCATGAGATCCGATTCGATATCACTAGCCAATCGCAATTGGTTATGCACCCATCAATTCCTTGCTCTGGAACAACTGCCAGCTCGGAATGGATAGTGTTGACATGAAATAGGTAGAGTGAATTCATCAGGCGCCCACGTTTGACAAATTCAGAAGCTGTTTTCTTAGGCACATCTTGAAACCGACAAGCCACAGCATACATTCCGTTTGTATCAATTGGATAGCCACCAATACTACTGTATGGCTGCTTCAAATTCTGTACAGTTAAAAAGCATACCAGATGGCACGGTATGAGCTTGGGATTGTTATTTAAATCAAAGTCCAATTTCATCAAACACCAATCCATCCATACGGAGTTGAGCAGAGAACTATCCGATCTATATGAAGGATGCGACCGAAATATAAAATTAGACCCACAAGCAACATCGAAACGATTGTGCTCTGTAACTCCACAAATGTGCGAAGGATTCTCCAATAAAGGTAGCACAGAATCACAAACAAAGTCAAGTATGTCAGAAGGAAAAAATGGTTTGCTTTTGTTCGTAGAACAAAGCCACTTCATTGTTGATTCCCCATTTTCGGTTCTCATTATTTGAAAATGAGAACCGCCACCATCAGGGCGTTCAATTGGAGGAGGATCAGGTGGATTCAAGTTGTAGTGATATGTTGCCTGGCTTAGCATCATTTTCTCGGACTTTCTATTGGCAGTTTGATTGATTAGTGATGCAGCATTACATTGCGTGTTCTTGGAAGGAGCTTTAATCTCAGTCTTGTGGTGAGATTCATTGGGAGCACTATCCCAGCCTGCGGGGCTTCCCCATAAAGAGATATAATCTGGTAGGTGAAAGTACAGGTGATTCTTGATTAGTTTTGTTCTCATCCCTTTCCTGTGACAAGTTGAGTTTATACAATTGATAAAGTGAACAATTGATTTTGGGAGATTCTTTAAGGAACCGTATTTCATCCGACCGTGTTTAAGAAATTCTTCCATTGATAGAATGAGCTGAATTACCTCTATCTGTTTCTTTACAAAACGATGGTCACCAATAATGTCAGATCCATGTTTGGAAACAATAGCGATCAGAAGAGAAATAAGCATTCCAGAGAAATCATGCCCTTCTTTCTTCGTGGTTGATAAAAGCTGAGTCCCAAATTTGGTGCGAGGAAAATCTCTATCAGACTGCCGTGATAACAAACCACCGTACCGTTGTGCTAAATGGCCAATACTGTTAGCAACAGCCACGCCGTGATTCAAATTGGGGGCATAAACACATGGAACACTTCCGCGGAGCAACAATTCAATTGACTCGACAGCCCGTTTGGCAGTACCAAGCTGGTGCATGTGCAAACATTCACCGGGAGTTGCAAAATGAATATTGTTCTGATTCGTACCAAAGCATAAATCATGAAATACATTCCTGATATTGTGATGAGAGTTGTTTTTGAAGTTCTTATTGATATCATTTAGATCTGTGCCGGGAAAACAATGAAAATCAACAGGTGACCACTTCTTTGTTGCAGGTTGAACAGAAGGAATGTTTATGTTCGGAGAATAACAGTTGCAGTGACGGCACATCCGCATGACACCCTTATTGAAGGAGCCATATTTTCCACACAATTTATCGTGAAGTTCTGTGTCGCCAATAACATAGGCAATGGCAAATTTCATTTTTACCTTCCACTGTTGATTTGCGTACGGAAGATAATTCCATTCGATACCACCGTCTTCGTTACACGCTGCTTTGAAGGAACGAAACGCTACTTCCAAACCATTGTGAAGATTCTGAATTTTTTCCTTCGAATTGGCAGGACGAGAGTGTCTGGTTGACTCCCATTCAGGGTCGGGATGGAAGTAAATAGTTGTCCATGCTTCAGGTCAAGAACGGGTCTCCACATTAAAAATACCGAGTGTCATGTTCAATGGTGTTAACGTAAGTTGTCCGTGCGCATCCAAAGAGATGCCATCCATGTAAAATATAATAGGAACAAGAATTTCTTGCGAATTGGGATTGCAAATTTGTTTCCAAGAAGATTTCCACCACGAGCCGTGATGCAATTCTGAGATTACAGAATGAGGATTCAACTCAGGATTATTGTCGGGAGAGAGAGGGGTCGAATAGTCGGGAAAGGAGAGGTTTTCTTCTATCATTAGCTGCTGGTCAGAAAGAAGAGAATAAATGGCATCCTTAAAAGAACGGACATAAACCTGAGTGGGCTTATTATCAGGTAACCAATTCAGTATATGAGGATGAAATTTCATATCAGAGAGACCAAGATTGGATTGGAGATTGTCAAAAATTGTTTTCCGAGATCTAATTTTGGCATCGCAAAAATCAAAACCAGGTCTCAATTGACTTTTCTTTGCCCACTGGAAAATTGATTTGAATGTGTTCAATGGCAATTTATGTCGGGCCATTAAATTCATGAGTTCCAATTCTGCAAGAAGATGATGGGGCGGCGGTAGTTTTGTGTGGCTTTGAAATGCATCCTCTCTTTCGTTCAGATTCATGATTTCATGAAGAGATGGTGGTGGAGGGGCTTGCTGAGCAGTAGCGTCGTTAACATCAGAACCATTAGTGGGATCTTCTTCGTTGTCTCCACAATCTATGTTGTTGGTAAAATTGTTGTCGTTATTTTCATTTACGTCATCGACACTGTCATCCTCGTCATCGGAATTGTCAATATCATTATTCAGCGGGAATGCATCTTCATCTTGAACAGCGGAAACAGCCATGTAAGATTCAATGGCGTTCCGATCCATTGGCGGTAAAAAGACATCATGGACAATCTGTTGGTTTAGAACGGAATGAAGACCCGTGGCTGATTGACTTGTGACGGTGTGGTGCTGGGAGAGCTGGGAAGGGGGAACAGATGGACCGTTTTGTGTCATAGTCATCCCAAAATCTGACGGGGAATGTTGAACAGACGGCAAGGTAAGCTGCACTTTGACAGAGGTGGAGAAGTTAGAGATCTTGCGTTTAATTAGACCATCACTTTTGTATAAGTTGTAGCATTGAATATTGTAGTTGAGATGTTTTCTTAGGCCGTACGAGACATATTTCAAGGTATTGCACTCTTTTGACCCAGATTTGTATCCTTTAAAACTCTTGGATTTTTTTCCTTTCTTATACCAGCAACCACGGCAGTAGAATAGAAGAGGGGTTTTGATAACAGGAGGCATGATGTTGCGGAGTTGCTTGAAGGAAAATATCAGTAGAATGGGTTGAGAGGACGGAGGTCGAAAAGATGAATCGTTGAAAGGAAAAAATTAAATAAGCGTATTATTTTGTGTGTGATGTGTTTTCTTGTACGGTAGATTTCCTTACTACCATACTTTGATTGCAAAAATGGTCCGTAAAGTAAATGCATTACTACTTAGTGATGATTGCAACATTCCTCGTACAATATGTTTAGTAGTGAACAGTACGTACAGTCAACTACTTAAGAGGGTTAATACACAGTGCCGGACGGGTCAATCCCATCAGTTCTTCCAAACATTCGTTGGCAGGCGCGTCAGTTCTTCCATAAGGTGCACGGAAATGTGAATCGAAATGGAAATCGTGGACAATTGCGTTGATGATTATCGAAATGGAAATCGTGGACAATTGTTTTGTTGATTGCGATCGAGTTGATTCCGACTTTCATGTACCCGTAAAACCAACTAGTACGCTATTTGGCATGAGTTATTACTAGTAGATACTAGTAGGAAATCGTGGACGATTGCGTTGTTGATTATCGAAATGGAAATCGTGGACACTTTTTTTGTTGATTACGATCGAGTTGATTCCGACTTTCGTGTACCAACTAGTACGCTATTTTGCATGAGTTATTACTAGTAGATACTAGCAATACATTATTTTCACTAGTACTTCATCATTATAATTGATTATTTCATTATCTTTCTGACGAGGAAAACAAATACCAACGTGTTAGGTGTTACTACTACATAATCTTCGAATAGATAATCTACTCTACTGATACTACTAATACTAATCATCCAATCGACAGTCGAACCAACCATGGAGGGAATTTACAAAATACAAAAGGTGGTTCAGGAACACCCAGCCAATCTCGAACAAGAACTCCAGAAAATGATTGTTAATAGCAAGAAAGAGATTGCTGGACTCCAAAAAATGATTCGTAAGATTCGTGCAGGAAAAAGCAATCATCCAAATGTTAAAAATGAAAGCGTCGATCCTACTAGCAATCATCAAGTCGTTCCGAATGTAACCAGCAGCATCAATCCACCAACCGGGTTATTGAAGAGCGAACCAGATTTTGATGGCGACTTCCGACAGTGTACCTTCTGAAAATACAGCGGATCTTCCTGCGATTAAACAGGAACCAATCCCTTGAGTGCAATAGCCCGCCTGGGGTGGATTCGACTTGGAGTTGGAGTTGGAAAATTTGGGTCGGAGCCCATTATACCGGTATGGTGGAAACATGTTGAGAAAATGAAATAAGTCATTCGTGCACAAGTTGTACACAAAATAGTGCTTGTCACGAAACGAATATGATATCCTTAACTCTAAAATAGTTATTTTATTTGAGGAGTGACGAGATATTGTCTCAAAAGTAAAGGTGTGCGACGCGCGAGGTATTTTAGTAGACACGCGACCTAAAAAGGTAGGAAATTTAAAAAATAGGGTCGAGAATTGTAAAAATAGCGCGCGATAGCCCGCGGGGGGTCGAGAAACAGTTCTCGGACGTAGTGTGTATTTTTCCTCCAAATCCAGGACGCAAATGCACCCATAAGGTGGTGACACACAAACTATCAAAGATAACTCTCTTCTGTTTGTTTCATCTTTCATCATATCCATAATATGAACAATATTCATTGACTAATCACCCAAAATATCTGATTTTCTAATTTCTAATTGCAAATTAGTGTGTATTTTTCCTCCAAATCCAGGACCCAAATGCACCCATAAGGTGGTGACACACAAACTATCAAAGATAACTCACTTCTGCTTGTTTCATCTTTCATCATATCCATAATATGAACAATATTCATGGACTAATCACCCAAAATATCTGATTTTCTAATTTCTAATTGCGAATTAGGGTGTATTTTTCCTCCAAATCCAGTACCAAAATGCACTCATTAGTTTGTGTGCCACAAACTATGACACAAAACTAACTTCTGTTTCTTTTATGATTCAACTTATCCATTACAGGAACAATGTTCATTGACTAATCACCCAAAATGTCTGATTTTCTAATTTCTAATTGCAAATTAGTGTGTATTTTTCCTCCAAATCCAGGACGCAAATGCACCCATAAGGTGGTGACACACAAACTATCAAAGATAACTCTCTTCTGTTTGTTTCATCTTTCATCATATCCATAATATGAACAATATTCATTGACTAATCACCCAAAATATCTGATTTTCTAATTTCTAATTGCAAATTAGTGTGTATTTTTCCTCCAAATCCAGGACCCAAATGCACCCATAAGGTGGTGACACACAAACTATCAAAGATAACTCACTTCTGTTTCTTTCATCTTTCATCATATCCATAATATGAACAATATTCATGGACTAATCACCCAACATTTCTGATTTTCTAATTTCTATTTGCAAATTAGTGTGTATTTTTCCTCCAAATCCAGTACCCAATGCACTAATTAGGTGCTGACACACAAACCATGACAGATAAGTCACTTCTCTGTCTTTCATGATTCATCATATCCATAGTAGGAACAATATTCATGGTTCAATCACACAGAATATCTAATTTTCCATTTTTTAATTGCAAATTAGTGTGTATTTTTCCTCCAAATCCAGGACCCAAATGCACTTACTAGGTGGTGACACACTAACTATGACAGATAAGTCACTTCTGTTTCTTTCATGATTCATCATATCCATAATAGGAACAATATTCATGGTTCAATCACCCAAAATAACAGATTTTCTAATTTCTAATTGCAAATTAGTGTGTAGTTTTCCTCCAACGTCACATAAACGATGCTCGTGCTTTCGTAAAATTCGTGCGATATTTTAAAATATTCTGAAACATTTTGTTGCGCGCACAATAAATAATTCTCTACCTATTATTGCTCGCAACAATTTCAAGTAGGACTATTTTCCTATCCATATTTTCACCCCCTGTTTCATGGTTGCTTCCAAATTTTTCTATTCTACAATTTTGTTTCATGCTTACCCCGTTAATATTTACTCGCCATTTAATTTTTGTTATTTTCCACACGAAACTCATCTTTTGTAATAATATCCTCTATGCACAGTGATATTGTCGTAGCGTTGATACCATTTTCTGAACAAATATAGGAGCTTCTTGATAACCAGCAATGTATTCTGTTATGTTGCTTTCACATTACTCACACTACATTTATCGAATATCAAATTCCAACAACCATATTTTTGTACTAATAAGAAAATATTTTATCCGCATTTGCAATACTCTCCGACATTTTACAATATTCACGCTACGCTTATCAAATACGGAAATACAACAAACATATTTTGTAACAAATATGAAAGTATTTTATCAGCTTTTGCAATTACCTTGTTTATTTTTATTATATTCGAACAGAAGACCTGGAACAATATTGTGCAAACCATAAAAATAATAATGAACTAGCCGTTCTACTATTGATGTTGATATCATCCATTACTCTTGTTCGTTTTTATTGTATTCCATGAAAAATTTGTAGTCCTCATCATCTTCGCCAAGAATCTCAACCAAGGTACGTTTTCGCTTCCGTGTTTTTCCCTCTGTGTTCTCCTCCTTATCTTGTTGTTTACGATTGCCATTTTGCTTTTGGTACATTTTAAGTATTTCCGTCTCTAATTGTTTTGACTGTTGTTCCTCCCTTCGTTCTTCTAATTCACTTACTAGGTATTCGTAAAGATCTTGTCCCTCGTTACTCCACCCCTCCTTATTTCCAGACTTACCGTCAGTGAATTTTTTTCTCAACCTCGTGCCCTTTGTTGTGTTTATCCACGAGCCGTAGTCGTTGTAAAGGAAAAGCAATGCAAAAGCTTCATCGCTTGGGGTGAAAATGTTACTGATTGTCATTCTGACTGATTTTCTTTTGAAGTCTGTCTGTTTTGGTGACACCGCTCCAAGAATTCTTTTCATGAAGTATTTGAATTCTGGTGAATTTTTCCGCCGATAGTCTTCGTGCAATTGGTACCTATTTTCTGAGTTAACGTCTTGGGTGTCCGTGATTAGAACCGTTCTTGGGAAACTATCTGGTATCTGGTTGTTTCTTTTATCGTCTACGTGTCAGTGTTAATACGACCAAAATGTTAGAATGGATTATGAACGATTGCATGCCGGCAATCATCTTCTTGTTGGTTGCGTACCTTTGTAGTTTTTCCTGGCAAAAGTTTGAGCATTGTGCCTACACGCAGTCACTGCTCGGCAATAAATTCCACTCCACTTTTGGTCTTTTATATCGATCGTATTTGGTATTTCATTGTTATTCGCTTGTTTTACAATTTTGAATATCGTTGCCTTCACGAATGTAATCTCTGGCGGGAATTTAAATTTCCTGAATGCTTTTTCTTTGACGTGTTTGACAATGTTGTTTTCCAAGTTATCGTTATCGTATTGTTTTGTTGTCTGTAGAATATTTCTGTTGCTACTGTTGGTGGTTCTATATGTTTGGCTATCGTTTGTGTTTGTTCGGTCACTTCCCGATACACTGCTGTTTGGGCTGTTTGTGTTATTGGTAACAAAGGTTCTACCTGTCACCGGACTGCAAATAGTACTCAGTTCCACCATAATTTTTTTGTTAACAATTTGTGTAGAAAGGTACACTCGTATGAAACATCTCACGCTAAATACTAAAAAGGGCTTTTGTTGCAACGCCGTTGCAAAAAAAGGAAATTGATCCGATCGATAAATTGGTGCATTTGGTGTCGTAGAAAGGTAGTTTGGTATGAACTATACTATCGTATGAACCATATCACGCTAAATACAAAAAGACCATTGGTTGCAACGCCGTTGCATAAAAAAAATAGAATTAACGGACCACCAATGTCATTCTTACGTTCGAATTACTACGTTGTAGTGTCGTATGGACCATATCACGGTAATTACAAACAGACCATTTATTGCAACGCCGTTGCAAAAAAAAAAAGAACATAATACTTAACGGACAAATGTCACTCTTACGTTCGAAGTTATTTGTACTGTCGTATTTAGAAAAAGACAATTTGTTGCAACGCCGTTGCAAAAAAAAAGAAAATAATAATTAACAAACCAATGTCATTCTTACGTTTGAAGTTCGTTGTACTGAACCATATCACAATAAATACAAAAAGACCATTTGTTGCAACGCCGTTGCAAAAAAAAAAATTAATAATGTTACTTACCAGAAAATGTATCGAACTGATGTCATTATTACGTTCGAAGGTTGATACCGGGACTTAGCATAACATCTATCGAACCGTTGTCATTCTTACGTTCAAAGTTGGATTTAAGTACTAATTTGTACTTAGATTACAGTCAAAGTTTGTTGCTCACCAACTCGGGTCACTTTTACTTGTTGAAAATTTGTATTGTTTCAGTTACCGCCAAACCTCATTTTCCAACTTATCTGAGTAGAGTGTTGTTGCTTTCCAACAACACTCCGTCCGAGAACGTGGGATTCGACCCTCTTCGTCACATGCCACATGCGACGATGTCACGAGCACAACGATCCGTTCTCAGATATTTCAGTCCGATATAACAGCCTTGTACTGCAAAAGAAGTAGAAAGCATTCGATTAGGGATTAGTTGCTGGAAAGATATTCTTGTTTGGACGGCCGCCTTACATAAACATCTTGAAAGCACAAAATCTGCATCAATTGCCTATATATCAACAGGAACAAGTCCCTGTTTTTCGTGACATAGGAATTACTACAAGTCTGCAAATCAACGGCGGCAGAAAGAACAACGACAACGAATAACAAACCGGCAAAAGGAATCATTGGAGGCAACAACGTATCTGCGGCAACAACGTATCGGTGACAACAACGGTAAAACGAATCAGAACAAGCAACGGTACGAATGAGATAGACAACAATGATAATACTTCCTCGACCGGCATTACTGATAATGTATTTCCTCCCTTATGTTTTTCTTCTTAATTTCATAGGACCGGATCGGAATAACAGATTGGAAACAACAGATTAGAAATTGGCAATCACAACGGTATGAATGAGAGAGGAGATAGACAATGATTATACTTCCTCTGGCATTCCTGATAATGTATTTTGTTCCTTCTCTTTTTCTTCTCATTTTCATAGGACCGTATCGGAGCAACGGATTTGAAACAAGGGATTGGAAACAACGGATCGGAAGAACCAATCTTTCCTGGTGTGGCAAATCTTTCCTATAGGTGCAAAGGATACAACGAATCGAACGCGACACTGAATCGAAGTCAACACCAAATCGAAGGTAACAACAACGTCAACAACACAGCAACACCACCAATCGACAACAACAACAAAAGGAAGCAAACGGTGTACGTTGGTAGCATGTAGATTATATTATTCTGTTGTTATTATTTACTGTACTACATCAATAGATACTCACCCATTTTGTTCAATTATCATACCAAATATTCTAATAAAGTCGTTGACAACGTCAACAACTCATTGAACCGCAGATAGCAACAGCGGCAATTGGCAGCCGCGAGAGCAACAGTGGCAATCGGCAGCGATAGCCACAGCGGCAGCGGAAAGCAGCAGCGAGAGGAACAGCGGCAATTGGCAGGGAGAGGCGCAGCAGGCAGCGGCAAGCAATCGGCAGCGACAGCCACAGCGCCAAGCAGCAGCGAGAGCAACAGTCCGCAATCGGCAGCGACAGCCACAGCGGCAGCGCCAAGCAGCAGCAAGAGCAACAGCGGCAAGCGGCAGCGACAGCCACAGCGGCAGCGGCAAGCAGCAGCAAGAGAAACAGCGGCAATCGGCAGCGACAGCCGCGAGAGCAACAGCGGCAACCGAAAAGTGTCAAGCAAAAAGCGGCAAGCGGAAAGCGGCAAGTGGAAAGCGGCAAGCGAAAAGTGTCAAGCAAAAAGCGCACGGGCGAAACCACTAACGGCAACGAATCATTGGCTTCGAATTGCTACACGTACTCCAACCATGACGAGAAATCAGTTCTCGGACAGAGCTATGAAGCAAAAAAGAGATAGGAAACATGAGAAAAGAAGAAAGCAGAGAATGTCATCGAACTTTCTTAGGATTGCAGCACCGGTGTCAACGAGCCATAAAACTTATACAAAGTTGTCCGACATAAAACCAATGAAGAAGGAAAGGACGAAATAGGCGTAGTACTTGCAAAGATGGTGTCAGTACAATAGCGTTGAAAAACAAATACAGAACAACTGTGGTCAAAGGAAAATACATGGAGACAAACTGGGGTGGCAAAATAGGAGGAAAGAAAAAGTATGAACCGGAACAGGCTTTGTTGATAGATAAATCCGATACATTGGATAGTACAAAAGATGAGCATATTCTTGCGTTTGACGAGTATAATCCGTCGTTGCGCATTTTCGGAAAAGTTTCCAGAAAATTTGCCAAGCGACACCTTGCTACGAAGAATAATATTAAACTGTTAAGAGAGTTTGCTCCAGAAATTGTTGGATCCAAACCGACAGTTGCCAGAGGTCAGAAGCGCAGCAGTATCAACGATGATTATGCTATCATTGGAGTTAGACCAGAAAGATTGTCTTCCAACAATGGTGTGTACGTATTCAAAAGTCATGTGAAACAAAACATGAAACTGGAGCTGGAACAGACGACAGTGAGAATTGTGAAGCATATGCATCATAGTTTAACACACATCGAACCATTTGTTGAGGATGAAATGGATGTGTTGTCTCAGATTCTGACTCGTACGCAGCTCAATGCCATTGGGAAACAGGCAGTTAGCTTTTTCGATTGGTCGAAATTACCATTCTCGATGCCATGTTGATGATGATATGAATTATACTCATTTAACAGTCATAGCTCCGTCGGGAGTGCATGCTGACGAAGTGATTTATTATTTTGTCTTCCCAACGTACCGTATCAAAGTGCCGTTGCGATCTGGGGATACTCTGCTCTTTAATCCGTTAGTGTTTCATAGCTGTTCGAATCCCAAATACGAAGGGTGTTATATTATGAGCGCCTATGTATCGCGCAAAACTATACTAAGAAGTAATCCATTATAATAATAACTTGATACTCATGAAAAAAAATGTATGACTGTACCGTACTAGGACTATACCGTCCAAAATACTGGAAAAGGGCATTTGGTGCAACGCCGTTGCAGAAAATAGAAAAACGCAAAATACGCATGAGAAGGGGGATATGATTGTACCATACTAGTATACCATCCAAAACACGGGAAAAGGACATTTGGTGCAACGCCGTTGCAGAAAATAGAAAAACGCAAAATTACACATGAAAAGGGTGATTGTACCATACTAGTATACCATCCAAAACACGGGAAAAGGGCATTTGGTGCAACGCCGTTGCAGAAAATAGAAAAACGCAAAATACGCATGAGAAGGGTGGTACGACTGTACCGTACTAGTATACCATCCAAAACACGGGAAAAGGGCATTTGGTGCAACGCCGTTGCAGAAAATAAAAAAACGCAAAATACACCTGAGAAGGGGGGTATGATTGTACCATACTAGTATACCATCGAAAATACGGGAAAAGGGCATTTGGTGCAACGCCATTGCAGAAAATAGAAAAACGCAAAATACACATGAAAAGGTAGGTATGACTATACCGTACTAGTATACCATCGAAAATACGGGAAAAGGGCATTTGGTGCAACGCCGTTGCAGAAAATAGAAAAACGCAAAATACACATGAAAAAGGTGGGTAGAATTAAACAGTGGTAGTATACCATCGAACATACGAAAAAACTGATTTCCTGAAACAACATTGTTAAATATGAACAATTCACTGCAACGACGTTGCGATACTGGAAAAATGAAAAAAAGGGAAAATCCATTTATGTACAATTCAAGTCATGTGCTGTTTTCACCATCTCGTACTATTGATTGTAAATCCTTCTTTTCCAGTGAAGCCATTGTCTCACGAAAATTAAACAACCATTGTTCACGATTACCCAGCACAAAATATTGGTCAGGACTACCATGGTTTCTAACAACGGCAGCTTCGGACTCAATGGCGTTGCAGTCGAACAAATACAATTTGTTCCGAAGCTCACCTAGCTTTACCAACGCATGATGGTGTTTTTTTCCTTTATCCCTCTTGCTCGGTATGGGGTCTGCAGAAACAAAGCAACGAGCGACGGCATAATAACCATCGTGCACTAATTCGAAACCACTAACAGAGCTACCCACGGGGAAAGGACCTTCGAGGTAAAGCAGGCACAGAATCTGACATGGATAAACTTTCAGTCCACGTCCATCAAGGAGGTCGAGTTGAAAATTAGCCCAATCGTACCATACATTGGACAATTGTCCAGAATCAGACTTAAACGATGGGTGGGCACGAAACAATAATTTCATCTCGCGAGATTTGTCATACCTCTTGTGCTCCGTGGTTCCAAAAACCTTGCTGCTGCCCACAGCCGGTAGGACCACGTCACAACAAAATTTGAGAACATCAGATGGAAACCAGGGTAAACTTGCATTTTTTTTTCCATCCCACTTCATGTAAGGGAGACCATTCATCACACCAATCCAAAACGAAGACCCACCTGACCAACCACCCTCCTTAGGATGATTTGGTCCGGTTACGGGTCTATGTTCAAACAAATCAAATTCACGGTCAAGTCGATCAATAGTTCGATACTCCATCACTCGGTTGCAAGTTTGCTTGATAAGTGTGGACTTGTTTCGTTGAGTTCTCTTAGCAGGAGCCTTCACTTCAGTTTTATGATTGCTCTCACTCGCGGCAGAGTCCCACCCAGTTGGAGGACCAAATAATCTCATGTACTGTGATAAATGAAAATACATGTGATTCTTCACCAGATTGTTACCCTCTCCCTTACTTCGTTGAAGATTGTTATTTATACAGTTGATGAAAAGAACAACCATTTTGTCAACATTCAAAACACCTTTCTTGTCTTGTTTGAAAACCTCGTCAAACGTTCCAGCATACTTTAGGAACTCTTCCATACCCAACAACAACTCAATGGCGTAAATACGCCGGTCAATTTCCTCTTCACACTTTCTGCTCTTGTTCTCAAGATTGGAAGGAGTCTTTCGAGACAACAACAATTGACGACCTCCAGCAGACAGAAGTGACAGCATCTGAATATAAAGCATTCCAATGTACTGATTACCCTCCTTCTTTGCTGTATGTATTGATTCTGAAAAATTGGTTCGTGGGAAGTCACGATCGGATTGCCTCTGGACAGCACCACCGTAGTAACTGGCTAACCTTTCCATCTCACCAAGAAGCCGCTGGTTATTGCCTAAAAAGTCCTCGCGGAACGTCTCTGCTGCACGCTTTGCGCAACCAAGTTGGTGCATATGGAGTCTCTCTCCGGGAGACGCTAGATGAATATTATGTGGGTTTTTCCCCAAAATCAAGATCATAAAAAGCGTTGCCGTTATGTACACCATGGTGAGAAATGTTTTTGAAATACTGTTCAACATTCACTCCTTCGTCAACCATTGGAGCAGTAAAATCAGATATATTCCAGAGACGAATGGATTGGTACTCTTCCCCATTTTGGTGCTTAGACACTTGCATGTTACCAGTTTGAACTGAAACAGGAACCTTCAAAACATTCACACAAGCGTTAATACCAAGTGCTCTGGGACAATTGCAATGCCTACAGATCATCTTTGAATTCGACGTTTGATAATGTCCACAAAGTTGGTCGTGCTGGGGAGTATCACCTATGAAATAAGCAACCGCAAATTTCATTCGAACCGACCATTTCTTCTTGTTCCACGGCAAATTAGACCATTCAATACCATCCGTTTGGTTGCAGGCATCTTTCAAAGATGAAAGAGCCAAACGAAGGCCAGAGTGAAGATTGTTCACATTGTCAATTGATTCGGCACCTTTATCACCTGGACATGTTGGGTGATAATATATAGCCTCCCACCCATCCGGCCGGGAGTTTCGAGTTAGGGTGTTGAATATGCCAAGAGTCATGTTCAGTGGGGTAAGAGTGGTTTGACCACTATTGTCAATTGTAATTCCATCCATGTAGAGAATAATAGGAACCAGAATTTCATTCGATCCAGATTTGCATCTCTTCTCCCAAGTGTTGATCCACCATTCACCGTGATGCAGTTCGTCAATATCAATATTCCCTTGAAGTTCTGGATAACGGACTGGTAAGGTGGGGTCTTCAGCATGGGGGAATGACAGATTATCTTCATTCACCAAAGTCACATTTGTTAATAGGGAATGAAGTGCTTTTTGGAACGACCGGACGTAGATTTGTTTGCGACTGGAAACATCAGCATTCTGTGATTTCTTAGAACACCAGTCAATAAGATGAAGTTCAAACCCATCGCCTTTTATTTCAGGCACAGTTGCGGAAATCTCCTTCATAACACTTGCCCTGGTCTTTATGAGATTGCCTTTAGTCCATGAAAATAAATTAAGCCGCTCCGATTCAATAGCCCATTCATACAATTCCTTCTCGGCAACTAATGGTATGCTATGATTCCGCATGATTTTCATTAACTTGATCTTGACCTTCAATTTGTCAGATATGTTCCTCCCTACATTGGGTGTCGTAATTAATAGCGTGTTTGAAGCACGATGGGAATCGTCAACATCAATGTTGATGCCTTCTTCATCATTGACAATCGAAGAGTGGGGGGCCTCTATGATCTCACTTCCTTCTTCCTCATTGTCATTGTTAGGAAAGAAAAAATTGTCATCGGAGACAGAATCATTGTCATCGTCTATGTTTGATAATTCCTGACCAATCAAGGCACGCCCAATCGATTCGACAGAAGGGTCATACATAACTTGATTGTCGAGCAACTCTGGTAATGCGCCGTCACTACTCTGTGGACCGTTACGGGTGTTCGTTAGACCTAATTGTTGACTAACATCCTCAAGCTTCTTCCTCTTTTTTCTAATGAATATGCAAGATGCAAAATCTACTATCCCCGAAGATTGCTTGAAATAAGAATAGCATGATGCGTCATTCACAATATGGTCACGAAGACCGGGAGAAACAACTACTCCCATTTTCTTTCTTCGTCGCGCTGTAAACAAGGGGGGTTTCTTCTTCTTGGTAACCTTCTGCTTTCCGTAACCAGTAGTGATCAGAGGAGAGTCCCGGTAGCAACGTAAACAATATACCTGATATTTAGGTATCGTCACCATTGTTAGTACGATAGCCAGTAATAACAAAAGAAATGAGGAAACGATTGAGATTGAAAAATTGCGACCATGCACTGTTTGTTTCAGGCATAAAATTCAGTAACATGCCACTACTTCGGAAACAGATGCCAGAGGGGTAGGAAAATGAAATGTGCATAAAAATATTATGAGTTTGACATTAATTTTAATAAATAGGATGAAATTACAAAGGGGGACCAGTGGAGTTCGACCCAAATATGCGCGTGATTCTGAAATAACCCTGAATCTCGTTTGTGTGACGAAATCCAGGACCCAAATGCACTTACTAGGTGCTGACACACTAACTATGACAGATAACTCACTTCTGTTTCTTTCATGATTCATCATATCCATAATAGGAACAATATTCATGGACTAATCACCCAAAATATCTGATTTTGTATTTTCTAATTGCAAATTAGTGTGTATTTTTCCTCCAAATCCAGGACCCAAATGCACTAATTAGGTGCTGACACACTAACTATGACAGATAACTCACTTCTGTTTCTTTCATGATTCAACTTATCCATAACAGCAACAATATTCATTGACTGATCACCCAAAATAACAGATTTTCTATTTTCTAATTGCAAATTAGTGTGTATTTTTCCTCCAAATCCAGGACCCAAATGCACTTAGTAGATGCTGACACACTAACTATGACAGATAACTCACTTCTGTTTCTTTCATGATTCATCGTATCCATAACAGCAACAATATTCATTGACTGATCACCCAAAATAACAGATTTTCTATTTTCTAATTGCAAATTAGTGTGTATTTTTCCTCCAAATCCAGGACCCAAATGCACTTAGTAGATGCTGACACACTAACTATGACAGATAACTCACTTCTGTTTCTTTCATGATTCATCGTATCCATAACAGCAACAATATTCATTGACGGATCACCCAAAATATCTGATTTTCTAATTTCTAATTGCAAATTAGTGTGTATTTTTCCTCTAAATCCAGGACCCAAATGCACTTACTAGGTGCTGACACACAAACCATGACAGATAACTCACTTCTGTTTTTTTCATGATTCATCGTATCCATATTAGGAACAATATTCATGGTTCAATCACACAGAATATCTGATTTTCCATTTTCTAATTGTAAATTAGTGTGTATTTTCCCTCCAAATCCAGGACCCAAATGCACTTATTAGGTGCTGACACACAAACCATGACAGATAAGTCACTTCTGTTTCTTTCATGATTCATCATATCCATAATAGGAACAATATTCATGGTTCAATCACACAAAATATCTAATTTTCTATTTTCTAATAGCAAATTAATGAATACTTTTTATGTGGTATGTACTGGCTGGTATTCATAGTAGCAGTACGGTACTTGTACTACTACTTGGCAGGTACTTGATGTTCTGTCCTTTTTCCGTTTTTATGGTCCGTTCTTTTTCCGTTTTTTTGGTCTGTCCTTTTTCCGTTTTTGATAGTCTGTCCTTTGTCTGTCCCTTGTTTTTATGGTCCGTCCTTTACCTCTTTTCTGTTTTTATGATCTTTCCCTTATCCGCTGCCGGCATGCGCACGCATGCGCGCGCCGGCACAGTTTCAAAAACAGCTAAAAAGCAGTTATTTTAATTACATTAAAAATAAAGAGTTCTCCATAATTTTTTTCGTGCCATTTACTAGACCCTCTTTCCTTCTGACAGACCGATATGGACAACCAGACATTCCCAGAATTTTTTAAAAACGTTATTCAGTAGTACGTGATTTGCGCTTTGAGGTGATATTTTCAGAATTTTCTGGGGATGTCTGGTTGCTGAGATCGAACTGTCAGAAGTTGGGCAGGTGAAAAACGGTACAATCAAAGGCAAAATGACGGTACGGAAAAACACACGAACTGGAAAAACGACCTTCAAAGAGGAGATTCTGTAATGAGTGATTCCCACCTAAGGAAAACGAATATAAATAATAAAAAAACACATAAAAAGTATGTGTTTTCTATATAGATGTATTCACTTCTGAATGAAATTTGTCAGTCGAGGGGCTCTCGACTGACAGTTTTTATTCACATAACTAACACTGAATAGATTTCATCGGAATCTTAAAATCAAACATTGCACCTCTTGCACCTCTTTTGCCGGGCATGCTTTTTTTGTTTTGTTAAATGGCAAAAACGGTCCCACTCTACACCATGAATAAACAGGTTAAAAGGTACGAACCAAGATATCATTTAAAAACAGATCGATAAGTAAACACTGAAACGACCCTATGTGTATTGAAAAGAATAAATGTAATTGCCCGTGAGGAAACTACTTAAAAAAATCATGAAAAGCAATGCCAGTTCGGAATGGACCTCATTATTTCTTATATCACAATCAAACAAAAGGCCCATTGAATAAACTACTTAACCTCCCCTCGTTTTCCTTAGGTGGGAATCACTCATTATGGGCACTCACTCTCGTGCCCATAATTGTTTTCCAGTACTGAGTTGTACTGGAATAAAATGGATTACATGATTACTGTTGTAATCCAATTTTGGATTACTAGTTTATTACACAGCGCGGCCGAGCAACTCGTAGATTATATCACACATTCAGAGACGCATTCGGGAGCACGAAAGAATCGATTTTACATACCGACTGTTGTTGTAACAGTAATACCGAAGTAACTGCTGTGGGCTTTTTCGGTAAGTCTTCTTTTGCCGTAGGTTGGATGTTTGACGAGAGCACACATCGGATTATATTATTTTCGGATATTTGTACAGATATATTACGGCGACGACGACGGCGACGGCAAGGAACTTAACAGAACCTTCTTTCTGTTCCCGAGAGCATTACAAGCCACAACAACAACCACCGCAACTCGAAATCCTCCTCGAGACATACATAACACACACACACACACACACATAGGCCGTTACAGGTTCGTTCCTGTAAATCCGACGTCGAACAAACATTGGGTGAAGAAAGTTGGTGATCGCTGGAATCGTGCGAAGCACATATTATATTATATTCAAAACTGTCTGCAATGGTCAAACAAAACCAACGGTCCGCCTAACAGATCGGCTCCATCGGTTGCTTCGACTCCGCGACGCGAAGGGCAAAGATTAGATTGAATAAATTACGGATTGGTCGAGCCGGAAGCAACACCAAAACCCTCGCTGAACATAAAATACAAGAAGGAGACAATCTAGCCACTTCACAATAGACGATCAGTCTGCACGAAGGCACCAAGCACATCGAGCACGCCACGATTGCGATTGTGATCGAATCCATTCAGTGTTAAGACCAAAGTGTTGAGATTCCGATTCGAAAAACATCTGGCCATCGAGCCGTAGCCAATGATCACTTCGGAAGAAACGTACCAGACGAAATCGTTTTCACGAGTAGCTTTATCTGTTTCGAATCAACATCTCCACGTGTCTTATTTGAAATTCATCCAAGTGTTGCCATTCGTCCAAATTCAATTCGATTCCTGTCCGTTCAAATCTCATTATATTTTCTTTACACTCTTTCTCGTATCTATACTTCCTCAATAGACGCCAATTTTATCATCGAACTTTATCAACACAATGCATTTTGCAACTTCTACCCTCGCCGCCCTCGCTGCCCTTGGCTCTGTTAGCAGTGAAGTAAATAACGAAGGAGGCTTATCCGTCCATAATCCCTTGCTATCAGATCCAGAGTCTTTCTCAACTTCGCATTCACATACACAAGGAATCGCTGCAAATGCTGGGCACCATGTCAAGGTTCTTCGCAACATCCGATCTACATCTGGATTGGAGGCGTCTGATGACGGAAAAGGAGATCGAAATCTTTTTCAAGACGTTGGTATTTTACAAAAGCAGGATCAACAAAATCCAACTTTTGTTGCTGAAAAACATTTCCACGAGGGCCTTCCAAGCATTGCTGTTATCGTCGATGATCCAATTAGTGAATTTTTTCATTACGAACCAGACGTGGTATCTCAATCCTACAAGATAGAAGAGAGCTTGAATCATTATGTGGATGCGACTCCACACCATGATAGAAATAAGCTAAGCGGCCAGCAAACTCACAATATTGGATACCATCCAAGCAAGATCGGTCGTGAGCTTCAACTTTCTTATTTTGACTGTACTACTTGTTCTTCAAGGCCTGTGATCTCTAAGTTCTGGTTTAGATCTTCAAACCCTCATTTCAGGTTACTTTTCTGCCAATTCTGCCGATTCTGCCGATTCTTCTAACCCCTACTATAATGTACCAATAAAGTGTTGGGATACATCATACGTAACCGACATGTCATATGCATTTGCATTTGTAGACACATGGTTTTTCAATGACGATCTGAATTGCTGGAATACTTCATCAGTGACCGACATGAAATCTGTGTTTTTCCAAGCATCTTATTTCAACAGTCCTGTGGGATTGTGGGATACATCAAAAGTTACGAAAATGACATCCATGTTTCATTACGCACAATCCTTCAACCAACGCATCGATACTTGGGACGTCTCCAACGTCAAAAGCATGTCAGGGATGTTTAGAAGTGCATTCGCTTTTGAACAGCCACTAAGCAACTGGAACGTGGGAAGTGTCACCAGCATGACATCCATGTTTCAAAACGCAGAAGACTTCAACCAACCCATCGATACTTGGGACGTCTCCAACGTCAAAAGCATGCCAGGGATGTTTAGAAGTGCAGACAATTTTAATCAGCCACTAAGCAACTGGAACGTGGGAAGTGTCACCAGCATGACATCCATGTTTCGAACGGCATATTCTTTCAACCAACCCATCGATACTTGGGACGTCTCCAACGTCAAAAGCATGCCAGGGATGTTTGCAGGGGCATACAATTTTAATCAGCCACTAAGCAACTGGAACGTGGGAAGTGTCACCAGCATGACATCCATGTTTCAAAACGCACAAGCCTTCAACCAACGCATCGATACTTGGGACGTCTCCAACGTCAAAAGCATGCCAGGGATGTTTAGAAGTGCATTCGCTTTTAATCAGCCACTAAGCAACTGGAACGTGGGAAGTGTCACCAGCATGACATCCATGTTTCAAAACGCAGAATACTTCAACCAACCCATCGATACTTGGGACGTCTCCAACGTCAAAAGCATGCCAGGGATGTTTAGAAGTGCAGCATATTTTAATCAGCCACTAAGCAACTGGAACGTGGGAAGTGTCACCAGCATGACAATGATGTTTCAAACGACAAATAATTTCAACCAACCTATCGATAATTGGGATTTGGCTTCTGCTGAGAAGATGGGAGGGATGTTCCGGGAGTCTTATTTCGGACAATGTCTAACTACCTGGCCCGGCAAGTTGTCATTGAAACCACCAGGTACAGTCAAGATGCAAGATATGTTCGTTGGAGCTAGTTGCGATTTCCAAGATGCAACACTACCCGCGACATACTGGTGCATGATTTGTCCTTAATCATATTATGAATGACAAGGGAGATCCCTAAATCCGTCATCTAGTATTACTGTGTTATTAATTTTACTTCTATCATTTAATTTTTGTTTATCGTCTTCTGATGATGCGAACCGTACCAGTATCGTACGGTACAGGTGAGATTAACAACTGTAATTCCGGATTATGAGTTAATTAATCTATTTTCTGTTTTTCGAATACTTAATCGGATTTCACATGCAATCCCGTGTTAAGCAATCCTCCATAACGAGACTGCACGTGCATTCTCGTGTTGTAGATTAACTAATATTTCCTCGGTGAATTTGTCGGAGAAACATGTCTCATTTTGTCTGTTTCTAACATAATTGGGCTTCGTGTATCCGTTTCGTATGTCATTGATATTTTCCATATTTCATTGATATACACATGTATATCATTGACATACTTAGTATCGGATCCTATGCCTCTGAATTTTCATATGACACTTTCTCGTGATATTTTGCTGTGTCCAATTCTTCTATCAATGATCAATTCATTTGGTCGTGACTCATTCTTTTGTTTTCTGTGATAGACTACCTTCGATTCATATATTGCCTTGTTGGTCTTCATATGCCCGAGTGTCTATCCATCAGTAATCTAGTCTCACTCCTCATTTTACGTAGCTTCGTATTTGATGGTTAATTTCGCCGCGCACCTCATTCGTGTATGTGCGCACGTCGATCTGTTTTCTTATTGGTTCATATTAACAACCGGAATTAGAGTTGTTAAGTGAAGAAACGTAAATTACGTAATACGTATTACATATTACTTTTTACGTATACATAATACGTATTACGGATATGTAATTATGTAATCAAGCGTGAATTTATGTACGCGCAAAATACGTGATACGTAATAAGAAACGGAAATTACGTAATACGTATTACGTTTTACGTATACGTACGTATTACGAATACGTAATACGTATCGTACCACATACGTAATACGTATTACGAATACGTAATACGTATTGGTTGCTAATTGAGTATGATAAGAAACAGATCGAACAATCAGCGACAAGTATCAATAAATAATGTAATCGCGGACAGCCGGCTAAGGCTAAATACTGTACCGATCTACTAAGTGACACGGGATTACCATGACTAAGTGTCAAGGCACTATCATGATTAATCCATCACGAACGAATGAGACTTGATATGCCTGGTTGGTTACACATGCTTCACTATTGATTCAGAGAATATCCGAATCGCTTAATTAAGCGATCAATCGCTTAATAAGCAAACAACAAGGGATTGCATGTGTTAACAAAAGGGCTAACACAAGAATACGCGGAATACTCCAATAGAGGTCCGGATTCTTAGATTAACCTAATTAGATCATAATTCAAATTACCAGTTATTGATTAACAGTCGCAGCCTCATACGAAAGCTATATATCATACATACATACGGATTCAAACTAACTGAATCCGACAAAGTCTACAGAAAACCTACACAAAATATCCTACTGGTAATAATTAATTATCCGAACGCGAAAATTATTCGCGATCGACCGACTATCAGAAATAATCCAATCGGAAAGACCATTCCACTGAAAGATCATCCCACTGAAACAAAATCTAACACCACAGCCCGAACCTACTGAAATTTTGGCTTATCTCGTACACCATAAAACAGATATCACTGAAAATAGCACCATCGATCTGCTAAGCCAAGAATAGAAAATACTTCGAACGAAAATACATCAAAAGAAAAATTCCACACGAAATAAAAATACCCCGAAAACAAAACAAAAAACAACCTCGTAACAACCATCATGTTCTCTTCATCGGAAATGCTTTCTTTATCGGAAATCCTCATAGTCACCTGCAGTTGCATCATAGCGCCAGCAACCATGTACATTATGAACAACCAAACGGTCCAGGCCATCAAAAACCAAACAAAGAGCAATGACCGGGAGAAGGCTAACCAAGTAAAATGTGAGGAACGAGACAGGGCCATTGAGAGATTGACCCATGAACTATCTAAACTCAAGGAAAAAGAAAAGGAGTACAAAAAGGATGCCCGTCAGTGCCTCAAGCTGTTTGAAGTCGATCGAACGAGCGCGCGCGAGTGAATGAATGAGACACGAATGAGACGCGAGTGAATGAATGAGACGCGAATGAGTCTCGGGACCGATCGTACGAGTCATATTGCTTCTGCAGGAATGGACTAACATGATTGGAGATGGGAATGGAAGTGGGAATGAGAATTTACCACTTACCGATTCCGGTTCTCCTTCTTACTAAAAATAGGGCCTTATGTACCAGACATACAGGGCGCAAGGTAATTTATACAGCCCATTGGTACAAAGGACACGTGCAGCATCGAAGTATTAGCGGGTCGATGCCGACTATTAGTGATTTAGCGTGTGTATTGGAGTATTAGCAGTCTGATGCACCAATATGGTGATCTTAGTAAAAGAGCAATTTTTTTCTGCTCACAATTTCAAGTAATAATTTCATGTAATAACCAAACCAAGTTAAACTACCAAATACCGACTGTTCACCTCCATATTTTCAGAGCCCTCCAAACATTCTTCGAAGAATTACGGAGCGCTCCCGAGGATCGGAACTTGGTCGAAGAAGAAAGAGAATTTTCTTATTTTGCAGCAGGCTGGCCAACCATCGGGGCCAGCGAACTTTCTACGCTTTCTTTTCATCCGCACGTCTTCAGCGGAACTTTCTACGGTTATTTCTTTTCATCCGCACCTTCTTCAGCGGACGGCTGGCCACCATTGGAGTCAGCACCTTACTACGTTTCTCTTTCTCCGCGCATTGTTACCGGAAGAATATTTTTTTTTGTCCACCGAGTTTGGACCACCGAGCTAGCGACATTTTGCAAGGAGCCGATTAGTCGCCACACCAGAAGCGATAGGACCGATTTTACAGGAGCCGATTATTCGCCACACCAGAAGCGATAGGACCGAACATTGTCAACAACAACAGCAGGATTGGTATCGCCACACCAGAAGCGATTGGGCCAATTACACACATATTTTTTGTCGGAATAGGAGTACGACAATTTACGGGATACACATCGGACCCACAATTTGCAAACTACAGCAATTTACCTCCTTTTGAATCGATTTGCGGAACACGGATCGGAATAAACATTTACTTTGAGAGATACGACAATTTACTTCCGTCGAACGACAATACGCATCAATTTACTTCGAATCGAGCATACAACAATTTACTCCCAGCTGAATGGGGGAGGATCAACCCACCCGGCACCAAGAGATAGAGATCGCCTTTTCTGAAGAATCACCATCAGAAGAGAGCAGTGTACTGTCAAGTTCAGAGAGTAGCGGCACAAGCATTGGAAGCGCAAGCAGCAGCGTCCACACCAAGGATCCAAACACGACAAAGTACAAATACAAGATGGTGGAGTATACGGATAGTCAAGTGCCCACATTGGCAAAGGGGGATGAGAAGAAATTCGAGCGTTGGTACATCCAGTTTGAAGCATTTGCAGATAACAAGAAGTACCGTGACATGTTATCTACCAAGCCACACAAGGACCTACCTCCCGAAGGAGAGCTTACGCCCCGGGAGGATATGAGTACTGCACAGAAGAAGGCCTACCGGTACCACAACAAAGCACTGAATGATCTGTACAGGGCCTTCGCCGACAACAGGACAGCCCTCGCCATCATGGAGAAGTCCAAGATCGATAGGGGGGGTACAGCCGAACAGAATGCAAAGCTCAGGAAACAGTGGCCCCGAGGGAGAGTACACCGCGTGATTGAGGAGCTCATGAGGGAATACAGAATAATGAACCAGTCCCGCGACCAACAACAATTGGACATTGACCTAAGGAGTCTAAAGTTGACCATTGGCGCCTCTCCACAGGATTTGGTTGACGACATCTACAACTTACAGAGGCAATACCAATACAAATCCGTTCAACCCACTATGGCACAACTTATTGTGGCCTACAAAAATGCCCTACCGGCCTACCTACTGATGCAGCTTACACCCTTCATTGATTTGCTGCAAGCGAATGGAACCGCCGAATTGGAGTTTTGGGAATCACTCAATGTTCAAGCCAAAAGTTTATATGAATCAGCTTGGCGTATCCAAAGCCGGGGAGGTAAAGGCAAGGAAATGAGTTTGTTTGGTGCTGAAATGACCGATTTTGCTGATCCCAGAGACAAGTGGTCCACAAATGCAGTTTGTTATTGGTGCAAAGAACAAGGTCATAAAGCGTACAACTGTCCCAAACGTGCGGCAAGCCACACACGTGCCGATGATGATGGCAACAACAACGGCCACAATGGCAACAACGGCAGCCGCAATAACAACAACAATCGGAACAGCAACAACGGCAACAATGGCAACCGTGGCAACAGCAATGGCAACGGCAATCGAAACAACAGGAATGGCTCCAGGGGCCGACGTCGCAAGTGTGGACTTTGTGGTGGCAATCATGGAACATCTGTTTGTTTTGAAGACGAGAAGAATGCGTCCAGACGCCCAAACGGTTGGAAATCCAAGTTGAAGGATGTACAGGGAGCAACAATTGACTATGACTTCTGTCTCTCGGCAATGCAAACCTCTACCACTTCACTCCAACTACTCAATGCCCAGAAGCGGGCCACCAAAGGCGAGGCAGTGCCCGAAGGATTTGACCTACTATATGATGACAATGTCTTTGTTTTTGATACCGGTGCAACCAGCCACAGTTCCAATAGTCTGCGATGTGCCACCAATTTGAGAGCTAGTGGTGCCACCATCACCACCCAAAGTGGAGATGAATTGAAGGGCTGCCAGGTTGGTGACATTCCCTGTCAGAAGATTGACAAGGATGGAAACATGGAGTTCCAGACGCAGTTGCAGGGTGTGAATTTCAACCCAAATTTTGCATTCAACCTGTTCTCGGCCAACTTGGCTTTGCAGAATGGTTGGATCGCCACCGGCAGTGACAAGACCGGATGGTCACTCAAGAAAGGGAATCACCAAGTGAATTTTGATATTCAGATACCCACCTACACGAGCTGTGTGTGGGTTGGCTATTTTGATCGGATTGCACACCCTACAAACAACATTGAAATCAATGCAGCGACTGCTACCACCACTACGGATGAAGGGACCAAGATGAACATCAACAAAGCCCACCGGCTCCTGGGACACATGAATGAGATCAAGACACGCCGAACAGCTGCAACACTTGGCTGGACCATCACGCGTGGCCCGATGCTTCCTTGTGAAGATTGTGCCAAAGCAAAAGCAAAAAGGAAAGTGATTCCCACGGATAGCGAGCATGTTGCTGCTACCAAACCTGGAGAAAGACTCTTTGTGGATATGTCCTCAGTCAAAGCACCCAAAGCTGCCAAAACCAACAAGCTGACAGCCCCATTTATTACCAAGCCCCATTTTCGGATGATTGTTGACGAATATTCCACATGCCGGTTTGTCAATTTCTTTGCCACCAAGGATGGCATGGTTGAACCCACTTGCAAGTTGTTCAACCAATGGAGGTCCAAAGGACACCAGCTAAAGCAAATTCGCTGTGATAAGGCTGGTGAAAATACAGCACTTGAAGCTCGCCTGGCCTCAGCAGATTGGAAATTTTCTTGCAAGTTCGAGTATACCTCAGTGGATACCCCACAGCAGAATAGCTTGGTAGAAACGGCAATATACAGATCAGTCTGTCGCGCCATGGCTCTTTGCTCTCAAGCCAACGTCCCTAGGGAGTACCGTTTCAGATTTTTCCCTTTGGCAATGCGTTGTGGTGTACAGTTGGACTGGTTGGAAGCTGTCACTGTGAATGGCAATACTATGCCCAAGATCCAACATTTCTCTGGCAAAGTCCCCGCTTTCAGCGCCCACCTCAGAACCTTTGGTGAGGCTGGAGTCGTCCGTGTCAAGCGGTCCACAAGTCCAAAACTCAATTATCGCGGGAACCCAGCTTTCTTCGCTGGCTATTGCACTGACCGGCCTGGAGACTGCTATGTGATGTATGATCCTTTGAAGAACACGTTTACAGCTACCCGTGACATCTACTGGCTGAAGCGGATGTATTTTCCAACCACTGCTCCCAAAGGTGAAGCTATTAATTTTCATGCTGATTTTCTTGAGGGTGGCCACATGGATCTGCCAATCACTGCCACCCCACCACAACCTGTCTCCATTTTGCGCACCACCACCAGACATCGACGAGTGCAGTTTCAGGATGCAAGTGGGGGAGCCACAGCACCAGCAATTCCCTTCCAACCTGAATCTGTATCTGAACCAGCAACAGAGGACCCCGCCTTCGATAGTCACGATGACTACTACTCCAACGATATTGAAGAAACCAAGATTGAATATGAAAGCGAGGAGGACTACGACAGCAATGACGACACTGAAGCAGCGGATCCACATGTTGTAACAACCACAAGGTATGGCCGTGTTGTGAGAAACTCTCATCTCAATCCTGATGTACGGTATGGAGATATGGCAAGTTATGCAGCTCAATTCACCAACGCTGAAATCCAGTTCCACAAGGCAATGACTTCACTGAAAGAATTCAATCTTCTATCATTCTCTATTCCATCTCCGGAAGGCGCCATGAGTGAACTCAGTCTAGTTGGCGCGGCGGGGAGTGCTTTTGACAACACCAAGGAGCTAAAGACCATGAACTACAAGCAATCTATGGCCAGTCCAATGCGCGACAAGTTTACAGAGGGTGTTGATGCTGAACATGAGAAGATGGTCAAGTATGGAGTTTTTGAAGAAATTGACGAAGCCAATATCCCACCAGGCACCAAAATCATGGATACCACTTGGGCCAACAAGATGAAACCCGATGGCACAGTAAGATGCAGGAATGCCGTCCGAGGATTCAAGCAGCTAGATGGCGAGCACTATGATAGCCAAGACAAGTCTTCACCTGTTGTCAGTGATATCTCAATCCGAATTGCAATGATACTGATGGTCATGGCAAATTTTATGGCCTACATCGTGGATGTGGAAGGCGCTTTTCTGAATGGCAAATTTCAGAATGGAGAAAAGATTTTAACCAAGATTCCAGAAGGCTATCAGAAATTCTATCCATCATATGTACTCCTCCAATTGCAGAAAACACTTTATGGGACAATTCAAGCTGCCATACAATTCTGGAGAGAAGCGCGACGGGCAATGCATACCATGAAGATGGAAAGATGCAAGGCTGACCCCTGTCTATTTTTCAAGTGGATCAACAACAAACTCCTTCTGATGTTACTATGGGTCGACGATTTTTGCATCATGGGTGAAGCAGCAGAAGTTTTGAAGCACAAGGAGCAACTCAAGTCCCTATTTGAATGCAAGGATGTTGGAGAGATGGATGAGTATGTTGGATGCCACATTGAGCGGGACAAGAAGAACAGGACACTCCGAATGACCCAACCGGTCAAGATCAAGAGATTTGTCGATGAATTCGAGCTTGATGAATGCAGAGGCAATCCCACCACTCCAGCAGAACCAGGATCAGTGCTGAAGAAAGAAGGTGAAGGACCAACCGATACTGTTCTCACCAAGGAAGCCCAAACCAAGTACAGGTCCGGAACAGCCATCCTTTTGCACATGATGAGATGGTCAAGAATTGAAACGCAGAATGCTGTCCGGAAGCTGTCTAGGTTCATGACTGAAGCAAGGAAGTCCCACATGAAGGCGCTGAAGCGAGTAATGAAGTATTGCGCTGGAACACCCAAGAGAGGTCTCACATTAGCCCCTAATGCAGTGTGGGATGGTACCAAGGACTTTGTTTTTGAGCTGATTGGATTCAGCGACTCGGAGTATGCAAAAGATGAATCTCGACACAGTGTCAACGGCTGGTCGACTTGGCTCAATGGCGCCAATGTCACAGCAAGGTCCAGAATGATGCCAATCATTGCCCTGTCAGTTATGGAAGCCGAACTGTATGCAGCTGTTCTATGTGTCCAGGACATGCTGTACATTTGGAGAGTCATGATGTGTCTCGGATTGCAAATCAAGCTACCCATGGTGATATATGTGGACAATAAGGGCGCAGTTGATTTCTGCAACAATTGGTCCATAGCAGGTCGCACCAGGCACATTGAAGTGAAACAGTATTTCCTACGAGAGCTAAAGGAAATGGGAATTATCAAGGTGATGTGGAAGACAGGCGACGAAATGACAAGTTGACCTCCTTCACCAAGAATCTTACTGGAGTCCTATTTGAAAAGCACGGCTCCAAGTTCTATGGAAAAGATGAGTACTGCACGAAGCCCAAAAGCAACAAGGACGCAAGCTTCTCTACGGTAGACACAGAGGAAGCGTTTTCGGCCTACAGCAAGTTCTGGATCAGTATCATCGATTGAGTCTATTATCCTTTGAAGCAGGGGAGTGTGTTTGAAGTCGATCGAACGAGCGCGCGCGAGTGAATGAATGAGACACGAATGAGACGCGAGTGAATGAATGAGACGCGAATGAGTCTCGGGACCGATCGTACGAGTCATATTGCTTCTGCAGGAATGGACTAACATGATCTCTTCATCGGAAATGCTTTCTTTATCGGAAATCCTCATAGTCACCTGCAGTTGCATCATAGCGCCAGCAACCATGTACATTATGAACAACCAAACGGTCCAGGCCATCAAAAACCAAACAAAGAGCAATGACCGGGAGAAGGCTAACCAAGTAAAATGTGAGGAACGAGACAGGGCCATTGAGAGATTGACCCATGAACTATCTAAACTCAAGGAAAAAGAAAAGGAGTACAAAAAGGATGCCCGTCAGCGCCTCAAGCCAAGACAAATCCAGGATTTCGATGGTAGCCAAGATAACTGGATCAAATGGAGATGCGATACCAAAGCAACACTCCACGCAACTGGACACCGAGACATCATGGAAAGTCGCGAAGCAGCTGACAATGACCACCCATTGAACAGTGCATTATGGGGTACATTACTGAACGCATGCAGTGGAGGTAGCGCATCTTCCAAAGTCACTAGACACGAGGATGCCAGCGATGGTCATGCAGCATGGAAAGAATTGTTGGAATGGTACGATTCAGAGTCTCAACAAGAGGCCTATGCAGCAACTATGAAATTAAAATTGGAAGGGGTTAGACTACACCCTGGCGGCAACATTTCCGACTATATCAACAATTTTGAGAGCATCTACCAAAAAGGGAGTAAAATCCCAGGATTCAACATAAGAGAATGTGACGCCAAGAATACTTTTGCGCGCAATCTATTGGACCCTGACCTGGCCCAACTCAAAATGGAGCTCCAAGAAAGCCGCGCCAAGATGAACCTGGTGGAAATGGTGCAGAAGCTTAGAATCCGTGACGAGGAACTCTGATTGAATTTACTGGCAGATAAAAACGACAATAAACGATCTATTCGCAGAGTTACAGAAGCTCAAGAACCACCAACAAAACGCCAACAATATGCACCTCCACCGGCCGGTGACGGAGTACTCACTACGGTATATCCCAACCTTAAAGGTATTTTACGAATCCCGCCTGCAACATGGGCCACCTTATGCAAACCACACAGGGAATGGGTTCTCCTTTACAATCGGTCTGCGCGCCACCAAGAATCACCACCGCCGACACCAGCTGATATTACGCTCGGCGCCCCACAGGATGACGGCCTCAACAATACCGATATCTACCGCGCCAACAACAACAAGCCTAGACGCGTCCGGCGAATCTCTACACCGGCCCCCCTTGCACACCCAATTCCATCAGCACCTTTGCCACTTCCTGCCGAGGATACAGAAGAAAGCATTGGATCCATCGATGAATCCGCCCTTTTTCCTCCAGGGAGCACCGAACTTCGTACCGTCCGATTCCACCTGCATTCTGAGGGGGGAGATGATGATGATGACGATGGCACACCACAAACAGCAAACCAACATAATACAGGCTACAGACCTAGAAGAAATCCAACCAGAAGGGCAAGAGCCGCATCCTTCTTTTCCACGGCCAGACGATTGAAAATGATGCAACCAATCACATATGAAACAAGTGACAGTGAGAGTACTGACGATGACAGCGAGGAGGAAGGAATACCCGACCTAGTGGAACGAACTGCAGTCTACAGTGACAGTGATGATGATAGCAACAACACTGGCAAGAAGAAACGGCAGAGTAAATCCAATCCACCAATCGCGAGAAAGAAAAAGACTATTCAGGGTACACCCAGGAGAAAACACTCAGACGCTACCGGGAAGTAAAACCGGATGATAACATTGCAGTAATAGATAGTGGAGGGGGAAAACGACCAACTGTTACAGCCAGGGCATGGACTAAAACAGGAGGAGACACAGGAATGACATCAGTAATGAAACCATACATGTCGCAAGACGATGATGATCTTGTGGAATATCCTGTATGCAGCGCAGCAACAAAAGCATTTATTCCAGGACGCCAGGAACCAGTGATACTACTAGTACACTACACAACCTTTATCTCACGAGACAAGGATTTTACAGATGGGGAATCACTACTTACAACGATGGACATGGGCTCTCACAATGTATTGGTGAATGGACTGCAACCCCAAATAAGCGACAAATGCGGTATCACAATTGAAAATACATTCTTACCATTCAGTTACGATGATGAAAAAGTCTATTACCATATCACAAAACCAACAGAGGAAGAAATGAATGAATTGGAAGTATTTGAATTAAACTCCCCGGCACCACCAAATATGAGACAGTACCCAATGTTGAGAAGGAAAAGATCTAGGGAAAAATTTGCCTTTGGAAATCTACCAATATTGGAACTGAGGAAGAGATTTGGAATGCTACCAGAAGAAACAGTGAGAAAAACACTAGAAAATACCACCCAATTCTACGAGGAAATCGAAGAAGAGAATCGAGCTATACCAAGAAAGCACTACAGGAAACGATTCAAAGCCTTCCACTACAAGCGACAAAATGAGGACGTCAGTACCGATTACACATTCTTCAGCCAAAAGACCTCACAAGGGACATAATGGTGGTCAATTCTTTGCAGGAACAAAATCCAAGATGTGGTCGTTCCATCCATTAAAAACAGAATCACAATGCACCAATGCCCTACTGGACTACCTTCGAGAAAGAGGAGCCCCCAATACAATTATCAGTGACAATGCCAAATCAGAAAAGGGAGTAAAACGGACTGAAATCATGCAACAAAATAAGATCAAAACAAGAACTTCCGAGCCACATTATCATCACCAGAACCCAGCAGAGTCAGAATGGGCTCGATTGTCGAAAATGATTCAAAACTGTTTGAGAATGTTCAAAGCCCCTATAGGATTGGCAAATTGGTGTTCCCTGTGGTGCGTTCAAATCAACAACCTAGCCGCAAGAAAATCGTTGGGATGGAAAGTGCCACAAGAAATATCACAAGGCTGGACACCAGATGTATCACACTTACGATTCCACTTCTACGAGCCTATATGGTGGTACAACCCAAGCTTCAAATCACCTAAAAGCAACATGAGAAAAGGAAGATTCTTAGCATTTGCTGATTCAACAGGAGACGCAATGACGTATTATATATTGACTGAACCAGAATCATCTAAGGAGAAACGGCAAGTACTAATGCGATCAGTTGTGAGAACAAGAAGAAAAAATATTGGAACAAAAGATGAATATGTGAATGACGATCCAGAAGCAGCGGAATTCCAACTATCAACCTCAGAGCACCAGCAGAACCTCACTGATATTCAAAGCACAGATGAAGTCCCATTATTGGTGCCAGGCGAGAAATTCGATGCAACTACTACTGGAATGGAATATTCAACCAGCAACAATTTACTTGACAAATCAGCATCTGAACAAACAGATCCAGGGGAGCAAGAAGAAGAAAATGAAGAAACTGAACATGAAATCGAAAATTCGGATCAGGAAGCCCTTCCCAGTACAGTCGATGGAACCAATGACGCAGAAACACACAATAATATACTCGAAAGTAATGATACCAACCTGGACCTTACCTTTCGAAAAATACTGGGTCATTTTTGGAAAGAAGGCATACTGATCCTTAAATCACAATACTTGGATGACCTGGAAGGAAACACTGTATTGAATACTCCATTCCCCCAACTACGAAAAGACAATCCGTATGTGTGCCGAATCGACTGATGTTGCTTCGGTCAATTTATCTGCCAATACAGATGATATCAAAATGGCCGCCAAATTGCTTGTTGGTATTAAACCCCACCAAAATTGTACTCCTTCTATTGACAATGAGTCACCAAATTTATCCCAACCAGTAGGAGAAGATTTGACGCAGACATACCTACTGGACCCGCATGAATCCCATATGTCTCAATCTACCGAAGGTGCCATTCTTGCAATAATGGGAAGTGATTGTGACGAGAGTAATCAAACGCCATCAATCCCATCTAAACCAATGTCTCTAAATCTGGTACCTCCTACTGAATCACGCTTGGTGTTTTCTGATAGTGAGTCAGACGATAGTTTGCCCCCTCCTATATTTCCACGAAAGCATTCTGCCCATAGGTCTGTACTGACCACTAATGAACAGGACTCCAATCCTACCCAATCACTCGCATCCGCACCCAATGTTGTTGTTCCCGAGCCTGCACTAAAACAAAAAGATTGTGCAAAAATGATACACACTATTTCAGTTGTACTCGGCAAGTCTTACGGTTTAGAAAAGAACAAAATAAAGGAAGTCTTGGAAAGCATTGTTGTTGGCCATCAAAGTGTTTCCATTCAAGAGGCCCCCCAATTATCAACTACTGTTTGTGGATTACTCGACAACCAACAAGGTATCATGACACCAATCGCTCTGAATGTTATTGTTGATCTATTCAATCATCAGAGTATTCCGCCCAATTCTGTTAGACCCCGTTTCTTTTGCCACAACGCCATCTGTTGTGGTATTGTGAAACCATCCTACAAGATTAATTATGTATTAGAATATGATGAGGGCAAATCCTTTTGTCCCAACATAATCTATTTTCCGGTCTTCACATATTTGGATTCTGCAGGTACGAGGTTTCTTTGGAATTTGATAACGGTGTATCCCAGGCGTTTGAAGGTATTACCAATCTACCATCCAAAGTGTACTCTGAATGATATCCTTTTACTGAATAAGTACACAGAGACTCTCATTGTTCACGTTCTAAACAAGGACAACTACCCAACCACACGTCAATGGTCAAAGTTGGATTGTAAAACATATCTCTTATCAACTCTTCATCCTGAAGTTGATTCCAGTATATGTTTATTTGATGAAATGAAAAGACTTTCTTTCTCTTCCCTGACTACAAATACTGAAGAGGAACTACCTAGTCAGGTGAATAAGGTTTGCTACCAAGTGTCCTTGTCACTGTCTATTATACTTGAGAAATACGTTACTCCAACGAGTATCCACCATCTTTTTGCAGATGATTCCTCAGGCCCAGCATCTTTGAACAAGCAGGACACACACAAACCCAAGCACAAAGACGTCCTATGGTTGACACTAAAAGGAACAGTATCAAACTTCCCCGGCGGAACTAAAAGAAAAAAGGCACAAACCCCCAACCGATTATCGACACAAGAACCCTATCGGAGCAAATACCATTGCTCGCAGACTCTAAACTCGTGACAACCAAAGAGCTGAGAGCACTTCTTTTTGTTCTCAATATCCGCTACAGATCGAATATGAGCAAATTTTGTCTCAGGGAGTTAGTGAGTGATGCCTTGTCCCAAGATAAGTTTTCTGATGTTGTTCATCGTTCAGAATCCAATGTAAAAAGGGGCAAGTTCATCATAACTGATAATCCTTCTACAGTCAGAGAAGACATCATGGGATCCAAACTGAAGAATCCATCTGTCCATATAAGTCAATACTGCAAAGCATCCAATTCCAATTTCAATAACTGCCAAAAAGGTGCTTTGCTATGTGCCAGTGGGTCTCGCTGTTATTTTGGCGACCGAACAATATGGTCTAACGACGTAAAAAAAAGGTGCCGTAATAAGGATTGCAAATCCTATTTCCATGGGCGTATTGATCAATTTTGCTCTGACGAATATGGATTCTGTCGGAGATGCGTTGGTAAGATGATTCACCGCCCATCCTCTACTTGTGTTATTTGCCATCGTGGTTTTAACCAACCCCCAATCACCGAAAAAGAAGACCGGAAACTTAAAACCGAGCTAGAGGAACTTGACGAATCTTTCTGTTCTGATTGTCTTGGTCAATTTTCATCCGTGGAGGAAAAACAAAGCTTTTGGGAACAGCGTCAACTTATTGACACAAAACACAATATTGAACGAGAAATTGCCTATTCTGAGTTATACTGCATGGAGGAACGATCTCGCCCATCCCCACAAACAGATGAGGTGAGCACAAACACATCCGAATACAGTTCAGAATTTGAGAGTCCTCCTCCGTCGCCTCGACCAGGAATGGATACAGGCCCTATAACGTTCACTCGGAGTTCCAATCATTTCCAATACATACAGAGTAATGGTAGCCCTGCTAATGGAGAGATAACACATCGATGTGACGTTACAGAAGCTTTGACAATAGAATGCTGAGATAAGAAACAAGCTACGTTTGTAATTCGGAAAACGGACAAGAATGTTTTCCTGATTGTTCACCCAGCAAATCCTGATATACGGATACCTATCTACCATTGTAAGATTGACTGGAGCCGCCCCAAACCAGAAAGAACCAAGGTTGGTGGATTGGACTTCAGTCTTATGTCAATGGTAGGAAAGGTTACCAAAAATTACTTTCAAGACTTGGAAGAATCTATGAATGATAAATGGTCAGGTCCCTTTTTGCCCAAAACAATTCGACCTTCTTTTATCGAATCACGTCTTGGCAGTAATTGTCTTGTGGACGTAACTACAGAAATATATGGGTTCAGTGTTACTATAATTCAGTCAGAATACATCCAAAGTGCAACAGACAAGATAGAGAAACCACGATTTGAAATTGATAGCCGGACTTTTTACAACAATGTTGACCTTCATGAGTATAAACAAGGATTGGCGGTTGTTGACAAATGCATTCTACGGTTAGGTACCTCCATCAAGGGTGATCAAAGGCTTGAAATCACACTACCAAAAGCTGAAAAGATTTTAATGTCGCTTGTGATAGGTCATGCCTCGAAAAGCAATGTTGACATTGCCTACCATTCTTCAGCTGAAACTGGTTTGAACTATTATTCCATATGTTACTCTTCCGGTGGGTACTCTGAGGAACTATATCTTCCGCAACCAGATGAAAGGACACTGATGCGGATATATTTTCAGTGTGACCTAGCAGGCCTGTCTGCAATTTTATCATTTTTCAATAAGTGCCATGACGAATACTCTGAAGACCAAGGGTTGGATCCTGTTTTGATTGATAGAGAACTTGCTCACTGCTTCGGTGTTTTTCTTCATAGGCAGAAACATGCGAACAAACTCAACAAAACCCGGAGTTTTTCCTCCAGGTTTTTGGGTCTACCTATATCTCAGCTTGTGATTGAAAAGGTTGCTAGAAAGTCATGGCCAATGTTTGTTGATATATTCAAGGAAGATAGAGCGAGAAATTACCTAACACTATACGACAGATCTTTTGCTACTGGTGTGCCAAAAACGTCGTGGGATAGCTATGAATCTTTTGTTGAAGATTATCGGTCTTTACATTTGTTGGCACCTGGAGATATGGCTGCTGCATGGTTGAGCGACTACACTATTTCGCTTTGGTGCTTCATGATGTCTATGTCTGCATCACCAACGGTACATATATTTTACCCGATGTTCTACCAGTATTTATCAAGTGACAAGGAAGAATATAGGAAATCAATTAATTTTGACTTCACCATCACCCCCAAAAGAAGATTGTTCATTATCCCTATTAATTCGGGTGGATCACACTGGGCAGTGAATCTTGTGTTCCGTGGATCCAATGGACAATATTCGGCTATCCAATTAGATCCCATGGTTCCCAAGAGCAAGTTTCCTTCGGAGAAGGAAGTACTGCTTTTATCCGATTTCTTCTCTACCGATACCAACCAAACCAATCCAGTAATACAAAAGAATCAATATCTTGAGATGTGTTTTTCCTCTTTTCCAACACAAAAAGACTCAATCAACTGCGGAGTGTTTGTCTGCTTCTACGTGTGCTGGATATCACAACATGGCAGTAAACTCTTATACGAACTTGACGAAGAACCTGATGAAACATTGGCGGTTCTATCTGCAACTGCAATCAGAAATGAATTCTGTTCATTTGTTTCTGCTATGTGCCCTGTCGAATTCCGAAAAGAGTATGCAAATTTCATAAAGGTACTCAGGCAGAAGTATAACCAATTAGGTATAGAGGGTGTAGAGGGGAAGATTACTGATGTGTTAACACACGATTATGGTGGTGATAGTTCCGACTTGATAGACGTATGGACCGAAAACACAGAAAAACACACAACGGAGGATACTGAAGGGAAGTCGGCAACTAAAGTTTCAACGTCCTACAAAACAAAATCATCTACGACTAACTCTGCGAAGAAATCCAAGTCCGGAATTACCAAAGTGGGTGTGTTGTTAAATCGGAAACCAGTTCATTCATTTCAGAGAAATGAAGGTGGACAGAATTTGGAACATCAAATAGAAACAGAGCTGACAGATTCAAAGACTCCCACCCACGAGACGTGTCCTACAGTAACAGAGCCAACAGGTTCAAAGATGACTACGACAGAATCGATGTCAACAGGTTCCAAGACAACCACGCCAGAGCCGATGTCAACAGAGTCCCAATCTCCAGAAACATCGGATATAACGGTGGATAATAGGTATCTGGTAGACACTGTGTCAAAGGACGAGAAAACTTTTAATGAGGAGGATAATCCAAAAGGCGATTCAACGGGATCACCAAAGATTACACCCGGGAATAATTTGAAGGACACTAAATCACCTACAACTTTGTTGAACGTTGAGTGTAGTACATCATCAAAGCAAAAGGAGCATACTGCAGAATGTGTAAAGAAACGTAAAAGGAATGTTGCAGCAGTACCTAATGTTCCGACAAAAACAATTCGAAGGTCACTCCGACTGTCAATTCGGTTAAAAAATAAATGCAAATAAGTTTTTTTAATGGTTAGCAACAAAAAATGTGTATTCATATGTAGGATTAGGTTTTGCCATGAAGCTTATTAGTACTATTTCACACGTCCCCATGCACCATGCGGGACGGGATAGTTGTTGTACTCCTCCAAATCTTCAGGTGATTTCCAACGTTTTTCGTAAAGATGGAGCCATTGCACAATGCTTCTCTCGTTTCCATCTTCTTTCTCCCTTTTTTGTTTGTTTGCAAATTGTTTGAGTTTTCGTTTTTTACTCTTAGATTGTTTTGTTGCTCTCTTCATAAATGAATTCCAATTGTCTTTAATCTCGTTGTTCTTGGATTCTTTCTTTCGTTCCTTTACATCATTGCTTTCTTTGATGTACCTTCTATGGTACTTTTCAATGATTGCCTGTTCAGTTGTTGTGCACCACTCGTTGAACCCAATGCTTGACAGACAGGGACGGTTACCTGGGTGATAATGTATGCATTCCTTTATGTGTTTTCTGGCTTCCGTCGTCAGTTTAAACCATTGCTTTGGTGGGAAAGTATGACCATTCAGTTCAAGCCTCTCTCGTTTTCCAGATTGTACTGGTCGTCCAATACCCAAGTTGTTGTAGCACTTTATGTCATCCATTGATTTCAATGCCGGATAACCGCATAATACATACGTCATAATGATACCCATAGCCCACACGTGGTCAACGCAACCAGTGTCGCCTTCCTCCGAGAAAGGAAATAGTTCCTCTGTTACATACTTTAAGCATTCTTCCCAAATCTCCAAACCTTCTACCTCATCGAAATGCCCTTTCTGGCTGTTTAGTCTTGCTCTCACATTGTTGATATTGTTGCATCCATTAAGTATGGTGAGTACCAAGTGGCCGTTTTTTGCACATAAGACATCGAACCCAGTTTCAAAATGATATAAGAATGGGTTAAGCTTGTTGTTTACGCCGCCGTGATTGAGCTCATTACTTCTTTTGCAGTACTCCACAGAATCCAATTGAAACCTTGGCTTCAATACCTTCATCTTGAATGCTGATTGTGGTGTTGCAGCTTGTTTCCAAAACGAATTCCAGGCCTCCTTATTCTTACGGTTGGAGACTTTGTTTTTGGAATGCTTTTGCAAGTGTGCCATGTCCTCTTTGTGGATCTTTATTACTTCTGCAAAGGTGGCTGGATCCATGTAATGTTGTGTTGAATTTTTCCGTTTCTTATTTGAAGACACATGCTTGGATAATCTTCTTGTATGACACTTCACAACAACTACTTTTGGGTTTGAGACAAGACCGGACACGCTGGTAGATGCGCTATTTTCTTTTCGTTGCGATAGAATGCTCCGCGGAACATTGCTGTTCTTGTTGTTTGGTTTTGTTGATGACATGATTCGACCCGGCATTCATTTAATTTGATTAAGGTGGGTAGGTAATATGTCGGAAGGGAAAGAGGAAAATAATAGGATTGCCACTCATACTTTGCTGTCGTGTGTTAAGAACACCAAAATATGGACCTGACAATAGGTTCTTAATAGCACGACTGACATAATTGGACCTGACAATAGGTTCTGAATAGCACGAATGACATAATTGGACCTGACAATAGGTTCTTATTAGCACGACTGTCATAATTGGACCTGACAATAGGTTTTGACAACCACGACTGGCAGACGAAGGCACGATAACAAGAACAAGAACAACAGCATCAATGACAACCTGACTGGACCAGACTGGACAAGCGTAGGCTGGACTAGCCTACTAGATTTGACAAGCCTAAGCTGAACTAGCCTAAAATAGACTACCCTCCTATTCTGAACTACACTATGCCGGTGTAGCGTAGTAGGCTAAACTACTAGCTAAAGCCGAATTAACGTATGCTGGACTAGTCCAGGCCTGTCTAGCCGTGAATGGTTTTGAAAACCACGTCTGACAGAAATGGACCTGATAATAGGTTCCAAAACAACGACCAGCATAAATGGACCTGATAATAGGTTCCGATAACCACGTCTGACATAAATGGACCTCGTACTAGGTTCGGAAACCATGACTAACGGAATGACCGACGCTGGACTACCCTAGTCTGGACTACCATATGCCGGTCTACCCTAGGCTGAACTACCTTAATCTGGTCTACCGTAGGCTGGACTAGCCCCGTCAGGTCTAGCCTACAACGAATTCGCAAACCACGTCTGACAGAAATGGACCTGATAATGTTATTACTCTAAAAATCGACCAAAGGTATATGATGTTAAAATTTAAAGAGATGTGAGCTCAGAGAGAGGCTCTTATTTTTACTACGTATTTTCACTGTGTATCGGGGCTCTCTGCTGTGTTTCATGTGGTAGAGATCTTCCCCGGTTATTTGTTACTGTCTGCTTTACCGTTGTACCGATTCTTCTGCTGCTGTTGCTGTGTTAGTGTCGTGTCGGTTTTACTGTATCGGTCATTATGGGGTTAAGTATTCTGTTCGATGGGGCGTATGCTTATTCGTGGTATATATGCTGGATATGAGGCCCATCTGGAATCGGTACTGATTTTCTTGATTGCAATAAGTAATTTCCTCACGGGATATCAAGTATATTCTTTTGAATGTACTTATGGGTTCCAAGTGTTACTTACTGTTCAGGTCTTTGGATATTTCTTGTTTCTAACCGATTATCCCTTTTTGTTTGTAGTCCTAAGTGACATTGTTTTACCACTTAGGGATTTTCATATAGTGGAGGTGCGTTTGATTCTAAGCTTTGAAATATTCATATCTCGTATTGTTTTTGTTTTCCCGCACCTCGGTCGTTTCGTTTTTGTCTGCTTTTGCAATCGAATTTGATGCCGACAATCGTCCGTATTTTTCGCCGACAACAGATAATAGGTTCCAACACAACGACTAGCATAAATGGACCTGATAATAGGTTCCGATAACCACGTCTGACATAAATGGACCTCGTACTAGGTTCGGAGAAACCATGACTAACGGAATGGCGTAGGCTGGACTACCCTAGTCTGGACTACCCTAGGCCGGTCTACCCTATGCTGAACTAGCTTCATCTGGTCTACCATACTAGGCTGGACTAGCCCAGGCAGGTCTACGCTGGACTATCCGGTCTACCCTAGGCTGAACTAGTAGCTTAATCTGGTCTACCGTAGGCTGGACTAGCCCCGGCAGGTCTACGCTGGACTATCCGGTCTACCCTAGGCTGAACTAATAGCTTAATCTGGTCTACCGTAGGCTGGACTAGCCCCGGCAGGTCTACGCTGGACTATCCGGTCTACCCTAGGCTGAACTAGTAGCTTAATGTGGTCTACCGTAGGCTGGACTAGCCCAGACAGGTCTACGCTGGACTATCCGGTCTACCCTAGGCGGAACTAGTAGCTTAATCTGGTCTACCGTAGGCTGGACTAGACCCGGCAGGTCTAGCCTACAACGAATTCGGTAACCACGTCTGACAAAAATGGACCTGATAATAGGTTCTGAAAACCACCACTAGCCTGAATTAACATTTATAATAGAGGATTAGCTCTTAGTACAGTTTTGCGCGATACATAGGCGCTCATAATATAACATCCTTTGTATTTAGGATTCGAACAGCTATGCAATACCAACGGGTTAAAAAGCAATGTATCCCCTGATTTCAATGGAACTTTGATATGGTACATTGGGAAGACAAAGTAATAAATGACTTCGTCACGACTTACATGCTCCGGACCAATTACTGTCAAATGAGTGTAGTAATAGTCGTCATCGACATGGCATTTGGAATGATAATCCTTTCCTATAGAGAATGCAGTAGCGTGATCACCAATTGAAGTGATTGTTGTTTGCTGAACAACCTTTGTCATCACGGTCGATTCACGGTACAAAAATTTAGCGAAAGGACGAGGTAAACTTTCCTGCATTTGCTCCACAATGTGCGCCGCTTCCCTTTCCAGCTCATCTATTGTGTGTTGCTCCACATTTTTTTCGAAAACATACACACCATTCTGACTGTTGTTGCGATTTGGTCAAATACCAAGAACAGCATACCCCTCATTTATACTAGTACATTTTGATCCTCTTACAACTTCGGGTTTAGCTTCAACAATTTCTTTCTAAAATCGTCTTGTAGTTTCGATCCTGGAGGATCGCGCCAAGTGTTGTTTCGCTTTGTCTCTGGACACTTTTGCAAAGATTCGCAACAATGGTTCTGATTCATCAACCGCTATAATATGCTTCTCATCCGTACTATCCAATATATCAAAACAATCAATAGACACAGCCTCTGTCGATGTATATTCCTTCGTTCCGACAATTTGTTCACCCCAACTAGTTTCCATGAATTTACCTTTAAACCAATCCTTGGTTACTGCTTTCAATGATATTTGATTGACATGTTTCAGATTTCTAGATATACTTCGACGCCTCTTGTTCTTGGGTACGATCGTAGACAAGTGGTTGTAAGTTGCCTGGTTATTCAACTTTGGTGGTGCATTCTTTAGAAAATTTGATGACATTTTGTGTTTCATTCTAAGTAGCCGTTGCCTCCTTTCTCTTTGTTTTCTAACTCTTCCTTCACATGCGTGGCTATTCGGCTTTGGTGGTACATTCTTTAGAAAATTTGATGACATTTTCTGTTTCATTCTACGTTGCCGTAGCCTCATTTCTCTTTGTTTTCTGGCTATTCCTTCAATTGCATGGCTATTTGACTTTGGTGGTACATTCTTTAGAAAATTTGATGACATTTTCTGTTTCATTATACGTTGCCGTTGCCTACTTTCTCTTTGTTTTCTGGCTATTCCTTCCACCATTATTAGTGGTACGTCCGAGAACTGTTTCGCGGGGTTCGAATTTACTTCTCGCGCACAAATTTTGTGCGTGATTTTAACACGGCAATATTTCTGGACACCCTGAAATTCCCACCCCCAGTTATTGCCTTAAAATAATACAAAAAACAATTCTGTGCGCGTGATGCACCGTCCGACATTACTCTACTCTTGAATAAAAATAATTTATTTCAGTCTTATTATTCTGTACGAACAACACTTACTTCTATTCACGAATAAAAAAGAAATCTTGAGTCAGTATTAATTCCAAAATATTAATCTACCAAACAACCATTCAATTCTTCTCCCCTAGTTGTGAATTCTATTTCTTGACTACAATATTCCCTTTTTAAAATGTAGATTCTATTATGCTTGATTTATTCCTATTGCGACGTATTACGAATCCTCCATTATTTCTAATATTCTCAAAATTAAGTTCAAGATTAGTAGTAGTTTTGTATTATGTATGTACTGTTATTTTCTACATTAGTTCACCCATAGATAAACTTTCATTCATCAATGCTGTTATTGCTGGATCAATATAGACGTTTCTTTTCTTTTTCTTTTTTGGTCCACTACAATTAGTGGAGCTGCTACTAGTAATATTTGCATCGCCATGTGTATTGTTGGTGTAATTTGTCGAACTTTCGTTCCTAAATCTGTCCCTCATCATTTCTTCCAATTTCCTTCCTGTTTCTGGGTGTTTTCGCATCTCGCCAATTTTCTCGCACAAGTCACTGAACAACTCGCGACCTTCCTCCATCCATCCATTTCTGCTTCCACTGTCTGAATCGCAGAATTTTTTTTTTTGTCGCGGAATCGTGGCATCACCCTTTCGCCGCTGCTGGTTCACCCATACATGATGCTCATTGTAGATCAGTACCAATGCAAATGCTTCATCTGCTATAGTAAATATATCACTCAGCAAGTGCCTCTCCTTCCGTTGTTTGAAATTGGAATTTGTCGGATTGATTGCCGACATGATTCTTGTAACGAAATAATAAAAATCTTCATCTTCCGCGTCTTTGTATGTTCTGTATTTTGGGTTTAAATACCTGTGTTTTCATATTCTGTGTCTTGAATAACTGCAACAGTACCAGGGAATGTGATAGGGACTCGACCTTTTCTGTAATCGTCTGTACGGAAGTATCATCAGTATCAACGGGCAGCATGTTAGTGTTGTCGTACCAAAAATAGATTCCCAAATTCCTAATTTCAACAACCAATTCTCCCACCTGTACTTACCTATCCAGTTTTTTCTCGCTAATGTTTGTGAGTTGTGCCTCAATGCAGTCAGTACTGTCCCTACTCATTTCCTGTAAAAGGAACAGAATGCCGCAAGTGGAATATTTTGTGGCTTCATAACCGCACTTGCTCCAACAGCTTTTTTTATTACAAGCGCCGTTACCTTTTCATTGATAGGGAACTTCATGTTGTGGTACCAATGTTTTTGACGTAATCCCTTAGCTGCTTCTCCACCGTATCAGTCATATCACTCAAAGCCTTAAGCATATCGTTGTCTATTATAAGCCCATATTCGTCTGTAATTGTACTTACTGCTCGTTCTCTTGTGTCGCCGGCATTGTAACTCCCCTCTCCCTGCATGGTTGCCTCCGTTTGTTTAGGTACCATTACTACCTTTCCCACCCCTATATGTGGTTCCCTCTCTTGTTTCCGTAAGTGTTTTGCCACTTCCTCTGCCAATTTGTCATATTGGATATTTTTCATGACATGTTCGGCAACATCCTCTAAATTGTAGCATTGTCCGTTAGATGTTTTCTCTACCACATTGGTTTTTGTTCCTTCTTTCTGTTGGTTCGTTACTGTAGTGGTGGTTGTGTTGGTAATGGTCAGTGCTGGTTCGTTACTCTGGTTGATGGTGTTTCGTTCTTCCGTGTTTGTAGTAGTAGCAATTGTGTTGTCGGAACCATTTTTTTTACTGTTGCCCTTTGATGCGTTCATAGTTGTGGTATTACTGTTATACACTTTGTTAGTAATTGCGGTGTTTGTTTTCACTCTTTTTTTCTTACCGTTGTTGTTCCCTGTATTTTGATGATCACCGGGCCGGATGGTTTTGTTGTTTCGAAGGGTCTTCCCCTCGGATTTTTTGCTTCGTCGTGTCTTTCCGATAGCATTCATATTTTTTTATTTTATTTTCTGAATACGGTGTCGATCAAGAATCATGTGTTTCTTGTTGTGTGGTTATGTGTGTGTACTAATAATTTGTCGGGTTGTGTACGGTGTTTTGTGTTGTGTGTGTTGTGTGTGTTGTGTGTGTCGTGTGTGTGTGTGTGTGTGTACGGTGTTTCGTGTAGTCTGTGTACGATGTTTTGTGTGTAGAATTTTTCCGTGGGTTCTGTACTATGTTGTTTGCCCGAACATCTTCTGTGTGTTGTCTGGTTTTGGGCACGCTGTTATATTTGTAGAAGTAGATCACGTACCTGTGCCAGCCACCCCTCCCGCGCCATAATTTTTTCAGAAGGGAAACTTTTGATCACACTAAGGTTATGTATTTCAATCCTCTAGTCACATGTAGAATCTCATAGACTGCTGCACCTAACATACCGTACTGTCTTGTGTGCCATTTGTATCTACAAACCACAACATTGTCTGTACTGTGTGTGGCAAAGTTGTTCCCAATATGCATTTAAAAGTTGTTCCCAACATGCATTTCGTAAGTCATGTGATATGCATTCATGGCCTGGTACAAAAACTTTGGTAGTCATTACCAAATGAGACTGTTTGTGCCCTGGAATTGCACCCAAAATACCCTCATCATGTTTGCCATTTTGAGAGTCAAACCACAACATTTTGGGCATTCTGAGTGGCAAAGTTGTTCCCAATATGCATTTGATGAGTCATGATAAATGTATTCATAGTTTTGACCGGATACTTTTGGAGTCATTACCCAATCAGTTAGTTTGTGCCCTAGAATTGCACCAAAAATACCCTCATGTTTGCCATTTCGAGAGTCAAACCACAACATTTAGGGCATTCTGTGTGACAAAGTTGTTCCCAATATGTATTTGATGAGTCATGAGGAATGTATTCATTGCTTGGACCAGATACTTTTTGAGTCATTACCCAATAAGTTAGTTTTTGCCCTGGAATTGCACCAAAAATACCCTCATGTTTGTCAGTTGGAGAGTCAAACCTTAACATTTTGGGCATTCTATGTGACAAAGTTGTTGTTCCCAATATTCATTTAATGAGTCATGATGAATGTATTCATGGCTTGGGCCAGATACTTTTTGAGTCCTTACCCAATAAGTTACTTTGTGCCCTGGAATTGCACCAAAAAAAAAACCCATGTTTGCCATTTGTAGAGTCAAACCTTAAGATTTTGGGCATTCTATGTGACAAAGTTGTTTCCAATATGCATTGGATGAGTCATGATGAATGTATTCATGGCTTGGACCAGATACTATTTGAGTCATTACCCAATAAGTTAGTTTGTGCCCTAGAATTGCACCAAAATATCCCCATGATTGCCATTTGTCGAGTCAAACCACAACATTTTGGGTATTCTGTGTGACAAACTTTTTTCCAATATGCATTTGATGAGTCACGATGAATTCATTCATGGCTTTTACCAGATACTTTATGAGTCATTAGCCAATAAGTAAGTTTGTGTCCTGGAATTGCATAAAAAATACCCCCATGATTGCCATTTGTAGAGTCAAACCACAACATTTTGGGTATTCTATGTGACAAAGTTGTTCCCAATATGCATTGGATGAGTCATGATGAATGTATTCCTGGCTTGGACCAGAAATTGTTGTAGTCATTACCCAATAACTCAGTTTGTGCCCTGTAATTGCACCAAAAATACCCCCATGATTGTCATTTGTAGAGTCAAACCTTAAGATTTTGGGCATTCTATGTGACAAAGTTGTTCCCAATATGCATTTAATGAGTCATGATGAATGTATTCATTGATTGGACCGGATACTTTTGGAGTCATTACCCAATAAGTTAGTTTGTGCCCTGGAATTGCACAAAAAATACCCCCATGATTGCAATTTGGATACTCAAACCTTAAGATTTTGGGCATTCGATGTGACAAAGTTGTTCCCAATATGTATTGGATGAGTCATGATGAATGTATTCATGGCTTGGACCAGATACTTTTTGAGTCCTTACCCCATAACTCAGTTTGTGCCCTGGAATTGCACCAAAAATACCCCCATGATTGTCATTTGTAGAGTCAAACCTTAAGATTTTGGGCATTCTATGTGACAAAGTTGTTCCCAATATGCATTTAATGAGTCATGATGAATGTATTCATTGATTGGACCGGATACTTTTGGAGTCATTACCCAATAAGTTAGTTTGTGCCCTGGAATTGCACAAAAAATACCCCCATGATTGCAATTTGGATACTCAAACCTTAAGATTTTGGGCATTCGATGTGACAAAGTTGTTCCCAATATGTATTGAATGAGTCATGATGAATGTATTCATGGCTTGGACCAGATACTTTTTGAGTCCTTACCCCATAACTCAGTTTGTGCCCTGGAATTGCACCAAAAATACCCCCATGATTGTCATTTGTAGAGTCAAACCTTAAGATTTTGGGCATTCTATGTGACAAAGTTGTTCCCAATATGCATTTAATGAGTCATGATGAATGTATTCATTGATTGGACCGGATACTTTTGGAGTCATTACCCAATAAGTTAGTTTGTGCCCTGGAATTGCACAAAAAATACCCCCATGATTGCAATTTGGATAGTCAAACCTTAAGATTTTGGGCATTCGATGTGACAAAGTTGTTCCCAATATGTATTGGATGAGTCATGATGAATGTATTCATTGATTGGACCGGATACTTTTTGAGTCCTTACCCCATAACTCAGATTGTGCCCTAGAATTGCACCAAAAATACCCCCATGATTGCCATTTGTAAAGTCAAACCTTAAGATTTTGGGCATTCGATGTGACAAAGTTGTTCCCAATATGCATTTAATGAGTCCTGATAAATGTATTCATTGCTTGGACCAGATATTGTTGTAGTCATTACCCCATAACTCAGTTTGTGCCCTGTAATTGCACCAAAAATACCCCCATGATTGTCATTTGTAGAGTCAAACCTTAAGATTTTGGGCATTCTATGTGACAAAGTTGTTCCCAATATGCATTTAATGAGTCATGATGAATGTATTCATTGATTGGACCGGATACTTTTGGAGTCATTACCCAATAAGTTAGTTTGTGCCCTGGAATTGCACAAAAAATACCCCCATGATTGCAATTTGGATAGTCAAACCTTAAGATTTTGGGCATTCTATGTGACAAATTTGTTCCCAATATGCATTTAATGAGTCATGATGAATGTATTCCTTGCTTGGACCGGATACTTTTGGAGTCATTACCCACTAATTTTGTTTGTGCCCTGGAATTACACCAAAAATACCCTCATGTTTGCCATTTGGAGAGTCAAACCACATCATTTTGGGCATTCTGTGTGGAAAAGTTGTTTCCAATATGGTTAGGGTTACATCCTTTTCGTACGAGATCCTTTGAGATTCTTTTTCGAACGTCGTACGTACGAGATCCTTTGAGATTCTTTTTCGAACGTCGTACGTACCGTACGAGATTCTTTGAGATTCTTTTTCGAACGTCGTACGTACGAGATTCTTTGAGATTCTTTTTCGAAGGTACGAAGTACTTTTTTTTCCGTACGTACAAATTATCTAGTACAAAAAACGTGTAGAATTCTACAGGAGATTGATTTTTTTTCTTCGTATGTACGTACAACGTGTAGAATTCTACAGGAGTTGCAGTATCCTTTTTTTTTTTCTACCTCGCAAAAAAAAATCTCTCTCACACAAACACACAGTAATGTTATTTTCTACCTCGCGACAAAAAAAATCACTTTTTCTACCTCGCGACAAAAAAAAAATCTCTTCCACACAAAGAGTAAACATTTTTTTTACCTCGCGACAAAAAAAAACTTACATCCAACTTATTTGAGTAGAGTGTTGGTTCTTGCAATCAACACTTCGTCCGAGAACGTGGGATCCGACCCTCTTCGTCACATTTGACGTGTTAGTAGCACAACGATCCGTTCTCAAATATTTCAGTCCGAAATAACAGCCTTGTACTGCAAAAGAAGTAGTTAGCATTTGACGAGAAGGGGATTTGCTGGATAGATATTGTTTGGACTGCAGCCTTACATATACGTCTTGAAAATAGCAATGAACCGGCTTCGTCCCTTGCAATTATATCAACAGGAACAAGGTACTGTTTTTCGTGACATAGGAGTAAGAAGTTTGTCAATCTACGGAATTTCATCGGGACGATTGTCGGAACGTCAGAACGTCGGAACAAGCAAAGGTAAGAATGAGATAGATACTAGGCATCGGCATCGGCATCGGCATCGGCAACGCATTACTGATAATGTATCTCCTCTTTGTTTTTCTTCTGATTTTCATAGGACCGGGTCGGAAGCAACGAATCGAAACCATCGAAGCAACCATTGATCGAATCGGAAGCGACGAATCTTCCCCTGTAGGTGCGCTGAATTTTCCCTAATCTTCCCCGGTAGGTGCGAATAGGAAGCAACGAATCGAAACCATCAAAGCAACCATTGAGCGAATCGGAAGCAACGAATCTTCCCCTGTAGGTGCGCTGAATTTTCTCTGATTGGTGATAATTACGAATCGATCGAGCATCAAATTGATCGGACGAATCGAAGCATTGAATTGATCGGACGAATCGAAGGCAACAACAAAAGTAGGTGTCGGCGTCAGCATCGAATCGATCGGACGCCAACAGTCTTGGTTAGTGGCATGTAGATTATATTTTTCTGTTGTTATTATTTACTATACTACATCACTAGATACTCACCCATTTTGTTCAATTATTATATGTTGTCATAGATCAGCTACAGCAACAACCTCCTACGGCGCAACCCCTAAACAACAACAGCAGCGAATCGTCGGCAACGAATCGATCATCCTCCTCCACCAGCGCTCCACCAACGTTGGCAACTCTATCAGTATCGGCAACGGCAATTGATTGGTCTTCCACTCCATCCGCACCGACGTCCACACCGACGTCCACACCGACGTCTGCACCGGCATCCGCACCGGCATCCGCACCGGCATCCGCACCGGCATCCGCATTGTCGGCAACAAATTGTCGGAATAGTAGCAAACGGGGACCATCGAAGCAACCGGGGACCATCGAAGCAACCGGGAACCATCGAAGCAACCGGGAACGATCGAATAGACGCAACCGGGAACCAATCGATCTGCAACACCAATCGATCCAACACGAATCGATCCAACCGATCCAACACCAACCGATCTGCAACACCAATCGATCCAACCCCAATCGATCCAATCGATCCAACACCAATCGATCTGCAAAACGAATCGATCCAATACCAATCGATCCAATCAATCGGCAACAAATCAGCGAAACGCTCCTCCTTCCCCTCCACCGGCAAGCGGCAACGAGTCGTTGGCATAGAATCGCTCCTCCTCCACCAGCAAGCGGCAACGAATCGTTGGCATTGAATCGCTCCTCCTCCTCCTCCACTGGCAAGCAGCAACGAATCATTGGCATCGAATCGCTCCTCCTCCACCGCCTCCCTAATCCGGGCCTCCAATCAGTTTGCAGATTCTCCCTAAGATACCGGCTTCTCCAATAATACACACCTCCAACGGCACCGGCACCGGGGACGAACGATCGAAGCAACCAGGAACCATTGAATCAACCGAGAACGATCGAAGCAAGCGGGAACGATCGAAGCAACCGGGAACCATCGAAGCAAGCGTTGTCGAATCAGCGAAACGCTCCTACGACAACGAATCACGCTCCTACGACAACGAATCAGCGAAACGCTCCTCCTCCTCCACCGGCAAGCGGCAAGCGACAACGAATCAGCGAAACGCTCCTACGACAACGAATCAGCGAAACGCTCCTCCTCCTCCACCGGGAATCGCTCCTCCTCCTCCACCGGCGATCCACCAACCTCGCTCCTCCTCCACCGGCAAGCGGCAACGAATTTTTGGCATCGAATCGCTCCTCCTCCACCACCAGGAATCCAACACCAATCAATCTGCAACACCAATCGATCTGCAAAACGAACTGATCCAACACCAATCGGTCTGCAATCCAACACCAATCAATCCAAAACGAATCGATCCAACACGAATCGATCTGCTATACGAATCGATCCAACACCAATCGATCCGATCCCACACCAATCGATCCCACACCAATCGATCCAACACCAATCGATCCAACACCAATCGATCCAACACGAATCGATCCAACACCAATCAATCAGCAACACCAATCGATCCGGAACACCAATCAATCCAACACCGCAACACCAATCGATCGACAACACCAATCGATCCAACACCACAACACCAATCGATCGACAACACCAATCGATCCAACACCGCAACACCAATCAATCAACAACACCAATCTATCCAAAACACCAATCTATCCAAGACACCAACGTCGTCCCGGCAACGGTAACGGTAACGGCAACGGCAACGGCAATCGGTCTTCCACTCTATCGTCGGCAACAGCAACGGCAATTGGCCTTCCACTCCAACATCTTCTTGTCGTCGTCATCCAACCGCAATTCGTCTCGGCAACAATGAAATCAACCACAACGAATGGAAAGCAATTGCCAGCACGAGGAAGGAAGCAAAAAGCCAATAGGAAACATGAGAAAAGAAGTCAACAGAAAATGTCTTCAAATTTTCTTAAGGTTGCTGCACCGGTTTCAACTAGCCACGCAACTTATGCAAAGCTGTCTCTGATAAAACCAAGGAAGAAGGAAAGGAATAGGCGTTCAACTTGCAAAGATGTCGTCCGTACAATAGCGCTGAAAAATAAATCCAGTACCGCTGCGGTGGCAGGTAAATACATGGAGATAGATTGGGGTGGCAAGACAGGAGGAAAGAAAAAGTATCGACCGGAACAGGCTTTGTCCATCGGAAACTTCAAAACATTGGATAGTACGGAAGATAAGCCTATTCTTGCAGTTGACGATTCTGAACCATCGTTGCGAATTTTTGCCAAAGTTTCACGCAATTTTGCGTTACGACACCTCGCTTCCAAGCATAATATCGAATTGTTGAGACAGTTTGCTCCTGCCATTGTTGGAGCAAAACCAACCGTTGGAAGAGGGGTGAAGCGGGGCAGTATCAATGATGATTATGCTATCATTGGAATTCGACCAGAAAGATTGGATTCAAATATTGGTGAGTATGTTTTCAAAAGTCATGTTGATCCCAGCATGAAACTAGAGCTAGAAGAGACAACAGTTGAAATTGTGAAGCATATGCATCATAGTTTAATTGACGTGGAACCGTTTGTTGAAGAGGAAATGGATGTGTTGTCTCAGATTCTGTCTCGTACAAAGCTAAATGCAATTGGGCAGCAGGCATTAGCATTTTCAATCGGTCGCAACTACCATTCTAGATGCCATGTGGACGATGACATGTACTACACTCGTTTGACAGTCATTGCTCCGGCGGAAGTGTCTGCTGACGAGGTGATTTATTATTTTGTCTTCCCAACGTACCATATCAAAGTGCCGTTGCGTTCTGGAGATACTCTATTGTTCAACCCATTAGTATTACATAGCTGTTCGAATCCAAAATTCGAAGGGTGTTATATTATGAGTGCATACGTATCTCGCAAAACTGTGCTTAGAGCTAACCCTCTATAGTAATATTAAACAATACTTTAAAGTTAGCCGTTACATTAACCCTTGCTACTCAATCGGAACTGCTGTCCGAGCTTTCGCTCTCTGAACTGGATAGCGAATCACTGGATTCGTTATCATTCAATGCTATCTCAAATGGTTCCAACTGTATGTCGTCCTGTAGTGTGCATGCGTTGTACAAACATTCGTAAGACGGCGGTGTAGCAGCATTTTTGCTTTCAAAAAATTCGAAGCCATGAGATCCGATTCGATATCACTAGCCAATCGCAATTGGTTATGCACCCATCAATTCCTTGCTCTGGAACAACTGCCAGCTCGGAATGGATAGTGTCGACATGAAATAGGTAGAGTGAATTCATCAGGCGCCCACGTTTGACAAATTCAGAAGCTGTTTTCTTAGGCACATCTTGAAACCGACGAGCCACAGCATACATTCCGTTTGTATCAATTGGATAGCCACCAATACTACTGTATGGCTGCTTCAAATTCTGTACAGTTAAAAAGCATACCAGATGGCACGGTATGAGCTTGGGATTGTTATTTAAATCAAAGTCCAATTTCATCAAACACCAATCCATCCATACGGAGTTGAGCAGAGAACTATCCGATCTATATGAAGGATGCGACCGAAATATAAAATTAGACCCACAAGCAACATCGAAACGATTGTGCTCTGTAACTCCACAAATGTGCGAAGGATTCTCCAATAAAGGTAGCACAGAATCACAAACAAAGTCAAGTATGTCAGAAGGAAAAAATGGTTTGCTTTTGTTCGTAGAACGAAGCCACTTCATTGTTGATTCCCCATTTTCGGTTCTCATTATTTGAAAATGAGAACCGCCACCATCAGGGCGTTCAATTGGAGGAGGATCAGGTGGATTCAAGTTGTAGTGATATGTTGCCTGGCTTAGCATCATTTTCTCGGACTTTCTATTGGCAGTTTGATTGATTAGTGATGCAGCATTACATTGCGTGTTCTTGGAAGGAGCTTTAATCTCAGTCTTGTGGTGAGATTCATTGGGAGCACTATCCCAGCCTGCAGGGCTTCCCCATAAAGAGATATAATCTGGTAGGTGAAAGTACAGGTGATTCTTGATTAGTTTTGTTCCCATCCCTTTCCTGTGACAAGTTGAGTTTATACAATTGATAAAGTGAACAATTGATTTTGGGAGATTCTTTAAGGAACCGTATTTCATCCGACCGTGTTTAAGAAATTCTTCCATTGATAGAATGAGCTGAATTACCTCTATCTGTTTCTTTACAAAACGATGGTCACCAATAATGTCAGATCCATGTTTGGAAACAATAGCGATCAGAAGAGAAATAAGCATTCCAGAGAAATCATGCCCTTCTTTCTTCGTGGTTGATAAAAGCTGAGTCCCAAATTTGGTGCGAGGAAAATCTCTATCAGACTGCCGTGATAACAAACCACCGTACCGTTGTGCTAAATGGCCAATACTGTTAGCAACAGCCACGCCGTGATTCAAATTGGGGGCATAAACACATGGAACACTTCCGCGGAGCAACAATTCAATTGACTCGACAGCCCGTTTGGCAGTACCAAGCTGGTGCATGTGCAAACATTCACCGGGAGTTGCAAAATGAATATTGTTCTGATTCGTACCAAAGCATAAATCATGAAATACATTCCTGATAGTTGTGATGAGAGTTGTTTTTGAAGTTCTTATTGATATCATTTAGATCTGTGCCGGGAAAACAATGAAAATCAACAGGTGACCACTTCTTTGTTGCAGGTTGAACAGAAGGAATGTTTATGTTCGGAGAATAACAGTTGCAGTGACGGCACATCCGCATGACACCCTTATTGAAGGAGCCATATTTTCCACACAATTTATCGTGAAGTTCTGTGTCGCCAATAACATAGGCAATGGCAAATTTCATTTTTACCTTCCACTGTTGATTTGCGTACGGAAGATAATTCCATTTCGATACCACCGTCTTCGTTACACGCTGCTTTGAAGGAACGAAACGCTACTTCCAAACCATTGTGAAGATTCTGAATTTTTTCCTTTCGAATTGGCAGGACGAGAGTGTCTGGTTGACTCCCATTCAGGGTCGGGATGGAAGTAAATAGTTGTCCATGCTTCAGGTCGAGAACGGGTCTCCACATTAAAAATACCGAGTGTCATGTTCAATGGTGTTAACGTAAGTCGTCCGTGCGCATCCAAAGAGATGCCATCCATGTAAAATATAATAGGAACAAGAATTTCTTGCGAATTGGGATTGCAAATTTGTTTCCAAGAAGATTTCCACCACGAGCCGTGATGCAATTCTGAGATTACAGAATGAGGATTCAACTCAGGATTATTGTCGGGAGAGAGAGGGGTCGAATAGTCGGGAAAGGAGAGGTTTTCTTCTATCATTAGCTGCTGGTCAGAAAGAAGAGAATAAATGGCATCTTTAAAAGAACGGACATAAACCTGAGTGGGCTTATTATCAGGTAACCAATTCAGTATATGAGGATGAAATTTCATATCAGAGAGACCAAGATTGGATTGGAGATTGTCAAAAATTGTTTTCCGAGATCTAATTTTGGCATCGCAAAAATCAAAACCAGGTCTCAATCGACTTTTCTTTGCCCACTGGAAAATTGATTTGAATGTGTTCAATGGCAATTTATGTCGGGCCATTAAATTCATGAGTTCCAATTCTGCAAGAAGATGATGGGGCGGCGGTAGTTTTGTGTGCCTTTGAAATGCATCCTCTCTTTCGTTCAGATTCATGATTTCATGAAGAGATGGTGGTGGAGGGGCTTGCTGAGCAGTAGCGACGTTAACATCAGAACCATTAGTGGGATCTTCTTCGTTGTCTCCACAATCTATGTTGTTGGTAAAATTGTTGTCGTTATTTTCATTTACGTCATCGACATTGTCATCCTCGTCATCGGAATTGTCAATATCATTATTCAGCGGGAATGCATCTTCATCTTGAACAGCGGAAACAGCCATGTAAGATTCAATGGCGTCCCGATCCATTGGCGGTAAAAAGACATCATGGACAATCTGTTGGTTTAGAACGGAATGAAGACCCGTGGCTGATTGACTTGTGACGGTGTGGTGCTGGGAGAGATGGGAAGGGGGAACAGATGGACCGTTTTGTGTCATAGTCATCCCAAAATCTGACGGGGAATGTTGAACAGACGGCAAGGTAAGCTGCACTTTGACAGAGGTGGAGAAGTTAGAGATCTTGCGTTTAATTAGACCATCACTTTTGTATAAGTTGTAGCATTGAATATTGTAGTTGAGATGTTTTCTTAGGCCGTACGAGACATATTTCAAGGTATTGCACTCTTTTGACCCAGATTTGTATCCTTTAAAACTCTTGGATTTTTTTCCTTTCTTATACCAGCAACCACGGCAGTAGAATAGAAGAGGGGTTTTGATAACAGGAGGCATGATGTTGCGGAGTTGCTTGAAGGAAAATATCAGTAGAATGGGTCGAGAGGACGGAGGTCGAAAAGATGAATTGTTGAAAGGAAAAAATTAAATAAGCGTATTATTTTGTGTGTGATGTGTTTTCTTGTACGGTAGATTTCCTTACTACCATACTTCGATTGCAAAAATGGTCCGTAAAGTATATGCATTACTACTTAGTGATGATTGCAACATTCCTCGTACAATATGTTTAGTAGTGAACAGTACGTACAGTCAACTACTTAAGAGGGTTAATACACAGCGCCGGACGGGTCAATCCCATCAGTTCTTCCAAACATTCGTTGGCAGGCGCGTCAGTTCTTCCATAAGGTGCACGGAAATGTGAATCGAAATGGAAATCGTGGACAATTGCGTTGTTGATTATCGAAATGGAAATCGTGGACAATTGTTTTGTTGATTGCGATCGAGTTGATTCCGACTTTCATGTACCCGTAAAACCAACTAGTACGCTATTTTGCATGAGTTATTACTAGTAGATACTAGTAGGAAATCGTGGACGATTGCGTTGTTGATTATCGAAATGGAAATCGTGGACAATTTTTTTGTTGATTACGATCGAGTTGATTCCGACTTTCGTGTACCGGTAAAACCAACTAGTACGCTATTTTGCATGAGTTATTACTAGTAGATACTAGCAATACATTATTTTCACTAGTACTTCATCATTATAATTGATTATTTCATTATCTTTCCGACGAGGAAAACAAATACCAACGTGTTAGGTGTTACTACTACATAATCTTCGAATAGATAATCTACTCTACTGATACTACTAATACTAATCATCCAATCGACAGTCGAACCAACCATGGAGGGAATTTACAAAATACAAAAGGTGGTTCAGGAACACCCAGCCAATCTCGAACAAGAACTCCAGAAAATGATTGTTAATCGCAAGAAAGAGATTGCTGGACTCCAAAAATTGATTCGTAAGATTCGTGCAGGAAAAAGCAATCATCCAAATGTTAAAAATGAAAGCGTCGATCCTACTAGCAATCATCAAGTCGTTCCGAATGTAACCAGCAGCATCAATCCACCAACCGGGTTATTGAAGAGCGAACCAGATTTTGATGGCGATTCCGACAGTGTACCTTCTGAAAATACAGCGGATCTTCCTGCGATTAAACAGGAACCAATCCCTTGAGTGCAATAGCCCGCCTGGGGTGGATTCGACTTGGAGTTGGAGTTGGAAAATTTGGGTCGGAGCCCATTATACCGGTATGGTGGAAACATGTTGAGAAAATGAAATAAGTCATTCGTGCACAAGTTGTACACAAAATAGTGCTTGTCACGAAACGAATATGATATCCTTAACTCTAAAATAGTTATTTTATTTGAGGAGTGACGAGATATTGTCTCAAAAGTAAAGGTGTGCGACGCGCGAGGTATTTTAGTAGACACGCGACCTAAAAAGGTAGGAAATTTAAAAAATAGGGTCGAGAATTGTAAAAATAGCGCGCGATAGCCCTCGGGGGGTCGAGAAACAGTTCTCGGACGTATTCTTTTCAATCCTCTTGTTGTTAGATTGGACTAGGAGCGCTGTTGGAGGAAATACAAATCGACGTTGGAGTATGTGACAATTTGCCGTTGGAGGAGAGGAGCAAGGCTGTAGGAGGAGACGCAGCACCGTCGGAGCAGGAGACGAATTGCTGTTGGAGGAAGATAACAAGGAGCGCCATTGGAGGAGTAGGGCTGTTTGGTGGTGGAGTACTTGTCTTGTTGTAACGGGAGGAGCGCCTTTTTGAGGAGGAGCAACGCCAACAATACGTTGCCGTTATTTGCCGAGGTCTTGTAAATGCTGCCAGTTGCTGTTGCTGTATAGGAGTGCCTTGGAGAGTACGTAGACAAATCTCTGTTCAAGTTGGAAGATGAGTGCTGGTGGATGAGGAGTACTGGCGTCCTCTGGTAGTTGCTGCTCTTTTTCGCCCCTATTGCTGTTGTTGTTGCTTATCGTTGCTATCTGTCACCGCTAGATTTTGTAGTATCCTATAAAAATAGATAATAATTGAACAAAATTTGGTGAGAATCTATCAATGTAGAGAGTAAATAATAACAGAATAATATAATTTACATGCAAACCTACAGGAACAATATTCGTTGTTCTGGTCCGTTGTTCTGATTCCTTGTTTGTTGTTCCAATCTGTATTTCCAATCCAGTGTTCCAACAATCCTTGTTGTTGTTCTAACAATTATTGTTCCGGTTGATTCGGTTGTGCTGACAATTTGTTGCTGTGGGACCGTTGACTGGTGGTGGTTGTTGTTGTTGATGCTATCGTCAGTTCCCCTTGTTGTGGTTCCTGAAATAGTATGAACAAATGCCAAAGTTAGAAAATACATCGTCTGTAATTGGGTTGGCACAGCATAACCATTGTTTATTTATCTCACGTTGTTGACCGTTTCCCTCCCGCTATTGATGATACGTTGTTCTGATGATCGTTGATGCTGCTGCCGTTGATTTGCAGCAATCTTATACTCCTATGTAACGAAAAACTGGATCTTGTTCCTGATGATATAGATATGCAAGGGATGCAGATTTTGTGCTTTCAAGATGTATATGTTTGGGTAGCTACGCCGAACAAGAATCTTTCCAGCAACTAATCAGTTCTCTGATGCACTCTATTGTCTTGCAGTACAAGGCAGTTACTTCGCACTAAAATATCTCAAGCCTGAATCAGCCGGCCTAATGCTATTACTAGCACTTCGGAGGGATTCCACGTTCTCGGACAGAGTGCCAATCGTACAAGTACGGTAAAGCAACTCTGCTCTTGATAAGTCGGGGTAAGATTATGAAGGGAAAGAGTATTTTTTGCATGCGACCACAACAACAAAAATCACACCGGAGTACACAGTGAAACGCTGTGAGAAAATGTACCGCCATAGTTTGTAGCGACAGCGACATCATTAGAAACAAAATAAATCACGATTGAAGTGACATGTTGCGGCATCATTAGAAACAAAATCAATCACCGAGAGAAGTCACTGTCATGACAACAGTGACGTTTCTGTTCCGATGTCAAACACTCATTTCAATTACAGCAGATGACTAGCGTAGAAGTAGGCTCGTCCAGCATAGTACGCTTGTTTAGTAGTAGGCCAGGGTAACTGGTATGGTAGTCCAGCCTAGGCTAGTCCAGCCTAGGCTAGTCCAGCCCAGCCTAGGCTAGTCCAGCCTAGGCTAGTCCAGCCCAGCCTAGGCTAGTCCAGCCTAGGCTAGTCCAGCCTAGGCTAGTCCAGCCCAGCCTAGGCTAGTCCAGCCTGGGCTAGTCCAGCTTAGGCTAGTCCAGCATAAGGTAGACAAGACTAAGCTAGTCCTGCCTAGGCTTCTCCAGCGTAGTACGCTACTACTAGTACTAATACGTACTACACCTAGGCTCGCATAGCCTACGTCATATACTACTAGTAGTAGGCTTGGAGTACATCCTACTAGTAGTACACTAGGCTAAGTCCAGTGACATGACAACACCAGTTAAGTTTGTGTTACGGCGTCAACCAATCATATGAATTACAGCAGTCGACTAGCGTAAAAGTAGGCTCGTCCAGCATAGTACCGTACGCTTGTTTAGTAGTAGTAGGCCAGCGTACGTCGTATGCTAGTACTAGTACTAGTCCAGCCTAGTACTAGGCTATTCCAGCCTGGGCTACTAGTACTCCAGCTTAGGCTAGTCCAACCTAAGGTAGACGAGAGTAAGCTAGTCCTGCCTAGGCTTGTCCAGCATAGTACGGAACTACTAGTACTACTAGTACTAGTACTAGGTCCACCTAGGCTCGCCTAGCCTAGTAGTACTAGGCTTGGAGTACATACTACTAGTAGTAGTATACTAAATCCAGACTAGTAGTACTATGCTTGTTCGCCATAGACTAATCCAGCCTATTTGATAATAAACAAACAACAGAGAACAAGAACACCAAGATCTGGGAACAACATCTGTGAGCAACACTACTACAAATCTTGTTTTCTGGTTGTAAATTAGACAAGACTGACCAAAAGTCTTGAACTGAATCAAATTTTTCACGCATAAGTACTAGTAATAGGAGGTGGGACTAGTAGTAATAGTGAGTAGCCTTGAGGCTACTACTACTACTACTAATACTAATACTACTAGTAGTACTACTAGTAGACTGGGTTGACTACCAATAATAGTAGTACTAGTAGTAGCCCAGTAGTAGTACTAGTACACTGGACTAGTTGCCTACTCCTACTACCTAGACTAGTAGTACTAGTAGTAGTAGTCCAGCAGCCTAGTACTAGTAAGCTACACCAGTCCAGCCTACTACTACTAATAGGCAATTAATCAAGCATAGGTAGTACTAAGTTAGTCAAGCCTTAAATAGTCCAGAATACTATTGTTGACCTAGGCCTGACTAGTCTACTAGGCTGAACTAGTCTAGGCTGGACTACTAGGCTACTAGACCGGCATAGGCTAGTCCAGCCTAGAGTAGTCAGGCCTAGGCTAGTAGTCAAACATAGACTAGTCAGGCCTACTAGTACTACTACTACTAGTAGGCTAGCCAAGCATAGACTACTAGTCAGGCCTAGTCGTACTACTCCAGCATAGTACTACTAGGCTAGTCCAGCAGACTAAAATAGTCAAGAATACTAGTATTGTTGACCACAAACAATCAACAAGGCTAATATTGTTGCCTAAGCATAAATATTATAGGCGAGACTAGGGTACACACCGCCGGCCTAGGCTAGTCCGGTTGAGCCTGGTCCAGCTTACTACGCTAGTACTCTCGCCTAGTATGCTACTAGTACTAGTAGTAGTACACTAGACAGGTTGTCTAGTAGTACTAGGCTAGTAGTAGTCAAGCCTAGGCTACTACTAGGCTAGTCCAGCCTACTAGGCCAGAACTACTCGTCCTGTTGGTGTCATTGTTACTGTAGTCCTCATTGTTGGTGTTGCTGCCATTGTTGTCAGCGTAATTGTTGTCGTTCTTGAAGAAGTAGTTCTTCGTTGTTCTTCTTGGCGTTGTTGTTGTTGTTGATATCATCATCCCTTGTTCAGTGTCAGTAATCATACTAGTATCTGTGTTTGAAAGCCTAGGTTTACATATGCCCTTGCTGTGTGGGGGGCTATTTTTTTTACATGAATATCATTTGCGCTACATAAGAGTACAGGCCGGACTATACCGTCTTATTATAGACCCACAGCAGTTTTATCATAGTGCTACTACGTTTACCTAGTATGTTTGAAAAGTATGAGATTTGATGAAGAAAACATGTGATAATAGATTGATATCTATGTTTGAAAGCTTAAGTTTACCAGCGTATTACTAAGCCCTTCTTGCTGCGTGGGTTTTTTTTTGGGTACAAAAATGAAATTGGTGTGACATAAGAAAACAGGGCTATACCATTACTAGTATCATAGACCCACAGCAGTGTTATCATAGTAGGCTAGGTAACCTCGGCTTGAAAACTATAATTTTGGTTGTACAAGTACTACCATAGAGCATCATCTTCAGTGCAAAATTCGGAGTGAAAAACAAAAAACACACCAAGTTGCATGAAATTTTCGTAAGAAGGGAATGGTACGGAAAAGGGAAAAGACATGCCATCATAACGTAGTGCATCTCTTCTGTGGTGGGGGGCGCAAAAGACGGAGTGATAACGTAGTGCATCTCTTCTGTGGGAGGCGCAAAAGTCGGAGTGAATGACAAAAACCACACCAAGTTGCATGAACTTTCGTAAGGCGGCTACTAGTATGCTACACCAAAGTCTAGCCGGCCATCATGCTGTACACATAAATTTTTTATCTGTTATGGTCAGTTGAAAACCTACGGGTACGTACTGGTACACATTTGTGGTATCTAGTTCATGTGAAACATACCGTAGCAGTACGCAGTTACATTACTTGTACTAGTACACGTACATGTGTTACCATACTGTTTGTACTGGTATCCTCCTAAAATTGTAAAATTCTACACGCTCATGTACGGTGCCAGTACTATGTACCGTACAATAGTATGGTGGTATCTGCACCAGAATAAAATTTCCGTCGTTTCTGTTCATGTCGGCTGATCGCAACTTGGCGATGGAATCTGCATATGATATGATGAAATAGTAGTGATGGCCACGATGGGCTATGTTTCAGTACACACGTTTTTGTTTTGTTTTCATTCTCTAAAAGGTTGCCACGATGACTAAGCTGTTGCGATGTCCACGACAGAATACTGGTTCTGTTGCTGGCTGTTCTTTAACATGTCGGCAAATCGCTACATTTTGGAAGTTGTGAAGTACAAGTGGGTGCCACGATGGGATGGCTATGTTTCAGTTCACATGTTTTCCTTTCGTCTTCATGAACTACAAGCTTGTGTGCTGCGGTATCATAATCTAGAATTCTCACAATCACGGATTCCAACAATCTAGAATTCTCATCTAGTGAAAAGCCAGAATGTCATCGTCATCTGACATTAGCAGTGCCCTTGATAGCTACACACTCGAGGAGTTGCAGCAAATGCTAACAGACCCCCAACTGGGTACTCAATTGGCAAATAAAATTGAAGCTGAAGTGTTGACTAGACTTGCAACAAAGAGTCAAAATGGGTCTCCCGTAGGAATTCTCGTTACACCTTCCAAGCAGCAAAAAATGTCGGACCAAATCGGACAAGCGGAAAAGTTTCTGAGCAAATGCACTACTCTCATAGAACAGATGAACCAAGAAACAATGAGGGTAAAAGAAGATATCATCAAACCTTTGCAAGAAACCATCAATAGCGCAAAGAAGCGGCCTCCATCAGCCAAAACTAGTCTTCAGTTCTATCCTACTACAAAGCAGAAAAAAGATGAAATTGAGATTGAAAGCGATGAAGAAAGCAACGAAAGCGAGGAAGATTTGAATCAGAAGCCCGCGTCTAAGCCAAAGTCTAAGTAGGACAACAAATTTTCCAAATACGATATCCATGGCTACAGAAGGAATGAGTATCAAAATATTACCAAACACAATCGGAAGACCGCATCTAAGCCAAAGTCTACGAAGCACAACAACTTTTCCAAAAACGGTATCTCTGTCTACAAAAAGAATGAGTATCAAAACTTTACCAACAAAAACCGTTTTCACAATTTGGAGGCGGGAGCGGCAGTCAGGAAGTTGTCTCGTAATTCATGGATGTATGACGCAAGTTTTCCAGATACCCTGATGAGCAGCGAGGATTGTTTTCAGAAAATCCCAAACGCTGTCATGTGTATTCACACATTGTACAGGTCAATGGAATGGGAACCAGATGCAATAGAAGCAAACGAAAAAGAGCAACCTGTGCAAAGGTTCACTAGAAATGAGATCAAAAGTATAGCGGTAACTCATGCAGATGTTGTAACTGCAGACACGGGTTTGGACTTTTTCATGACCAACTTTCCAAATATGAAAAAACTAGACATTGATTTGTGTGGACTGATTACATCTCAGCCTGGAGAAGAAGGAACTTTTCAGCACGACCCTTGCAAAAATGCCATTGCAGTCTTTCAGATGAAAGGTCGGGTGAAAAAATATCATTATGTGCTGGTGAACGCAATCCAATCTTTGGTCCTATTCATGTATCATTGGGACGGATATTACTTTGGCAGAAATATTCTTGAACCAGCTCTGGAAAAACAGTACGATGAAGTTATACGCCTAATGGAACCTTATATTGCTATTGGCGAAACGAGGAGAGGTAGACAGAACCCTTTAGTAGCGTTTGTGGGTGCATGGCAGATTCATACAGATGAGAACTGATTTGCCACAAAAATGTTCTAAAAGTATTTGGAGCAAGATGGCTTACCTGTTTTCATCTACAGGTAAAAAATGTTCCTGTTTCGGGACAAGATTTCTTGTCTATTTTCTATCTTCAATTTGAGTGTGGTACTATCATTAATTAGCAATGGCTATCGGAGGCCAGGCATTCTTCAAAATTTATTACTGTTATATTGGTAAAATAGAATTATTATTGCAACATATCTGACACCAGGCTGCTCCAATCTCAGCATACATTTATAAATCTAGTTCGTCAACCAAGTCATTCACAAGAAGGACAACATAATAAACGTATCTAACACCAGGCTGATCCGATCTCAGACTGCAAATCTACTTCTGATTTGACGACCACGTCATCAACAACGACATCATAAAGGAGATCAACGATTTCAATCTTCAACTGAAATATTATACAGATGGCTTTACAATACGGAATTTTTTCTGCAGTATGTAGGAATCTGTCGCGGTGAATTCTGAACACGTTCGACATCCCATAGAAGCATTCATGGCATTTGATACAGTTCTTCTCAGATAATGTCAGAAAGACAGTAGTTATGGGAAGTGGAGGTGGAAGGTGATGGGGGAATAATGTGCGTGTTGGAGCTGGATACTGCAGCGGGATTATCGTTAGAGGAGGAAGCGGAGGATTGAGGTGTATCATTTGTGGCAAAGGTTTGTTGAGGTAGAGGTAGATAATGGGTGGGTAAAAATCCATTTCTACAGAGGACAGAAGAAAAATTGCGATATTGACCAACAAAATCGGAAAGATATGGTAACCATTTTGATTTACATTGAGGACATGTATCGAAGTCATGGTATTTGTGAGAATGATGAGAAACAGAGTAACAAATGTTACAGATAATCAGACGAGAATGAAGCGTTGATTGTTGACAGTGTACGCAACGTTGCCGCATAAGGACAAGGCAAAGGTTGATAGTGTAATAGTCAAGCGATGACTCATAGCAACTGAAGCGGAGTTTAAGAAGCGGTAGGGATATTGTCTGCAGGCCTGTAGAAACAGGAATTTGTAGTTCGGCAAGTATAAACAATATGTGTTTACATACTGGATGGATATCAGGACACGAACAGATAATAGTTTTGCTAGAAGCAAGTATGGTGTAGACATTGCCGGAAGAACCGGAGACAAAAAGTGAGAAGGAGGGTGATGCTTTGGAGCGGTGTCGGAGAATATAAAAGGATTCTGAAACTGAACGGCGCAAACGCTTTTTGTCAACAAAGAGCCAAACTGTGCAGAAAAGGAGGTGTAGGAGAAAATGAGGGTATCGTATGTCGGCTGGCAAGATCAGAGAAAGTGTAAATGTAATCAATAATGAACGGCAAGTATAATAAGCAAGAAAGCACGTACTGGAGCCATTGTGTTTCGAAGAAGACATGGCCAAACGGAGAGAAAGGGGAAGGTTGGGGTAAAGACAGAAGCTCTGAAACACGAAGTAGACGAAATTGATGTTACTCTAAAAATCGACCAAAGGTATATGATGTTAAAATTTAAAGAGATGTGAGCATATCGAGAGATTGCTCTGTGTATTTTACTGTATCCGACCGGTATCCCTGTGTTAGTGTTGCATGTAGGGATGTCTAAACCGGTCGTAGATCATGTGTAATTCGTCATAAGACAGAGAACACATGATATGACCTAAATGTCTGGATACTTGAAGTCATTTTTATCTCTGGAGGAGTATAAGTAACTTTTCAAGTGTAGAATGGATATAATTCCTGTAGAACGTACGTAAGTAGGGTACTGTATTTTTGACCGGCAGCACACCCCTTGATTCAACACTTAGTGAAGGAGTGTTGAATTACAAGTCGGCTTCTCCATCTTGTAGAACTCTAAAAACTTAAGCTTAGATATCGAATCGGAAGATTGTAATCGTAGAATCGGAGTGGCATTGAAGGAGAGGTGCTTGAGTATGCCGTGATCGCGAAACCGATGAGGGGAGATCAATGGTCATCTTAGGAGAGAGCAATGGATTGATCGTATCGTAGAAAACGGACCATAGAAATTGATCGACCTAGAACAGTATTGGATCAAACGATCATGCCATACCCAGAGTAGGAAAGAATTCAATCGGAATGCGATCGAGAGATTGTTGGAATCAATATGATCGTAGTGGCGAATCGCAATCGTAGTTCATTGCACAATTGATTGACTGTAGAATCATGAGGAGACGGGTTGTAGAAATTAGATTAGACGTCAATGGAGAGAATGGTTTGGACAATGCTTGGTATCACGGAGGGGATGACCAAGGGTCGTCGGTGAGGAGGAACTGAATCGTTGTTCACAATTGTACCATAGAATCAAATGCTGGTGCTGATCTTAGGAAGAAATGGAACATCGACAAGCGATTCGAATATGGAGTAGACGAAGGGATCGACAGTCGAGGGATCAAATATTGACGTAGATTGGAGAATCTGAATCGATTCATAGAAGTCGAGGATTGATTTTATCGTAGGATAAAGTTGAACGTCGAGGATTTGCTTGAAGTCGAAGATAAGACGAAGGGGATCCTCAAACGTCTGAGTATTGATCCACTCGTAGGATTGATGTGTTTTGGATCGTAACTCGGTCAGCGTCATCGGAGGGGACGGATGTTGATTGGTAGGAGATTCATATCTTGGAAGATGAGATTGGGCAATCAGAATTGACGCATAGAGACTTGATCGTGTCATTTATTGAATATTGATTGGAGAATCAGGATCAACTCGTAGAAGAAACACAAAGAGACCGAGGGACGGGATCAAGCATAAGTGGGCAATTGGCGAATTGTAAAATGTATTGTTCGATCAAACGTATCGTTCCAGGATCAATGGTTTCAAGCCGTAATCGAATGAAACTTGGCAAATCAAATCGGAGACAAGACGGAATATTGATGCGTATCCTGGAAAGGAGACTCGGGAGTCGGAGAATTGAACGCCGATGATAGGGACAAATCAAACTCATGTGTATCTGAACGCTGATGATAGGGACAAATCGAACTCATGTATATCGATCGAAGATGGGACATTGAAAGTAGTGGTAGTGCTGATTAGATTGGAGTTTGAGATCGTCTAAGGGAATCAATTGGCTTGTCGTAGAATCTCAAAGAGACTTGTTGTGGCATTATGTGATGCCATAGAATAGGATTGGTCTGAAGGAATGCAAGGAGAATATCAAGGCAAGGATTGAAGATCGGGGTCCAAAGCCGATTCGTAGACTTCTTCTGTTTGAGGTCTCATCTAGCTTGTATGTTAATTAAGCTTTGAATCATATCTTCGTCTTGATACCGTCAGAACCGGCAACACACCCCTTGATTCGACACTTGGTGGAGGAGTGGCGAATTATCAGTCGGTTCTTATTGCAGGTTGTTTTTTTAGTGGGATCGGTGTCGCGTGCGGGCGATGATAAGTAAATTGGTGGAGGGGGATTGAATTCCATGGTTCAATCGAATTCCATGGTGGTGAATGATACAAAACGTCAGTCAAAAGTATCGTAAAACCAATTCATTGGCAAGAGGTTAGCATACAGGTGCACGGATCGAATGGTAGATTGGAGGATGCTGGATATCAAGTAAATTAGATTTCTGGAATCCGCTTGTGGTGGGGTTACATGAACCGGTGACACACCCCTTGATTCAACACAGAGTGAGGGAGTGTTGAATTATTTGTCGGTTCATGGATATTGATTTCAGTGGGATCGCAATACTGGAAATCGCTTGTAGCCTTGGAGCACGGTACATAAATGCCCGGAGACATAAATAAATTTCTTTAAGTGTATCAAGGAAAATTCTGGAATTTGTGCACGTGCACGTCCAAATTGAGCGCCATGCAGTCATCCAATGTTATCCCTGGATTTGGATGCACACCCCTCGATTCAGGTACACACCCCTTGATTCACACGTAAAGAAGATAATTCCATGGTTCAATAGAATTCCATGGTTGTCAAGAATACAAAACTGTAGGGCGAATGCCATGGTTCTATCGAATTCCATGGTTGTGGAAACAAAAGAAGGATGCAAAAGGCTGACTGAATCGTACACGGTCAAATTGGAGAATTCGTAGATCGAAGCGTAGAAATTGATCAAGCAGACCGTTTGGGCATAGTTCAAATCGTAGAAAACGAAGATGTGGTGGGTTAAGGCAACTAACTTTTGAAGGGGAAGTTGCAGTTGGTCGCAGTGTTCAGCCACAAGTGTCGTAAAACCAATTCATAGACAAGATATTAGCATGTAGGTGGTACAGCATGATCTTGAGAGCATCGCGGTGTCGTTTGGTGATTCGCAAAACGGGTTGTGGCAAGCGGGGGAACACCACAGATTGACTCTGAGGATTAAATGTCCGTCGGAAGTTGGCTGGCGTCCCTGAGAGAGCTGTGACAGGGGTCGCGACAGCATTGGAATCAGCCATTTTGGTAGTATCAGAAGGAATAGTTGCGTTGACATTCTTGGCTTGTTCAGCGGGCGTGATAGGGGCCAAGATGGGAGCGTCCGGGGGAGCGGCCTTTGGTGTGGTATATTTTCGCTGTAGTAAATTGGCAAATTGGGCCCTGGATGCAGTGGCAGATGATGGGTCTCCGGTGTAGGCTTGCATGAAGAGGTCAGGGCGCCATTTGGTTTTGAATCTCCAATGGGTGATAGTAAGTTCAAATAAGACGATAGGTTCTTCATCAGTGTTGGTTCGAATCGCATGCTTGGCTGCCGCATCAAATTCTGTTTTGTATCGCATTCGCTTGCGAGACCCATTGTTTCTAACATGTTTGATAACACATTTGTTGAGAAGGTTTGAAATGTGGCCTTTCGTGACTTCGTCTGGGTCTATTAGATTGATAGCAATTGCTTTGGCAATGCAATTTAGAATGTGTATTTGTGGGTCCGGCGCTATTTCGAGTGGTCCTTCTTCTTTGCGGGTCACAAAGAATTCTGAGAGTTCATTGGGGCCAATGATTTCAGAGTAGGCTTTGTTGAGGGACGCAGCTGCAGATGGGTTGCTAGCACTCATGAATCGGAATTCGATTCCAAAGATTGGAGTCCAGTCGAATGGAGTTGGCATGGTTTAATCCGTTTGTTGTTAACCGGCGATTAATCGTTGTTACGGGCCGGGCGGCAATGTCGATGTCAGCGAATCGTCGTCGTTAACGTCGGCGGGTTTTTTGTTTGGTTGGAGAAAACTCTCGGCGTCGATGGTAATTAACCGGACGATCGTCGGAGAAGTGTTAACGTCGGATCGTCGTCCTTGGCAGTTAACAATATGATCGGGCGGCGGAGCGGCGGAGAACGAAAGGGTACGATCGTCGTCGATAAGAATTAACCTTGCAGGCTGGTCACAGATGTCCGGAACGTTCCTTGGTAGTCGTCGTCGTTGTTCTCGCAATTAACCGGTGCTTGGTCGTGGATTACAAAAGAAGATTCTTGTAGAAGGAACGGTATCACACCCCTTGATCTACGAGCAGGGAGGTGAAGAGAGAGAAGGAAAGAATGAGACGTGGGGAGGCCGAGAATGTGCCGCACAGGGAGCTAAGCACAGAATTTCCTCTGGATTTAACCGACAGTGGAGGTGCTGAACGGCCGGAGATAGGTAGCTTAAGGTAAACACTGGTGCTCTTGCGGGACACAACGTCACACAAACGAGATTCAGGGTTATTTCAGAATCACGCGCATATTTGGGTCGAACTCCACTGGTCCCCCTTTGTAATTTCACCCTATTTATTAAAATTAATGTCGAACTCATAATATTTTTATGCACATTTCATTTTCCTACCCCACTGGCATCTGTTTCCGAAGTAGTGGCATGTTACTGAATTTTATGCCTGAAACAAACAGTGCATGGTCGCAATTTTTCAATCTCAATCGTTTCTCCATTTTTATTGTTATTACTGGCTATCGTACGGCTTCAGTAGTAACGATGGTCCGCACTCCCAAATATCAGGTATATTGTTTACGTTGCTACCGGGACTCTCCTCTGATCACTACTGGTTACGGAAAGCAGAAGGTTACCAAGAAGAAGAAACCCCCCTTGTTTACAGCGCGACGAAGAAAGAAAACGGGAGTAGTTGTTTCTCCCGGTCTTCGTGACCATATTGTGAATGACGCATCATGCTATTCTTATTTCATGCAATCTTCGGGGATAGTAGATTTTGCATCATGCATATTCATTAGAAAAAAGAGGAAGAAGCTTGAGGATGTTAGTCAACAATTAGGTCTAACGAACACCCGTAACGGTCCACAGAGTAGTGACGGCGCATTACCAGAGTTGCTCGACAATCAAGTTATGTATGACCCTTCTGTCGAATCGATTGGGCGTGCCTTGATTGGTCAGGAATTATCAAACATAGACGATGACGATGATTCTGTCTCCGAAGACAATTTTTTCTTTCCTAACAATGACAATGAGGAAGAAGGAAGTGAGATCATAGAGGCCCCCCACTCTTCGATTGTCAATGATGAAGAAGGCATCAACATTGATGTTGACGATTCCCATCGGGCTTCAAACACGCTATTAATTATGACACCCAATGTAGGGAGGAACATATCTGACGAATTGAAGGTCAAGATCAAGTTAATGAAAATCATGCGGAATCATAGCATACCATTAGTTGCCGAGAAGGAATTGTATGAATGGGCTATTGAATCAGAGCGGCTTAATTTATTTTCATGGACTAAAGGCAATCTCATAAAGACCAGGGCAAGTGTTATGAAGGAGATTTCCGCAACTGTGCCTGAAATAAAAGGCGATGGGTTTGAACCTCATCTTATTGACTGGTGTTCTAAGAAATCACAGAATGCTGATGTTTCCAGTCGCAAACAAATCTACGTCCGGTCGTTCCAAAAAGCACTTCATTCCCTATTAACAAATGTGACTTTGGTGAAGGAAGATAATCTGTCATTCCCCCATGCTGAAGACCCCACCTTACCAGTCCGTTATCCAGAACTTCAAGGGAATATTGATATTGACGAACTGCATCACGGTGAATGGTGGATCAACACTTGGGAGAAGAGATGCAAATCTGGATTGAATGAAATTCTGGTTCCTATTATTCTCTACATGGATGGAATTGCAATTGACAATAGTGGTCAAACCACTCTTACCCCACTGAACATGACTCTTGGCATATTCAACACCCTAACTCGAAACTCCCGGCCGGATGCGTGGGAGGCTATATACTATCACCCAACATGTCCCGGTGATAAAGGTGCCGAATCAATTGACAATGTGAACAATCTTCACTCTGGCCTTCGTTTGGCTCTTTCATCTTTGAAAGATGCCTGCAACCAAACGGATGGTATTGAATGGTCTAATTTGCCGTGGAACAAGAAGAAATGGTCGGTTCGAATGAAATTTGCGGTTGCTTATTTCATAGGTGATACTCCCCAGCACGACCAACTTTGTGGTCATTATCAAACATCGAATTCAAAGATGATCTGTAGGCATTGCAATTGTCCCAGAGCACTTGGTATTAACGCTCGTGTGAATGTTTTGAAGGTTCCTGTTTCAGTTCAAACTGGTAACATGCAAGTGTCTAAGCACCAAAATGGGGAAGAGTACCAATCCATTCGTCTCTGGAATATATCTGATTTTACTGCTCCAATGGTTGGCGAAGGAGTGAATGTTGAACAGTATTTCAAAAACATTTCTCACCATGGTGTACATAACGGCAACGCTTTTTATGATCTTGATTTTGGGGAAAACCCACATAATATTCATCTAGCGTCTCCCGGAGAGAGACTCCATATGCACCAACTTGGTTGCGCAAAGCGTGCAGCAGAGACGTTCTGCGAGGACTTTTTAGGCAATAACCAGCGGCTTCTTGGTGAGATGGAAAGGTTAGCCAGTTACTACGGTGGTGCTGTCCAGAGGCAATCCGATCGTGACTTCCCACGAACCAATTTTTCAGAATCAATACATACAGCGAAGAAGGAGGGTAACCAGTACATTGGAATGCTTTATATTCAGATGCTGTCACTTCTGTCTGCTGGAGGTCGTCAATTGTTGTTGTCTCGAAAGACTCCTTCCAGTCTCGAGAACAAGAGCAGAAAGTGTGAAGAGGAAATTGACCGACGTATTTACGCCATTGAGTTGTTGTTGGGTATGGAAGAGTTCCTAAAGTATGCTGGAACGTTCGACGAGGTTTTCAAACAAGACAAGAAAGGTGTTTTGAATGTGGACAAAATGGTTGTTCTTTTCATTAACTGTATAAATAACAATCTTCAACGAAGTAAGGGAGAGGGTAACAATCTTGTGAAGAATCACATGTATTTTCATTTATCACAGTACATGAGATTATTTGGTCCTCCAACTGGGTGGGACTCTGCCGCGAGTGAGAGCAATCATAAAACTGAAGTGAAGGCTCCTGCTAAGAGAACTCAACGAAACAAGTCCACACTTATCAAGCAAACTTGCAACCGAGTGATGGAGTATCGAACTATTGATCGACTTGACCGTGAATTTGATTTGTTCGAACATAGACCCGTAACCGGACCAAATCATCCTAAGGAGGGTGGTTGGTCAGGTGGGTCTTCGTTTTGGATTGGTGTGATGAATGGTCTCCCTTACATGAAGTGGGATGAAAAAAAAAACTCAAGTTTACCCTGGTTTCCATCTGATGTTCTCAAATTTTGTTGTGACGTGGTCCTACCGGCTGTGGGCAGCAGCAAGGTTTTTGGAACCACGGAGCACAAGAGGTATGACCAATCTCGCGAGATGAAATTATTGTTTCGTGCCCACCCATCGTTTAAGTCTGATTCTGGACAATTGTCCAATGTATGGTACGATTGGGCTAATTTTCAACTCGATCTCCTTGATGGACGTGGACTGAAAGTTTATCCATGTCAGATTCTGTGCCTGCTTTACCTCGAAGGTCCTTTCCCCGTGGGTAGCTCTGTTAGTGGTTTCGAATTAGTGCACGATGGTTATTATGCCGTCGCTCGTTGCTTTGTTTCTGCAGACCCCATACCGAGCAAGAGGGACAAAGGAAAAAAACACCATCATGCGTTGGTAAAGCTAGGTGAGCTTCGGAACAAATTGTATTTGTTCGACTGCAACGCCATTGAGTCCGAAGCTGCCATTGTTAGAAACCATGGTAGTCCTGACCAATATTTTGTGCTGGGTAATTGTGAACAATGGTTGTTTAATTTCCGTGAGACAATGGCTTCACTGGAAAAGAAGGATTTACAATCAATAGTACGAGATGGTGAAAACAGCACATGACTTGAATGAACAAGTTTATTATCTTTTCCCGTGTTTTGGATTGTATACTAGTATGGTACAATCATACCCCCCTTCTCAGATGTATTTTGGGTTTTTTTATTTTCTGTAACGGCGTTGCACCAAATGCCCTTTTCCCGTGTTTTGGATGGTATACTAGTATAATACAATCATACCCCCTTATCATGTGTATTTTGCGTTTTTCTATTTTCTGCAGCGGCGTTGCACCAAATGCCCTTTTCCCGTGTTTTGGATGGTATACTAGTACGGTACAGTCGTACCACCCTTTTCCTGTACATTTTGCGTTTTTCTATTTTCTGCAACGGCGTTGCACAAAATGCCGTTTTCCCGTATTTTGGATGGTATACTAGTACAGTACAATCATACCCACCTTTTCATGTGTAATTTGCGTTTATCTATTTTCTGCAACGGCGTTGCACCAAATGCCCTTTTCCCGTGTTTTGGATTGTATACTAGTATGGTACAATCATACCCCCCTTCTCATGTTTATTTTGCGTTTTTCTATATTCTGCAACGGCGTTGCACCAAATGCCCTTTTCCTGTATTTTCGACGGTATAGTACTAGTACGGTACAGTCATAAATTTTTTGTCATGAGTATCAAGTTATTATTATAATGGATTACTTCTTAGTATAGTTTTGCGCGATACATAGGCGCTCATAATATAACACCCTTCGTATTTGGGATTCGAACAGCTATGAAACACTAACGGATTAAAGAGCAGAGTATCCCCAGAACGCAACGGCACTTTGATGCGGTACGTTGGGAAGACAAAATAATAAATCACTTCGTCAGCATGCACTCCCGACGGAGCTATGACTGTTAAACGAGTATAATTCATATCATCATCAACATGGCATCGAGAATGGTAATTTCGACCAATCGAAAAAGCTAATGCCTGTTTCCCAATGGCATTGAGCTGCGTACGAGTCAGAATCTGAGACAACACATCCATTTCATCCTCAACAAATGGTTCGATGTGTGTTAAACTATGATGCATATGCTTCACAATTCTCACTGTCGTGTGTTCCAGCTCCAGTTTCATGTTTGGTTTCACATGACTTTTGAATACGTACTCACCATTGTTGGAAGACAATCTTTCTGGTCTAACTCCAATGATAGCATAATCATCGTTGATACTGCCGCGCTTCTGACCTCTGGCAACTGTCGGTTTGGATCCAACAATTTCCGGAGCAAACTTTCTTAACAGTTTGATATTATTCTTCGTAGCAAGGTGTCGCTTGGCAAATTTTCTGGAAACTTTTGCGAAAATGCGCAACGACGGATTATTCTCGTCAAACGCAACAATATGCTCGTCGTTTCTACTATCCAATCTATCGAATTTATCTATCAACAAAGCCTGTTCCGGTTGATACTTTTTCTTTCCTCCTATTTTGCCACCCCAGTTTGTCTCCATGTATTTTCCTTTGACCACAGTTGTTCTGTCTTTGTTTTTCAACGCTATTGTACTGACACAATCTTTGCAAGTACTACGCCTATTCGTCCTTTCGTTCTTCATTGGTTTTATGTCGGACAACTTTGTATAAGTTTTATGGCTCGTTGACACCGGTGCTGCAATCCTAAGAAAGTTTGATGACATTCTCTGCTTTCTTCTTTTCTCATGTTTCCTATCTCTTTTTTGCTTCATAGCCCGGTCCGAGAACTGATTTCTTGTCATGGTTGGAGTACGTGTAGCAATTCGAAGCCAATGATTCGTTGCCGTTAGTTGTTTCGCCCGTGCGCTTTTTCCTTGACACTTTTCGCTTGCCGCTTTTTGCTTGACACTTTTCGCTTGCCGCTTTCCACTTGCCGCTTTCCGCTTGCCGCTTTTTGTCTGCCGCTCTGTTGCTCTCGCTGCTGCTTGGCGCTGTGGCTGTCGCTGCCGATTGCTTGCCGCTGCCGCTGTGTCTTTCGCTGCCAATTGCCGCTGTTGCTGTCGCTGCTGCTGTGGCTGTCGCTGCCGCTGTGGCTGCCGCTGTTGCTCTCGCTGCTGCTTGGCGCTGTGGCTGTCGCTGCCGATTGCCGCTGTTGCTCTCGCTGCTGCCAATTGCCGCTATTGTTGGTTTCGCTGCCGCTTGCCGCTGCCGCTGCGCCTCTCCCTGCCAATTGCCGCTGTTCCTCTCGCTGCTGCTTTCCGCTGCCGCTGTGGCTATTGCTGCCGATTGCCACTGTTGCTCTCGCTGCTGCCAATTGCCGCTGTTGCTATCTGCGGTTCAACGAGTTGTTGACGTTGTCAACGACTTTATTGGAATATTTGGTATGATAATTGAACAAAATGGGTGAGTTTCTATTGATGTAGTACAGTAAATAATAACAACAGAATAATATAATCTACATGCTACCAACGTACACCGTTTGCTTCCTTTCGTTGTTGTTGTTGATTGGTGCTGTTGCTGTGTTGTTGCCGTTGTTGTTACCTTCGATTCTGTGTTGACTTCGATTCAGTGTCGCGTTCGATTCGTTGTATCCTTTGCAACTATAGGAAAGATTTGCCACACCAGGAAAGATTGGTTCTTCCGATCCGTTGTTTCCAATCCCTTGTTTCAAATCCGTTGCTCCGATACGGTCCTATGAAAATGAGAAGAAAAAGAGAAGGAACAAAATACATTATCAGGAATGCCAGAGGAAGTAAAATCATTGTCTTTCTCCTCTCTCATTCTTACCGTTGCGATTGCCAATTTCTAATCTGTTGTTTCCAATCTGTTATTCCGATCCGGTCCTATGAAATTAGGAAGAAAAACATAAGTGAGGAAATACATTATCAGTAATGCCGGTCAAGGAAGTATTATCATTGTTGTCTATCTCGTTCGTACCGTTGCTTGTTCTGATTCGTTTTACCGTTGATGTCACCGATACGTTGTTGCCGCAGATACGTTGTTGCCTCCAATGATTCCATTTGCCGGTTTGTTATTCGTTGTCGTTGTTCTTTCTGCTGCCATTGATTTGCAGACTTGTAGTAATTCCTATGTCACGAAAAACAGGGACTTGTTCCTGTTGATATATAGGCAATTGATGCAGATTTTGTGCTTTCAAGATGTTTATGTAAGGCGGCCGTCCAAACAAGAGTATCTTTCCAGCAACTAATCCCTAATCGAATGCTTTCTACTTCTTTTGCAGTACAAGGCTGTTATATCGGACTGAAATATCTGAGAACGGATCGTTGTGCTCGTGACATCGTCGCCCTAAGGCATGTGACGAAGAGGGTCGGATCCCACGTTCTCGGACGGAGTGTTGTTGGAAAGAAACAACACT